>OOIN01000014.1:0-600000 GCA_900323505.1 Ustilago trichophora | reverse complement strand
CTGGCTCAGCCGGCAGCAGCGGCAACAGCGGCAACTCACGTTCGTCCTCCGACTCGGAGTCAGACGTTGAAGGCAGATTGCGTGCCACCAGTGCTCTGGAAAATGGTCCTGGCCGAGGTGTGCTGGCCGGCTACTGGGCCAAGGTGAATGGCGCCTACCTCGAGCGCAAGCCCATCGAGATGCTCGAATTCATCAAGGAGCAACCTCGTATCGTTGAGCGCTTCGTGGCTCACCTGGAGACACCAGCGGTGGTAGACTTGCTCTTCCGCATCATTCAGATGGAAGAGACGATGCGCACACCCGTCCAGACCACCGACATTATCGACTGGCTCTCGTCGCAAGACTTGATATCGCGCACCGTCGACTTGCTGGCACCCAACTACTCGGTTGACATCCATAACACCGTCTCGGAGCTTCTCAAAGCCATCATTGCCCTCTCCGCTCCTTCGCCTGCTGCCCTCAACCAGGGTCAGGGCCAAGAGCTCGGGGGCGGCCTCGGCGACTCGCAGGAGAACACAGCCGGCATCAACAACCGCCTCGTACGCGAGCTTGCGAGCGAGCCTATCGTTCGAAAAATGGTCAGCTACATGCTCGATTCGCAGCTGCCACGACAACTGCATCGCCGTCTGACAGATGTAGCCGACGAGCAGCTTTCATCCCTTTCAGTGCAGGATCTTCGCAAGCCGTCGGAGCGACGTGATGCATCGCTCTCCACACTCGACGAGAATGCTGTTTCTTCGTCGGCACTCGAGGACGACGATGACGACGACGAGTCGTTTGCCCGACCCCTCAACCCTCGCGAGTTCCCTGCTTCCGAATCGCGCTCGCCAGGCCACTTTGACCACCGAGGATCGACAGCCACCGTCCGTCCCGACAACCTCTTCCCGCCCGTCTCAGCGCCAACGGTCCAGATCACTTCCGAGACCTGCAGCTCGACTTTGGTAACATGTATCGGCGTCTTTATCGAGTTGATCCGCAAGAACAACAGCGACTACTTTGAGCAGCATCTTCTCCGCACCTTGCACAATCACCTCGTCAAGAGGCAGAGCGAGCTGACCGAAAAGCGACTGCAAAAGAAGGAGGAGGAGGAGGAAGCTGCCAAGGTGGACGCCGCCCAGCAGGAGGGCGAAGCCGGCCAGTCCCCAGAAGCAGAAAAGCAGGACGATGAGGGGTCAGCTCAAAAGGCGATCGACGCCTTGGACGAGGAAGAAGAGGATGTACAAGGCATGGAGGAGGCCATGGCCGAGATCGTAGACAAGATGGGCTTGGTGCATCTTGGACCCATGCTTCGAGTGCTTTCCGAGCGACTCTCCGACTTCCAACAGCTAGTCAATGAGCCTCGAGAGCGCGATGTCACAATTCCTACCTCTGTCGGAGATGTGGCGCCACTCACTTTCGAAAGGTATCGCATCACCGAGCTGTACGCTGAGTTGCTTCACTGCTCGAACATGGCTCTGCTCAATCGAGCTCCTGGAGAGGGTCCCCAGTATTCGATTGACGGCGTCCTCACTGGCGGCCTCGAAGGCTTGCAGACACTCGCTAGGACTTTGCAGGGCGGTGATGGACCCGAGGTCGGCGACACCTCCACTGGAGCCGAGGCGGAAGCTGGTCAAGACAATCTTGCACAGGACGCTGCCAAGGCTGATGGGCCTGCGGCTGAGGAGGCAACGCAGACTGAGACGTCTCCATCTTCCCACGTCTCAGGACATGGCCGTGACAAGTCGAGCAAAGGAGCCTCGACCGGATCCACCGACGAGGCGGCCGATGAGACGTTGCTGAACGAGGTGTCGTTAGGTGACAAGGCCGGCGCGATGACCGAGGGGAGCAGCAACAGCCTGAACGTCGACCCCAATTCCCGGGAGAAGGAGCCCTACGGCAGCCCAAGCGTCACTACAAGCGATTCACTCGAGGATGACAAGGGCGATTCTGCTTCGATACGCTCCGCCCTTTCTGGATTGTCTCTCGCCGAGCTTACGGCACCTCGCTTGTCAGGTCCCCCAAGCCCGATCGATGACGCCAAGGAGTACGTCGTGGGAGACCTGCTCAAGAGAAAGTTCCTCGAGTGCGGCATTCTTCCCTCCCTGCTCAACCTCTTCTTCGACTACCCATGGAACAACTTCCTCCACAACGTTGTCTACGACATTCTGCAGCAGTGCTTCAACGGCCGCATGGATGTAGGTCTCAATAGGAAGCTCACTGTGGCCGTCTTTGACCAGGGACACCTCACCTCGCGCATCGTGGAGGGACGGAAGCGTAACGAGGAGTCCGTGGCCGGTCCACGCAGGATCCGTCTTGGTTACATGGGTCATATGAACCTCATCGCCGAAGAGACGGTCAAGCTGCTTGAACGCTATCCGCTCGAGATTGCTCGTCCCGTTGAAGCTTTTACTGAACGCGACGAATGGCGTCAAGTCGTGTCCGAGACGCTCGAGGAGATCCGCGAGAAGGAGGGCGGCCCGCTTGCATTCAACCGTGGACATGAAGGCATGTCAATGTCATTCGGCTCTGGCGCTGACGATGATGATGACGATGGTGGTATCGGTGGTGCGGGAAGCAGCTCTTTTGCCAGCTACCTGTCGTCGCAGATCGGTGGCGCGGCTGGATCTGACGACGATGATAGCGACGACGAGGCATCTTGGCTGTCAAGTGAGCTCAAACGCGGCGGCAAGGACGGCAGCGGCTTTGACGATGCCTTCACACCCGGACATGGATCGAGCGGCGGCAGCGGTGAGCTAGGAGATGAGGATGAAGACGATGACTGGGGACCGTTTGCGGATCCCAGCGATGCAAACGCTGGCGGAGCAACGCAAAGCTTCGACTTCACCTCGTCGGCTGCTGCTGCCAACAGCAACAACTCGAATCCGTTCGCCGAAAACCTGACGCCCGCCGATTGGGCTGCGCAGTTCAGGCGAGAGTACCACGAGGAAGAGCGTACCGGTGGCGAGCAGGACGACGACTCGGAAGATGACGACGATGATGATGAAGACGAAGACGAGGACGAGGTAGAAGCCACCGAGAGCAAGCCCGACGCTGCCGTAACCGAGTCCGAACCCGACCACGCCGAGCCAACAGCATCGACTCTGAGTTCGAGCCCAATATCACCAAAAGGCATCGACCCTTCCTCCTTCGCCACGGGCTCTGAAATCATTAGTAAAGCCCATGCCCGTCGTCCCTCACTTGGCCACCTCGAAACGGCCGATCTCACCGGGGAGGGCACATCCAACCGTCGCGGCTCCCTTGGCTCCTCCGGACCCGAGATCTCTGAAGTGACCGATACCGAAGACCCTCTGGGACCCGGAATCTCGACCAAAGTTTCGCAGAATGAGGACGGAAAACTACAGCGTACACTAGCCGATGGGACGACGGTGATTGTACCCCTCGATGAAGCGGCGTTGGGCGCTGGTGAGGCACCTTCGTCAACACAGCAGTCGTAGATTGCTCACACAGGTCACGCCGAATACATGAGGCCAGCATGACCTCCGATTTCTTTACCTCCTTATCTACCAAAAAAGCATCTGATCAAGATTTGTTCTCCCTCAATGTGGCGAACGAAGAACTCTATGCAATTTCTCACTATCGTAATAGACTTTTTCCCGTTGATGAAGCTCAAAGTGGTGTGACTTTCACGAGGGCCATTTTCCGTGCCGAAATGATCCTTTCTGAGCAACTCGACTTGTCCAACACCATCACCTTACCTGCAAACATCGCTCTCCGTCTTGAAACTGCATTCTCCCTGCTCCTCCTCCCAAGGCATCCAGAGCAAAGCAAGTTGTGCACACACGATTCGTATTCTGGACAGGAAACTTTTTAACTGGATGAGTTGCAGTTGAATATACAATGTTCTGGTTTGCTGCAAAGTTTGGTCTAGTATCCGACGCTGACAAGGTAGTCACCGAGACCTTCGGCGACCTTGTTGGCCTCACCGGGAACAATGGGTGCGACGTAGACGCAGACGAGTACTGCTTGGTTGGTCTTGACTGCTACCAAGCCGTCGGCCTACCAGATTTCAGATCCAAAGAGACAGCATATGAAAAGTCAGCAGCATGTTCGGAACAGGGCTGGAGGTCCAAGAGGTGGACGAAAGAGGGCAAGTTGGGAAATTTGGGTTTCACTTACGCCTTGCTTTCCGTAGATGGTCTTTGGTGTGACGCCAAGGGTGAAAAACTTCTTGCCGTTGGCACGGACACCGCCGGCTTGCAGGCCAGAAGGATCGTCAAAGCCGGCGATTATCGCCTTTTGCTCTTCAGGAGTGACCTGTGATTTTCAACAGCAGCAGCGGATGAAATTCGTTGTAAGGTTGGTTTGATTGGAGTGGTGGCACATTGTGCGATAGAGGAGCAGACAGAGGTGAGGATGAAATCGTCAGCGTCAATCGACATGTAGATTTGTTCGCAGAGGAGTCTAAACCCGATGGCGTCGTTGCTGTTGCTTCGGTACGGCCACGGATTTGACCTCGCCCGTTGTGAGCCCCGTTCCAATGTCCACGACCTTCGCTTAGGATGGCTCGTAACGCTTACGGCTGTGAAGGAGGGATATCATTCTCCCACTCTGTAGCCCCTGCACTGCAGTCCAGCCCTATCTCTGCACCTTGCAATGTCATTTTGGCCATGCTGCTGATTGACTTGTGCTAGCGCATACTTACGTTGAAGTCAGAGCTGGTAGCCCAAACACCTCCCTTGAGACCAATGATGGAAGCCTGGCTGATCTTGCCGGTACCGACGAGGTTGGTGTCTACGTATCCTTGCCAAGACATGTTGTAAAGCTATGATATCCGAGAAAGGGTTGCGAGTAGGGAGATGGTGGAGGTGTTGGAGCAAACGATAAAGTGTTGCGTGCGTGCGTGCACGGATGTACTGTACAGTAACGTGTGTGTTGGATTCGCGAAGTTGAGAGTCACAGTGTCATGATCAGGGGTTGCACGCTCTCTCTCTCTCTCTTTGCGGTTTTCGGACGAAAGCTCAGCGAGAGACTTGGTCCAAGCGTTGAAAAACAGACACTTTGCACATTGAGCAAAGCTGACGCTGACCTGCACTCACACTGCCGCAGAAGAAGTGGAGGATTCTGAGCCGACGCGAAATTGATGCAAATCGATGTGCTTTTTCGTACGCAAAATAAGTCCAGAGCGTTAGCATTAGACACAGAGTCAGGATTTCTCCGGGATCTTTCCGCGCCTGCGCCGATTATCAGACGGGCTTGATCTTGGCTTGATCGGAAAAGCTCGTTTTGGAAGATACAGTACAATTCACAGGCCAACATACTGCATAGAACAACAAAGTGTTGTGTGGAGCTGCAGGCACCACTTTCGCCCAACTATCTCCCATTTCATGTCTTCCTCCTCTTTGCTTCTTCGTTCCTTCGTCGCTACCACCAAACGATTCTCTCCAATTTTCTCCTCCCGAAACTTCGGAACAAAAACATTAGACAAAATGGCTCGCACTTTCTTCGTCGGCGGTAACTGGAAGATGAACGGCTCGCTTGAGTCCACCAAGCAGCTCACTCAGACTTTGACTCAGGCCAAGCTCGACTCCAACGTTGGTAAGTCTCTTGAGACATGTTTTCATTTCATCGTGCTGGAATGAAGCAAGGTAGCTGACAGTGATACATTTGCGCCTTGTCGATGCTACACAGAGGTCGTTGTCGCTCCCCCCGCCCTCCACCTCCTGACCGTTCAGGAGCAGCTCAAGGGCTCCAAGGTTGCCGTTTCCGCCCAGAACGCCTACCACAAGGCCTCTGGTGCTTTCACTGGTGAGATCTCGGTCACCCAGGTCAAGGACGCTTCGATTCCTTGGGTCATCCTTGGTCACTCTGAGCGCCGCACCCTTTTCGGTGAATCCGACGCTAACGTTGCCGAGAAGACCGCTGCCGCCCTCGCCGAGAACCTCTCGGTCATCCTCTGCATCGGTGAGACCCTCGAGCAGCGTGAGGCCAACGAGACCGTCAACGTCGTCGTCCGTCAGCTTAACGCCGTCGCTGACCAGGTTAAGGACTGGTCCAAGATCGTCGTCGCCTACGAGCCCGTCTGGGCCATCGGCACCGGCAAGGTCGCTACCTCGGAGCAGGCTCAGGAGGTCCACGCCGCTATCCGCAAGTGGGCCAGCGAGAAGCTCGGCAAGGACACCGCGGACAGCCTCAGGATCATCTACGGTGGTTCCGTCGCCGCCAAGAACTGCAAGGAGCTCGCCCAGCAGCCCGACATTGACGGCTTCCTCGTCGGTGGTGCCTCGCTCAAGCCCGAGTTCGTCGACATTGTCAACGCTAACGCTTGACTAGCTGGCCAGTCGGCTAGAATCTGATGCTGCTTCCTTTTCTCGCGAGAAGGCAAATGTCGGAATGATTCTGGATTCGGCTACCCACCGTAACCCAAAGCACAAGTTGCTTGATTTCTACAGCATTAGTGGCAGCTTGCCATCAAAAAGAAACGATTTTGCTTCCCTATGTGCTTGGTCTAAGTCAGAATGTGCTGTATAAATGTCACACTCATAAGGCCGGAAGCCCTTCGTTCCGTGAAGGAAAGGATCAGCACTTTATTCGCCTGATCAGAGCACTTGAGACTGTCTGAACTTCACTCAAGCAGCGGATTCGACTGGCAGTCAAATCACAAAGCAAACTCTTGAACGTCTTCCGGGCTTTCGTGTGATTTGGAAAAAAAAAAAAAAAAAAAAAAAAAAAAAAAAAAAAAAAAAAAAAAAAAAAAAAAAAAAAGTGTGATTCAGACAATTCTATCATGGAACAATGCAATAGCGGCAAGAGAATAACATCATAGGTTTGATCCATTTTAAACACGCTCGATAACGATAGCGATACCCTGACCACCACCGATGCAAGCGGCACCGAGAGCGTACTTCTTGTCCAATCGGATCAAGTTATGGGTCAAGTTGGCCATGATTCTTGCGCCACTTGCGCCGAGCGGATGACCGAGGGCGATAGCACCACCAAAGACGTTGGTCTTTTCGTTAGGCAATTCGAGTTCCTTCTGCACCGAGAGGAACTGGGCGGCGAAAGCCTCGTTGACCTCGATGAGGTCCATGTCAGACACCTTGAGTCCGGCACGGCTGAGGGCGAGCTTACTAGCCTCTACGGGGCCAATACCCATGATGCTAGGTTCGCAGGCTGTAACACCGTACGAAACGATACGGGCGAGGGGCTTGAGACCAAACTTCTTGACAGCCTCTTCAGAGGCGACAACGTTGGCTGCTGCTCCGTCGCAGATACCACTGGCGTTTCCGGCAGAGACGGTACCTTCCTTCTTGAAAACAGAGGGGAGCTTGCCGAGGCTCTCGACTGTAGTCTTGGCACGCGGGTGCTCATCGGCTTCAAAAGATTCGGTGGCCTTCTTGGACTTGATCTCGACGGGAACGATTTCGTCCTTGAATGCGCCTTCGGCAAGTGCCTTTTGGTATCGCTGCTGGGTTTGAAGAGCGTATTCGTCACACTGCTGCCTCGAGATGCCGTACTTGGCAGCAAGGTTCTCGGCAGTGATACCCATAGGTGTCGGGGTGGGGACCTGATCCGTCAGCGCGGCCGCCAGCGAGTCGACCAACTTGAGATCCTGTCCGTATCGGGTGTTTCCAAATCGCACACCAGAAAGCGTGTATGGCGCCTGAGACATGGACTCGGTACCACCAGTCAGAATCACGTCCGAGTCGCCAACACGGATCTCGTGTACAGCATTGATGATACTCTGGAAACCAGAACCGCAAAGACGGTTTACAGTGAGTGCAGGGACGGTCACGGGAAGACCAGCGTGGTGACCCACATGACGCGCAAGGTAGGCAGCAGTGTTGTCACTGGCGTGAACATTTCCGAAAATGGTAGCATCCACCTTGGTCGACGAGGGAAGCTCGGCGAGAGCAGCCTTGGAGGCAAGACCTCCGAGTTGAGAAGCAGAGAAGCCAGCGAGCTTGCCTCCAAAAGCACCGAAGGGTGTTCGCTTGGCTGCGACGATGAATGCCTGACTAGCCATATTGGTATGTGTGGATATGAGGATATATGAACGAAGGGGACCAGTAGCGAGGCTCGTGTTGATAGTTGATTGGGAAGGAGACAGAGATGGACATCGAGCGTTTCTTTGAGATCTTCTCTGAAGACGGGCTGCGTGTCCTCCAAGTCCGCCTGAGCCGGGGGGCAAGCGAGTCTTCTTCTGAATCGACCCCGCTTCGCCTCGCCTCAAAGTGGAGTTGCGGCTGCTGAGTCGGGCACATACGAGCCGCAGTGCGGAAGACTGCTGCTGGCGATTGCAAGCGCCCCGGATTCATCCTTCTGCCCCTTTCACACACTCTCGCGCTCAGACCCGGCCCTGCCAACCACCGGTTTACCGAAAAGGGGCCAAATCAGAAATCGTGGCACCCATCTCGAGTCGATCGGCGATCACACACTTTTCCGGGTCTAACATTTTCGGAAAAATCACCACGTCCAATTGTGCAAGAGTGCATCACTGAACAACTGCTGAGGCTGTTCATGGCATGCCAGTGCGTGACATGGCAGGTGCGTGCGTCCTTCACGCCCCCAAAAGATCGTGATAGCAAGTCCATCCGAAAGCCTGGGCTTGACTTCCAACATTCACAGAGTTGCCCGTCGGAAGCCCGCCGTATCTCAAACAATCTTGTCTACCAGTCACAAGCGAGACACACCAACACACACGATGTTCGAGTGGAGTAGAATCCCAGCTGCACAATTTCAGCGTCCCTGGCGAGTATGATTAGAGACTATGCAAGAATGCGATGCGATGCGAGTGAAACAGGACGAAACGAGAAAACAAACGAAGCCAGGTGAAAGCAAGTGAAGCCAAACACCTGCAAGGAAGCGCGATTAGAAAATAAAGACGGCGGTGTGCGTGCATAACACCAAATTCGGAACCAAAGAGTACAAAAGAATGAATGGTGACGAACGCAGAGCAGCCAAGTGGAAGACCGATCGAGTATGCTTGGTAATAGTACAGATGCTGCTTTCGGGCTGTGAATGGCAATCGAACGGGAATGCAGACGAGAACAGAGAAGGGGAAGGGACAGTAGAGCGCGAAGACCGCTGGATTAGCTCCGCAAAGCGCTGTGGACTTGCATCACGGAGCCAGACGACAACATGCAAGCGTGGCGATGCATGCAGTATCTTGTCGGTGTCGCTGCAGGGCATGTATAAGTGTCCGGGTCGTGTGATACCCTCAGACTCGAGATACCCACACCAGCAGAGAAAGCGACCAAGGGGACCTTGACCTGCACACCTCTCTCATACCAAGCAGTCGTAGTAGCTCGTTTCGAATGAGAGTTTGGCTGCGCAGAATGGGAAAGAAAGCGAGCACTTGGGACAGATGAGAGAGAATCATGCCTGAGAGTGGGACGAAGAATGCTTGCGAGTATCAAGATGCGTTCCAGGAGAGCCAGTTCCGTGATTGAGAAGAGAAAAGGAAGACGATGAAGATCGGAGACTGACCTAAAGCTTATGAGACGCGCAAAGGCGTATTGCGCGACCTCATCCGGCACGCGACTCGAACTTTAGGCTGCCGGAGAATCCACGACGAGTCGCTAGAGATCTCTTGCTGTCAAAAGCCATCCCAGTCTCCAGATGCTGGCTGTCAGCATGCGAGCGAGATGCAAAAGCCTCCATGTCGGCCGAGGCGCCAGCTGATGGCGTATGGGTCAGGTTGAGCCAAGGAGAGATGGACCAACCATCCCCCCCTGAGCCACCGCCTGGCATGGCGTTGGTCAGACCAAGTGCGCCTGGAGTCAGACCGAGAGGCTTGGAGATGGACGAGAGGTCGGTTTGGCGGAAGTCGGGAAGCGCTAGCTGGCCCGAGATTTCGTTTGCCGATGACATCCAGGAAGCAGCAGAATCGAAAGCGGGCTTCTGTGCCACATGCGCTTGAGGCTGCTTGCCAGCTTCGAAGCCATGGAGAGGCATCGAGTGGATGCTCTCGAGACAGCTCGCCATAACGTCGTCCGAAGTCGGTGGCATCGTCGACATGGGCTTCCCTTCGCCAGTCTCGTCAGCTACAGTGGGCGTGACGGCGGGCGCCATGGTTCTGGATGGAATCGGAGCGGTACCGAGCGAAGGCGATGGCGAAGGGGCCATGGACGGGGTGATAGCCTTGGAAGATACCGAAACGCGTTGAATCTTGGTGGTCGGACCGCTCTCCAAGTCAGAGTGCTCGGGAGGCAGCGTGAGCTCGGTTTGACCGCTACCGTGACGAGAGAGGTTGCCTCTGCTGTCGAAGGGACTGATGATGGTGCTGTCCCTTCGCTGAGAGATGGGCGACAGGGAGCTCCTGCGACTAATGTCTTCAGATCGAGGCATGGCGACATCCTCGATGGGTTCGCTGTGAGGCATGGTGAGACCGCCGGTGAAGGATGATGCGCCGGGCAGGGGCGATGCCGAGGCAAAGGGCAGGCGATGCGTGGCGCCGGGAGCAATGGTGGCACCGAAGGGTGGATGCATGGTGGGCATGGGGTGCTGAGAAGTCGTGGCCCACGGAGCAGGAGTCGGGCCAAAGGCGAAGTGAGGCATGATAGATGCAGTGGCACTCTGCGAGCGGTTGCGGTTGCGGCTCAAAGGAGCAGTGTGGGCGAAGGGGTCAATCCCAAGATCGATCGAGGCCCTCTGAGGAAGCGGATGGGAAGCCTGAGTCGAGGGCACAGCCTGGTGGATCATAGCAATCTGTTCAGCGAGCGTTTGGTTCTCGGCTCGCATACGGGCAAGTGCTTCTCTGAGGAAGTGGCTCTCCTCCTCTTGGCTTTGAGATCGACGATGAAGTTCGGCCAGTTGCGCCTCGAGCTGCATTGTGTATTCCTCCTTTCGCTCGCGGAGGCGACGTTGTGCATTCCGGTTCTGCTCTTTACGGCGTGCGACTTGACGGAGGCGTTCGGCGTCGAGCACCTCGTCATTGTTCTTGGCAGGAGGTCTCATGATTGCCGGCATCAAGGTTATGTCGTTGTTGAAAGTGGTGATGATGGCGGTTGGGAGACTATCGCCTCGAGTGTCAATACTGGAATGGAGTGCAAAGATGAAACGATGGTGGCGGTCGGGTCTGGTCAGGTAGAAACCAGCCGTTGAAGTAAGAGCCTCGAATCGAGTGGAACTAGAAGGCGAAGCTTGTATGCGCGGCGAAACGGTCGCTACGAGTTGAAACGAGCACTTGGATGCAGGCAATGGTTCGTATCAAGCTTTGCAGCCATGGCAAGCAAGACGAGGCGAGCGATGCAAGTAGAGACTCGAGTGGTGTCGAAGTGAGTGTCGGAAGGTGCGAAAGAGTAGTGAAGCGGTGCAAAGCGGATCAAGGTCGAGTGGGGGGGATAGACAACGATACTGTGGACAAGAGACGGCGAAAAGGGTCGGGACTAGCTGTTTGTCGGATGCTAGCTTGAGGGTTATAAAGAATTAGGTGAATAGGGCAGAGTGGCGCAAGACTGATCCGGTGCTGGACGGTCTGGTGCAGGCTGCTGTGAGCGAGCGTATCGGCGCGGCCGCTGGTACACCCAAGGACAAGACTTGACTGGCAGGAGACAACGAGAGGTCGACAAGATGTGGCGTTGCGACAGGATCAAAGGGCGGGTCGAGGTAGAGTGGCGTGTGCCAACCAAGGACGTGGGCCGACAGTCGACAGGGGAAGAGTGAAAGTTTGAAGAATTGGTCTCGCGAAAGAATTGCTCAAGGAGGCGGCAGCTAGGGATGTCAAGATAGAAGGAGAGAAGGCGAGGTGCCCCAACATGTGTAGCAATCGGCACCAGCTGTCTTTTCTCTCTGACGAGTCGAGAGACGCCAGGGTTCAGGAATCTCCTTTTGAAGGATGAGAGGGAAGGCGGATGAATTTTGAGGGAATGGGTGAGAGGGGGAAGGAGAAGAAAGATGCGAAGGGGGGAAGGAAAGGGCGAGGCACTTTGAGAAGCTCAAGGTTCAACCAACCCTTTGGCTTGCAAACGAAACAAAGACCCTTTGAACGCCGTACAGATCTGCCATCCGAGTGTCTGTGTAGATGAGATAAGCCTATGTCGATGCGGCGAAAAGGGGATGTCTGCTGTCGGATGCACCGCCCTCTCGTTGCGTTGCGTGATTCGCAAGGAGAGAGATCGCGAGGGGGCAAACGGTTGACGTGGATGGCAGTGAAGGACAGGAACAGGAGAGTAAAGATGGATGAGGGCGAGTTGGAGGCGAAGGAGGATGACGACTGTCTAGAAATGTTGATGAAACTATTTCATAGTAGACGAGAAATGGACGCTCGACTCGAGCAGCAGTGTCAAGAGACGAAAGTGAAGCGGAAAGAAGCGAGGCGAAGGACAAGGGGAAAGAGAGACGGTCAGATAGGCAGAGGAGAGGGGAGAACAAGTGCAAAGGGAGACCCAGGACAGAAGAGCGGTTCAACCTCTGTGACGAAGGAAAAGTGGATGCACTTGCAAGTCACGGTGCGAGGATAGCACAAAGAGACTGTGACGGTGCGAGGGCGACACACACGAGAGGCAGAAGAGTTAGGTTGGAGGCAGGAGGCAAGCTGCACGGAAAGAGCGGAGCTGTCGGAAAGCAAAGGTCGCAGTTTAAAGATCCGAACTTTTGAGCACTCTTTCTTTGCTTGGAGACGAGCAAAAACCGTTTTCTTCGGCAAATTTGCGGGTCGTTGTTCTTAGCCAACTGAGGCCACAGAGCCAGCCGAAAGAGTGGACGGATGGAGCTGCTGAGCAACTTGAACGACTTGGCAGATTGGGTGCATCCGAAGCTGCTGCGGAAGAGTTGCGATGCCAACTCGATGTGGGCGACACTCTTGTGTACTTGCAACTGGGCTTGGGCTGTGAGCGGCCAACACCCAGGTTGTGCCCAGGCCAGCTCGCGATCGCCAGTCTACGCAGGGTCGTGCTTTTCTGCACAGATGGGACCGAGAAAACTCAGCCAAGACGTTTGCCTGGCCAAGCGCACACACCCGCACATTGTCGATTCTCATTTTGGGTGTGACAGTGCGCGCCACACGACAAGCTACATACAAACAACCCAAAGCCAAACCGAAATCAAAATCAAATCAGGCCGGATGAGGGCGAACGAGGACGAAGGGGCCAAAGTTTCTGGGAAGTCTCATGCGAGAGAAGTGCACAAACGTGCTGCAGCTGTCGAGGACAGGCAGAGCTCGGGTACGGGTGGAGGGCGCCTGCGAAATGCAGGCCAGGGGCCATACGCGGACACACCGGTGTTCTGTCTTTTCCTCGAGGTCATGCGGCCGTGCCAGAGGAGAAGGAGAGAGAGAGAAAGAGAGAGTAAGGGAATTCATAGCGCCTGCTGCTGATTTTTAGCCGAGAGCGATCATGTGCCGAGACGAGGACAGCTAGCATTTGGGAGGGTAGTCCAGGAGATGTGCGAACCAAGACCATACACTTTGAATTTTGAAGAACTATTGGGCGGGTCAAACACATCATAGTTAGGCCTCAGAGTGACAAGTAGCAGCACGATCGCTGGAGCAAGGACATCAAGATAGAGGGACCGATAGCCCCAGGGAAAACAAACCGAAGGAAGGATTTCCCGGCACATAGCAACGGTCGCAAGGGTCTAAGCGAGAATCGCACTGTCATTGGGAAAGCTCAAAGGCGAAGGACAACTCAAAACAAGACCCGAGACACTCGAGGCCACGATGCAGGCACTTGAAGCAGAGCCGTTGTTTTTCTTTCCCTTGGCGCGCACAGAGGAAAGATGCAATGCAAGCTTGAACGAAGCAGACAAAGGCAGAGAGAATTAAGGTCAAAAGCGCTCAGCTGCGGTACATCGAAACGGACCTGAGTAGCATCATCCTTGTGCCAAGCCACATTGTACTTCACCCAACTTGTATGAACAGCCATACTGTACTGTACAGTACATGATGTCTGAGGATGGCAATACAAACTCAGAGGCAAAGAAAAGGTTTATACTCGCCCAGTACCACACGAGTCGGACGAGCGTGACTATGTGTTGTACCGCAGAAAAGCGCGAATTCGGTGCTGAGTTGATAGCCAGGGTCCCGTTGAATTCGCCGAAATTTCTTCATACTTTCCGGCATTGGGAGACAGTGGGGAAGGGGAAAAAAGGCAAACCCAGAGTGACTGTATGATAGCTATGCGGCTATCATTCGTATTGCTTCGACCGCCTACCTCCCCAGTCAAAATAGTCTCACATCGAGCGTCACACCGATCGCCAGGAGATACGGGGACTTCCACTTCCGATGTTGCAGCTGCAACAGATGCAATGAATGCAAGAACAACGCGTCTTGCTGCACCCTGAGATCCGGATGGGAGAATCAACCTTATGCACTTGAACTGTGTGAAAGTACGCCACTTGAATATGTTTAAAGACAGATGAGGTGCCTCTCCATTGATTGTTGCTCTTCGTCGTCACTGGAGGAGCACTGCCGTGCACTGAGCAGCAGCTGGAAATGGCACGTTTCAACTTTGCTGTGGCAGACCAAACAACAAAAGGTTTCCGCGTCACTGCTCAAGCAAGCGTGCACGAAAGAAGCGAGAGAGATTCGCTCTCCGCAAAGGGGGCACAAGAGTATCCTGCATGGGCTCGCTTACGGTGTCGGCGTCAAAAGGCTCCAGCAGGTGTCGTTAGCTGAGGAACAGCAAAACATTTTTTCATGTGGCAGATGTTGAGATGAAAAGAAGACCCGATGCTTTATGCAACTGCCAACTTCCACGCCCATCGGCTGTCACTTAAGCACCGCCCATTGTCTTGTGCCATGAAGGTGCGGCAGAGTCCATTTCGAGAGAAAACAGGGTGTTGGCCAAAACAAAGGGTGCAAAGTGGAGGAGGATATTGGACTGCTGCAATGCAGTCAAATTTAAGCGAAAGCGGCTGCGCCACCGGATCGAGCCCCGATCAAGGGTGCCGACTGGTACAATTTCCACAGCGAGTCACAACCAAATTTCGAATGAAAATTGCAAACATTGCGAGAGAGCAAAGAGCGGTGGACAAGTCGCGTAATTTTGCGTTGCTTTCACTGGAACAGTCTCCCAGAACGTCAGCGGCGTCGGACTGTGAAATTTCAAACGCGTTACCGCTGCTTTGTTCTGACCAACAACAGCATTCCACAAGTGAAAAGAGAGACTGTCTTTGATTCCGTCTTGTGGGGCGGAAGCTGAATTGCACCCAGAGAGGCTGTTGTTTCTGAATGTGTTGTCTCTTTATAGCAAAGGGAAGCGGGGAGATTCCCAGAAAGGAGCACGCAAGCAAGTCACGTTGACGTTACTGCAAGGATGCCTATCAACCAGTCAAACCCTTGCAAGCGAGGCGTGACACGCCAAAGAGCATTGATTGGGAGATGCAACCAGCACATGCGAATCTGGCGGGGCATAACTTCGAGGCGCACATAGGCGCTGATACTTCCACCTCAACCAGCCATCCTTCTTCGGCTCGTGATCGATGCAGCACCTTCTGCCAGCGTTAGCGCGGCTAGGGTTAGAAGTGCTTGATGTCGTCATGGTGCAAGGGCTGATCATTTCATTGGCGAGGCGTCGGCGGAGGCGTTAAGGATGGAATGGGAGAAGAGAAGGTGGGAATGTGGCACGTAGCCTAGACGAATTGCAGCTCTGGTTGTCTCTCATGCTTGTGTCTGGCTGAGCCGCGCTTCTCCGAATTGGGCCTTGATACTTTTTGACACAGCAGATCAGAGTAATGTCCGCCGGTTGATCAGGTTCAGATGGATTCCACTCATCCAAGGCATTGCTCTTTTAGTGTCGCAGCTATCGATGCTGTCCCGACGGCTTGCGGACGCAAATGGTGCTCATTAGGTGGACAGCGAAAGACAAGAAAGGGCGACTCCAAAGGACATCGCTCGGTGATTAGACGGCGCTAATGATGGGAGCATGTGAATGTTTTCCAGGCGATACGGAGGAGGAGTGGTCTCGCTGAGCTTCTTTGTTGAGATTTCTTCATACAGCGATTGTGGCCCTGGAGCCATTACCTTGTCACGATGCTCTTCTCTTGATCTCATTTCCGTACTAAACACAGTGAACACCACGTGGTCATCATCTCAGATTCGAGCGACTTTGCTGCTTGTCTGGATCGCTTCCCGCCATGTTCACTCTCTCTATTCTGGTGTCGTCGACCAAACGAGACGTGTCTGGTATGCCAATCCGACCAACACAATCAAGGCAGCCTTATTTTGATCGTGCCGATTGCTTGAGAGACCCTCTTACTGGCCTGCGTCTATGGACTGTGGCACAATCCGATTCGCAAAAGCCGCGCGGCAAATGCTCCTTCGGAGCAAATGCCTGCTTTCTGTCTCTCCCGTGTCGCCCTATCGCATCGTGTTCCTTGCAGGTGAAAATCAGAAGCCTTTTCTCCTCCCCCCTTGCCTTCTTCTTACGAAATCTGTCACGCCTCGGCAAGCAGCAATGGTTGCGTTTCCAAAGGCAACCGGTAGCGGTGGACGCGGGACGACTTCGGGTGGCTCGCAACGATCGGGAGAGTCAAACAGAAAGAAAAAAAAGAAAAAGGTTGATACGTGGATTCAACCGAGACATAGAGACAGCGGAGAGAGGTGGTTACATACACTCTTGTCCTTCATCTTTCACATACAAAATTTAGACTCGCAACTGAAGCTTGAGTCAAGTGTGGCTTGAAGCTTGTTCAAATTCAAGAGAGTGGCGCTGTCAGGTTCCCATGATCGGAGCCCGACAGCGGAACGCACGCAGTCTCAGCAGCTTACGAGTCGGCATGTAGCTTTGGAACAGCGCATCAAAGACTACCGCCGCACAATCTCCGCGATAGCGACGCTCATCTCGGTGTGAGCCGAATTCGGATTCTGTCTAGGAGGGCACATTAGCACATCTCGGCCTCTCTTTGCCCAGAGTCCCAGAAGCGTTTTTGCTTCGAGTTGCAGGATCGGATCGCTTCCGACAATTCCCAGAGATCTCAGCCCGCAGCAAGGAGCCTTGTTTTGCACGCCATGTCTTTTTGCATCTCTTTTCAGCTGTGAATCAAAAAGTGGCGAAAGATGCGATACCGTTTCAAGCCACTTCCAGCGTTCGTACACACAGATTGACCCTCTCGTGCCCTCGAATTAATGGACGGCATCAGTCGCTGATCCGGATGCGATGCGATGTGCGATGCGATGCGAGAGTATGTTCACATTCTTGTTGGTGTCGGCCGTTTCACGAACAAAGTCTCGACAAAGCTTTGTGTAGTGCGTCAATCTCGGTTACGGCTACACGTGTACTCAGCGCTAATGAAGTTGTTCTGTTTGCTTCGACCAACCAAGCAACACAGCAATGGGACCCCCCGGATCCAGACGCATGCACCCAATATTCTACCGGTCACGACGCTCAAATTGTCTTCCACGACGATCGAGCAGCGTCGATTTAAGCTCGTTCCAAAAACTTTGCGCAGAGAGTGCAGATGGAAAGCATCAGCGGGCTACATCACTCTCAAGAGAGCACAGTCAGGTACACGTGTCAAGAAACGAAGTGAGTGAGAAAAATTGATTGCCTAACTCGGGAGAGTCGCTTGCGAGCTCCCAGCCGTGGCCGTAAGGGGCACGGGTGGTCGAGCGTCGCGTGAAAGCAAGGCGAAATGCGCGTGAGACCTAACAGACATGACAACATGCAAAACTAACATGCAAGGCGTGAACAGGGACGGGAGAGGCGGGTGAGACGAAAAAGAGCTGTCGACGACGTCGAGCAGCGAATGAGTGATGATGGTGAGGAGAAGGAAGAGTGTCGAGTGCGGCAACTCTGAAAAAAGACAAAGGGACACACGTGTACACCGATCACGTGCTCTCGGCCGAGTGAAGCTAGCGTCTGTTTCACATACGCTCTACATCACTCTCAAGAGAGCACAGTCAGGTACACGTGTCAAGAAACGAAGTGAGTGAGAAAAATTGATTGCCTAACTCGGGAGAGTCGCTTGCGAGCTCCCAGCCGTGGCCACATGGTGTGCGAGTGGCGTACCGCATGGTGTAACGGTCATGAGCTGAGGCTGGAGAGCAAGGACAGGCGAGCCCAGAGAAAGGCAATTAGATGTCGCGCCAGGCGACGGTGTCGAGTGACAAGGGGGCTGAGGCGTTGGTGTAGAGCGCCGCCTTGGTGGTGGCAGCGCGATCGGCAGCAGACTTGTCGATGTATCGACGGAAGCAGTCGCTACGCCAACGGCCAAGTCCACGGATGGTGTCATCGTCGACACCGTTCGAGGCGGCCCAGGTCGCAGCTCCACGGCGGAAGGAGTGGCCAGAGTAGGCCGAGGGCTCGATCCCGGAGGCCGCAAGGCATTGGCGTAAGGTGTCGACGAAGCAAGACCTGGCGAAAGGGCGGCCATCTTCGAGGATGAAGAGGGGTGCTGACGACGGGCGTGACCGGCACACCACGTTGAGAGCAGCGACGGCGCAAGTGCTGAGCAGTACCGCCGGTGCTGTGAGGGCGACGCCCTGCCGAAACGGGTCGGTCTTGCTGGCGGGGATGGTGATGGTCGCGTACGACCTGTCGCTGGCAAAGCAGACCGAACCGACTGTGAGCATATTGTCGGTGTTTTGCGCTTCCCAAGTGAGCTCTCCTGAGCGGAGGAAGCAAGCAAAGGCGAGGCAAAAGGCGGCACGGAACATCCGACGGTTGTGTGGTGAGGGGCAGACTGTCGGCAGGGCACGGAGGAGTTGGCGCAGAAGGGGAAGGGTGATGGCGAGCTTGGCGACGGGGAGCGGAGCCCCAACAACTCGCTTGAGGCCTCGAACGACTCTGGCCAGGCGTTCGGAGTCGAAAACAACTGTGGAGAGGCCAAGGTCGATGTGCCAAGACTTGATGATGGCGAGGTCACGCTTGACTGTGCCGTAAGTCTTGTCGGCAAGGTGTTGGGCGGCCACCCATTCGATGAGGAGTGTCTCTGAGGACGGGAAGGGGTGGCAACGTCGTGAAGCGGCGAAGGAGGCGAAGTCGAAGCACACCGTTGTGGAACATGCGCGTGTGCTGGAGGCAAGTCCGTTCCAGAGGAGGAAGGCTGCTGGCGACGAGAGGCCTGAGGCCGAGACAAAGGAGGCAGGGGGCTGGGAGCCGTATTGGCCGCGTTGAACCGCAGGAGAGCGTACGCTCGAGGATAGTGTTGCTGGACAAAAGCAAAACGACGACGAGAAAGAGCGTCAGCGAGAACGTTAGCTTCGGAGCTAACTCTAATCGGAACCAGGTCGATGTGCTGCTGCAAGCACAGAGAGAAGATGGCTCAAAAGAGCGCCGGGGTCTGCGGGTCGCGTATAGAGCCCTTACGGAGGCCGTACTCGACGTTCTCGTTGTCGACATGTACCACCACTCGGCGAGGACCCGACCAGAGGGGGGCAAAGCGACGGAGAGCTTCGAGGACTGCCAAAGCCTCCAGGAAGCGAATGTCCTTGCGGCGGTGTCGACGAGCTAGCTCGTGAGAGAAGGCAGCTACGGGTTCGTCCATGGTGCCTAGATGAGCACCAATACACCGCTTGGAGGCATCTGTCCATACATGCTCTACGACGAGCGGAGACGGCTGAAGAAGGGAGACACCGTCCCATGTATTGAGCGTGTCGATCCACCAGAGCAATTCAGATCGAGTCGCCTTACTGATCCGACGACCGAAAGGGGCCTTGTAGTGGGACCGGACGGCGTCATAGAGACGGCGAAGGAAAGCACGACCGTGAGGAGCGACTCGAGTTACGAACTGGAGATGGCCAGCTACTTGCTGTAACTCAAGCAGGGAGGCGCGTCCTCTGTCGACGATGCGGCCACACAGCTGAAGAATGCGCTGGCGGCGTTGGTGTGTGATGGAGGCGGTCTGAGCAACTGAGTCCAGCTCGATGCCCAGCACCTCCAGTCTGGTGGTGTCCCAGAGAGTCTTTTTCCGGCTGATCCGGAAGCCCAGTGCAGCCGAGGCAAGGCTGAGGACCTGGACTGGTGTCGCCGGATTGGCAGAAGCGTCAGACGCTCCAAAGAAGTCGTCGAGGTAGTGTGACACCTCGGAATGCGAGGTCGACGATGGTGTCACGGACTGCAGGGCAAAGGTGGTGAGCCAGTGCAGGAACTTGGCGAAGAGATTGAAAAGGAATGGTGAAGAGCGTCCACCAAACGCCAGCGCGCATTCCTGGTAATGTCGTCCGTCGAAGTGGATACCCATGAGTCTGGCATCAGACTCGGATACAATGACGTGACGAAAGGCATCCTCCAAGTCTGCTTTCCACAGAGAGGCGCTAGGATGTTCGCAAATGAACTCCATGATGGCGTCAAGACTCTCATAGCAGATGGTGACGAAGGACAGATGTATGCCATCATTGACTGAAGGCAGTCGCGCACCTGGTTTCCGAGGGTGCGAGAGATGGTATATGGTCCGTCTCTTGTCAGAGTGAGGCTTGGGTACCACACCGACAGGAGAGCAGACCAGGCGTGCGTCGCTAGGGTTAGCAACGTGGCGAAGGCGACCTTCTTGCATGCGAGCTTCGATCTCGCGGCAAAGGTGTTGTTCGTCGGCTGAATCCATGGGCAAGTTGTTGACGTCCGGTCGAGCATTGTGTCGCAGAGGACCGTTGTAACCGAGCTTAACCCCATGGCGCAAAGCGCCTCGCAGCTGAGTGGCGAAGGCTTGGTCGGGGTAGAGGTCTAAGAATTGTGACCAGTACCGCAGTTGGAGAGTGCCAACCGTTGCTGGGACGTCGGTGGCATCGAAGATGGGCCGTTCGCACAAGGTATTGGGTCTTGGCAGCGGCGGCGTGCCTGAAAGCAAGGCAGAGAGGAAAGTTGAGGCAGAGTCAGGGGACATGTCGACAATGCCGTTGGTGAGAGCGTCCAAGGACGGGCGGGAAAGAGGAGCTGAGGTTTGCTCAGTCCTAGCTGGTGCTACTGTGGGCGGCACGGGCCGGAGTGGTGCTACTGTGGGCGGCACAAGCGAAGGAGAGGGTGCTGGGGTTGGCCCAGACCTGAGGGGTGCTGTTGTGGGCGGCACGGGCAGCGGGGTTGGTGCTATTCGGAGCGGCACGGGCTGAGGGCGAGGCATGTCGCCTGAGTGAGTGGGCGTACTCACCACTAGTTCGCCTTCTTGACGGGAACGTTGCTGGTGTTGGTGGTAGCCTTGTTGGCGAATGACGGGCATTGCGTCAACGGGTGTCGACCTTGGCAGTGAAGACAAGTGTGTTGTCGTGTACAACCCGGGCAATGAGCGCCAGAGTTGTACTTCCTGCAGGGATCGGAGGAAGCGCCAGAGCCTGTGCGTGGAAGGCGCGTGGAACGCTGGTTGGAGGAAGGGTGGCGAAAGCTGGAGCTAGGCTCGCCACGAGTCGGGGGGAGGCTGGCCGTCTTATGGTAGGGCAAGAGTACCCTACCGGCAATCTGCGGGTCGTAATGAGACCACTCAATGACAGCGCCAGTGCCAAAGCGGAGCCTGCAGACGGCGAGGTGGTAGTCTGCGACAGCACGCCAAGTGTAGAGCTGGTTGAACTCGATGAGTTGCTCTAAGTGAGAGAGCAGAGCGTCGTTGAGTTCCCAGTTGTTGGTGTGACGAGCGCGGATAGCTACGTACACCAACCAGACTTGGGCGAGGGCGGCAATGGACGGGATGGCCTTGACAAACGCGGAGGTGCGCGACTCGGCAGACTCCTCGGAGATCCGGAGCTGTCCGCCTTCAATGTTGAGGCTGGTGGACTGGACAGCAGCTTGAGAGACGCGTGACTCTGGGTTGCGAAGCTTGACCAACTGTTCTGGTCGGAGCTGGTTGCGTTCCACGAGGGCCACGACGTTGGCAGGGACCCAGGGGAAGCAGCGAGAGACGGACAGGAGAGGCAACTCACCTGCGGTTGTGTTTGGGTTACCAACAGAGGTGAGCGCCGTCGACGTCACTGGCTGAACCTGCGGTGTTGGTGGTAGGGCAGGGAGCGGCGGCGAGACCTGCAGAGCTGGCTGGGGGGGGAGCAGAGCTGGTGCTGGGTCTGTTGGCGGCTGTAAAGCCTGTATGGCGTCGAAGAGCTGGGTAAGTTGGCTGTCTAGACTGTGTTCTAGGCGGCCAAAGCGAGTTTCGAGCGCTCGAACTGATGCTGCTGACGCGAAAAGGGCGTCGTCGCGGCGTGTACGACCGTGAGAAGGGGATGCGGTTGATGGCGAGCGAGCAGAAGGTGAAGAAGACCTAGAGCGGCGAACCAGATGGGGGGTCTGCACGCTCGGAGAGTAGGGAGAAACGGCTGTTGGTACTGGCCGCTTTCGACAGCTGGCGCAAGTCTTGGTCGGCCTGCCAGACACGCCAACGAAGTGTGTTGGCGGAAAAAGGACCTTGCAACGGGCGCAAGACGTGTTCGAAGCCATGAGGAAGGCTCTGGTGTACCTGATGCGGTGGCAATGAGGTACCGACCTACAGCAGAATCGCACACAGAGTGGGGGTCGACCGGCGACTGTGAGGAAGCCGTGGAGAGCTTACTGGGCTTGCCTAAAGCCGCGAGTAAGGTGCACAGCAGGGTATAGAAAAACTCTGGAGAGCGTGTGAGACGGTGTGCCAGACCAGTCCGCCGGATCGCAGAGGGAGAGGGTGCAGGGACTGTGGAGAGCTCATGAGGGCTTGCCAGGCCAGTCGTGAGGTGCAGCAGTCGTCAGCGGCGGCTATGCCAGCACGCTCGCTCGCCGTACCAATGCTTGCCTCCACTGAGCTACGTGGAGATGGTGCTACACCGTTTTGCTGACGGTGCCTGTCGCTGCTGGATCAACCAGCAGATGAACCGAGATGTTTGAGCACCTCGGGCTCCGTCGAGACCTATTCTTGACGCTGTTGGAGCCCCAGCGAAAGTCGATCACCACGATGTCGGTGGTGCTGCTGCTGCGGGGATGAGTGCCGCAGTTGACGAAGTGCGAGGTGTGAGCTCGCGAGTGCTGAAAGCGAACCCTCAAGCCAATTGCACGCCGGCGAAAGCCACCACACGAGGGTGTTCCCAGCTCGTCAAGCTGGGGGGGTGATACCTCTCCTTGTCGAGAGGCCTGCTGGGAACGGTTTCGTTACCGAACCGGTCGTGGCGAGCTGTTATCAAGCAGCCGGGGCGACTAACCCTCACGGCACAGCAGTTGTCGACCAGGTACGTGCAACCCAGTGTTACCTCTCAAGGTCGGAGAGGCCTGTCGATCTGCTCTGGTCAGCGAAGCCAGGTCCAGAGCTAGCTGGGGTGTGCCTGACTGTGACCGTCGAACGAACAGATATGGGCAGCGGTCGCAGAAGAGGGGGGGGGAAGAGGAGCTGTCGTCACAGAGAGAGCGACGACTGGTTTGAGAGAAAGGCTTGGGAGCGCTGTGCCGTCGCTGAGCTGCTCGCAGAGGCCGTCGAGATCGTGAAGAGTCGAAAACAGGTCGTAAGACCACAGGAACGCGCAGCGGTTGGGACTGCAAGGTGTTGTGATGGTGCTGGAGCGGCTTGTCGCTATCAGCAATGAGAATTGAGACGAAAAGACGAAAAAGAGCTGTCGACGACATCGAGCAGCGAATGAGTGATGATGGTGAGGAGAAGGAAGAGTGTCGAGTGCGGCAACTCTGAAAAAAGACAAAGGGACACACATGTACACCGATCACGTGCTCTCGGCCGAGTGAAGCTAGCGTCTGTTTCACATACGCTCTACAGTATTTGACTGCAATCGAGTGCGCCGAAGACAGCAAAGGTAGCTTTGACGCGCAGTTCTGGGGGATACTGACAAGGTGCCGTCCGGCACTGTACCGCAAATTAGAAGGCAGAGCAGTTCCGGACAGGCGGGCGTTTCTCCGTTAATTCCTTGGTTTTTGGTCCCGACCAAGCGCTTGCTACAAACTCTCGAGTGCAAAAATTCGAGTTCAATCGGTCATATTGCCCCGTCATTGTTACTGTCGTATGGCTATGGCAAGCGAACCGTCGCAGAAAAGTTTTGCTGGCGTCCGACGGAAGACAACTCTCTGGGTTCATGGGATCGCCAAACGTAGAAATCTCGAGAGAAAGGATTCTACCGACAAGTTTTGGAGCTTGGCTCTTCCACACGCACACACACATACAGAGAGGGAGAGGGAGAGAGGGAGAAAGAAAAGATGGTCTACCGAGGATTCTGTTTTGCTGCTGCCGCGGTTTTCAGCTCGAAGTTTCGTTCTGGATTGTCTTGTTTCTGTGTCGCCACGCTGTAATTCTTTTTAGCGGGTAGGCATGGCTTGTTGAACTTCAAAGACGGTGGCCATGATTGAGGCAATTTAGCCAGGGTGTGGCTGAGGAATTTTGGTGGCGAAAAAGCAGCAGTTCGAAGATTTCTTCGTGTACCTTTTGGCGAAAGATACGATCCGCCGTGCCAAAAATATCGCCACAGATTCATTGCTCCACTTCGCTTCATCCAGATCTAAGGGTGCAGTAGCGTAAGACCCAAGCTGCAACTCTCCAAGACCCTAACTGAGCCCTGGGACCGATGACTCCGAGAAGACCGAGCTTCTAATTCTAGTTTTTCCATCGCGTCTCCTCCATTGTGTGGCGTTGATGTGCCGCCCACGTCGACCTCATGCTCACAATTGATGCTGAGCATCGCTAGAAATGTTCGTTCGATAGTAACACTGTATGGCAACTTTCGTCTGGTTTGGTAGCACTCATACTGTTCGGCCTAACGCTAGTTTAATCGTGCCGGACTATTGAATCGTTGCACATCCGCCCCACTGTTCTGCACTGAAATGTACAGTACATGGAGTTCCGCATGCCTTTTGTGATACTCACCCTTTTTTTTTCTGGAACGTCAAGCCGGAAGAACCATAAGAAAACACACACAAGCTCAAATCCAAGAAACAAGCCCAGCAACGGCTGCCGAGCGCAAGCCAAGACGCCGCTCTGCTTGGCTCGACAAGCTTCACGATATCGTCAAAAGTCATAATATCGTAGACCCAGACTTTGAACAAGCTTCTAGGTCGGCTAGTAGTGCGAGCTCCACCGGCGACTTCCCGCTCTTCATAAATTTAGTCGACCAAGAGTCTTGGCCTCGTGACCCACTTTTAGCTTGATCTTGAAAAGCTAATGGTCGCAACAAAGGCCGCAGTCCCCGCCCAGACGTGATACGGTTATAAGAAAAGCGCAGTCGGATAAATTGATACAGTGGTGGGGCCTCACGATGGAGAGCGGGTCTAGAAATACAGTAAATACGATAGAAAAAGAGACTATGGGAGCAACAACGGCCGAGAGGAAAAGTTTGTCGTGACTCGGAGTACTCCGAAGAAGCTGATGGGATATTAATGATGGCGAACGATTAGGAGTGTGACAAACGGAGCGATCAGGTTTTCCGACAATCACTTGCCAGCCGCAGTAGGTAGGGCAGTGTTCGCACCGCGAGTGGTGAGCTTCCTCAAGTTGGCAGCCCACTCATCAGCGCGAGAGTTGGCTCGCTGTCTGGCTCCCTGGAAGGCAGCAGCGGAGGTCGTCTTTGAACCCGAAGGGTGGGTCGGGCTGTTGTCTGGGCTCCACTTGGATCCAGGCGCGCCACTGCTAGCCGCTGTCGGCGTCGCTACCCCACGCTGCGCAGTCAGGTCAGTTCGATACGAGTTGGTTGGGGTGATGTTGCTGCTACTCGTGCCAGCTCCATCTCTCATTGCAGCTTCAGACTCGTTGCTGGTCGAAGCCTGGGCTCCCTGTGGAATCAGAGGCGACGGCTTGGTATAGGCGAGGCTCGAATCGGAGCAGTCCGAGTCTAGGCTCGCTCGAGCGGCGGCCGATGGTGTGCGTTCCTCGTGAACGTCTCCGCTCTGCAATTCGGCGGCCATCAAGTCTTTCAAGCTTGACGACCGAGGTGTAATCGAAGCCGAAGCAGCGGATCCCGGTCTGACAATTTCGCCGCCCAAAGGTGCTGCAAGCAACGACCCCGCAAGGTACTCGGGTCGGCCATCCACAGGCTGAGCTTTAGGCTTTGGCGGGCTGACCAGGATCGCGTTGGAAGTGTGTTCGCGACGCAGCTCCGGTCGGATCTTCTGACGAGGCGTCGTTTGCGTAGCGTAAGGATGGCGGCGCAGGACATCGTCACGCTCATCTCCGCCATCGTCCTGACTGCTGATGCTCTCGCCGCGAAGTCGAGATCCAGTTCGCACCCTGCTCGCATCCTCAGCTGGCAAAGAGCAGGGAGCGTCCGAGTAGGCACGGACCATCTTTCCGGGCATGAGGCCAAGAGCGGAGCCCATCATTGGAGCAGTGCCGTGCGATTGGAAGGCGCTAGGGTGATGCTGCTGCATCTGCTGAACATCACGTGGGATCCTCGCATCGCGAGGAGAGCCAGGGGTTGGCTTGGCCCGCTCGTCAAGAGCAGACAGAGGAAGACCACGCAGGAACGTTGCCGAGTGCGGCGTAGGCGGGAGCGATTCTGTCCCTACCGATGAGCCATACGACTCGCGCGACGATGCAGGCAGCAATGGCGGAAGCGGCATCGAACCACCAACAGGCGATTGCAAGGGCGACGTCACAGGCAGCTGCACAGGCATACGTCGGTCGCTTCCAGGTCGACTGTAGTGCTGCTGTTGCCTTGAAGACGTCGAGAAGCCCGTAGAGGAGGCAGGGTCGATATCGCTGACAGCAGGCGCAGCGCCGCCCATCCTATCCAAGCTTCGCAACGCGCTACTTGAAGCCCTTGGAATAAGTCCAGGTCGCTGAGGCGGCGACAGCGATCCAGACCCACCCGCAGACTGATGCTGCAGCGATGCGCCTGCGGTGTCATGACTCAACCCTCGCTGCATCATGGCTGGTGATCTCTGCATTTCAGCAACGCGGCCATGCAGCGGCGACGCTTGTCCAGGCAGCATTGCATGGTTGGCGCTGGGCGATCGCACGGGTGCAGCAGGACGCTGTCGACGCGGATCGAGCGGGTGCAGCGAAGTCTGTGGGCCCAAAGCATGCTGTGGCGAGAGCAGGCCGTGCTGAGAAGAATGTTGGTTGAAGTGCTGCGTTTTGGGGATGCCAATCGTCAGCTTCGAGTTACCACCGAATCCTGGCGGTTTGGGACCGCCTACGCTCCATTCTTGCTTTTGACGTCGTCGGAGCTCGGCAGGGTTGTCAAAGGATTTCTGCTTTCGAAGCTGACGGATGCCTGTGGGCGGGCCGGGAGGGGCAAGACCGATGCTCTTTGTGGAGGAAGTCATAGCAACGCTGGATGGCTTGTGATGAATGTCATCGACAGTCACACCACGAATCATGGGTGGTGGAGCAGGGAAACCATAGCCCATTGTGCTGGGGAAGGGACCAAGACCTGGCGTAGAAGCGCCCGAACTTGGAAGAGCAAAATTAGGCATGAGGGGAGAGATGAGTGGTGGAGAAGGCAGGCGCATATCCGATCCACTCGTAGCGGCACTCTGTGCCGAGGCAAAACGCTGCATCTGCGAAGGACGGGGGGTGGTGAAGTCATATGCGCTGCAGGGCAACTGGCGATCTTCTTCGTTTTGCGGCGTCCTCAGCTCGAGACTGGTATCTGCTGAAGAATTGTCCCATCCGGACATGGCCTCGAACGACGAATCGGCACCAGAGTTGAAGGAAGAAGACGAGGAGGAGGATCGATCTCCCGCCTCTCCTTCGTCCTCGGTGGAAGCGGTGGGGTCGGCAGGTGCCGGGGTTGGGCAAATGATGGAGCTCAAATCGAGGAAGTGAGGTTTGGCAGGACGAGCGGAGGCCCCACCCTTCTGGCTTGCACCTTTCTTGGGTGCACGATAGCGAGCGCTGAGCTTGTTGAATGTAGTATCGAGCCAAGCCTGTTTCTTTTCGAGGTTCTCTGACTGCGGCTGACTCCTCGCGGTCGCAGGCAAGTCGACGAGCGATGCATTGAGAGAGTCTACATCGGTCCTCTGACGGTCAAACTCCTTACTAAGCGAACAGGTGAAGGACATGACGGATGCTGCATCAGACGTGGTGGCACCCGACTCCATCGCAGCCCTCCTCGCTGCAGCGGACGCTGCCAAGATGTGCATATAGCTATCGTCGCTTGCTGTGCGCAACATATCCTGCGACGATCCTCCGATGGGACTCGGCAACGGGAAGAATGGAGTAGTAGGAGAGGTGACGGTGCTACTATGAGCGCTGTTGCTGCGACTTGCATCGCTGTTGAAGTTGGGCCGTTTTGTAGAACTGGCAGCAGAGGGTCGGCGAAGTCGTTCCCATCGACTCATAGTTTGTGGCTGGGAAGAGGATGCGGCAGCATGGCCGCTCGAACTGGCACGTGAAGCAGTGTCATTCTCCGAGCTCGAGGTGGAGCTCTGAGAGAGGTTGGGCTTGTGTTTTGAACCCATTCTGCCGATTGTTGACAGAGTGCTGGGTCAATTGGACCAGCACGGATGCGCAGAGTCGAATGTATGCGGTCCCTTTACTTCAGAATGGCATGCAGAAGTGAATGTAAACGGATACTATGTGTCAGAGAGTCGTGAGGTGAAAGTTTGGCTCGGCGGCTGAAGGTCTGCGTTTTGAAATGTAACCTTGATCCTACTCGAGAGCTTCGATTTGTAGAGGCGCAGAAGAAAAGTTTCGTCGAGCGTCAATGTGTATGCTGGTTGATGAATGGTCGAGTTAAGACGAGGTCGAATTGGAACACAGGTCAAGATGAGAGACGGATGGAGGACGACGAGGAGCGGATGGAAGAGCGGTTGTTTGGGATGACAAGAGGGAGAGGAGAAACGTTGTGCTTGAATCAGGTTACGCGCGAGACAAGGCCCAGTGAGGCGCCTAGAGAGAGGGAGCGTAGACAACGATAAGAGAGGGAGATCCAAAGTCTATACAGTCCAGAGCGGGGTCTGAAAGGGAGGTCTCGACGACGAAGGGCAAGCCAAGGCTGTTGGTGGCGCTAAAATTTGAGGGTGTAGCGAACACTTTCTTTCGAGGGTGATGTATCAAAAAAAAAAAAAGTTCACAGGAGCGGAGAAGAAGAAGGAAGGGCGGCCGGCTGTACTGTATGCAATGGTGCGTCTTGCTACTGTACTCAATCAACGCGTGCTCGTCTGAAAGGACGGCCGCACCCCACGCGCGCTCGTACAGCACAGAGAGAGAGAGGGGGAGCGAGGGGCAAGTCGTATGCCGTATGACCGCACCAAGGGCATCTTGCGACAAACGCTCGATGTTCAAGGACCATTCGGTCCTCCGCTTCAAAGAGATTAGGGTGAAGTACTCTAGCGCACTTTCATCCGAACACGCAGATCGAACACCAACCATTGGCGAAGGGCAGAGGGGAATTTGAGCTCACGACTAAGACCAAGAGGAGCGAGAGTGTGTGCGATATGCAAGGAAAGGCTTTGCCCTATGTGTGTGTGAGGGGGGGGGGGGGGGATTAGTGTCTGTGGCCCGGGAATGTGACGACCATCATGTTGTTTCAAGAGAGCGACATCTCTCCTTCTTGAATCATGTTTGGTTTCAGAAAGAGGCACGAAAAGCGTGGCAATCGGTGTCATATCCGGGGTGGGAGAAAACTGAATCCTGTCTTTCATGTAACGGAGCTCCAAATTTGTATTCCTCATTCCGACCTTTTCGAAATCTACCATTACAGAACAAGATGTGACAGGTATACGAAAAACGCCGAGGCTCACACTACAAACTTGCTGCATCCTTGCAGATTGGGAGATGCATGCATGAATTGTGGACAGTCTGCCCTTTTCTTTTCTTTCCTTTTATTTTTCCTTTTTTTCTTGGTCTCTCGCACTGTTGCCTATTGGGATCACGATGGTGAGAGAAGGGAATGTGAGCTGTCTACAGAACAAGGTGGCGGATATTGGACTTTTGCCGTTGTTGTGTCCCTGAAAAAGGAGGAGACTCGCTTCGTTCAACCCTTGCTTTGTTACGCTCCAGCCTGACCAGTCCCAACAGCAAAATTAAAGGTGAGAAAAGCAAGGTCCAACACAGGGATGGTAAAGGGCACGTTTCCCTCACACTCAAGACCGATCCCGTTCTTCCAAAGGCTTGCTGTGTGCAAAAATTGAGCGGTGGCGCCTGCGATTGAATGCACCGCACCACCTATCGTCACGATCGAATTTTAAAGCTTTCCTACCTCCAAAACAAAACTCCGCGCCATCCGGTCTGTGAAATTTGAACGCCACAGCAGACTCTACCAAGTCTCTTTGAAGTACGATATGTTGTTTTTTCGCCCCAAATCCCGATCGTCTAGGCAGAGAGGAGTGAGATGTTGGCGCTGAATCGCAGATTTGTCATTGGAAAGCAAGCACAGTGCCTTCAAGCAGGTGCATCCTTTAGAGTTGAGACGAGGCGAGGATAGGAAAAAGGTTGGCAGGTGTTGGACTCGCTCGGCAAAGCAGGTGCCTTATTTTCGGAATGTGGTACAGCCATACAAAATTGACGCGTCCGACGCGTCAGGTGGAAATTGGGACCGTGACCATCGACTTCTTGGCGAAAAGAATACCACACCGGACAGGCGGAGCGACTTTTCATGCATGCTTCTTCCTCATGGTCGAGCGATTGCTTTTCTGGACTCACTCTTCGCTCACCGAATAGGAGCCTTTCTTCGTGCACCACCACAGACATAACAGTAGATGTCTACTGAGTCAATAAAACTTGATCAAAGAGCGCCAAATCTCTCAACGAAGCGTTGCCTCTCTTCTATCAAGCGCGTCTTGTCGCAACTGTGAGGCAGGCAAAGGTAGAATGGACGAGTGATTAAATTGAGAACCAAGCCTACGCAAAGGCGGAACTAGCTCAAATGTATTGGGAAAATGAATCAAAAGCAAGCGGGTAACGTTGATTGATCGGGGTCCACCCAGTCCGATACCGGAAGAAGATTGTGCGGGGGTGGTTGTCGTCATGCGTTCGCGGCTCTATCAAGCATTGACGAGCATGACGTACTTGAGCGGAATCTGGTTGTCGGCAGGAGCCCCTGCATTGTTGTCTCTCTTCTTCTTGGTGACGAATTTGTTCCACTTGGATTCTTTGTCGTCAGCTTCCCCGGGTTGCGCCAGAGCGGGGTTTTCAGCGACAATGGAACGCTTCCCATGGCCACCATGCTTGCCATTCACAGGATTCCAGTCCGTCACTGGTACAGAAGTTAAGCCCGTGCCGGGACCCATACCTTCCCGCAACGTGCCTGTGGTGGATTTTCTCGTGTCCATCAAGTACACGGTGCACTGCTCTCCATCCCTCAAGCTGGCCAGTTCTTCGTAAGTCGGGGTGTAAGTCTTTGAGCAATCGGGGTCAGCAGCGAAACCGATCTTAATGCCATCAGGCAAGTTGGGCAGTTGACTGACGACGAAGGCTCCCGAGGAGGAGATTGTCTGACATCCATTTGCGTCAGGGACAACTGCATGTGCCTTTTCACCGGCTGGACCACAGGGGACTAGGATGGCGCTGTCAATGACCGGGGTTGAGGGACCGTTGGAGGAGGAGGAGGCGGCGACCAGCGCAGAAGAGATCAGAACGGTGGCGAGACCAACGAGGCCCATCCTGGTACGCAACATCTTGTCAAAAGATGATCAAGTAGGCAAAGAAAGGAAAGCAAATTGGAAGAGGAGACGCGGAAACGTGCGGCGAGCTAAAAGGCGGAACTAGCTTTTGAGAAAGGGAGGGGGGAAATCGCACCGACCAAATCTGTAACTTTATGTATCTCATCCCCCTTCGCTTTGTTCCCACAACTCCCCCTTTGCACCGCCTCAGTAGTACACCCCCCTCGCACACACACACACAAAGATGGGACCATGGGTTGCACCGCCAAGAAAGGGGGGGGGGGGGGGGGGGGGGGGGGGGGGAGACAACTCACCACGGTGGGTGGGTAACTTGTCGCATTTCCAACAACAATGTGATCCCATATCACCACAACCATCTCATAACTTGACCCTTGTCTTGTTTCACCTTGTACTTCACAGCGATGCACGAGCTCGTTCCCTGTCGTCGTCGGTAGTTTACCCCCACATGCTGCATAGAGATTGGGAACACGACCAAGGGCGCACTGGTGTCCAGCAAAAGGTTGCAGAAGCCACATGAGATGGGGTCCCCTTTTCCCACCGCCAAAAAAAAAAAAAAAAAAAAAAAAAAAAAAAAAAACGTAAGAAAAGGGGAAAAAATGTCACACGAAAAGTGGATCTTTTCCGGTGGGGACAGCCGGCCGCTTGTCCACGCCACCAACAACGCACTCTACTCTAGGAACGGGTTACAGCCAAGTAGCATTGCCTCGACAACCGCAGCTTCCTCAGGAACGACCATTTCAACATTGCCAACGACATCAGATGTCAGAGTCAACCCCTCAACCATGCACCATCAAGATGTTCGATGAAGCCCTCGATAATTTGGGTCAAGTGAGGCGGGTCCTTCCGCACTGACCCGCATAACCCGCTTTATCACCTTCTCACAGCACACTAATCGCCACTCGCCTCGACTGCGGGTCTGTTGACAAGCCCCACATGCGATTCTCACGACTTTTCCTACAGCACAGTGGATCCCCGCACACATCCAAACAGCCTGCTGTATCTTTAAATGCAAATCCGATTAAAAAGCACAAGAGAAATCGAAAGGGAAGAGTACATGTAACGAAAGGTGTTGTACTAATACTGTACCATAAAAAAGGCAGGTCCATACTTGAAACTGTGATCGACTTGCAGACCTTTTTTCTTTCTAAAGCGGGCACATCAAGAAGAAGGTGGATTGTTCGTATTGTGGCCATGCTCCTCAGCCGCATCGTCCTCTTCCTGGTTAATCATGGTCAGACGCTTGCGCTGGTCCTTCTTGCGCAAGCTCTTCTTGAACAGATCGGGCACCAAGCGGTCCTTGACGCTCTTCCTCTTGTGTAGCTCACCCGAAGCTGCTCTTGGCTCATCGGAGGAGAATGTGTAACCGCGGTTGGGTCGAGCTTCGCCGGTGAGCATGTCGTAGTGGGTGCTGCTGGCACGGGAAGCCGTCTGGCGGAGCTCGTGCATCTGTACGCCGCCGGGGGCTGTAGCCTCTTCAGCCACATCGAAGCGTGAGGTGGAAGTGGCTGCACGGACCAGCGGCGCAAAAGTGTGGTGGGTCATGCTGGGTCGACTTGCGTTCATATCCGAGTAAACGCCGCCATCGGCATGCATGTGCGGCATGGCTGGATCGCGTGTAAAGTCGTGGTCGTTGTCCTTCTTGTCCACATATCGCAAGATGTCAACATCGGTCGGATAGTAAGACTGGCGGAAGCACTTGGCCAAGATGCGTGGCAAAAGCGCCAGGAAGCAAGTGAGCAAGCCGAGCACCCAGAACTGGATCGATTGGTACAGGTAGTGGTTGTTGCCATACGAGTAGGTTTGCGTGAAAGCCGCGTAAATCGGCGCAAAGGCAAACATGACGACCGTTCCAGCCCACACACCAACAAAGATCCACCACGTCCAGGCACGTGCGTTGAATCCAACAAATAGATTGGCCACTAAAACCGATGCAATCGCCATGCCCGTCGACCACTCGAATAGGCCAGTGTCGTATCCGTCGTCGCGCACCGTAGTGGTTTGGTACGTGTAAGCCCAGAAGAAGAACAGCACCACTGACTGGTAGATACCGTCGATGAAGTAGATGATAAAGGGCTTGAGACCAAAGTAGGCACGCTTGCGCGACTGGTGGTAGAGTTCAGGCACCTGCATGAGCACCTTGTCGTTGATGTTGCGGTCAAAGATACCGAGGAAGATGACGGCGGCTACGGTCCAAACAGCATTCCAAAGCAGGATGTAAACGTAGTCGATCGCCTGTGTGGTCGACCAGGCACAGTAGATCTGGAACCAGAAGAGCGTGCCGACCTGAATGAACTGCTTGTAGAAGAAGTTGGTGATCATAACCGAGTTTCGATAGTACGACCAGTGGCCATGGACGAGCACAAGACGCTTGAGGAAGCGGAATTGAGCAATGGCGTAGTCGGACGAGTTGACGGCTTGCAGACCCTCTTCACCAGCGATACCAACACCAACATGTGCGGCTTGAATCATGCTGACGTCGTTGGCACCATCACCAATGGCCAGCGTCATGACGCCGAGACCATCCTTGATAAGTTTGACGATGAGGGCTTTCTGCAGAGGGGAGACACGGCAGCAAATGACGGCCTTGCACTGCGTCGAGATGCGAAGGAGCAGATCCTTGCTGAAGTCCTCGCTGAGAGCGTGTCCGAGAGCAGTTCCATCAATGACGAGAGCAAAACCTCCGGTTCGTTGTCCGTTGTCCTCGCCGACGAGCGAGACCTGACTGACACTGCTGCGACGATTCCTGTGATACGAGGGTCTGCGCGACATGAAGGAAGAGCGTCGACTCTCGGACTCTTCGCCTGGGGGCTGGTGTTCCATCTCCCTAAGAACAGCGGGTCCACCGAAGAAGCGAATCACCGCCTTTCGCAGCTGGTCGTATGCCGAGTTGGGCTGTCCGTACTCGCCTCCGCGCACGACGACGAGGTTCATGTCCTCGGTCAGCAACATGGTGGAGTAACCGATAGCAATGGCGGTCTCGAGCTTGTCACCCGTCGCAACCCAGACGTTGATGCCGGCACGCTTAAGGTCGGCGATGGTCTCGGGCACACCATCCTGCAGCTTATCCTCGATAGCGGTAGCACCATACAGGTCGAAGTCCCTCTCGAGCTCGCTTGCAAGCTCTTCCATCTTCTCTTCACGGCCCTGAATCGAAACGGAAGCCTCGTGGAAACGGTGCCTCCAGTCCTCATAAAACTCAGAACTGAGCTCCTTTCCACCTAGACAGAGCGTTCGGAGACCCTTGTTAGCGAATTCCTCGAGAGCAGCGTCTGTGTCTGCCTTGATATCTTCCTGACCAGCGCGAGCGCGCTCAAACATGATGCTGTCGGCACCCTTGGCCAGCATGAGCAGCTGATCGTCGGACTCCCGGCGAACAATGACACTCATTCTCTTACGTGCCGAAGAGAATTCGTTGACGACGAGCAGCTCGTAGACCTCGGGCTCTTTGGAGTTGGGCGTCAAGATTCGGAGCGTCTGACGTTCCTTGCCGAGGAAGATGAAGCCGGCATCGGCTGCAGCCTGAACGAGCGCCTGCTCATCGGGACTCTGTGCCTGATATTCGATGCAGCCGGCCTCGAGTTCTTCAACGAGGACAGTGTGGCAAAGCGCAAGACAGCGGAAGAAGTTGCCCAGCTGCCTGCTGTGCTCCGAGTCCTCCCTCAAAGCCTCGTGCAGTTTTTGGTCGCGGAAAGGTGGGATATCAGGGTTGAGAGGCTTGACCTGCACCTTGGAGCTGTGTGCTTGGTCGGATCCGGAAGCGAGCCTGGCAGAGCCCTCGTTGGTGGAGGCGTCATCCTTTTCTGAAGTTGCAGTGGGTACGTCTGTGGCCGTGGTGTCTGAAGCGCCAATGTGAGGCGAGTTTGCCTCGCCGTGATAGATGATGCCAGAAACGGCGCACTCGCGGAAGATCATGACGTTCTGCGTCAAAGTACCGGTCTTGTCACTGAAGATGTACTCGATCTGTCCCAGATCGTCCGAAAGGTTCCACGACTTGGCGGTGGTGCGGCGATTGGTCTTCTCGTACCAGATGTCATAGTCGTCGTAGATGAAGTAGGCCTGGGCGAGACGGACAAACTCGAACGAGATGTAGAGCGAGATGGGCACAATGTTCTGAAACGTGATGAGCGAGTTGGCAAAGGCGACGAGACCGTTGATCTGCGGGTTGTCATCGCTATAGATGGCTCCATACTCCCAGTATGCGTTACGGTCAAAGTAGTACTGCTCGAGCAACGAGTCAGCAATGGCACATGCAACCGAAACGCAAGCGAGCACAACCAAGTTGAAGTAGACCATTGGGTTCATCTGCTTTTCGACCATGGAACGCTTGGAGGGGGTGACGCCCGAGTTGGCAATGATCTTGGTGTCCCAACCTGTCATGACGACAATGCCGATGACCCATTTGGTATTGCGGACATTGCATCCACGGAGAAGGATCTGGTTGAGCGTGACGGGGCATTGGAGCGGCTTGCCGTCCTTGTCGAATCGGTCGTTGAGCACGACACTGGCGTTGAGACGGTACATGTTGGTGTCCTGTGGTTCGGCGTCGATGCGGAGCGAAGCACGAGCACAGTCCTCGGGCGTGCGAAGAGAGGTGAGCTCGGGAACGGCATGGCGGGCCTTGAGATTGGTCTCACCGTCGAGATTCTTTGTCTCGATGAAGCAAGTGTCCTCCTCCTCGCTGGTGGCGCAAATGATGATATCGGCTGGGATCGACTCGTTGTTGGTGAGATAGACGAAATCACCGACTGCCAGGTCCTCCCAGATCTTTGGTTTCCATCGTGGTGCCTTCTTTGAGAAGAACTCGCGCTCTTCTTCCGCGTTGAGGATGCGTCCTTCGTGCATGATGCGACCGTCGTCGAGCTGCTCGTACTCTGACTCGAACTGGCTGTGACGGGTAGTGGTGCGTCGGGCGAGCTGATGCGAAGGTCGAACGGGCATGTTAGCTTCACCAGGGACGGGAACTTGACCGTGAACGGCATTGGTTGCGCCACCGCCGGGTGCGTCGGCGGGAGGAGAGATGGCCGAGGCGGATGTTTGTGCGTGACCTTCCTCAGCAGCTGCTTCAGCCTTTGCCGCCATTTCTCTTTGCAACTTGGAGGACTGCTTCTTTTTGCCGCCAAACCTGTTCTTGATGGATGCAAACAGGGCCGAAACGCTTCTGCTCTTGGGCTCCATCACGTTAGGGTTATGCCATCCGCCGCCGGTGAGCGTCTTGATCTTGAGACGGTTGATGTGTCGATCCGACTGATGACGCTTGATGTCTTCGTAGCCGTCCTTGGCCATGGTAATGGCAAGGACGGCGAGAAGGGGAAGCATGGATACACCTGGGTTGATGGTGGTGAATTGCGGGAAGAATTGGAGAATGACGATAAGCAAGAAGAAGAGGTTGGCAACACGGCGGAACTGTTCGAGCAAGTTTTTGAAGACAAAGTTGTAGATGGTATATTTGGCGGTCAAGACTTGGTTGCTGGCAAAGACAAAAGGGTATTGGGGTTTGCCCTTGGCGTCAAAGGCCTCTTCTGGTAATGGCTCATTGAGATAGACTGAGCGAGGGGCGGGTGGTGGTCTCTCCTTTTTGAAGACGGTATCGGGATCGAGACTAAAATTGGAAAACTTGGTACGCAGGGACTTGAACTTGCTTTGCTTCTTGGAGGAGCCAGCGAGCGACTGGCCCTTTTTGGAAGCGCCTTTGCCAAACATGGTGGGCAGCGCAAGTCGCGACGGGGGCTCGCGTGTTGTAGTGAGGCTTTTGGCGGACGACCACCTTAGGTGGGGTGCTCGGGAAGCCTTTCAGCCCCTTGGAGGTAGGGATCTGCGTGACACTCGACAATGATGCGAGTCGGGATGCACAACAACAAGGTTGAAATGAAATGCTGCCAAACAACCGTGCCTTTGTGGATGAAGTCCGCGTGCCACCGGTACGTATCGGACCCAGTTCTTAAAGTCAAGGACTATTTTTCCGGAAAGGAATTGGGCGAGGCGGATAAGTGATCGAGGTTGTCGAGACCAGAAGAGGGCCTGCCTTGGAGGAGGAGGAGGAGGAGGTGGTGGTGGTTGGTCAAGCGGGCGAGAGAGAGAGAGAGAGGAGACTACTCTATCGCCGGCGGGAACGGGGAATGGTTGTGCCCAAGCACACGACGAGAATGTCGAGTGAGATTGTCGGATGGGCAAAGAAGATTGTGCAGTAAAGGGAATACGCGGATGGCGTAGATGATAATGATGGTGGTGGCAGAGGGAGGGTCTTTGGATCGTATCCGAGACTGTTTGACAGAGTCAGCAGACGAAGAAGGCTGTCTGTGTCTGTCTGTTCAAAGGAACGTGTGGACCGACGCTTTAAAACCCAGGCTCTGTAGCTCAGCGCGGTGCGCCACATATTTGACCACCGCGGCTTGGCCAGAAAACAGCTAGTTCCGTGAGACCAGACGACGACGATACGCCAGAGCAGACTTTCTCATCTCTTTCATCACTCTCTCATCACATTTTCGGTGGGTTTTGTTCTTCTGAATCCTCTCTGTCAATGGTTCAGATGCGATACGAGGCGAGAAATGTCAACTTGAATCGAATGGAGAGAGAAAGGGAGAGAGAGAGTGACGCCCGGAGGCTAACTCCTGGCAGCACACAGAATTGGCCCATCTCGGATTTTGCGATCCGGCAACAATTTGTCAGGCAACCACTCAAACACACAAGCACGTCTAGCCCACATCCAAACAAGGCCATGATGGTACACATGTGCCTCTCTCTCTTTGTGACACACTTTGACCAAGCGAGGTTTATTTTTTTATTCAAAATCATTTCTCCGTGGCACGGCGGGAGCGAGAGAGATACAGTATGTACAGTGCACACAAAACATGCGCTCGATTCCAAAATACAATCAGTCGACACTTGCAACGGCGACATCTGCCAAGGCACTCAAACACGGAAGCGATTCGAGTCCGAGCAAGGTGGGGCGGTGCTTGAAATTTTCTATTTTTTGAACAGACCCAAATTGACTTGAATCCAACTGACGGGAGCCTCACCCCTTGTATTCAGGGGTTAAACTTTGTATTTCAGCGATTACGTCCTCACACATTTGGATCAAGTCAGACTGTCAGTCAACGGAGCAATTTTGGAGATTTTTTTTTTTTTGAACCAAACTCAGCCTGCAGAAACACAGATGCAAAGAAAATCGGCCCGACCGACGTGCATGAACCGTCTTCTCAGAATCACGCTTGACTTTCTGGCGATTCCAAACACACATACACACACATGGCAAAGCATTCTCTTACATGATGAATGGATGGTCAAGAGCATTCAGAGGGCATGTCATGTCAAAATGGTCAATCTCTTCGGATTGAATGAGGGCACAAGTACTGTACATGCTCCATAACAGTGAAGAGACCCCCACAGCTCAACCGAGCGTTGACAAGGCTTTGAGGTCGGGGTTGCAACTCCATTCCGTGGACTCGGGATATCCGCGGAGCTCAACCCTTTCATGCACGGGCTACTTGGCTTGGACTCTGACACCACAATGCTCCTCGTACGAAGCCCTGTTCTATGTGAGCAGTAGCTACTGCGTCGTCTATATGATTGGGACAGTGAATGCTACTAACGAACGAGAAGCCGCCGAAATGCGATCAGGGACAGGGTCCAAGCTTACGATAAAGAATTCGTGCGTGTGTGTGTGTTGACTTGCTGGCGGAAGGCAAGTGCCACCAACTAAACTACTCGACAGACCCTTTCTGCCACAAGCTCGCCAAGCTAATCACACTGTCAGCTTCACGGGGCTGCCTCACGTCGAGGTAAGCTTGCAAGTTTCAAACAGTGTCAGTGGCACCGAAGCAACTTTCCGGAACGGGCTCGCATAACAAGTCACCCGTGAGAGCTCCTGACCGCGGAACCTGGTCATCCGCAATACTTCTATCGCCCTGCTTCTTCTTCCAGGGCCCCGAACACCTTTACATCCATGCAGACGCTTTGCAACATTCTCTCTGTTATGGCCCAATGCGAGTTCATGTTATCTAGTCTATTGAAATCAAATGGTGCTCACTGGTCCGCGTTGAGTTTCTTCTGGAAGAACGCCCGCACATCTTCCTCGCGCACCATCTTGCCTGTGCCCGCAAAGGGCTTGAGGTGCTCCCACAGAGCGTCGCGGAACTTGCTGTAGGCATGCAGCGAGTTGATCATTTTTTCGCGTGGCATGCTTCGAAGCGCAGCCATGCCCAGGTCGTAGGTCGAAGATGTGATCGAGGCAGCATCGTCTTCACGGACCGAGGCATGCGGGTCCGATGGCGGGGCATATGTCTCTTCGGCATCCAATACGTGTGGAAGGTGGGCCCATTGCGGCAGACATGCTGAGCATCGACAGATCCGTTCGCGAAAATCTTCGCTGAGAAAAATATCGTATCGATGCGAATGGATTCCTTCGCTCAAGGCTGGCGTCCATTCATCCACCTTTGATTCGGGGAGTGCCAATACCATCGCTAGGCCTTCTGGAAGGGTGCAGCCTTTCCCTTCTTGAGGCTGAGCTCCGCCTGGGAAGGCGCTGAATCTTGATTGAGGAGTAGCATCGGCAGGTTCCGAAGACTCCATGTCTTCCACTTTTGCTCGTTTGCTTCCGCTGTCTTTCGCGCCTCCATCAGGTACATCGTCCTCAGCTCGTCGTTTTCCGTCCCTCTTTTCTGTACTTGTTGGATCTTGAACCTGGCCAGCAGCCGAATCTGCACCTTCTGACTGGCTTGCTCCGTCGCTCTTTGCTACGCCTTCGGATGCGGCTGCCCCTGGTTCTGACAGCATTTCGGACGCGGCTGCTACTGACGACCGAGCCAGATCAGCAACCGAGGATAGCAAGGCTCCATCAGCTGCAGCGCTCACCTCTATCTGCGTGAGCTCCCTCTCTGGCTCCATCGCCAGTCCAAAGATCTGCCAGCTTCGTCCATCGCGGTAAGGTCCACCTGCCTCGCGCAGCTCCTCCTCGGTTGGAACTTGAATCTTGGCCACCTTGTCATACTCCTTCACGTCCGCGACGTCCTGACTGGGTGCAAGCACCATCCAGCCTTTTGCTCCAGCGTATCGTCGCAGGATGCTATTTTTTGGGTTTCGGATACAAGCATCGCAGATCATGAGATCAAAGAGGTCGTGATCGATCAGAGGCGGCTCAGGATCCGACGTCGCTTCATTGGCAGCCGCAGCAGATGGGGCTGAGACTGGACGCAGCGACGTACAGCTCTCGTGCAGCCACTCTTCGCAGACGATGCACTGGAACATGGTCTCGTCCTCTTTCTCCGGATCGTACGTCTTGCCACGCTCGCAGTAGCAAAAGCCGCCGTCAAAGTTGTGATTGTAGGCGTTGGCATCGTTCTGCGGGTCGAAGCCTGGTTTGCGCAAGCTACAAGGCTTGGCACCCTCAGGATAGACTAGCTGCTCGGTCAGATGGGTGCGGCGGCTTGCGTGATTTGGCTCGCGCTGGCGATAGAGATTCGGAGTGCCACAATCGCATCGAAACTTGCGCTTGTTGAACAGTTCCACCAGCTCGTGTTCGGCATGGCAGGATACACTGCAGCCGGCGCAGACGCCTCCACCGCCGCAAGTCTTGCAGGCATAGACGGGCTGTCGAATGTAGCCTCTCTCGTGTGTGCAAGTGTCGAATTGGAATGGGATCGCCTCGTTGGCTTGTGCCTCTAATTTGGACTGTTGAGCGATGAGATCCGCTGCGGTAAAGCCCACCTCATCTTCGCCCAGATTGGGTGCTGGCAGCGAAGGATCGGGAAGTTGTGTCGATGTTGAGGGCTGCGAGGTCAAGCCTGAGCCTGAGCCCGATGCCGCTTCCGACGATAGCGAGGATGCCTTGTTGTCTTCGGCCATGTTGGCGTGAGAGAGATCGACTCGGAACGATGAGCCGAGTTGTATTGACGTAGGCAAAGGGAAAGAGGTGGTCGGTAGGGGGATCGGAAGTGTTGGTTGTAGTCAAGTTGCGCAGCACAATTTGCGGGCTTGCTCGTAGCGTGTCGTTCGACAGGCAATTTACGCGCCTTAATTTGGCTGTGAGCGCCGTACGACAGCCAGCCTTCCCTTTCGTCTCACCCCTGCTGATTGGCTCGGGTATGAAATTCGAGCGCTTTCGTGCACTCGTCAAGGCCGTACATTCTAAGGAGCAAGTCCGAAGAAAGAAGAAGAAGACCACCTCGAGCTGTCAAAGTGAGAGTATACTGTATGTAGGGTCGCCAAAAAGAACGCGGAACACGGTCGCGTGCCTCCGTCTGTGCACAACAGGACCCTGAATGGAGCCGAGTGAACACACCGCTCGAGCCACAATTTCCCGCTTTGCCAACCCGTCTTGTTCACCCTTCATTTTTCCGACCCTTCATTTTTTGGTATGGGCCTGCTAGGGAGTCGGACCCCTATTCGTGAAAGGATTATTGAACCATAACCTTGAGAACAACCTCGATCTACCCTTCATTAAGCCGAGTCTGTCTTCCGTCAAGCCGAATGTTCACCAAATCTTCGAGAATGATCCCGGCTGCTCGAGTCTCGAAGCTTTTACGGCGTTGCTTTTACACCACTGCTCTGATGTTCGTGCTGTGTACGACTCGAAGTTTGGCATGGGAGACAAAGGCTCAGGCCCTGGAACAGGCAGTCCATCTGGTCCACGATCCAACCGTATTCGGTGTCTCCACCCTCTCAACGCGATACCCTTCAAGTCATCCTATCGCAGAGCTGGCCGGTCATGTCATCAGCGGACCGGAATATTTTGCTCCGTGTGAAGCCGATACCGGAACCTTGCTCTACCTAGGACTTACCGTCTCGCAGACCTGGAAAAACATCCTGAATAGCGATTCCAAAATTGCCACCGTCAGCATCGCTTCAAACACCAACCCTGCCATTCCAGATCCTCGCCATTCCTCGGGTCATGACTCCAAACATTGGGAAGAGGACCGACCTTCTTGGCGACGAGGCATGCCATCCAAGGCTCGCATCACCCTCTTCGGCCACTTTAGCATCCTTAACGTCACCGAACAGCCAGAGCAAGCCAAGAAAGCATTGCATTGCTATCTGGACCACCACCCTGATGCAAGTCATTGGGCTCCTGACTCCGATGAGTCGCCTCATATCCCCTTCTGGGCGACATTCACTGTCGACAAGGTCTATTGGGTGGGCGGATTCGGAGACGAGCACTACATCGGTTGGTTCAGTAGCTACGAATGGAACACGGCTTGGAAGCAGCACAGACCGACCACTCGAGACTGGGCTTCGAACAACACTGCTAGCTCTTTGCCAGAGGATGATGCGCGCTTGTTGGCGACCCAGATCCCCCTGTCAACTCCTCTCGATGCTGAGGAGGAGGATCAGCACGAAATGCTTCATCCTAAGCTCGCTTTCCAGTGATACTTTCCTATGCGTTTTCTGTCCCAATCGCTTGGGATTGCAACACGATGCTAAAGACAGAAATGGGAACGAGGGCTGTGCTGAAATCAGACAGTATGTGTTACCGACCCTCTTCCTGTCGAAAAGATGATATCAAGGAAAAAGGCCAAAATATGTTAAGAATGTGGTATCGCACAACTGCACGTTGAAATATCAGCTCGATTTCGAGGCTGAGTCAGTCAGTCACCAGACACTTTGAGCCGAGCCCTTTACGCGCCTCTCACGCGTTCCAAAGAGACCAACACTTTCAAAAAAAGAAGGCTGCATCGGATGCTCCCGAGGTTCGAGAGCGAGGCGTGAGAACAGCGACCCACCAAAGCTGAGTCGACCTCGACAGTTCGCTCGCCACCCAACCAGCAGCCTGTCTTCATCATCATTATCTTCTTCTTCTTCATCTTATCATCTTCTTTATATGGTCCAGGCAATCCAGCCCCTATCTCCACCAAGCTAGCCAATCACTACTGTGCGAACGCAGCGCTCGACCGCAGACCTGTAGCATAAAAGCAAAGTCGTCATCTGCGCTTCGCATTTCCTACCACCATCTCAAGGCTGGTGATTGTCTGAAAAAGGGCATAGCTCCCGCCGGCTCCTCTCCACTCTTATTCCCAACAATCTAGAAGACATCACCTACAAGTCCATCACTTCCATTGAAGATGTCGCAAAGCGTCCAAGACCCTGCCCAGCTCGGCGAAGACGACATGGGCGAGGCTTTCGGGCCTCTTTCCGTCAACAAGCTCGAGGTAAGTAGTGCAACAGATAGCTAGTCATTGACGTTAGAATACAAGCCGACCTCCCTGATACGACATCAAACTTTTGATCTTGCCGGTACATTAGGACTTTGGTATCTCGGGCTCCGACTGCAAGAAGCTGGCCGAGGCAGGCTACAACACCGTGGAAAGCATTGCATTCACGCCCAAAAAGAATCTTCTCCTCGTCAAGGGAATCTCGGAGGCAAAGGCAGACAAGATTCTTGCTGAAGGTGAGTCTGATACATCTAGAGAAGAGCCTGATGGCTAATATCTCCTACGCATGACTGACCTCCCTCTGCATGCTATCATTTTGCACCATGTAGCTGCCAAGTTGGTACCCATGGGCTTCACCACCGCCACTGAATTCCACGCACGCAGGAATGAACTTATCTCTATAACAACGGGATCCAAAAACCTCGACGCTATTCTCGGCGGTGGCATGGAAACTGGAAGTATCACAGAACTATACGGCGAGTTCAGGACGGGCAAGAGCCAGCTCTGCCATACTCTTGCCGTCACCTGTCAGCTGCCGGTCGACATGGGAGGAGGGGAGGGCAAGTGCCTCTTCATCGACACCGAAGGTACTTTCCGACCAGTGCGTCTCTTGGCGGTTGCCGAACGATACGGTCTCAACGGACCAGAGGTGCTCGACAACGTCGCCTACGCCCGCGCATACAATGCAGACCACCAACTGCAACTCCTCATGCAGGCTTCCGCCATGATGGCCGAGTCGCGCTTCTCGCTGTTGATCGTCGATTCGCTCACCTCGCTTTACCGCACCGACTTCTCTGGTCGAGGCGAGCTGTCAGCTCGACAGATGCACCTTGCCAAGTTCCTCAGAGCTCTGATGCGATTGGCAGACGAGTTCGGTGTTGCTGTAGTCATCACAAACCAGGTTGTGGCTCAGGTGGACGGAGCTACTGCGTTCACGGCTGACGCTAAGAAGCCCATCGGAGGTAACATCGTCGCGCATGCTTCGACGACGCGACTTTCGCTGCGTAAGGGACGTGGAAACCAGCGTATCTGCCGTATCGCCGACTCGCCCTGCCTTCCCGAAGCAGATGCTGTCTTCTCTATCGGTCCTGAGGGTATCATTGATCCCGTAAGTCCTCTAACCTAGCTTGGCCCACAGTAAATCTGCTTTGACAAAGGTAGCATGAATGTAAACTGACCTTCTCACTTGCCCTACTTCTGGCCGGCATTCTCCTTTACTTTCCATAGGTCGACTGATTACATTTGCTAGTAGTCGCAGCCTCGCGTCCTTGCCCCCGCCAAAGCTGGTTGCCAAAGTCGGTTGCGCACCTAGGGCATCGCTTTCTTCGGCCTTGTGGCACCACACAACAGCGCTGCTGTTCGACAGCTTTCTCATCGTCTCTTTCACTGTGAGTCGCGCATTCTTCCGCTGCGGGCTTTCTTCGCATTGTACATTATTCTTGCCCGAGGCCTAGCAAGTCTTGCATGTTTGCAGTACATGCAGAAGTGGTTCTGCGTGTGTGTCGTGACCCAGATAAGCTGAGAAAAGGGCGTGAATGGGCATTTTGAACTGAGTGACACCTGATACTTGCTTTCGCCTGAACCTGAAGTGAAACCTGGGGAACGTGCAACGCCTGATGATGAGGTTGAAAGGTTGGATTTCTTCCGTAGTTTCGGCTCGTCCTTGCAAGGAGCTTATCATGCAAAGAAGCTCTATTCGCCCGTGGCTGATGAGATGTCCATATTCAACCTTGGCCAAAGCATACACAAAGCCTTGGTCGAGCTATGTGATGTTGGAGCACAGCCTTCGACACCAGAGCCTCATGGTCTGATGGGTGGGTCAATCTCCCGTACGAGAATTGGATCCGAGCCTGTTTCCCTTTTGGCTGAATATGTGCTTTTCGGGTAGAATTTCAGCGGTCGAGAGTCTGCATTTGGAAATAGGCTGCGTCACTGCTCAGGAGCCTTTGTCATTCAGAAATCTCGAAATCTCACACACCGAATTCCATGGAAATTCGAGGTGTGTGGCAAAGTGCTGCAATCTCGCCCGAGGTCCGAGTCAAGGCATTGTGGGAGTCTCGGAGGCTCAGCAGCAGAAGAGGAGCAGCAGCCCGATTCACCAGCAGCGGATTTGCCGCACTGCAGGTGCCCAAAGCTGGAACTCGGCAGTCAAAGCCTTGTGTGTCAGTACAACTTGATCCACTCAACTGCGCCGTTGTCCTCAATCATCCATTCCCAGTCCATCCCTCTCAACCATCATCTACATTTTATCCTTGATACCGACGACTCTTTCCATTTGTCTTCATTCTTCCTCCTCTTTCGTAGCATATAGCGCATTTCCAAATCTTTTCGGGCTCGCACGCAAGTACGCACGCACGTAACACTGTTCAGCTCCACATCTCGACACCACGTCCCATCGCATACCACGGACACCGCCCGTCCGAGCATCCCGATTTTGCGCAGGTAGCAAATCCAGCCTTACCCTTTTTCGCCAGCGCCGTATCCTCTGTACCTCCCCCAAACATTCTTGGCGCTACTGCCCAGTTTCGCTTTCCACGCCTTCTCCCGACTCGATTACAGCATTGCAGACCGCCGGGTTCATCAGTCAATCACATCCTCACTCCTCCGGTCGCCATTGATAACAAAGGTAACCATTGCGACCGTTCTTTCTGCAAGATTGTTAGCCTCAGCCTCGAGTGCAGTTCGTCCCTCTCGAAATTCGTCCACACCGTCCATCCTCCCCTAGCATAAGCATGATCGCTGCCATGAGGCCATCACATGCGCATTCCACTGCGCCATCGGTCCATTCAAGACCAAGCTCTCGCAACTCATCCCATGCCCATGCTCCCGCCGTAGCTTCGCCTTCCACACAAGCAAAGACCGATAAGCTCGCTGCGAAAGCTGCTACCAACGTTGCCAATGGCGTATCTGGGAAGAAGGCGTCAGCGGCAAAGAAGGCTGCCAAGGCTCAGCAGCATGCCGAAGCCCCGAAACCCAATGACAAGCCCAACAACGTCCCTGGCCTCATTACTCTGACCAAGCCCATGTCCGAGGAAATGCAGGCATCCAAGCAGCCTGCTTCGAAAACCAAGAAGGCCAAGGAGGCCAAGTTTGCGACCGACGAAGCTTCTGCTACTCCCATCAAGACGTCTCGGTCCAAGAAGCCCAGGTCGTCGCCCAAAGCCGACACATCAGAGATGCTCCTCTCCAAATCGGCTCCTTCCGCCCCTTTGACCCATGTTCAACGATCCGCTCAGAATAAGCAACCTGAAGTTGACACGGTCGAGCAGTCGTCCGGACTGACTTGGCAGCAGGAGATGTTCAAAAACGCCTCCAAGTCCAACGTCGATCTCTCCCACAACGGTAACGGCTCCAGGCGAAACAAGAAGGCGAATCATCACGCCTCGGCCACCAAGCACGACGGCAACCTCGCGCATCCCCAAAAGGTCCAAGATGGCCGTGATTCGCCTGCTCTCACTTGGCAGCAGGAACTTCTCGGAGCCAAGAAGCGCAGCGGTCCTCACTTCGACGTCTTTGCCGATGCGCGTGATGTCGAGACCTTTGGGGCTGACGATGGCTCTGCACAAGGTAACGGCCATTCGCAGAGCAAAAGTGGCAAGAGGAGGCCCAGGGCTGGCAGTTTTGGTTCGGGAGGCCAAAAGAATGGCAACAAAAGCGCAAACAAGGGTCGCGGAAATGATATGCCCTTCCACATCGACGACCTCTTTGAGGGCGCAAAGGCAGATGGCATGAGCAAGTCCAAGTCTGCGCAATCTCAACGCAGCAACGCCACCAACTTGCACACCCAATACCCCTCGCACGGTGCTCCTATCCACATTGCGCCGTCTACCCCGGTCAAGAAGGCTAACAACGGCAATCAACAGCATCCCGCCGTTGCAGCTGCCATCGCTTACGCCGGCCCCAACTTCCACAACTCGCCCTCGCCTGCCAGTCTTCCCGCACCCAAGTTCCAAAACCGTCTCAGCAAGAACAGCTCCGAGCTCGAACGTGGTGACATGCGTCCCTCGTCGCTCGCAGCCGGCAGCAGCGGAGACTCGGGTGCCAGTGATGACGAGGCGGAGCTCACCCGTGGCATGCGCAGCACTACCGCTCCAGCCGAGATGGCTTCGACTCCTTCCAAGGCTCCTGCACCCGTAGTCTTGCCATCTCACAACGTTGCTGCAGCCGAATCGCCCGCTTCCAAGCCCAGTATGCAGCCCGGCGCTACAGTCGAAAGTCTCCTCGCTCGCATGCTTGGAGGTGCACGACTTGGCTAAGAGAATCCAGTGATCTTGACGGTGCAGATACCAACGGCGCAGCTTCAAGTTCAAATGTCCCCAAAGCTACTCTCTGCGTTTCGCAAACCTGACTCGCTAGACCATCGTGCGCCATGTTCTCAACCGGCTCTTCGTCCCTTTTGCACAGCATTCCGTTTCCCACTCTTCTTATTTAGCTCCTGAACTTTCTCTCGACAGGCCAGCGCGTCAAATTCTGAAGCGCCCTGACCGCAAGGAGCTAGCGCTGCCTTGCTCTCCGCAAGCCACACTAGCACTTGTCACCGTTTCTTTTTTTCTCTACTTCCCTCTAAGGCCACCATTCCCATCCCTGATGCTTTTTTAACGAGCAAAATGTCTTCTTTCGCCCTGGCCCTCGCCGATTGTATTCGTCGTGTCACTGGGTGGCTGTCTTTCTCTATCTCTCGTCTTCCGCATCGCATGCTTTCTTGTACTAGTACCATCGTGTTTCTCCCTGGATCCCTCTTCGGCTCCTACGCGAGCTCTTTGCAAGCTTCATTGCGATCATTCAAAGCTGAACAGCTTGTGTCAACAACGGGCGCGTTTCGTTCAGCAGCTGTAACGCACTGCTCGCAATCGCACTGCTTGCAGTTAACCCCTCATCGGACGCTGCCTCTGTGCAACGCTCCCACTGCCTCCTACAACTACACGTCAATATGTTCCTCTGTCACGGAGGGTCTCCCTGCTCTTTTCACAGTAGAATGAGGGCAAGGGGCCCCTACACGAAGCCAAGGCTTCCATTGTGCCACCGATTTGCACTACCTACGATCCCAGTCATGGCACGGCCATGCACCTAATCCAAGTCAACTCCTCCATGTGCTCGTCACAGCTTCTTACAGCCTGACGATATCTTACGGACATCGATGTAGCACACCTGAGCGCTTTTCACTCTAAGCCCCTCCGATTTCTTTTCCTTCCCCTCATTCATTCCCCTGTCATGTATCGACTCATCTGCCCTTAGCCTTTCCCGTGTCCTTTTTCCTCCGCGCCTCGTGGCTCTACAACGACTTATGCTCGGTGTTAGCCCGGGCCTTCATTTTTTCAATCCATCATCTTCCTCCCTCCCTCTCTTCCATCGTCGAACTGTGTGGTTGTGTCTGCCTTGTGAGCTCCGAGATCCTATTTGAGACAAAGGCCAAAAAGAATGACACCGAAAAGAGAGAGCGGTCTGACAATCACAGAAAAAGCGCGCGTCCAGAATTCGCGCGGGTCGCGTAAAGTCCAGGTCTCTTGCGCTTCCCAAAAGTGTTGCTTCTCAAGCCTAACTATTCGTGAAACTTCTCAACCCCATCGTCGGATCTTGAGGCACCATCACCAGCATCTTTTCCTCTCGCGGGTCACTACTTCCACAGATACTGTCAGAAGCACTTTCAACAAAACGTAGAAGCAGCGCTCAACATTACGTGTCTCTTTGTCAGTTCCCCTTCAAGAAAGGAATCTTCCTCATCTTACATCTTACCAGTCGATTTGGTTCTACTGTTTCAACGATCAAGAAGGCTCTCTCATCTCGTCAGCTGGATCTGATTCTTTGAAGACGAACATCTGTCATTATGCCACGGAAATCTACAGGCGGAGTATCAGCCGCATCGGCACCTTCGACACCAGCTGCCAAAGGTGGTCCACGAAAGTCTATCGGCACTCCCTCCGGCGCTGACCCCGAGCCATCGTCCTCTTCCTCCAACACCGCCCTCATCATCCCTCCAGCTGCGAAAACCGTGCTGAAGCAGCAGGAAACGGCCCAAAAGGGCATCGAAGCTTTCGATCTTCCTCGAACCAACATTGTCAAACTTGCTAAGAGCGACATTCCCGACTCTGTACAGTTGCGTAAAGAAGTTCAACAGGCACTGGTCAAGAGCGCCACGGTATTCATCAGCTACTTGAGCGCTGCTGCTCACGATAAGGTTGCTGGGAAGGGAGGAAAAATCATCTCGGCACAGCACGTGTTGGAAGCGGTGAAAGAGGTAGAGCTGGACGGTGGAGATGGAGAAGTATTGAGGGAGTTGAAGGATCAGTTGAGGGCATACAGGGAGAATGCGGCGAGAAAGAAGACTGAAAAAGCTGCCGGAACGGGCGCAAAGGCGACATCGTCAGGGCCAAGGGATGGGGACGGTGAGGATGGAGACGCCGACATATCCAGGTTTGACGGTGGTGAGGATGCAGAGGATGGAGATGATTCAGTAATGCCAGATGGTGAGGACGAGGGTGGGGATGAAAGTTTGTTGAGAAAGAGTCTGCAAAATGGCAACCAGCACGATGACGATGAAGAGGAGGAGGATGAAGGAGAGGACCAACTCATGGACGAAGACTAGACCGTTTCCCCAAGCCCATACCCCTAAGTAATCCATGTACTCCCCCTTGCCATACTCAGCATCAACCTGTGTTCACAATTCTCCACGCATTCACACAATCACTTGAATCTCACGTTTTCACATTGCGGCTATCTCTCTCTCTCTCTCTCTCTACCCCTCGCTAACGATCCCAACCTGAACCTCAACCCCGGCCCGCAACAATACATCAATCCAAACCTTTTGTGTCTCACTCAACCTATCGCCTGGTCCCTTGACCTCGACAAACCGCACCACCTTGTCCTCCATTCTCCAAATCACCAAATCAGGCATCCCACTGCTACAGTGATCCCACTCCTCGACCAACATTTGACACACTACACTGATCGAGTGTCCACCGAGACACTCTGCGACCTCCAACAGATCCTGCTTGCTGAACAGATCCCACCTGCACCCGACCGCCCACGTCTTGTTGGATCTCTCTCGATCGTCTACCTCTGCGATCAGATCTAATCCACCAGAGGTTTCGATGCGATTGAGTCGCTCGCGAATCTCGCCGCTACGCACGATAGGGAAGCTATCAGATCCCATATCCAATGGTGCACTCTGGTAAGGAGTTTCGAAAGATCCTGGAATGTCTGGGGCAAAGATCACATCCCACATCACCAGAACAAAGATCATGGTGAGAAGCTTGCCTTCACAGTGATACCCTTTGAAGTTTTGCAGAGCATAGTGTTGAAGGCAGAGCTGCTCGACGTGACACGGCTGGCCATCGAGCCCGCGCCATACGCTCCGCATGGATCGTCGAGGGGAAGAAGTAGTGGTGGAAGTAAGGGCGGCTTCGCCAGCGGTCATGATGGATAGGGTGGTGGGGTCAGGTGCGGGCGCGTTGATGTCGTCCCAGGAAATGTCATCAAGGTCCTCCTTTTTCACCCCTGTGTCAGAGATTGGCGTCTGACGGCCTTCAACTTCGATACCTTCTTCTGACCCGACTTTGGGAGAAAGCTTGGAGGAAGGAGATTCAGGATCATTCTTGACAGAGGATTTCGAGAACGACTCGATCTTAACTCGTTTGAATAGAGGCTTGCGGATCTCGAGCCCAGTCGAGTTGCGCTTCGTTGGCGAAGCTTTAGCAGGGCTTCCGTTGCGCGAACCAGGCCTGCTGCTCCCCGGAGAAGTGCTCCCCTTTGACCGACCTTCATCCGGCGAAGTCGGTGGCGAGTCTCCCGTCTGCAAAAACCTCGACATGGCCGTCATCGGCTGATTTGTTCTCGTATCTGTCTCTACCATCGAATCGAGCCTGATTCCCTTGAATACGACCTCTGAAGTCCTTTTCAGCTTGGTATAAGAGAAATCGTGCTGCTCAGATCTTGGTATGCGAAGTTGCGACTCCAACCTCGCAATCCTTCTTTGCAGTGTGTCGTGGTAAATGAGATGGGTATCTGGATCCTGCATACCCTTGACGCTGATTCGAAGCGCTTCCCTTTTCCCTTTTCTCTGATCCTCCGAGTAAAGCGCCGTGATCAATGCCAACCGATCATACCATTCCCCCCTCCTTCCCCTCCTAAAAACTTTCTGATTCAACAGTGCCTGCAACACCTCCTTCTCCCGCTCCCTCAATTTGAACCTCGCTAACACCGTCGCACCCTTATAAACTACCCTGGTCAACACCCAACCAGGATGAAACCGCATTCGGTGATAAACCATCTTGTCGATCCCCTCCGGATGAGCAGATACGCATTCGGCAACACACGACTTCCACTCGTCCCAGACGGAATCAAAGAGCGTCAGGGCTGCCTGGAAATCGGTCTCGCTCTTGCCGAATTGGATGAGATTCTCCATCTCGGCTTCGATACCGAGGGCACGCTCAAAGGCGATCAGATGGTCTCGGGAAGGGAAGAGGAAGCTGGTTCGTTTGTAGGTGTATCGAGGGTAGTTGCGGATGCGGGAACGGGAGAGAATTGCTGTGGTCAGCGCTGCGCTGCCGAGCAGATTGCCTCGGTAGTAGACGAGTGCAACACGATCCACGAGAGACCGGACAGCGGGTAAAACCTGAACGCAGCCCCCACCAAGAGCAGCCGATAATTCGTCCTTGAGCCTAGACGCTTGAGGCTTTCCGGTTCTTGAAGACCCAAAGTTGAGCGTGAGCTGCTTGGTCGGACTGCTGCTGCCATTCGAAGAACCAGTAATTTGCTTGGTAGGGCTCTTGAAAAGCATCGATTGGGACTTGGTCGCCGAGAGTGCAGATACAATTTGGGCGCGGGTGGTACCGATCTTGGCGATGCCCATGTTTTTAGCAATGACTTTGAGCTCTTCGATGGTGAGCAGCGAAAGTGACTCGGCAATGCCGCCTTTCATGTCACGGTCGGTCATGACGAAGCGATCGAGTGTCGGCTCTTTGAGTTCTTGCTGAAGATTGGTGATGCTGGTGGGAGCGTTGTTTGCTGGTATTGATGATTCCGCAAGAGGTTGTTTGTGACGATATGTGGGGACACGAGGCAGACCCGTTTCTTGGTCCAGCTTGAGCTCCCGCTGCAGGCTGGGCAGCGTCAAGGTTGCATTCTCTTTGTCGGTGTCAAGGGCTAGGTTGCGTCGCTCTTCCTCGTCGACTCTGGCAGTCTCGACCTTGGGCCCGTCGGAGGGCGGCGAGGAGATTTGTCTCGCCAACTCGTCGGTGGCAGCTTTGAGATCCAGCACCTCGGATCGATAGGACTCTAGACGGTCCAGACGGTACCATGTATCCTTCTTGCGTTGGAGTAGACGAACAAAGAGATAGCGTGCATGATAAGAAAGCATAAAGAAAGCGGAGAGGAAGTCGAGCTCGGCATTGGAGAAGAGATACGACTCGGACTCGAGGACGGCGCATACCATCTGCTGAAAGAGCTCCGGATACATGGAGGAGCGAGAGCCTGGACGATAGCCGGTGGGCTGGGTTTGGAACGTTGAAGGTAGCTGCGTATCATTCTCCTGATCGATGTGAGCGATGACGTCTTCGTCTGTTTCGATCTTCATCTTTGGATCGTGTATGTGAAGAGTGATGCCTCTTTGAGCTGCGTGAAGGGGTCTCTCGGTCAGTATAAGAGTCTCGGCGGTGCAAGCGCTGCCTGCGAAGAAGCTTTGCCTCTCGAACGGCTTCTGGCTCGTACCGGTCCGAGGAATCTTGGTGAATGGCTCTGCTGGAGGAGGAGGAGTCGGATAGGGAGGAATGTTTGGCAGCTTCACGTTGAGCCAAGAAGCTTTCCATAGCTTTGAGCGGGTCGTTGGAAGACTTTACGGTAGAGTCCCTGTAAGCGTCTTTGAGACGCTGTTCATCCGTCTTGCGGGCCTCTGATCCGTCTCGCAACTGTGTCGTTGTGTACCAGGGCTTGAGCTCGTCTTGCGGTCGAAGGAGAGTGTGACCCGATCGAGCTTTGGAATGCGGAGGATCAGATGTGGGTATGAAAATGGGCTCGTCACTGGCGGGTGGGGCGATCTCAAAGTCTTTGCGACGAGAACGGAGAGCTTGCAAACGTACTTGGTCACGACGCGCAAACGAAGCGTGACGTTGTTGAGCGTCTTGATAGGCTGCTTGTTGTTGATCTCGTTGGACTCGGTCCCGGTTGGCTTGATTGTATGGATGATAGGACTTGTGCTGAGCCAGATGCAGAGGCATGCTGCTCGTAAGAATGCGACTCAGAAGGTTGCCATTGGTATGCTCGACCAGAGCCTGACGTCGACGGATGAGGTGCTGAGCAGAAAAGGTGCATACAAGTCAACCTCGTTGAGCATTCGGGTGAATGTGAGAGAGTGTGCTTTGGCTTTTGCTTTTGCTTTTGCTTTTGCTTTTGCATTTGCATGCAGGGTCCACACATTTCGCCGCTGCTGTCCGCAGAGCAGAAAATTTGAGGACGAGGAGGAGCAAAGAGAAGGAACTTTTCCGTGCGGGAAGAGAGAGAGAGTGTGTGTGTGGGAGGTCACACGTCAAATTGGAACTCGAGACGCGTCTCGAGTCTGTGTTGCTCTGTGTGTCTGCTGTGTGCCAAATTTGGATGCGCGCGCGAGCTGGATAGAGTTGAGTGTTGGTCTCTGAGCTGCTGCTTTGCACAGCCAGCTCAACATTGCAAATGACCTCATTCCTCGTGTGGGGCTCTGCCTCTCTTTTTCTTGATCTTTTCGATTGCAAGAATTCTTTCGCTTCCTTCATAACAAGCTTTTGCTCTCGAACAGCCAATGCTGGAGATTGACAAGGAGAGCTTCTAGACGGAGTCCAAGCTCCGCTCTTAGGGGCCGTACAATATAACTATCCAACAAGCCGCGCCTAAAAACAGAAAGAAAGAAAATTGAAAAGAAAAGAAAAGAAAAGGCAAAAGGGAAAGAGGCCCCTGTCGGCTGGGAATTGGGTGTTTGGTGTGGTTTGAGGATTTCAATATTTTTGAATTGAATCCATTTCAGGTTTAGGGGGCGTGTCTCAAAATCAAGTGGAGCAAAAGCGAGCAAAGTGTTGCTCTCAGCCTCTTTGGCTGCTGCTGCTGTAGAGTTGTCCAATTTGGCCTGCAGATTCACGCAGCTCTTTTGACTCCATCCTCGAGCGAGGTCCAAAGCACGACCCACTTACTCTCGTACACCACAAACTCGCCGGCTTCTGGTTCCTAGCTTAGCCACCATCAGCTCCTTGTCTTGCAGCTACTTCCTTCGCCGCATTCCATCACCGTCTCTCGTTTCTTTTCCTTCTTTACGGACCCTCGCCCTCCTCTCATCCCTACATCAACAGTGTCACTTCCAGGCGACTTCATTGGCTCATAAACACCGGATTCCCCTCCATCTACACGATTACACCATCACTCGAAACGCTCTCCTTCTCATAACGACATTTACTGCGCTGCTGTTCGAGCCAAGCGGCTTCATAACCAAGCCATCAAGGAGCAACTCGTCTAGCTTCATCCCACCAGGCGCACACTCGCCTGCCACATTCTCGCAATCATGCTCGACGTTGTTCGAACCAAATCCCATCTTTTCCGTCCATCACACCGCGCATCCCCTTCCATAGAGGCCAACAATGCTGCACAGCTAGCTGCAGCCATGCCTCGTCCATCCAGGGCCGTCGGTCAGTCCGCTTCGGATGCTGCCTCTGCCGCAGAGTTTGCTGCCAAGAAATACGTCTGGATCCCTGACCCAAATGTCGGCTACGTCTCCGCGTGGGTCATCAAGGAAGATGGCGAAAATTCACTCTGCGCTTTGCAAGATGGCTCCAACCGCACCGTACCCACTTTCGAGCTTAGCAAGATGAACCCGCCCAAGTTTGACAAGGTCGAGGATATCGCCGACCTCACTTTCCTCAACGAGGCCAGTGTCGTACACAACTTGCGGCAGAGATATTTCAGCTCGCTCATCTACACTTACTCTGGTCTTTTCTTGGTAGCAGTCAACCCATACCACACCCTACCCATTTACACAGATGCCATCGTCGCAGCATACAAGGGCCGTAGGAGAGAGGAGAATGCTCCTCACGTTTTCGCTCTTGCTGACGAGGCCATGCGCAACATGATCGACAACCGCGAGAACCAGAGTCTTCTCATCACCGGAGAATCGGGTGCCGGTAAGACTGAAAACACGAAAAAAGTCATTCAGTATCTAGCTGCCATTGCTGCCGATCCCACCGCACACAGCTCCCAGTCGCCAGCCAGCACATTGACCCCCTCCTCCTCTCGCGAGGTGCTCGACCGCATCAACGGTGTCGAGCCCGTCACCTCTAAGCGTCTCGGCCTCCTTGAGCGCCAGATCCTCCAAGCCAACCCCATCTTGGAAGCCTTTGGTAACGCACAGACCATCCGCAACAACAACTCCAGTCGTTTTGGAAAGTTTGTTCGTATCGAGTTCACATCTGTAGGCGCCATTGCAGGTGCCAACATCGACTGGTACCTCTTGGAGAAGAGCAGAGTTGCCATTCGGAGCGAGAACGAGCGCAGCTTCCACATCTTCTACCAGCTCCTTCGTGGCGCCGAGCCTGAGCTCAAGCACAAACTTCTGCTATCGAGCTCTCCCGATGACTATGCTTACCTCAAGGGCACTCGCAAGGATGTCGAGGGCGTCGACGACCGCGCCGAATGGAAGCTGTTGCGTGACGCACTCAACACCGTCGGCTTCACTCCCGACGAGCAGCTCAACCTTTTCCGCGTAGCTGCCGCCATCTTGCAGATCGGTAACATTCAACTTGCCACCGACCGCTCCGAACAGGCCAGGATCACCAACATGCCTCAGGTCGAAAAAATCTGTCACGTTCTCGGCTTGCCCGAACAAGAGTTCTCCAAAGCCCTTTTACGCCCCCGTGTCAAGGCTGGTCGCGAATGGGTCACTTCTTCAAGGACCATGCGCCAGGTCTCCGAGGAGATGGCCGCCCTCAGCAAGACTCTGTACGAGAAGGCCTTTGGCTGGCTCGTCGACCGCATCAACAAGGCCCTCGACCGTCCCACTAGCAAGAGCACCTTCATCGGTGTACTCGATATCGCCGGTTTCGAGATCTTTGAGGTCAACAGCTTCGAACAACTCTGCATCAACTACACCAACGAGAAGCTTCAGCAATTCTTCAATCACCACATGTTTGTCCTTGAGCAAGAGGAATATGCTCGAGAGAACATTGAGTGGGACTTTGTCAACTTTGGCCTTGATCTCCAGCCCACCATTGACCTCATCGAGTCTACAACGCCCATCGGCATTCTTTCGTGTTTGGACGAGGAGTGCATCATGCCCAAGGCTACCGATACCACCTTCACCGAGAAGCTTTACCGCATCTGGGGTACCAACAAGGACGGCTCGGCTATGGATGCTGCCGGTGCCGCCCTGGCCGCCGAGAAGGGCCTGGCCCATGGCTCTACAAAGTTTGCGCGAACCCGCTTCGCTCAGGGCTTCACAGTCAAGCACTATGCCGGCGATGTCGAGTATCGCACCGACGGCTGGCTCGACAAGAACAAGGATCCTCTCAACGACAATCTCACTCGCGTCATGTCCGAGTCGACGGACCGCTTCATTGCATCCCTCTTTGCCGAGTATGCTGAAGTGGACGAGGAGACTTCGCTTGTGTCCGCTCCCAAACGTCGCGTCAAGCGTGGTGCTTTCCGCACCGTTGGTCAGAGGCACAAGGAGCAGCTCAATTCGCTCATGGGCCAGCTTTCGTCGACACAGCCTCACTTTGTCCGATGCATCGTTCCCAACCCAGAGAAGAAGCCAGGCAAGATGGACGTGCCATTGGTGCTCGAACAGCTGCGTTGCAACGGTGTACTTGAAGGCATCCGTATTGCGCGTCTTGGTTATCCAAACCGACTCCTCTTCTCCGAGTTCAGAAACCGCTACGAGGTATTGACTCCTGGTATCATCCCTCCTGGCTATATGGACGGCCGCAAGGCTTGTCAGAGGATGGTCGAAGCCCTTGAGTTGGACACGTCGACCTTCAAGATTGGTACTTCCAAGATCTTCTTCAAGGCAGGTGTGCTCGCCGAAATGGAAGAGCGCAGGGATTCGCACCTCTACGACATCTTTAGCCGTTTCGGCGCCGCTTGTCGCATGTACACTGCCCGTCGCCAGATGAAGAAAATTCTTAACCGTGCTGCGGCAGTGCGAACGGTCCAGCGAAACGCGCGCCTCTACGTCGAACTCCGCGAGTGGCCTTGGTGGCAGCTTTACACTCGTGTTCGACCCTTGCTTACAGCTACCCGACACGATGAGGAGCTCAAGCGCAAGCAACTTGAGCTCGCCATGGTCACCGAACGTGCTGAACGAGATCAGAAGGAGCGCGAGGCTCTGGAAGCGCTCAAGTTCCAGCTCGAAGCTGAAAAGCGCAAGATCGAAGAGGCGCTCGAGTCGGAGAGATCGCTCTTGCTCGACAAGGACCAGCTGCTGGCTCGCTCCAAGGAGCGCGAGTCGGCGCTCGAGGATGATCTGGCGGCCTTGCAAGGTGATGTTGACTTGCTTGAAGGCCAGCTTGAGAAGGCCATCGCAACTCAGAAGGCCACTGAGCAGGCACACGCCGAGCTCAAGACCGCCTTCGACCAAGCTGCCGACCACCTCTTGCGATTGGAGGCCGAGCAAAAAGCTTGGAAGGACAAGGAGGACACCTTCATGCGCGACCTCAGCAAGCACAGCACCAATGCCGAGCACTTTCGCTCAGAGCGTCAAGCCGTTATCGCCGAGAAGGACGAGCTGCAGCGTAAGCTTCAGGAAAAGGAACAGGATCTCGACCGTGCCCACAAGCGCATGCTCGCGGCAGTACAAGAAGTCGAAGCCAAGCTTATGGCTGAAGCCAAGGGTCGTGAGGAGGAGAAGAAGCGTGCTCTTCAGCTCGAAGATCAGACGCGTCAATCTTCCTACCAGCTTTCCGAGCTGCAACGTGTTGCAGCTGGCCACGAGACCCGGGTCAAGGACAAGGAGCAAGAGGTCGGCCAACTGCAGAAGCAGGTCTCGGATCTCTCGCGAGAGCGCGAAGGTCTTGCCAAGCAGCTGGCTGATCTGAACCTCAAGCTTAACACTCTCACCTTCGATGTCAAGTCGGCAAAGGACGAACACGCCAAGACCAATGAGGCAAAAGCTGCTTTGCAGAGGGAGTTGGACGAGACGCGCCGATTGATGGAGGCCAAGAGCTCTGAGGACGTCAAGACCAAGGAAATCCATCGCATGAAGGAGCAAGAGCTTAAGACGCTGCGTGAGCAGATGGCTAACGTCCAGAAGGAACTGTCCGAGGCCAAACACACAAGCCTTGAGCAGATCTCAGCGCTGCGTTCCGAGATCTCCATCGCGCAGAAGGAGGCACAGGCTCACGGTGCTGCACGACAAGCAGCAGAAGATCAAGTGCGAAGCGCCGACTTGCGAGTTCGAGACGCCGATGCCAAGGTGGCTGCTGCGGAGAAGGCCAAGCGTGACGCCGAGGCTTTGCTTCAAGAAGCGCAAAGCAAGTCAGCCGTCATCAACCGCGGCTTGCAGGATGCGCTCAAGAACAAAGATACGCTCGAGAAGCAGCTGCAGGCTTCTGCGACCAAGCACCAGGACCTCGAGGATGCTCTCTTGGAACTCGAGCGACGTGAGACCAACTGGAAGCATAAGGCTGACCAAGTGGCCACTGAGCTCAGTGCCGAGTCGAAGCGTCGCGAGCTGCTCGAGCAAGCCCACAAGCAAGCCGAACGCAATGCCAATAGCCTCCAGCAGCTCGTAGCTGGCAAGGACAAGGAAATCAGCGGTCTCAAGCACGAGCTTACCTTGGCCCAACAGGAGATGCGAAAGCTTCAGTCCATGCAGAACAAGACCATCGTCGAGCACGTTCATGTGCTGGAAGAGGCTAAGAAGTACACTGATCGCCAGTTGCAGGATGCGCAGTCCAAGCTTCAAGAGCTGGCGCATTACACCAAGACGCTCGAGAAGAGCAAGACGCGTCTAGTCAGCGAGAACGAGGACCTGACTCGCGAGCTCACTCGACTGCAGAGAGCCAATGGCGGTGCGGTGGCTTCTCCCACCATCAGCAATGGTCTTCGCGGCGCTGTGACAACGTATGGAAATGTTGCTCCTTCTGCAAATGGCGATGCCAAGTCGCTCAAGAAGCTCGAGGACAAGGTGGCAGAGTTGACCAGCTCGTTGCGGCAAGCCCAACAGCAGCGTGATGAGGCGGTGTCAAACGCACGTCGCAAGGATCTGCAAGCCGATGAGATGGTCAGCCGAACGCGTCGACAGTACGAGCAGCACATCCAGGAGCTCGAACGTCAGCTCAAGAACTCGCAGATCGCCCGCAGCACCACCATGACTAACCTCGAGGAGTTGATTCTGGCTGGTCATGGTTCGCCTCAGGCCACTGGCGGCTCTTCCGATGGGTTGCGTCATCAGATCCTCGACGAGCTGCGAAGAGGCCACGAGGAGTTGGAGCAGGACATTGCAGCCAAGAGTGACCTCCTTCGATCGCACAAGATGCCCACCACCGCCGGCACAGCCAACGGTTCGGCCATCCCACCTGCCCGTGGTTCTAGCAGCTACTATGTTTACGACAATCCCGCCAAGACTCGCAACGGTCATGCTAGCAATGGCAGCAGCACCTCTTCATCCTCCAACAGTGCCGAGTTGGAATCCAAATTGGCCGAAATGACACGGGCCTACAACGATTCGCTGTCGCAGCAACGTCAATCCCAAGCGCACATGACTCAGCTCGTCACCCAGATCCGCGACCTTCAAGCCGGCCTTGACGAATCCGAGTTGAAATACGACCATCTCGCCGCAGCCTATCAGAGCTTGATCCAGGAAGCAGGCGTAGACGAAAGCATGATCAACTCGCTTCAACAGACTCTGGAGAAGTACAAGAGTCAAGCGGATAAGCACATGGAGAATTGGCGCAAGACAACCATGGAACTCGAAAAACATACCGCAACTTTAAAGAGTCAAACGGGAAGAAGACCGGGTAGTATTCCTCCTGAATTGATGGGTAGTCCCACTCGAACTACGCTGAGCATGCGTTGAGAGTTTTGAAAATACGCGACACCAGCCATTCTGCTTTCGATTTCGCTTTTGGCTTTGGCTTTGGCTTTGCTTTGGTTTCCTGTTGTTTACTACTACAGCAGAATGATCAACTTTATACATTAACATAGTATATGATACGATACGTCGCTCTTATGGACGCTTTGTAAATTAGTTTTCTTGATTTCGATATACTTACCTACAATACTATATCTTTCCGTTTTGGTTTTGGTCTTTGTTTTGTCGTCAATTAGATCAGACATACAGTAATTCAGTCCTGTCTTTTTTTTTTTTTTTTTTTTTTTTTTTTTTTTGGACTGTTGAGATAGGATCTTGACTGGCATGTCAAGGAGTCATGAGTGCAGATGATTCATCGGGTGTCTTGAGATTTCCTGACTGGAGGAAAAAGAAGCATTCTTTTTACTGTATGCAGTAGGTTTGATGAGAGCACCTATCGAACCACCAAACTCGCCACATCTGCATCAAAGCCATACAATATGGCTGAGCAAGTGTAGAACCTTTCACCACCCGCCACCACCAAATCATCCCCCTTTTTTTTCTCGCTCTCTCGAGAGCCCCTCGCATCCAAACTCCCAACTTCACAAATCCTCTCTACTACACATTCTATAGAATTACAAACAACTTACTACATACCTCTCTGCTTAACGAAACATCTTAAACCGCATTCATAGCACTCTTGTTTTTTTTTTTTTTTTTTTACAGTGATTGATGAATTATTCTTTGAATCGATCAATCAAAGAGCACAAATATGGACATGCATCGCTACCAAAAATTGTACAGGCAAGGAAAATTATTCGCTCAACTCGCGATCTAGCAACCTCGACAACGTCGATTGCTTCCACCACGATTGTTGGGCTTCAAGAGTTTCAAACATATTTTCCTCTTTGATGGCGTACTGCTCGTAGATGTAATCTCTTGGGACAATGTCTTCAAAATCCAATGTGAGTGCTTCCTCGGCATGTGAAGGAGGAGGCTCGAGCTGAGACTGGGATTGGGGCTGTTGGGCGAGAGAGCTACTTCTCGGAGGAGGTGTAGCATTAGGTGGACGAGGACCTTCAGAGGAAGCGCTGGAAGCAACAGAAGCGTTTGAAGGGGCAGTAGGCGGTGTAGCCGCCTCAGAGATCTGTTGTTGAGGTGCGACACTTGTAGAAGAAATCGAGCTTCTACTGTGTCTCGGTGCTGCCAAAATGAGTTGTGCATGCACCTCCAATTCGCCTCTCATCTCCTTGTCTCTTCTCCAAATTGCCAAAGCTGCCTTGTTGGTTCCCTTCAAGACCGACTCCAACTCCTCCTGATCCGGCACATACAATCGCGATTCCAAAGTCTGCACCAACGCCAGACATACTCTGTAGATGAGCGAATCTGTCTCATCCAACAGCACAACATCCCACAAGCGCATCACAGTGTCGACGTCCAACCACTTGCTCCACAGCGTAGAGACCCAATCTCGTAGTACGACACGATACAGCTTGACGTTGCGCGCCAAAAGATTGGCGTAGACTTTGGGCATCTGATCTGCCAATAAGGTCTCAAGGACTCGTTCGAAGCCTCGAATTTGCTTCTCTTTGGGAGGGAGAGCGTAGGCTGATTTACGGCTTGCAGAGGCTAGGTTGGGCAACTTGGATGCAGCTGCGGCTGAAGTGGGTGGGATAACGGTAGGTAGAAGAGAGTAGAGCGCTTTGAGCCATGGTTTCGAGTGGAGTAGGTTAAGAAGTGCGATAAAGGCAGTGTTGATCGACATATTGATCAGCAGGACAGCGGCAAGGCTGGCCAGGCCGGGTTGGTAAAGGTCGATGCCTCGTAGTGCGTACTCGTCGTCATAGTCGTCCTTCTCGGCTGGCGCTGCTTCGGTGGTGGTGCCAGGTTCAGCTACTGCAGAGTTGCGTGGGAGGTCGGCTTTGCGTGACAAAGGGCTGGCGTTCTGATGTTGGCTGGCGGCCTTGTCAGCATCGCCCGCCACATCGAGCTCAGCGACTTGCTCCATGCGGACCAGGACGAAGGCTCGACACAGCCGAATCAGATCGTCGTGCAAAGGGCCGTTGGCCTGGAAGAGCTTAAGGCTTGGCAGTGTATCCTCAACGTCTTTGTCGATCTGATCCAAAACGCGTGGCGGGATGGCAACAGCTGCTCTCTTCTCAGACTGCTCCAGGAGGTTTCGAGGCAACATCAAGGGGTTACCAATAGCGAGGGCCCAAACACGACCGCGAATGCTTGGTGGGGCACCCTTCCACCAAAGCTGGCCCAATTCGGGGTCTTTGCGGGCACGCGACCAAGAGGGCAAGATCTCCTTCTCCCAACGCCCCAGGGCCTCCCGCTGCTCGTCTTGACGTCGTCGCTTTCGCTCTTCTTCATCCTCGCGCTTCTTGCGCTCCACTTCTTTGGCAGCCATCATCATGCGCTCAAAGTCGGCGCGATGCTTGATCTCTTCCGTTTTTGTTTTCGCGGGTAGCGTGGTCATACGAGTACGCGACTCGACTGGGTCAGCGCCAGCGGATGAAGATTTGCGTCGTTTCTTGGAGTCTGCTTGATCGGCTTTGTCGGACAAACCTGGTGATGTGCTCGAGTTGGGTTGACCTGCGTTTGGTGGAGCAAGGGATGATGACGCAGCATCGCTCCTTCTTGCCGTAGGAAGCTCGGGAGACTCTGCGGCGTCGGCGGCTTGCACCTCGTCGGACAAGGATGTAGCAGCTCGCCCGTCTTGAGTTGAGGCTCGTTTCTGCGTTGCTTCGACAGGGTTTTCTGGGGTTGGTGCATCCGATGGCTTGATGTCTTGTGCTTCCGCTGACTGCTGGCCTTCATCTTCTGCTCGTTGTTGTGGCAAAGCGTTAGGAACAGTTCGAGGGCTGAGAGGTACATCTGAAACGACGCTGATGTTGCCATGTTCATCTGCAGCAAGCAAGACGGGAGCAGGTGTGATAGATAGGCCGTTGTTGAACGAGTCGGAGGCAGCGGAAAGAGAAGAGGCAGGAGTTTGTGATGGAGCGAATGAGATGCGATGTGATGGGCTTGGGCTTGGGCTCGGAGAGCGTGTGGGACTGGCGGTTGTGCTTGAGGAGGCACTGGTGCGACCTCGATAGCGGCCCTCGACGCTTCGATTGCCGGCTGCATTGCCATCGACATCCAGATCAGTGCGGTTTGGACTCGGTGGCGAGTGCAGGTCGTGATCTGAGATCTGAACAACGGGGCCAGGAGGAGCAGAGTTGTGTTCTTGGGAAGCCGCGGAAGAGGTGCTGGCCTGAGGCTTTTGACTTGAAACACTATCGCGACGGATCTGCTCGGCGGTCCTTGTTGAGCCTGCCAAAGGATTTGGTGGTTCAAGGAGGTTGTCGCCCAGCGAGGACTCCTCTGCAGATCCGTCCAAGGTGATGTCAACAAAGTTGAGATCGGCTTTGTCGATGGCCGTTGGAGTGGCGAGAGCTTCAGGTTCATCGTGCTGTGAGGGCAGGAAATGCGAGCGGAAGGCCGATACAGAATGGGCGCTCAACTGAGGATCTTGGCTGTCGTCGTACTGAGGCATGGAAATGTCGGATTCCTCCTCTTGGATGGTGGAATGCAGCGAAGTTGAGGCGAGAGAAGCCGAAAGCGCACTGGTCGCGTCTTGAGTTACATGGTACTTTTGCGGCGGCACCGAGTCGATACGACGATGTGAGGATGAAGCAAAGGAGGCGGCAGTGTCTGACCTCGGCGAAGCGACAAGGGAGATGTCACCAATGCCGTCGTCACTGCCTTGAATTTCATCATCTGAGACGTGCTGCATATCGTCATGATTTGGTTGAGCCTCAACCGGGGTATCCTGGCAAAGTGAGGATGTTGGTAGCTCCGTATGTGTGGTTGAATCGGGCTCTTTCGAGAGCGTTTGCGACTCTAGAGCCTGTCCTGGATCTTGCACACGTTCTGAGTCAAGTTGGATTTGTTCGAGGTGATCTGATTCTTGAGTGGCATTCTCGAGAGCCTGAAGTGTTTCTTCCGCATGGTCATAGGGCAGCCCAGCTCCAGATGTGGCTGTTGGCTCGCTGGAAGACATGTTGAGTGAATGGTAAGCGACTCGGATGGTCCGTCGCCGTTGATGGACTGAATCTGCGATCGAGTTGTCCAATGGCTTGCGCAAATCGCCCGTGATCGATTCGAGAATCAGAGCCTAGGTCGATTTCGATCATGCATAGCAATGCTGTCGGAAGTTCAGCTGCGCTAGGTTTCGCCGCTTTCGCACTGTCCGGCTGTATATGTTGAAATATGGTGGTAACGATGGTAGAATATGCTCAAGGCGATAAGAAGGAATGAAGCAGCGGCATCTTTGCTCGTGCTCGAAGGCCCGCGCACACACCTGCCCTTTCTTCTCATCTGCGTCACACATTGCACTGCACTGCACTGCATTGCACTGCCCTGTCTTTTTAACTTTGGCTGGACCCTGAAATTAGATCTGATTGACTTGAACACGCCGTGTCGGCATCCATCTGCCTGCCAAGAAGAATATCGCTCTTTGATCACGAAGCATCCTCTCCTCAGCAACTCGCTGTGATCCTTTTCAGTATGATGGCCGGGCTAGCCTCTGCATGCCAATGTCCATGTAGTGGCTTGAGTTATGCGCAATGGCCGAGTCGCTTTGGGACGCTTCACGATTCGTGCTTGAACCCATCCATACCATTTCAACATCCGAAGCCGAGAGGAGTGTGTGGCTCTCTCTCTCTCTCTCTCTCTCTCTCCCGCTCTCTTTGTGAGCAGCACAAGAGAGCGGAGCGGCACGCTGGACCGATGCACAGGCCTCCACGCTACTCATCTGTCGAACCGCGTCGAATCGGGCACTTGAACTGCTCTCGATCGGTGATGGGATAGCGGCGCGCCTCGCATTCTCCTCTGCCTGTCTCAAACGTCGCGTCGTGGAGTTGAAATGGAAAGCAAACGAGGTGCGCTGCGCAGCGCAGGGGCCAGAGAAGAGAGAGAGGTTTACTGTAGATGAGCTCGTAGACATTTCTTCCTCACATTCACCGCTCTTCCGCACCGCTGCTTCAATCACCACAACCTCCTCAAATTATCCATCAAAATTGTCATCATCATCATCCACCACGACACAGCTCGCAATTAGGTCGACTCCGTCTTAACACGGTCCACTTGCCCTTTCTTCAAGTGTACATAGATAAACCCGCTCTTCTCTGCTACACAAGGCTTTCATTGCAGTCTTGCGCATCGACTTCTCCGCACCTCACATTGACAATCCGCAAAAGGGCACTACACCACGTCTTCACAGACAACGCTGGGCACGAGCTTTTCTTTCTGCGCTACGGTATCCAATCTCCCGCCATCGCTATCCGCAGCGCTCTCCTTTCCTCCAGGCCGTCAAACTGTTTTCGGCTATCCTTGACGCCGTTTCTCCTTTTCGAAGGAAGTCTGGTGCGCCAAATCAGCCACAGACACAACGCTCCTTATCCGCTTCCGCATCTGTATCTTTATCAACCACACCTAACAGCGCCCTCGACCCTCAATCCACCGATATGGCTGTCACCCCCCGCAGCAGAAGCCAGACCGCTTCGGCGAGCGCATCGCCATCCAAATCCAACGGTCGTAAGCAGCCTACCCGCATCGCGATTGATCTTTCTGACGACGACGACGACGACCAAGATGTCGTCGATGACAAAAAATCTGCCAAGCGCGCTCGCCCCTCAAAGTCCAAGAAAGACGTTCAAGTCGTAGATGACGACGATGAGGATGACGAAGACGACGATGATGACGTGGAGGCTGAAGACGAGTACGAGGTCGAGGCGGTCCGTAGTCACCGTCCTGAACGAGGCGCCGAAGCGGTAAGTATCAACCAACTTGTCGACAATTGCCAAGAGAGCAGACGGGGCATCTGCTGACAACGACAATCCTTGAAAACATTTCGATGCCAACAGTGGAGGATGGAGTACTTGATCAAGTGGAAGGGCTGGTCCGAGAGCGATTGTACCTGGGAGCCCGAGCACAATCTTCCACAAAACCTCGTCGACGACTACTGGAAGACCCAGCCATCCAAGTCGCAGCCCAAAAAGTTTGAACAGAAGCGCAAGGCTGCCCACGATGACGATGAAGACGCAGAGGAGGTCGAGAGTGACGATGACCACCAAGAGTCATCAAAGCCCACGGCCAAGAACGGTCGACGAACCAGCACTGCTACTGCATCCAAGAGGTCGAGCCCTACCAAGTCGCGTGCCAGCCCTGCAAAGCGTCCACGAACCTCGACCTCGAGTCGACGACGCGCATCCTCAATATCGGACGATGACGATGACGAGGATGACTCTGGCTCCGAGGAAAGCGACAGCGCTGCCGACGAGAAGACCAAAGAACGGGCTCTCAACAAGATCCGCGTCCGATTCCTTGACCACTACATGGAGATTGACGACTGGGAGGACCTCGTCGTGGGTATCATCAACATGCAGCGCAGCGAAGATGACAGTAAACTCCAAAGCTACGTCCAGTTCCCCGAAAAAGCCTCTTGGACCACCGCCATGACCAAGATCAAGATGCAGGACAGGTATCGTGGCAAGGGACCCCAGATCTGGGTCGACAACGAGATTGTCAACAAACGATGCCCACAAAAGGTCATCAAGTTTTACGAGGAGCACGTTCGATTTGCCAACCCTCGCCCCGCCCACTAAGCCAGCTGTGCTCTTTGACCACTTGCAATGATTCCACATTGCATTGCATTGCCTCACCTTGCGTCATTAAGGGCAGCGACACTTCTAGGATCCAACTTGTATTGGTTTATGCTCTCTTCTGTTGTTTCATTTCTTCTTTTACAATACCAAATCATGTATTCTCACCAAAACACAAGATGTGTGCGTAAGTCTGCAAGGGATCGAAGCGATGCTTGGTTTTTAGCAACTTGCGTTTATTTGGAGTGACTGCTTGTGAGATCGTCGTGACTGTATTTGTCTTTGACTTGTGGGTGTTTGCAGTTACAGGCAACATCGGATCAAAAAGAAGCTTCGGCATATGAAGATGAAAAAGGTTTGGTTCACAAGAGGCAAAGAACAACATCGGCTTTTCAGTCTTGTCTCGATTCCCTGCCATGGCATGCGAAGTCAGAAAGGGTCTCAGTGACAGCGAATGACCCAATAAAGGTTGGCACGGAGCGGCCAAGACTTTCACCATACCACGCGTACATACAGAGGCACATACAAACGGCCACATCTTGAACAATGATGATGCCAACGAGCTGCTGCAGGAGAATAGTTGATTCTTTGGATTTGATGTGAGGTATAAGACTAGGCAACGCTGATCACGAATCACAAACGTAAGGCTTGAAGATGCGATGTGCACGAAATTTAGTTGCCGTACTGCTGGTCGTAAAGCTGCTCTGCCTGTTTACGTGCGTGACGCTTAGCTTCTTCGCGGTCGAGGAAGTCGAGACCCTTGGTTTCGAAGAGCTTGTCGACCTCTGCACCTGCAATACCAGCGAGCATTTCCTTGGCGAATTCGTGACGAGGGTGTTCACCCTTAGCCTCCTGACGCTTCTCGTATTCTCGCATGGCGACAAAGCCGGCTCCGAATCCGACGGCTTCGTGGGAGAATTTGGCCTCGTGCTCCCTTGGATCCTGGTTGTCTATTATGTGACAATGGGCAAGAGGGTGAAAAAAGTGTCAATGGGTCATGTCCTGATGGATGTACAGTGTCGATGAAGAGAAGGGAAGGGTTTCAAATGGGTCAAGAGGGGGCAAGGATACGTACAGACAAAGTCAGCAGCCTCTTCGTGGTTACCAAAGCCGAACATCTTGAGTGAATGTGTGAGAGTGTTTGTTGTTGATGGAGTTGGGAGTGGTCGTTTTGTTTGCTATGATGATGGAAAAATAGATGGACGGTTGAGCTGAAGTTGGCACTTTATATGTATTCTTGAGCAGCGGCAAGGCCACACATTTGTGAAGGAGCGGTGGACTGTGCGCCCCTTGACCAAGCAGGTGCGAGAAGCAAACTCTGAAAACGATGGTAAGCCAAAGGCAGATTTAGCAACGCTGTCGATCTCGCCCTCCCTCATGCCATTGTGTTTCTCGGGGTCTGACATAGGAAGGGCAGTGCTGGCAACGTGTCAACACCAAAAAAAAAAAAAAGTAACTAGAGCAGGCTTTCAGAGGCGGCGGAAAAACACAGCAGACACACACAGGTGCTGTGCCACGGCAAGGTGTTATTCGAAAACAAGTGTTGGTCTGAGGGGTGGAAAGGCGGAGTTACTCTGTGTGGAGCGGTGACACGGTGGACGGGCCATGATACGTTGCGTGTACTGTACTGTCAAGTCCAAGATTCGGGCGTAAAACCTAGCAGCGGCAGTGCGGAATTCTTTTTTTTTCGCTCCAGGCCCTTCTATTCCGCCCGCCGGTCCGCCTAACTTGACGATTTGTCTTTTTCTTCTCGGCTAAGATTCCTAGGGATGTTTTGTGCTCCATACTCTTACGAGATCCCGAAAGCGCACGCTCGCAAAGCCAGAACAGCAAACAGTACAGTGCAGTACTGTACTGTACTGTACTGTAGCTGGCTGCATACTACCGAAACATGCCACACACGCATGCTCCAGACCACACTTGCTTGACCAACGCTTCTCGCTCCCCGTCATTGTTACACTAGTACGTGCAGTGGTGACGTCTTTAGAACTCAGCTCACTCACCCTCACTCTTTATTGTGCATCGCATGCTATACTGTACAGTCTAGTCGATTCCCCACCCCCTCTTTACTGTGTACAGCAACTACTGTTAGTATTCAACGCCACCATAGCTTTCACACTTGCCACAAACCTTTGTTTTTTTTGCAACAGTGGTGGCACGCAAGGTGGTGGCTGTGTCAACGGGTCACTTTCCGCCAAGTTGGCGTTCCGTGTCGGTGGATCGGATTTGATCATACAGTGCAATGCAGGGGAGGAGAGAGTGGGTTGATTACTGTACGAGTCTCGACCGTCTCCGCATGATGCAACTGATAGATAATGTGACTGTGTTTGTGAGTTTGGAAGGAGCAGCGACGAGATGAATCCCACACTGTACTGTACTGTACTGTACTGTACGCACTTTGAGCCAGATATAAAGCACCGCCTCCGGCTTCTCGCAGCACAAGACGCGTCCGCTCAACATCCCGCCGGTCGGTGCCGCCTTCCGTTCCTCGCAATTTTTTTCAACCCCAGATTGTCTGTCCTTTCTCCTCAGAGTTGTAGTCCAAATCCCACCCGCGCGCCCTTGACCCTTTGGGACGCTGTATCTGAGCATTCGATCGGTTTTCTTTGGCTCATCTCTTATCGGATGATATGGAGTGATTATCGGGAGAGAGCGGACCGATTCAGGATGGAATTGTCTCGTGGTGGTCTTGCCCAGACACACTTCTGCTGCTTTTGAAGTAATCAAGACCGGGACGGATCTGCAGTACAGCACACGCGTAGCACCCTCTTTGGTCAACCTTGAAAGCACATATATACTGGTCTTGGGGAGCAGCATCACATCAGACAGCCATGACTTCATTCAAACTCCCTACTTGACTACAAGCCGTACTCGGACAAACTACCAGAAGGATCCCACGACGTGGTCCTCTACTTTCGCTTTCCACCCTTTCCGGCAGGGACGGCTCCACCGGCGCCACCACCGTACGCTCTAACAGCGCCCAAGCTGGCCTGCCACCAGCTGACGGTGATGAGCGAGAGCAAACCGTGTGCTACACCTGCCACTGTTTCCACACGGACACCTTGCTTGGCGAGGGCCTCGGGAAAGGCAAAGTTGATAAAAGGTTCGGCGTTGAGAAGGACACTCGATGCGACGCCGTGATAGAGGAGAAGGAGGATGGCAGCTGCTCTTTTACCTGGCAGATAGTCGGGAAGGCCGTAAAGCAAGATGCACACGATCGAGAGCGAAAGTGCAAGCGTTGCATAGAGCTGCAATCATCACCCAAAGCGAACAACACGAATAACAGCAACAACAAAACAGTAAGTACTTTGTGTAATAGATAACGACTACAGAAGAGCGAGTAGTGAGGTACCTACCTTGATGACAACAGCCATGGTGTTAGTAATCTCATCCTTGAACTGCAAAGAGTCGGTAAAGAAGAGTGCGATAAACGAGATTGGACCTTCCAAAGCGGCGTGGAGGAGCCACATGATGTTGAGAGCCGAGAAAACCGAGGCGCCCTGAGAGGGCGAGAATGCCGTTTGTGGATGAGCCATCTTGTGCTGAGAATGATTTCACCTCGAGTTGGCGATGATGATGGTGAGTAGAAGAGAAGAAGCAAGGCGGAATGGGAAGCGAGTTGAAGGTCACACGAGGATGGGCAAGGGTGAGTTCTAAATCTTGGATGCGGTCGGCGCTGGTTGATCCGAGCGTGCGTGCAAAGCGCTTTTTAGAGCTTTCTTCTCGGTTGTTGGAGGCGCGGAAAATGTTGAACTTTGTTAGATCATGGGAGCCCTTACCTAGGTTCTCTTTTCCGCCTTATGGCGACCTCCAATAGATAACAACACAGTCTCTCATTGGATCGACGATAACAAGCCCATGTCATGCCTTCAGAATCTTAGCATTGAGCCCCAACGAGCTAGTCTTGAACGACAAAAGAGTCACGCAAATGAACGCTGATGCTGATGCTAATGCTGATGATATCGTTGCTATCATAGAAATACAAATGTGTCTAGGACGAATCAGCAACTCTTTGCCGCAAGACCTGTAAGCGCTCCTCAACAGTATGACCATTCCACAGCTCCTGTTCATCATCGCTAATTTCAAAGTCGGGCAATCCCAATTGCTCGATGATCAGCGAAGCAGAGACAGCACCGTGTATCGCAGCTTGCTTGATGCGGGCGATTGGGTCCATTGAAATGACATTCTGTGTCTGGACGAGGTAGGCGCTGAATCCGCCGAGGAAGGAGTTGCCTGCTCCGGTGACGTCTTTGATCCGGGTGGGGCTCGTGTCTGGTACTGCGGTGGTGTTGATGGGTTTGAAAGTGGTCGATGATGGGGTGTGCCATGCTGGAATGTGGTGGAAGCCTAAACCTGCCCTTCCGACCACAGATCCCCACGCTCCACTGCGGATACAAATGATCGGTCCGAATGACTTTCCTTCTTCAATCTTACCAGCCGGTTGCTGAAGACGTCGCACGAATCCATTAGCAAGCTTTTCTATTAAAAAGTCTACAACCATGTCCTCCGCCTGCTCCCTCACCTTCTCCCACTCACGCAGAAGCCCAAGCAAGCTGGCTGCCTCCTCATGATTGGGACTAAACACCTCTAACCTCGGCAGTACTTTCATACAATCGTCCAAAGACTCCTCGACACAAGAATCAGGTATCGGCTCATAAATCAGTTTTGGCCACTCCTTTGCAGCCTCCTTTTGGTTTCGAGTCTCTTCGATCTGCGCAATGGTCTCTAAAGCTCTCTCTGGCGAGCAGATAAGATGGATCCACTGAGGAAGCACTGCCGTGCACTCCATCAAATCTTTGGGTTCGAGCCTGATTTTGGGCGAAAGATAGTCGAACCCCCTCTGCTCGCCTTTGTAGATGTTTACCGCTCGAGTGGTTCCATCTGGTCTAGATCTGAAGTGCCACATTGACCTCTCATCGTGATTGGGGATCACGGTCCGGTTGAATTGATCCAACACTGCTTGATCTTCCACCCGCCAATCAGAGCCCCGATCTACTATCATACATAGCTCAGAGGGGGGCAAAAAGGGTCGAGCTCCGATGGCAAAGTAACAGCCTCCACCACCGATTTGATCCGAAAGCCCTTTATTGCCAAGATCAGCGCCAGTGAGAGGATCGAGATATTGAAACGTGTCGATGATAAACATTCCCATTGTGGCTAAGCGCGGAGTCGAGAGCGAGGATGAGGCGACCATGATTGGCAAGAATACTTGCGCCTCCCTGAGAGTGAGATCGCTGCTGTCCAGATCGAGGATGAGAGGGGGGTTTGGGAAGGTAAGGTTAGGGGTTGAACGGGCAGGAATCACCACCGATAACCAAAAGAAAGCCGGTCCGTGCTACAGTTTTGGGGAGATTTTTTTTTTCTTTTTTTTTTTTTTTCTTTTTTTCTTCTGGGAGACACACTTTCGGATGCCTTTTTGTCGAGGTTTCAGGAAGACTGAAAGGCGATGACTTCGGGAGTCCCATTGTTGTGGGTTCAGCCGAAGCCCCTGTCAAAGGATGTGTGGGATTCGTTTCATTTGGGTCTTGCCGCCGCCCCTCTCTTCTGCACCCCTGTTGGATACACCTGTCGGATGGCCAAGGTGGCTGAACGGACGAATGCTTGCCGATAGCACCAGAGCCCAAGCCTCGGGCGGTAACGCATCGCTCCGTGATAGCCTTTTTAGATTTCAACGGAGCAGCATAGGAGAGCAGCCAGACAGCCCCTAAAGGAGGTATCAAGCGAGCAGAGGCCCAGATACAGTACAGCTCTCTTTCATGATGTGAAAGCCGAAATCAAGCCACAGTATCGTGTTAACACCAAGTCTCACAGTCCGTCGTCCTACACATCGAGTGTCGAGAGTACAGAGAGTGGAAGCAGGGCTCATGTCGCGGGAATCGGCAAAAGTAGTGCTGTGTTGTGTTGTGCTCAAAAGGTGGAAATTGCAAAGCTGCATGAAATTTACGTTTAGGGGCTCATCAACCAACACGACCCTGCATGACACGCGCTGCATTCGTTCAACCACCTTCCTAACTTACCTGGGAAAAGTGTCTTCTCTTCTCTTCCCAAACTGTAAGACAGAGACAGGGGTCAAGGCACACTTCTACAATACAGTACTGTACAGTACACACAAAGCTTAGACTGGAACAAGCTGACGTTTGATTGCTGGTGCTCCCTTCCCTTCTCCCCTATCATCCTCCTGAGCTAGCTTATTTGGCTGTCTTGGCGCCTCCGACACCGCCCTCTGACTTGATCTTGACCGCTGAACCTCCTCTAACTTCATCTTGTTTCCCTTCCACCTTCTCGATCACCATAATTTCTTCGTTTATAACGAATCCTTTCACGAATCATCTTTTACGACCTTGACACGACCCTCTTGTTCCACTTCTGCAAACTTTTTCCTTGCCGCTGCAAAGCAGGCTTCTCCATCTACATCATTAAAGAGCAAGCTCTCGGATCTGCTAGCATATACCATATCGCTCAACCTCCCATCATGGCCAATGTCGATCCGCCCGCCATCTCAACCCCTTCACGTCCTCGCTATTCGCTCAATCCAAAGCGAAGCGGAACGTTCACCAGCAGCGGTGGTGCTGGTGCCAACTCTCCCAATGTCGCAGGCTTCAGTCCCGGCGGCCAAGTCTTTGAAGGTTACTCCTACCTTTCCCGCTCGACATCCATGTCGACTTCAACACGATCCCGCCCCAAAGGCCTACAGAGCAGAGCTTCAGACATAACTACCTCGCCTAACACCGCATCTCGCAACCTTCCACCCTCTCCTTCTTCCACATATATTCTCCGCGCGACTGCCGCCTCACCAGCATCTAGCCCTTTGACCAACCCTTCCGACCTGCCTCAGCGCCGCAGAACTATCTCCCATGGCCTGACCAGCTCCTTCAGCCTCCCTGAGCTATACCACAGCACTAACATCACCAATACCCATCCTCCTCGCTCAGAGTCCGAATCAGAACGATTGGCGGAAGCAGTCGCCGCCCTCCCCCACAACCCCAAAACTTGGCTTCCTTCCCAAGTCGCACTCTACCTCACGCACGTCCTCGGCCTAGTACCCCGCCCCGTCGTCGAGGACGTCACCGCCTACGTGAGATCCTCACGTATGGGTGGGCGCGCGTTTTTGAGACTGGGCGAAAAGGATCTTGAGAGGCAAGGATTGAATTTAAAGTGGCGCAAACTCATGATTGAAGCCGTGCGCAAGTTGAGGAGGGATGCGCTCAGGGGTAGAATTTGGGGTTACGAGTCGGGTTCTCTCCGCTGGCCAAAGTCGGCCCAGGATCTGGAACGCGAAGAAGCCGACGAGGAGGATCTTGCCCAACAAGACGATCGGAACGACGGCGTTATTCGAAGCAACAGCAAGACTACCAGCAAGCTCACGTTGAAACGCATGCGAGACAGCCGCAAGGTTCGAGGAATGATTCAGGCCTTTCAAACTTCACCCGAAAAGAATGATATCCCCTTATCTACCGGTCCTATCGACGCCATCTACGGCCAGGGCTATGTCAAGGAGCAAGCGCAACACATCCTCTCTGAGGCCGAACAAAAGAAACTTTCCCTTCGTCGCCCGCTGCGTCCTCGTCGATCTACCGCCGACTTTCCTTGGCTCGAGAGCTCGGCTGAACCCAAGAAGGAGGATATCGAGGCGCTCCTCGCCAGTCTCTCGGAGCAAGAGGCTAATGATCTGGCCGTAGAACTCGGCATTGCCGATCTGCAAGACACCGACGCCGTTGGTAGAGCATTGGCTAGCGATACCAAGGACAGGATTCGCGAGTCCTCAGCGGGGGAGAGCGCCGACGAAGTGATGCAGATGCCGACGCTCACCCGCCACGGCTCGGCGGATAGCACCTCGATGGAGGATGGCGAGAGTTCCGTCTCCGAGTGCAGCGGCACCGAAAGCGAAGTAGACTATGCCGATGATCTCGAGCAATCAGGGCACAGACCGAAATACGGTGTACTGGACGAAGAACTAATTCGCGCCATTATGGCCGATGAGGAGCTTCCCGTCCAAAACGCTCAAGACAGTCCAAAGAGCCAGCTCACTCGCTCGCACACCACCGCATCCATCTTGCGTCCTGGCAGACCCTACCGTGCATCGCTGTACACCGACGACGAACTAGCCGCGTTGAACGATAACGGCTTTCACACCAGAACCGAGAGCTCGCGCGAGCTCGTCGAGCTCTCGTGTTCGACCAGTCAGGAGGATACTAGCCTGGCCGAGCCTGATTTTGGAACCGCACGACTGCGATCTGCTGAAGAAAAGGCGCAGGAGATTTCTCCACCGATTCCCAGTTTCGAATCTTCCCACACCGCACCAATTGAAATGGCCCAGCAAGAGGACGAGTACATCTTCAACCCGCCTCCCTCATCTGCCTCTCCTTCGCGAACCAACTCCATCCGTCGCACCGTGGGCCGCAAAGCCACTTTTGGCAGCAAACGCGGCAAAGCCGTCCTCTCCCTCCTTCACAACCCCGATTCTGAGCTCTTTGCCTCTTTGCCTGGTGCAACCATGCTCCGCCAACAATCTTCCGCCCCAAGTGCTGCTGCTGTTGCAAGCGCAGACGAAGAAGGATGGGGCGGAACCCTTGGCCGCAGCTCCAGCAGGAAGAGCTTGAACGGCGTCTTTGATGCGCCGGCTGGGTTCGGCAGGAAGAGGGGATTGGATCGGGTGGCGAGTGAGGCTGAGGCCGAAGCTTTTTGTGCGAGGATGGATGAGACGGAGAAGGAGAAAGACCAAGAGGTGCAGACGCCACTGGCGAGATATGAGGAAACGGTGCTGTCGGAAGTTGAGGGTGAGGATGAGGGTGGATTGGAGCGCAGGGCGAGTGTCGAGTCGAGGCTCTCGAAGCTTTTCATTGATGCAGGTGAGGTGGATGCGCCTGCCGCTGGGGAGGTGTTTGATGCCGCCGCCACCGAGGATACTACGGTGGAGGAGGGTGAGGTTGAGGCCGTGGAGCAACGCTCAACCGAAGAAGTTGAGGCTCGAGCAGCTGTCGAAGCTGACAAAGTGACAGTCTCTTTCGAGCCCCGACCCGCAGAAGTTGATTCGAAGTACATTGCAGAGCCGACTGCCGAGCCTGAACTGATAGCCGTGTCAGATCTTCTCCCCGAGGAAGAAGTCGCCGCAACATCCGAGTCGACGGAACCAATCCTTACCGCTTCCGAGGAGTCCACTGTCGCCATCGCCGAATCAGCAACATCAACCGATCCCACTGAGCTGGCCGCTGACGATGTTGCTCCAACAGAATTCGCTGCCGTTGAACAGCCCGGGATTCAAACCCCTCCTTCTGCTCCAAGCCACGAATCGGCTCCTGCCGAGGTATCCCACTCTCCAACCCCCTCCGATCTCGACACATACGAAATCATCCCATCCCTCACCGCCGCCGAGCCCCTTCCCCTTTCCCTCTCCCAACCTACAGCTATGACCCCCGCTGCTACTGCTGAAGACGACTCAACACCATCCTCAAAGCTTCTGGTGCCCCTAACAATCCTCGAACCACATCCTTCAGGAACGGGAAGCATCAAGAAACGCAGTATGGTTCTGGTGGATCGCAAGAGATTTGAAAGCTTGGCGAGAAGGATGGGCGATTTGGAGGCCCAGTTGGAGGCTGTTGATGCAAGGGCTAATTCCAAAAGTGCCAGTGGTGCTGGTTCTGTTGGGTCTGGTGCTGGGTTGCGGGGAATGTTTGACGGTGTGGAAGGCGAGACTGAAGAAGGTGAGGATGGGCAAGAGGTGGTTAGCGAGAGTGATGTGATTTTGGAAGAAATTCTAGCTGCCACGGCTACATCCTCCGCCACTGGCGCTGTTGCTGGACCGGCATCTGACAAGACTTTAAAGTCTGGGACCATGGAACAGCTCACACTGGACGACAATCCACCTTCGCTTCCTCAGCCACCAAAATCTGGAGGAGGTGGTTGGCGCTCCTACCTCAATCCTACATCTTGGGCTAGCTATCTTTCCTCTTTGAACCCTTACTATGCTCAGACCCCCACTTGTCACGCACAAGACGAAGAGATCGAGGAGGAAATGAGCCTATACGCTCTTCTTGGACGTCCTGAATCGGAGCAGGAAAAACATCTGCTTAGCATAGGTGCAATCCCAGCATACATGTTAGGATTAGGTGCTGGAGTAGGATTCGTTCTCGTACGCGAGGTTTTAGGCAAAAGTTTATCTCGACACTAACTAGCTAAGATAGCTTAACTACTTGACCATGATCATGATATTCCGTTTTTGTCTTGTTTTATTTCATTTGTGTTTGCTCATTCGTTCGTATATCTATGGCTTGGACAATGCATATGGTTCCGTTGTCTTACACGTTTCTTCCTTTCGCTCAATGTCCTCCCTGTCAAAGTTTGATAAACGACAGACAAGCAGTTTTCTGAGCACAAATTTTGACACCAAAAACCCACCAAAAAAAAAAAAAAAAAAAAAAAAAAGAAAAGTTCACAAGATTTTTCATCAGATTACAGAGGTGAATGTAAAGTCATCAAATAACGAATCAAAAGAACAAACTGAAACGAATCGAACGAAGAAAGGAGGGGAAGGAGGGGAAGGAGGGGTTACAAAGAACTCTCTCAATCATTCTCGTCAAAAGAGATGTGTGTGCGTGTGTGGGTGTGAAATGAGCGGCAAACTCTTGGGTGCCAGTCCCTTTTTTTCTTTCTTATTTTTTTGTTTTTTAGTTGGGGATGCGATCGTAGCTCCAGATCCTAGCGTTAAAATCGCCGCTTCCAGTCGCCAACAATCCCCCAGCGGGACTCAAGTTGATGGCAATGACCGAATTCTTATGCCCCTGTAGAACAAATTGAGCCTGAGCCGTCTTGGGATCCCAAAACTGTACCCCTCTATCTTTGCTTCCACTTGCGACCCACTGACCATCTGGAGAGCAAGAAACAGAAAGTACGTAGTCCTTGTGACCTACAAAAGTGGTGGCGCAATTTGCATGGCCTCCTTTTTCCTCTGCGCGGTTCTCTTGAACAGCCTTTGCCGTTCCAGTCAAATCCCAAAGCTTGAGCGTCTTGTCCAAAGATCCGGAAATGAGAGACTTGCCATCGGGAGCAAAGGACACAGAGTAGATCGAGTCCTTGTGACTCTTCAAGCGTTCCAATTGCTTGCCCGTTTGAGCATCCCAAATCCGAACCAAGGTGTCGAGCGCTCCAGCTGCCACGAGTCGATTATCCGACGAAATGCTGACCGAGGTAACACCAGCTTCCGAAGGTCCATGTTCCAGCCCAGGAGAAGTGTAAAGCGTATGCAGCAACTGTCCATTCTCGACATCCCAAATCCTCACCGTCTTGTCGCCCGATCCACTCGCAATGATCCTGCCATCCTTGGAGTAATCCAACGAGTAAATCTCCTGCTTGTGACCCGAAAAGAGATGCTTGACCTTCTTCTTGGCGATGTCCCAGATCCTAATCTGCCTATCCTCGGCACCCGTCGCCAGGCACTTGCCATCTGGGCTGAAACAGACACTACGGATGTAGAGATCGCCTTTTGAGTTGGCCGACTGGTCGGTAAGCACGCACGTCTTGACGCCCGTCTTGGTGTCAAAGATCTGGGCAGATTTGTTGCAGCCCGTAGCGAGGTACTTGCCATCCAAGGAGAAACGAACACAGCAGACGACGGATTCGTGGAGGAAGGTGTGGACCAGGTTGACGTCGAGGGTACGTTTGACCTTGGGGTTGAAGATGGCAAGCCAATCGGGACCTTCCTTTTTGAGTTCCTTGGGGATTTCGTCTGGGTCCATATCGGAGAGGCTTGCGAGCGAGACGTTGCCTGCGGCGGCTGCGGCAGCGGTGGGAGAGTCGGCGCTGGTTGGCGCTTCACCGGGACGTTCGCCGCCACCCGCCGAGGAGGCGGCGGCAGAGGCACGTTCGCGTTCCCTGGCATCACGATGCTGCATGTCACGGCTGTACGAGTTGGGCGGCGGCAGAGGTGGTGCGCCGTGCGGCGATTGAGCGGGCCCAGGACCCAGAGGAGGGGCTCCGCCCACCCCACGCTGTTCCCTATCCCATTTGTCATCGCGAGGCGCTCGATCGCGTTCTTCCTTCTTGATCCAGTCGCGTTCTCGTTCGGGGCCTGGGCTAGGTGGACCGCTGTAGTGGGATGCAGGACCGTCGACGCGCATGCGTTTGGCATCCTTTCCGCTAGGGGTGGGACCACGAGCTGGTTCGCGTTCACGATCGAAACCGTTGGGCCCGCGTCCATACTCGGAACCGGGACCGCCTGCAGCACCGTTGCCGTTGGGACCAAACATGCCAGCTGAGCCAGGACCACCGGGACCACCAGGAGGAGGTGGCCCACCAGCGGAAGCGATGGGCAATGGTCCGGATGCACCGGATGCGGGGAGGTGAGGTGGACCGCTCATGGGACCGGATGCAGGAGCGGCACCGTGCTCGGCAGAGAGACCTCTTGATTCGAGGATGTTGCGGAGACGTTTGACTTCTTCTTCGTACCTGTTGGGGGAGGTTGCCAAAGGGAGAAAAGAGTCAGCAAGGCTGGAGTGAAGGGAATCGAGCATATTGATGCTGGTGGACTTACTGTTGAATGATTGAAGTGTGACGCTTCTCGAGCTCGTGAAAGTGAGATTGCATCATGGTGACTTCGCTGACTTGCTGCGTGACTGTGGGAGAGGAATGGAAGAGGTGAAGATGAGCACCATGTGTTAGTGATGGACACAAGGTCGAGATGCTATTTGATTGATTTTGTCGGTGTGGTAAAAGTGTGTTACGTACCTCGGTGTTCCATCTCATCGCGTTGCGCCTTGAACTGAGCAGTGTCGTTTCCGAGGAGGTCGAATTCATGTCGGACAAAGTCGAGAAGGTCAGCGAGTCTGGCGGAGCTGGTGTGTGGGGCACCCGCAGGATGGGCGGCGCCGGGAGGGCCAGCTGCAGCGCCAGGGGGACCGGCTGGGGCAGGGCCACCGGGACCGCCGGCTACGGGTGCACCAGGGTGAGGACCTTGCTGTGCTGCTGCTGCCTGGGAAGGGCCAGCACCACCTGGCGCACCAGGGGGTGGTGGACCAGAGGGAGGCCCTTGCGAGCCGGCGGAAGGTACGATGGAGCGATGGTTGTACATTGTTGTGAGGTCAAGGAAAAGCGGAAAAAGCACGAGATCAAACGATGGTTGTTCTGGTTGCTATGTGCAGAGTGAGAGGGAGTATAGATGAGGCAGATGCGTGAGTCGGAGTCGAAGAGAGCTGCGAGGAAGGGGGTGCGGCGATTGGATTGTGGGATGAAGCGGCAATGTTCGGATGAAATCGTGCGCTGGATGTGAGCCGTAAAAGTCAGAGTGGCTATTGCAGCTTTCAAGTGGGGTATGTGTTGGGTTTAGAATGATGGATGGCACGTTGTCGTCGCGATGGATTGGTGTTGGGGAAAGGTGGAGCAGACACACGCGACACGGCCTCCCCAAAAGACAAGGTGCGAGTGTGTTGCAGCCCGATCAACGACAAGCGAAAATGAGCGGAGTGAGAGTGAAGATGAAGATGAAGACGAAGGTGAAGAGGATGATATGGTTGAAGATGGATGGGTGTATGGACGCGAATGTGAAAGAAAGGAAAAAGGGGAGAGGGAGAGAGAGAGGAATGAGCGAGCTCTTGCGGATGTGAGATGCAAATGCGATGCGATCAGATCGCTAGCTCACACACATACACAGTCACACAGCCAAACGCGATTCAAGAGGTAAAGAGAGAGGGACAGAGAGAGAGACCAAGGTGGAACCGGATTCGTCTCCGAAAATGGGCTTCCATACTCACGACGTTCGGCAAAGTCTTTTTTTTTCTCCTTAATCTGTGTGTGGTTGGACTACTGTACAGTGTAGTGAAAAAGAAGAAAAATAAATATAAAAAGACACAAACTGCAATCATACAGTTCAGTACAGCGACAGAGCGGGTCAAATCTGAAATTGATTTTTGAAAAAGGGAAGAACAGGGAGGGGTTGAACGGGAGACAAAGTTGGTCTCGTGGAAGCAGCGTATGTGTGACCGGCCTTCTTTTTTGGCTTCTGCGTTGGGTGCTGCGCTGAGGCATGCTGTGCTGTGCTGTGCTGTGCTGTGCTGTACTGCCATGATGCGCCCGGGGTCGGTAAAGCTATCGGAAACGGCGGATTGGCGGCGGTGAAAGAAAAAGAAGGAAATTAGTTTGAGAGCGCTTTGGTTGATCTGGCGCGTCGTGGCTCTTTTGACACAGAGACAGCCAGCGCGAATTGAGGCAGAAATTTAACCAGCCAACCCGCCAGCCTGTCAACCAAACCACGCACCGTGAGCACAGTGGGCAACCTCGAGTGGAATCTGTACAGTTCGGTGCAGCAGTCCGTGTGGGGGGGCATTTTCACTTGCAAAAAGTTAGTGTATAAACTATGTATATGTGCAGCAGTTCAGCATACAGTAGACTCTTGTTTGCGATTGCAAAATGCGATTTTAGCGTTGCTGTGCCAGTGATTTGTGCTTTGTGCTTTGGACCCGCTTTCATATCTTCCAGAGCCAGCATGGACAACTCGATCCCGATTCTCTGCAGATCCACCACGCTTGGACCCAGTGCGAGCTTGTTATCACAATCTGACATCGCAACGACTGCCTCGTCTGCATATGCACTATGCTAACTTGGCCAGGGTAATCATACCGATACATTGATTTGATCTAAGTTCGTGTTGGACTTTATTCGAACTAACACTTCTGACTTAAAAACTACAAATCGGCTCTCGGAAGACCCATGCAGCGGTTTTTCGGTTTTTTTTTTTTTTTGGCGTCAAGGGTGTTGGAAAGCGTGCTTTGCAAAATTTGAGAATTTTCCTTCCTTTGCAGTGGCACTCTCCACACACTTCCTCGTCCTCATCCATCTCTATCCCTCGACATCAACCTTACTCTGAGGAAGCTGTGACACCTATACAATATCAACATATATAGCATCAAAGTAGTCCCCTACCCTCCAATCTCCTCTAGGAGACAATCTCAACCGGATAGCACAATCACTCGTCACCCGCCATGCCTCGTATCCCCACCGCCAAGCTGGCCAGCAAAAACGGCTCTCAGCGACACAACCCTCTCCCACAGCAACTTCAACAAGACCAGCTCACCACCAAATTCGGTCTGGTTTCGGCCCCCGGTCGACGATCCAAGAAATCAAGAGCCAAGCCTCAATCCGCTTCCGATGACGAAGAGGACCAAAAACAGTACGCTGCCCCGCAAGGCATGGTTCTCGGTGGCAAGTCGGGTGGAAACAAAGAGAAAAAGTACATCGACCCTAAACTTTCCCGTAACATTCTGCGACTTGCACGCCAGCAACAGGACGAGATTGAGCGCGAGGAGTTTGAGTTGAAGAATCCTTCCTCTGCAACGACCGCTGAAAGTTCCAGAGATGCAACCAGGGGCTCTGCAGCGGCCGAGGCCATGCCGGACGACTCGGACGATGACCAGCAGGCGAATTTAGACGATTTGGGGGAATTGGATCATGACGAAGCCGAGATGGGTGCAAATGGCTGGAACTCGTACGATGCCAACTTGGAGATCGACCCTTCAGATCGCGCACTTCTCGACAAATTCGAGGCTGAACACGCTGCAGACGACCAAGCCGATCACGACGCTCCCATGGGTGGTGCAGCATTCGGCGGACGAGGAAACAAAACCCTTGCCGATCTGATCATGGAAAAGATCGAGGCTGCCGAAGCTGCTGGAGAGGCTCCTTCCCAGCAAGATCTCGAAGAGCGACGCATGCCCCCCGGTATCAACCCCAAAGTCATCGAAGTCTATCGCAAAGTTGGCGAGCTTCTCTCGCGCTACAAGTCAGGTCCCCTTCCCAAGGCCTTCAAGATCGTCCCCTCCTTACCCGCTTGGGAGTCGATCCTCTACATCACCGACCCAGCATCCTGGACTCCCCACGCCACCCTCGCCGCCGTCCGCATCTTTGTCTCGACCATGAAAGCCGAACAGATGCAACGCTTCTACGAACTCGTCCTACTCGACAAAGTCCGAGACGAGATTCAGGACGACGGCAAGGTCTCCTACCAGACGTATGAAGCCATGAAAAAGGCCATTTACAAACCTGCTGCCTTTTTCAAAGGTTTCCTCTTCCCCATGTGCGAATCTGGCACACTCACCCTTAAGGAAGCTGCCATTGTCTCCTCTGTCTTGGCCAAAGTCTCGATTCCCGTCCTCCACTCGGCTGCTGCATTGCTGCGTCTTGCAGAAATGGAATACTCTGGTCCAACATCCCTCTTCATCCGTGTACTCTTGGATAAAAAATACGCCTTGCCTTACAAGGTCGTAGACAGTCTCGTCTTTCACTACCTCCGTTTCGCAGAACCCAATTCCGGCGTCGAGTTGGACAAGATCACCCGCGAACGTAGAATGCCAGTATTGTGGCATCAGAGTATGCTCGTCTTTGCCCAGAGGTATAAGCAGGATTTGACTCCGGATCAAAAATCCGCCCTCTTGGATCTTTTGAGGGTTCAAAAGCACGAAGGCATCTCACCAGAGGTTAGAAGGGAATTGTTGACGGCTACGGCTAGAGGTGAAATGTTGGAAGAACCTGTGGATGATGATGATGATATGATGTCGGTTTGATGACGAGACCGGCATTTTTTCTACAAAAGTCATTCTGCTGTGTTGATCCCTCTTTGTATTATTTCGCAATTTCATGACATTCATAAAAACTTGCTTCCTTGCATTGCAGACTGAACACAGACGTACAATGTGACGAGGATGAATTTGTAAAACATGTCGTCTAGATATCAAGCTGAGGTACGCCCGTGTGTTAAACGGCTATAAGAGCGAATCCATCCGACTCAACACGTTCAAAACAGCAGCAACGCATTCAAACATGAATCCATCTCCTTCCTGTTCCAACTCCTTCTGCAAAGCCTTTGCCAACTCTTGCACACTCGCTCCCACATTCCCCTCATCAAACGCCCTATCGTTCAACATCGACCCTTCACCAATCCTTGCCCCCGTCTTGGACTTGGGCCCGTTGGACGAGATCGAAGTCACCACTCCTCCTGCCGCACCCGATCCACCACCGACTCCTCCGCCGGCTAACCCTGAACTGGGGGCCATGGGCCAATTCGAAAACTCTTCCAGAATGTCATCTGCCTTTTGGAACGCCGATTCGCGGGCCTCGTACGAGAGGTGATTAAGCGCGTTTTCTAGCACGTTTGCAGAAAAGGAGCAGCAGAGCAGACACAATGCGCGCGTGACTCGTAGAGCAACAGGTCGCCCTGCTGAAGACGAGTCCTCTTTGTAAAAAGTGTCGGCGTGGACGGTGGGAGAGGTGGACGTGAGAAGAGTTAGGACTCGCCGCAAGACGGCGTCTTTGCAAGTGGTGTCGTTGAGTGGATGCGTGGCCATGTCGAAGAGGAGAAAGTTGCGCTTTTCGGTACGCAGAATGCCCTTGTCTACGAGCCCTTTTGCGAGACGCTCGCGAACTTGCTTGAGTTGGTAGCCGATTTTCATCACGTTCCATGTCTCGCCTGCAAAAGATCCATTTCAAATACGTCAAAGTCAGCACACCATCGTTGACCTCTTGTTCCGCTGCAGTCGGAAGTCGTACTTACCACTCATAAGATCGACCCATTGGGCGACAGACATCCTCTCGCTGGCTTTCATCATCTTTAGCGCCTCATCGAGCAACACCTCGCCCGTCATTTTCCCGTCGATGACGTCCACCATCCTCTCTGTCAAGCTAAAACGTTTTCGCATTGGATCCTTGGTGATCGCAATCCTTCGACGCAGTGCCAGCTCGATGAGGATGCAGCCTCGGAGGGTATAAGAGATGTTGTCGTTCCAAAATGAGAGATAGCCTTGTCTGTCCTTCAAGCCGAGAAGCAGGATCTCCTCCATGAGGGTTAGGCGGGGGTTCTCTCCGATCTCCTTCTCATCGTTGAGGTCGCGTGGGTCGTAGGCGACGCGGTGACCGGTAGACTCGTCATAGGTGGTCACGGAACCGGTTGCTGAGCGAGAGCCGTATGCTGAGGTGAGGGAGCCATTGCCAGGATTGCGGGAGGACGTCGGCGTAGATGATCCTCCCGGAGCAGGGGATGCAGTGCGAGAGGGTGTGAAATCGTCGTCGTCGACGATGCGACTTGTAGAGGTGCTAGGGCCAGCAGATGAAGATGCGGTTCCTGCTCCACGACGCCTCTGAAGTCCGCTAGTCTGTGTCGAAGCCATGGTGACTTGCGCTTTGCGAATAGGATGAAGTTGGAGCGTTGGGTAGATCGACAAAGAGACCCCACTGTTGCCCCAGCGCAAGGTCTGAAGGGAGATGTCTCGAATGATGGTCGAGGTGGATGAAAGCGCGTTCCACAAGAGTCCAAGTCGCTTGAGTATCAAGTCACACTCCACCAACTACGACCAAAACCAACAACGCTGCGGCTCGGCGATGGGAAATGGCTGAAATTGAGCTTTTTTCTGGCAGCTGCTTGGGTTGGAAGATGTGTGTGTCTGTTGTGTGCCCCTGAAGTGTCTCGTGTTAGGCTTTGATGGACTGTGCGTTTACACAAAAGCCACGCGACTCGATTGTCGGCCGGAATGGATAGTAACACAAAGCTGCAGGAAGTTGGACCCTCTTTGCTCCACCTCAAATTTGACATTTTTTTTTGGCGAGCGCTTCTTCCAAGCATGCTGGTTACACTACCTTCTTCATCATCAACAGTCGAAACAGAACGGCACAGCAAGGCAAGGAAACGGCTCATATCTTCACCCCACTAACGAGACTGGGGCTGTAAACGCACGCGCTAGATCATGCCGCCTGAAAAACGGCCGGCTCCGACCGCGCCTTCCGCGAGCATCAGGTCTGCTTCTGCCGCAGACCTCGTCAGCGCACAAGGTCCAAATTGGAAGAAACGCAAGCAAGAACGTGCCCATGCAGCCCGCTTTATCGAGACACAAACCTCAACAGCCGCTTACTCTTCTGCTAGCAGCTCGCGCACAGCTTCAAAGTCGTCGACGCCCGTGCCTGCTGCGCAATTCTCTGCAGCATCCTCAACCCTCCCCACCAGTATCGAGCTCGAGTCGCTCGTATCCTCGCGTGCATTTCAAATCCAGAGCTTCCTCCGATCCATAAAGTCAGCCAAATCAGCAACCACCACAAGAGCATGGCAGCTGCTTCCTAGGCATGCCAGGCGGCGTGCTGCATCGCACAACCTCCTCCGCCTACCGTCGCGGCTGCGTTCAAAGGCGCTTGCTGAACTCCGAAGTAGTACCACCCAGGCCCGAACCCGATCTGATATCAGGAAAAGGCTCCCTAGTCATGGCGTCATTCGTGCCACACTCAGGCGGAAGAAGCTCGCCGAGCGTGCGGCTCACTCTCAAAGAAGATGGTTGGAGACGCACATGTGGCACGCAAAGCGTTTCCGGATGACAACGGAAAAGGGCAAAGGAAGGGAAAGAGATCAAGGGACAGAGTATGGCAAGTGGGGCTTTGTATTACCAGAAACGACCATGATGAAGAGCCATAGGGCGAGCTGGAGGAGCGCAAGGGAGTTCGTTACGCTTCATGATGCTAGCTATACTTCGGTCTTTCGCGTTGGTATGCGGGTGCTTGATTGTGGCTCGAGATCAGACCCGGATGTTCAGCTGGGCTTATTGGAGCAGCTCCAACAACACTTGGTCGAAGCTGGATTCGCCAAGGCTTGGGAGCTCGATGGATCTCGATCGTCTTGCGTTTTGGACACGATTCTGGAACAGAAGAAAGCAGACCCGCAGAGCAGCACTCCCAACACCTCTCCGGACGACTTGAACGCTACTGCAGCTCTGGCACCCGTACGCATCATCCTTCTCCCCGGCACGCGTCGATTCGAACGACGCACGTTCGATCAATGGACCTACGTGTACGAGTGCAAAGAAGCGCTCATCTTTGTCCACCCCTCCGCCGACCTCTACGTGCGTCGCGCCCTCAAGGCAGCCAGAATCTCCATGATAGATGAGAAAAAGAATGCTCTGTTCGATCTTGAGCAACCCCCTGCGCAGGTGATCCAGCCGTATGCTACGCAACTCGAATCGGCGCCGGATCCGTGGCTCGCAGCTGGAGGAAAAGATAGCTCATTGTCGAAGCTCGAGAAGCAGCGAAGGCGGCAGGCGTATAAAACGGGGAGTACAAAGAGGGGCCACGAGGAGGAGATGGATACGTCCAACAATGCAGGAAGCAATAGCGTATTCCTGGATGACAAGCGCCTGTTGCTGCGCCAGCAGGGTTTCAACATTTTTGAGCTAGTTGGTCCGCGGGCTGGTCCGCTCCTGCAGAGTGTGCTCAAGGTCCACCATGGCGATAATCACCTTGTTGATGAGAGCAGACTGCGACAACTCTTGAGCAAACATGACAAGGGCACAAAGTCGATGGTCGAAGTGCGAGTGAATGATCCTCGTCTCTCATATCCTCCCAAGCTCAAGCCTCTCTCAACTCATCAAGACGCCAAAACAGACGAAGGAGCCCCACACACCGTCGATCTCTTCTGGGAGGGCGCCAGACCTCCCCGTTTCAGCAAAGGCGAGATTGACTCGCGTCGAGCTCTCAACGCTATACCGGGAGCGCGTCTGCAACCTGACTCGCGGGACGATATCATCCCCGTTGTGATCGTCCGTGATGCACTCGTGCAAAAGCCCGTGATGGACCGTTTCACCCTCATCGTCCCACGCGGCTGGGGCACAGCCTTCTTCTTATCGCTCGTCGCCACGCATCAGTCTGGCGCCTCGAGCGGGGCCAGAGTTCTAGGACAGCACCAGCTTAAGCATCAAAGGTTGGAGCTTGCCGCGCTTTCCTCCTCGGCTGGAGTACAGAAGGAACAAGCGCACGCAGACTTGCTCAGCTATCCTCACAACTGGCTGGGAACCATGGCGTATGCGGTTAGCGAAAAGGAGGCCGCCCGAGCCCGGCAAGAAGAATGGAGTCGCAGACCTAAGGGAAAGAGGAGCGAATTCCTATTTGTCTCTCACGCTGAGTGGCAGGCCTTCCAGCAGGGTCGCAGTTCAGAGGAAATCAGTGCAAAGTTGTCACGGGACCGAATTGGTGTAGCTCGACCGTATCCTTTTGGCGGTGCTAGAGAGTGGGAGTGGATCGTTGGCAACTCGCAGCGCCTTTTTGGCAGACCTGCGGAGTCGAAGGAGTTTCCTCAGCCATGGCTTATCGCCCGACCAGCGAGCATCACCACTGCCGCCGAATCTACACTGCTCGCGTCGAACCTCGCTTCAGCAATGGTAGCGGTCAAGCTCTCCGCCGTTCGCAAAGGAACCATTTTACCACAGAGCAGTCTCATGCTAGCCCCTTCCTTCGAAGACCATCTGAGCTGGGTCCACCATCTAGATTCCACGGATCATCCAGCATTGGTCACCAACCGCACCCTCACCAGCGATGTCAAGATGGACAAATCTCATCTCAAAGCCCTCATCGACCGCCGATTGGAAATCATGCAACTCGGGCGCAGCGCTCCTCAGGACTCTGGGGTGAAGAGCAAGAGTGTCATCCCGGCCGAGAATTCGTGGAGCAGCTATGTGAGCGAGGCGTTTGATCCGGAAAAGTTGCACGAGAGAAGCGCCGATTGGAACAATGCCATTGGGACGGTGGTGGATGGTGATTATTCGCTGGGAAGTGGGAGAGGGTTCGGATTGGGTGCGGTTACGTTGAGGGCGTGGGTAGAGCTGAGGGAGAGGCAGAGGAGGTTGGATGCGATGCTCGGGGAGGAGGAGAAGAAAGGGAGGAGACGGAGGAGGAATCCTGTTGAGACGGAGAATTTGTTGCTGATGAGGGAGGTAGGGACTGATGTGGTTCGTGCTGTTACTGCTTGCCTGGTACGCCTCACGTAATGGTAGATGCAGGGTCCACAGTGCTCAGCTCTGTATCTACTTATATGTCCAGACTCAAAGCGGCACCGCGACTCGCAGCTGGTAGCAAAGCTAGATCTGAAGATCGGTGCAAGAATTGTATTGAATTCTTCTCAACCTCTATAGCAATGATTCGACATGATGTTTCACGTTGATCCCTTTGCCCCTGATGCCGATTCTTCCGCCTGATCTGACTCCTCCAACTGCCTGATCAACTGTTCTCTCCTCAACCTTCTCTCCTCCAATTTCTGCTGGATATATTCGTCTTTCCATTTCTCGATCTCCTTCTCACTAGCTACAATGCCCTTTTTGCCCAACTCTGCACGTGCTCTACTACGAACCATATTCTCCTCCGATCTCTGTTGCGATTCGTGACTCAACAGTACGGTATCTGCACCTACGACAAAGCCGAAAATGGTGAATCCAGAAGTGATGAATCCTTTCAGGGCAAGGGTTTGTCTTCGAAATCCGGGGAAGAGATGATGCGCCATGAAACAGGATGATGCTCCGAGGGCCGTGTAGATCAGGGCACCTTTCATCGCTGCGTTCTGTGAAAGTTTGAACAGACAAAACAGAGGGGGCAAACGTTGTGCGTTAGAAGTTATTCCACTGAATGAGGTAAAGGAGGGAAGGTCAGAAGGGGGGGAAATCAGCTTACCCTTTGAAGCTCGTAGGCGGATTCAATCTGGTTTTCACGATGTCGTATGCGTTTGGGTGCCGAACCTAGGGCTGATGTACTGAGTGCGGACAGGGGAGCTTCGTTGCTACCGGCGCCCGGTGGAGCGACCGGAGTTGAAGGCTGATCCGACATGGTGTGTATCCCTCTTCTCTCCTTCGACTGTAGGTTCCAAATCGAAGCGCAGCCACCTTCTCTTGCTGTTGATGGTGATTGTGATTGAGATGCAAGAAGTTTCTTGAAGAAGTTGGACGCCAGATCTATTCGGAAGATCCATTCCCCATCGCGCTTAGGTCCATGCAGAAAGGTGTGGAGGCATGAATCTGAATCTGATTCTGGATCTGGATCTGGATTCAGATCTGATCAATCGGGTGTCCGACTTCACCTTTTCTTATATAAGCATGACTCTGGATCAAGCTTTATCTTTTTGGGTTCGGTTCAAGGGTTCAGGATGGAATTTCTGGCTGTTTGCCGAAACTTTTTTTTTTTTTTTAGCGGTGGAATCAGCTCGAGAAGAAAAAGAGAGACAGTGCCGGTGAACCCTTTGGTTCAACAAAGCGTTTTGCTGTCAAAGCCATGTTCGCAAAGCCAAAGCCGCTCTTCCACTTAGGTTGCTAACCATCATCTTTTCCCATTCCCTACAAAAGCCATATCTCATCCATACAAGGCGCTTGTCTCGTTCGCACCTCAACCAATATCCGCTAAAACGCCGCGCCGCACTGTGAAGGCATCCTCGAAAACAGTCTGATCAGCGAGTCCATCGTCAAGATCAGCTTGCATTCACACTCCTACCTCAGCATCCGCAAGACAACATACACATACATACCACGCAATGCCACCCATTCCACCAAATGCTTCTTCAGACGAAGCGCTTCGCGACACTTTCCAAATCGTGCACGCTTTCCTCTCCGAACATGCTCCTCAGGCCGCTCAGCAGCTGGCCAACAGTATGCCTTCTTCCCCTGCCCCGCCCCGAACGCTCGCTTCGGCACTCGTAGACCACGTTCGAAACTCGCCAAGGAGGTCATGGCCCGGTCTCGTCGCTCAGCAGCAGGCTCCTTCCTCTCCTACACCTATGGACGAGGATTCCGACTCCTCGTCGGACTCTGACTCTGACTCGGATTCGGACAGTGACAGCTCGGATTCGAGCTCGAGCTCGAGCTCGAGCTCTGGAAGTGGTAGCAGCAGCAGCGACGACTCGGATGGCAGTGACAGTGACGACGACAGTGACTCTGACTCGGATAACGGCTCAGACAGCGAAGACGACAAGAAGGTCAAGGCTTCCAAGCAGGATCCTCCCCACCAGGACACTGAAGCCGCTTCGTCCACCATTGTCTCGGACTCCCAGGATGAGGCCGAGGCGGAGCTCCCCAGCAAGGGTATCGCTACCCCCACCCGAGCTTCTTCTGTTGGTCCTTCCAACAAGCGCAAGCGCGAGGCTTCGTCTTCGGGCTCTGACTCGAGCTCGGATTCCGACGACAGCGATGACGAAAGCAGTGACAGCGACGACAGCAGCGATGAAGACAGCGATGACGAGTCGAGCGACTCAGACTCGGACTCGGACGACAGTGACAGCGACAGCGAAGATGATGACAAGCCTACCATCAAGGTTGTCGAGGTTATCGCAAAGGAGACTGCGAAGGATGATGATGAGAGTTCTTCGGACTCGTCCGACTCGGATTCCTCGGATTCCGACTCTTCAGACTCTAACTCTGATTCTTCGGACTCGTCGGACTCGGATTCCGATTCCGACTCATCCAGCGACGAGGAAGAAGAGAAGAAGAAGGAGGTCGCCTCCAAGCCAGCTGATGATGACGACGACTCGTCTGACAGCGACGATGACAGCAGCGACGATTCTGACTCTTCCAATGACTCTGACCGTTCCGACTCGGACTCGGACTCGGACTCGGACTCGGACTCGGACTCGGACTCGGATTCGGATTCGGGCTCCAGCAGCAGCGGCTCCTCTTCGTCTTCCGATTCGGGTTCTGACAGCGACAGCTCCTCCTCCTCTTCCTCCAGCAGCGGCAGCGGCAGCAGTGGCAGCTCCTCGAGCTCTCCCTCGCCCAAAGGTCCCCCCGCCAAGCGCCAAAAGACCGAGGACGCGTCTGCCGCCGTCGTCCCTTCCACCCCTACCCCGGCCCCTGCACCCATCGCATCCACCTCCACCCCTTCCTCATCACGCAAAAGCAAGTCGGGCACCAACACCCCATTCCAACGAGTCAAAGTAGACCAGGTCACATATCTCGATGAGCGTATGAAGGACATGTCGTACGCAGGTAAAGCCGGTGTCTCTGGCGACGAGTACGGTGCACGTGCCAGCAGAGATCTCATCGTCACCCGCGGCAAAGGCTTCACGAAGGAGAAAAATAAGAAGAAGCGCGGAAGTTACAGAGGAGGCGCTATCGACGTTTATGGTTCGCACAGCATCAAGTTTGACGATGATGATTGATTGAAGAAGAAGAAGAAGAATGTACAGTTGCTTGTCCTTTTGGGTTTCCGGTGCCACAATGCATTGCCTATTCGAAACTTTGCTTTGGAAGCGATACAATGCGGTGCTGCTTCTACGCATGTGGTACGAATCTCTGAGCGCGGGAGAGTGATTGTTGCGTTGAGAAACACGAAAGTTGGTCGAAGTAAGATATCAGAGCTTTCCCAGACGAGAAGCGCCGTCCAGTCGGATATACGAGCCGTTCTGCATATCGACATGATCAGAGAACAGAGCAATGTAAGAAGTAGAATCAGCAACTTGGTTTCGCCAACTTGGGCACTATGTCTGGTGATTGGTGAGGGTTTCCACTTACGAGCATGGGATTCTCAATCACCCCCTGTACGGATAATGCAAATTCGTCCGGCTTTCCGAATCTCGCCGGGAACTCGCAGGTCCTCAAAATGGCCTCCCTAGCTCTCTTTGGCAATTGAGCCATCATTGGAGTTTCGAACAAGGTTGGAACTAGCGTCATGACACGAATACCAAACCATGCTAAATCTCTTGCCATGGGCAAAGTCAAGGAAAGTACACCTCCCTTGGAGGCTGAATAAGGGCATTGTCCAGCTTGGCCCTCTAGTGCGGCGGCGGAGGCGGTGTTGATGATCACTCCGAGATCGGGAGTATCTTGGGTGGGTTTGGGGATAGGTTTTGGCAAATCTCGAACAAGACGTGCAGCAGTGAGTCGGGAAACGTTGAATGTGCCGATGAGGTTGATTTCGACGGTTTTGCGGAATGTCTCGAGATCAAAAGGTTCTCCTTCCTGATTAATCGTTTTACCTGCCATTCCTACACCGCCACAGTTTACACATCCGCCAACAGGAATCTTGGACCACAGCTTGTCCGATCCAGCAATAGCAGCAGACACATCGTCTTCGGAACATACATCCACTTGGAACGCTGCCGCTCGCTTCTCATCTTTGCCACTACCAGAGTTGAGACGTTCGGCGAGTTTGGTACCGGCATCGAGGTTGAGATCCATAATCGCAACGTAGGCGCCAAGGTTGTGCAGGTGGACGGCAGTGGCAGCACCCAGACCGGATGCTCCACCTGTGATGTAGTAGACGTGATTCTTGATCTGCATGATCAAAGAGAGGTAGTTAGAATTGAGGTTGACAGTGGTGTTGGTGGTAGCATGGATGATAGGAAGGTGCACAGTACGCGTCAAATGTGTGTGCAATGGAGGTACTCTACCGGCGCATGGAAAGCGATTCCGGCCCGAAACCCGCGCACAAGCTCGGTTATTTGAAAAATGCCAGATCCGGGCCCCTTTCTTGGAGGTGGGCCCGTCCAGAAACGCATCCCTTTCACCATCATATGAACACTCACGATGAGCATCGCATTCGTCAATCTTTCACAACGTCAAGAGACTTGCATCACAATCGCGAGCCGGGGCCATCATGTCTGGAAGAGGAACCGAAAGGACTGAGCATTTTTGTAAGAGGGAAAAATAAAGAGAGGAAATGTGATTGAGAAAAGAGGAAGAAATAAAAAGGGAATGCCAGAGACAGCAAAAGAGGAAAAGCAAGGAGACCCGAAGAATGACAATATTAGGGCAGCTCCCACACCAAAGCGCCCCAACAATCTAGACAAGAGGGTCAAAGAGAAAGGGGGAGAAACAGGAACGACATCGACACGCGAAGGTCTGAACGAAACAAAGGCGCGAAAGCAAGCTGCTTACGACTTGGGCTGCGGATCCTACTGCTGCGACTGACCCTCCTCGGCGACCGTGGGTGCAGTCTCCTCGGATCCAAGCTCCTTAGGGATGCCGGGGTAGACTTGAGGTTCCTGCTGGGTCTCGTCAGACTTCGAGTCACCGTCTTTCTGACCCTTGTTCTTTTCGCAGTCCTCGCTCGAGGGCTTCCCGTCCTGACCATCCTCGGTAGGCTTGTAGTCCTCGCGCTCCTCACCATCGTTGTTAGGCTTGTAGTCCTCGCGCTCCTCACCATCGTTGTTAGGCTTGTAGTCCTCGCGCTCCTCACCATCCTCGGTAGGCTTGTAGTCCTCGCGCTCCTGACCATCCTCGGTAGGCTTGTAGTCCTCGCGCTCCTGACCACCGTTCTCGGGCTGTTCGTCGGCATCGTGGTTGTCGCTACCGTAAGGGCTCTGGTCAGGAGAGCCACCCTTCTCAGCACCTTCGTCATTACCGTAAGGGCTCTGGTCAGGAGAGAGACCCTTCTCAGCACCTTCGTCATTACCGTAAGGGCTCTGGTCAGGAGAGTCACCCTTGTCGGCATCGTGGTTGCCGCTACCGTAAGGGCTCTGGTCAGGAGAGCCACCCTTCTCAGCACCTTCGTCATTACCGTAAGGGTTCTGGTCGTCATCCTCAGGAGCATCGCCGTTAGGACTGCCCTCCTGGTCGTTCTGGCCATCGTCGTCGCCATCGCAGTCGTCGTCGCCGGTGTCATCATCGGCACCATAAGGGCTACCCTTGTGGTCAGGGTAGTAGTCGTCGTCGCTGCCCTGCTGTTCGCCTGTAGAACCATCTGGGCTGTAGTCCTCAGCTTGCTGACCGGCGTTATGAGTGTCGGGGCTCCAAGCATCACCCTGCTGATCACCGCCAGGAATGGTAGGCGAGCCGTTAACACCGCAGCCAAACTTGGAGACGTTGCTGAAGCCCATGTGGAGGTAGAAATCGCAGCTGTTGTCCCAGCCAAAGTCGCACTTCTTGTCCTTGTTGCAGGCGTGGTCGGAGAAGTCCTTAGAATCCTCGGTGCACTCCTCCTTCGTGCAGCCGACCGTATCGGTGTCTACTCCCAACTGCTTCAAAGCCGAGCACATCTGCACGCGGTTAGCCCCCTTGTCGAAGCAAGGCGCGTTCTCAGGCTCACCGCCGCCCACCTTGGGGAACTTGGGGCAGTTATCAGAGACCGAGCCAGGCTGGCCACCGTTACCAGAGTTAACGGGGATAGGGCTTTGCTTGAGCCAGTCAGGGTTGCTAGGCTGGTTGCCGTTACCATAGTCCTGAGTACCGCCGTTGCCGCCCTGCTGGTTACGGGCCTGCTCCCTCTGCTCGCGCTCGTGCTCCTTCTGGAGGCGCTTCTCCTCGCGGTCCTTCTGCTCCTTCTGGATCTCGTCCTGTTTCTGCTGATTCTTTCGCTGGTTCTCCTCCTCCTTCTCCTGCTGCTTTCGTTGGACTTCGTCCTCCTTTTGCTTCTGGTCACCATCGTTGGGCTTGTAGTCCTGCTGCTGCTGACCGCCCTGATCCCAAGAGTTAGGCTGCTGACCGCCCTGATCCCAAGAGTTAGGCTGCTGGCCGCCCTGATCCCAAGAGTTAGGCTGCTTGCCGCCCTGATCCCAAGAGTTAGGCTGCTTGCCGCCCTGATCCCAAGAGTTAGGCTGCTGACCGCCCTGATCCCAAGAGTTAGGCTGCTGACCGCCCTGTTCCCAAGAGTTAGGCTGCTTGCCGCCCTGATCCCAAGAGTTAGGCTGCTTGCCATCGTCGTTGGGCGAATAATCCTCAGGCTTGTCACCGTTCTTGGACTTGTCACCGTTCTTGGACTTGTCACCGTTCTTGGGCTTGTAGTCTTCCTTCTTGGCGCCGGCATTTTCGTCATCACCGGCAGGCGTGGTGATGTCGCCAGCTTCGGCGTCGGCATCCTGGTGAGCGTCGGGGTTGTAAGCGCCACCGTCTCGGCGGAAGAAGCGGTTAGCGAATCCGCCAAAGCCACGCTTCTGGAGAGCGGCAGCCTCGTCTCGGCGATTGAGGTTGGCGGGACGCTTCGACATGTCGGCGGTCTTGGCGTCAGCGACCGAGATGGCGGCGCTGACAACGACCAGAAGTGTTACGAAAGAGGCTTGAAACTTCATGATGAACAACGATACGTGGTGACTTGAACACTTGCCAGCAAAGTCAAGATCGAAAGAATAAGAAAAGAGAGAAAATGAGAGTGCTCTTTTGGGGGGAAAGAGAAGAGTGAGAGGTGTGTGTGTGTGTGTGGTGTATTGTTTTGAGAAGAGGATGCAAACAGAACATCCGAGCTGTCTATTTTATACCATTGAGAGCGGCACAGATTGACTCGAAGTCGACTCGGAAGGAGCTCTTGTGGTTTCAGGCAGGAGACCAGAACCCACCGTTTACTCGGCTTGGTGAGAAAGAGATCGCCACCGACAAGCTTCAGGAGCAAAGCCTCGAGCGATGGCGTGGGCCCCATCTCATATGTGCAAAAGCATTGTTGTGGCTGAACGGCTAGGTGGTGCTGTACCGCCTTGTCACAGCCTTTGACCGGATGGAATGAAAGGAAGAAAAAAGTCGGCTTCCCACCAGAGATGACACCAAAGGTTAGGAGGAAGATGCGTGTGCCCCTTTTCGCACTTCATTGTGACCGCAGTATCGAGGTGGGAGATCGAGGGCGCGGCTTTGATGGTGGGACGATACCGAAGGAGATGAAGCTGAGCACAGCAGGATGGCAGTGAAGTTCGATTTGAGTCTGATGAGCAATGAGGCTCGAAAGGTCTGGAAAATTGTGGTGATCGATGGGATACCTGCACATACAGTGAGTAGCTCATTTCACTCAAGTGGCATCACAGGGGGAGAAAAAGAGACGAGATTCCGTTGGGAGCAGAGATGCGCCCACGCAACCGTGACGATAGCGGTGGCTTTCCTTTTCCAGTGCTGAATGTGGGCTAGGACTGCGGCTTGTCAGGACTGTTGACGTGCTTAAGTGTCAACCTTTGGTTCTTACAGCTTGTCAATATTGTCAGTATTGAAGACGCCTCTCTGACAAAGAGGACCAATGGCCATCAGGATGCTTGACATCGACGTGTGATGATGGCATTGGCGGGTGCGTTGCGTCTGTTTGCCTCGTCGAAATTTCTACGAAATACCTGGTCATGTTCACAGCCGAACAGATGGATATTGGCAAGCCGGAGGGAATTCAATCCCATCGCTGCAAGAAATACGGACTCGAGTTGCCGCAACTTGGCCCAACTCCCACTCGGTTGTGATGAACTCTGTCGACGAGGCTAGCGACGGAGCGGCTGTGCTTCGATGGCAGTCTTGCGTGGTGAACGATTCCGATCGTGCTCCGATTGCCCCACTGGCTGTTGCTCTTGCAATTGAGCTGCCGTATGAAATGCAGCTTCGCAATCCGTTGACGGGATCCGAGCGTGAGCCTACTTTCACGTGATCGAAGGCAAGCAGGTGCCCTTAGCGTATGAAGGAATTGGAGATGGACCTAAATTGTGAACTGCAGCCTCGCTCAAATACGACAACGAATGACACTGGGTTGCTAGAAAGAGACGACTACCCCACCGACGTGGCTGCGTGGATTGTTCCGCCGTCAAAGCATTGCTTGATCATTCCGGCACGCGGGCGTCTCTGTGTGGCCGGGGCTTGATGATTGCAAGCATGGACCCTTGAGCTCTGAATCATAGCAGGAGAGAGAGCATTGTGTACCATTGTACTGTTCAGGCGAACCATGCTGGCAGAATGAAAGTATAGCTTAATCGGCCGGATTCTTCGGAACGCCTGGCGCGATGAAAGCCCGTACTCTCCCACCTTTTGTTTTCGGAAGACGCCGAGCACTGCATCACAGTCACAAGGTTGAACGCCGGATGAAGATGAGGAAATGGATTAGAACAGCAGCCAATGTGTTGTGTCAGCTGTTGAAGGGTATAGGATTTACAAGCATGCAATGTTGCAGAGCGGAGCGTGGCATCACGACCAGCCGTCGCGCGCCACAGACAAAGGATAGAAATTTGTAAATGGTAATGAATTCACTCTTCGTCATCGAGCTCGACGCTGAAACTCGTGATCTGCGGCAGATAGGCGCAAGCAGCGAGATCGAGGAAGTGCAAATCATCAAAGATGTCCTTTCCGTCAAAGCCTCCGTGCACAAACAGCCTCGAGTCTCTAAGCCAAGCCTGGTGATAGCCTCTTCCTTGCGGCTTCTTTCCGCACACCTTCCTGGGCTCCCATTGCAAGTTGACAAGGTTGAGTGTAAGCAATTCTGAAGTGTAGGTCTTGCTGTCGTGCCCACCAAAGATAAAGAGATACGAGCCGACCTGTGTTGCAGTGTGACCGAGACGGTTGTGGATCTCGTCGGTTTTGACTTGATACCAAGTTTGCGTGTCGAGCCTGAGGATGTGGATGTCGTTGAACGACATGTGGCCGTCGCTGCCGCCAATAACGATGAGCTTGCCATCAACAAGGTTGCAAGTGTGGTAGCCTCGGCCGATCGGCACCTTGCCGCCGCATTCCATTTTTCGCCATTCAAGCCGCGAGAGATCGTTGACGTCGAGTGTATGAACGTCGTTGAGCGCACCGACGCCATTGCCTCCTCCAAAAACGATAAGCTGGCCTTCATAGTAGTTGCACGTGTGGGCTCTTCTTGGGCTCGGAGCAGTTCCACCCACTTCCGGCTTGGACCAACGCAGCGATACCGTGTCAAAGATGTAGAGATCGTTGAAATAGTGGGGGCCATCACCGCCTGCAAAGACGAAAAGGCGTTTGTTGACCATGGTAGCTGAATGAGCCCGGCGAGCAGGTGGGATGTCACCGGTGACCTTGGGTTTGGACCAGCACATGGTTTCGGTGTCAAAGCACCACAGATCGCGGAAACAGCCTCGGTTGTCACAGCCTCCGAATAGCCATAGGACTTCATCGCACAAGTTGGCGGTGTGTGCACGGAAGCTGCGACGAGGGACACTGCCGTGTACGGGTGCCTTGGACCAGTACATGGCCGGAGGAGGCGCCGGTCGGACACTGTGCGCCGAAGGTAGCTGGGGCAGAGTGCGGTGCGAGGTCTTCAAGGAGCGCGTCGTGGAAGTGGGAGCGTCGGCACGTGTCGAAGTGGATGGTGCGGCTGCCTCGCGGGCGCGGCTGGATTCTGGCCTTCGACTGGTGGAACTGGAAGGCTTGTCCCTTTCACTCCTCTCGCGTCGGTCTTTTGGCTGCGGCACCTGTGGAGGCGCGGGCGCTATCGGTTTCCTCTGTGCGCTGGCTTTCGAGTCTATCTCGCTTCGTAGATCTCTTGAACTCGCCGAGGGAGTGGCTGTATCACCGAGGCCGCCATCGCTGGCCTTTGAGGCGAGTGGGGTGGACGAAGAACCAGGAGAACTCTTTGCTGTGTTTGGTGCAGGCAAGTCGAGCGTATCTCGCTCGCTACTCGAGAGATCTGCATCGGTGGAAGCAGCAGCTTGGGATGGATCGACAGAAGATGTGCCCATGACCGAGTTGAGTCGGTCGTGGTTGGGATTGAGCGCCAAAGATCGATCGAATTTGGTAGCAAAGGTGGTATCCGAGGGATCGATGGCAGGGTCGATGTCGGTGCTGGCAGAGGCGGCATTGGCAGCGGCAGATAGAGCGGTGCGCGATTGGGATTGAGTGAGGGTGGAATACCTGCCAGATTGATTGTGTGGGGCTGCCAAGTCGGTGAAAGCTGAAGGACGCCCAAGAACCTCGATGGGTTCGGTCATGTCGGAGACCTCACTGCCGTCTGCATCTTGGGAATGCAATATTGGCCGAGACGAGTTGTAGCCGTTGTGAGACTGTTGCGCTGGACGGGAAAGAGAGATGGTGCGATGGTGGCTGTGGAGGGATGCGTCATCATAGTGGGAGATGGATGCTTCGTCTGCAGATTCTGAGCTGAGATCTGCACCAGCGTTGATGGCGTAGGAGCCCCCGAACGAGTCCTTGTGGCTCAAGACACGATTCGCGTGAGCGAGCTGCGACCGACGCGAGGAAGCTTCCGGAGGCGCATTTGCGAGTCGCAGTGTAGATGCTTCGTAGTGAGTTGCGGGACGTGAAGGTATTGAAGCGAGCTCGCCGTGTGCTTCGCTGCTGGCCGGACTCTGCGAGGTTCCTGTGCTGAACGAAGATTGATTCTGCAGGCGTGAGGCAGTGTAGCCGTGAGACGGGATGTAGGTGCGTGTAACAGCGTAGTCTCCATGCTGATGATGGGGAGTCGAGTTGGCTGATGTGATCGAGACATCACTTGCGCCAGAAGGGTTGCGAACAAGAGGCTGAGACTGAGCAACGTTCATGCCGAGCACTTGGACCGACGATGTTGGATCTCCTTCGGCTTGGGCAGATCGCATCGCCGAGAGAGGAGGAATGGGAGGAGCTGGCATAGCTGCTGCCAGTCGGCTTGGATTGAGTCAGATGTTCGGCTAGGCTAGGCTACACTAGGCTAGACTAGGGCAAGTCTCGAGAGTGAAAAGGTTGAAAGAACCGTATGATGAGCGTATTGAGATGTCAAGCCAAGATTGCAGCTGTTGCAGCGAGTTTGGCTCTGGTGCTGATGCTGGTGCTGATCACTGCTGTTGAACGGCTCAGGCTCGGTGTAGTATCATGACCAAAGGGATTGAGGATGAAAGAGCGAGAGCAACAAGAGGAAGGTTGGACGCAGGATTGTTCGCACCCACGCCCTTGTCCAAAGTACAAAGCGTCAAATTTGGCCGTGCGCTTTGGCCCCGACGCGTGGGTTGCGTGGCTGGCTTTTGCGTCTGTCTGTACGCCCATTTCTTGGAATTGCTCTGAAACTTGACCTTCTCAGCTTTGACCTTGATCTTGACCCCTTTCAACCAACAATCAATCCCTCACTTGCAGCCACATGGGATATCAAAAGACCGTCGGATGCTTCTCATGTGGTCTTGAGCATTTTGTACGCTTGTATCGGATCTGGTTGAAAACGCAGCGAGAGCCCCAAGTGTTGTTCTCCTGGCCGGCTCGGATCCGAATATCGGCCTAATTCTTCGAGTTCTCGGCTGCTCACCTCCACCAGCCAGGCGAGAACAACACTTTCTTTTCCCTTCTTTCTTTCACATCATTCATCATTGCTTCAACAGCACACACACAAACACACTTGCATCTTGAAGTTGCACTGCTTGCTCAAAGCCTGCTTCGGGCTGTCGAACGCTCACTCTCCAACATGAGCGCCGCCTATTCCAACTCGTCGCGGGCGCTGGCGTTTCTGTCAGAGACTTCCGAGGATGCCATTGCTGCGCTCAAGGGTCTCGTGGGCGGTGTTGGCTCTGCCAAGTACCTCGACACCTCTGAAGACAAGCTTTCGACCATCGCGACACAGATTGACTCAAGCAGAGACGAGGACCGCATCGCAGCGCTCACCAGGATCGTCGCTATGGTCTCGAAAGGTCGTGACGCTTCTTCCTTCTTACCAGCCGTGTTGAAGCTCACGTCCTCCTCCAATCTGGACGTACGCAAGCTCGTCTACATTGTCCTCTTGCGCTATGCCAATAACAACCCCGACTTGACGCTGCTCAGCATCAACAGCTTCCAACGAGACCTTTCCGACCCTAGCCCACTCATCCGAGCCATGGCGCTCCGTGTCCTGAGCAGCATCAAGGTCGCCATGGTCGCTCCAATCGTCATCATGGCCGTCACAAAAGCTTCCCGTGATCCCAACCTTTACGTGCGTAAGATCGCCGCTCTCGCTATTCCAAAGTGCTTCCAGATCGACCGGTCTCAGCTCGACCCTTTGCAACAAGTTCTCGGCACCCTTCTTTCGGATCGCTCACCGTTTGTCCTAGGCGCTGCACTCTCGGCGTTTCAGCGCATGTGTCCGTCCAATTGGGATCTCATCCATCAGAACTATCGCAAAATTTGCCATGCCCTTTCGGATATGGACGAGTGGGGTCAGATTGTTGCATTGCAGGTCTTGTCGCGCTATGCCAGAGCGAACCTCGCCCAACCCAAGGCCAAAGAAGGAGCCGTGGTCGAATTGTCTATGCCATCTGCACCCAAGACACAACCTTCCTCAGCTGTCAGGACGCCTGAACCAGAGACGACGATTCAACCAGTCCCATCCAGCGCCAAGAAGAACGATGTCGACGGCCTCGAAGCTTTCCTGTCAAGTGATGCAGCCACCTCCATCGCCCCCACTATTCGATCCAAAAGCACCACAACGGGCAAAGACTCGCCTGCAACCCCATCCCCATCCTCATCCTCGCGCTCGCCATACGACCTCGACCGCGACCTTGAGCTCCTCCTCACCAAATCGCAAGCGCTGCTGCACAGTCGCAATCCGGCCGTAGTCCTCGCAGTCGCCCGGTTGAGTCTCTATCTGGCCCCTGCTTCGGACCACGCCATGCTCACGCGACCGCTCGTGCGGCTCCTCCGATCCACATCAGATGTCTGCTACCTGGTCCTGCTCAACATCCTCGCCATCGCCCGCCAGAAGACCCATCTCTTCGCCCCCTACGTCACGTCCTTCCTTCTCGGCGCTTCGCACGAGGAACCCATATTTGTCTCGCTGCTCAAGCTCGATGTTCTCGTCGTCATTTGCAACGCCGGCAACATCGATCTGGTTTTGACCGAGGTAGGAGCACATATGCGCTCTGCGGATGCGGGGATTGCCGCCCATGCAGTATCATGTCTAGGAGAGCTGGCGCTGAGGAAGGATCTGGATGCAAGCTCGCGGTGTCTTGCGATGCTGCTGGATTTGCTGCGTAAGCGCAAATCGGGTCCTCGAGTGCACGACTCGACAATCGCCAGAGCCGTGTTGGTGATCAAGAACCTTCTACAGCTCGCCCAGGAGACCTTTGCTGGCGAAAACGCAACGGACTCGAGGAGGACGTCCGCCATCGTCTATCGCTTGGCAGCTTTGCTCTTCGGAACCCTCCCCAAAAGCACATTATCAAGCGCTGCGGACAAATCCAAACGCAAACAAAAGAACAAAGTCATCGGCAAGGGAGCTATCCTCCATCCCAGCGCCCGAGCGAGCATCCTCTACCTGCTCGGTCAACACGCACGCCAATCCATCTCCATCTCCTCCTCCCCTTCCTCCCTTACCACCACTCCAGACACTCGGACACTAGCAGAGCTGGTCCTACCCGACATACTTCGCCGCTGTGCGCTCAACTTCACCCAAGAGTCTAGCTGCGTTAAGCTTCAAATCCTTAGCACGTCTGCCAAGGCATTTGCGTTCCTTCCGGCCGTACTGGTACCAACATCCGGAACGGAAGAGGGAAAGGAGGGGAAAGCGGAAAGATTGATGGCCAGCGTCACGGTGTTACACTTCTATCTGTTGAAACTGGGAAGGTATGATGCTGATTTTGACGTTAGGGATCGGGCGAGGTTTTTGAAGGGTTTAACTGGTCCTCTTACGGGACACAAGGCTACGAATGTCGAGGGAGAGGAGGGCGGTGAAGGTAAGGGCGTTGATTCGATTCAAAAGGCGATTGAAAGGGCTGCACGGACGATTGGCGAAAGTGCCAGTGAAGACGATGCGGATCTGAAAGGTGTCCGTTTGCGAAGGGAGCAAGTGATCCATGTCCTGTTTGAAGGCAAGACCATCCCGAACACCGTTGACACTGCTGCATCCGACAAAGCATCTCCAACCATCGCCGAAACCTCCAACACAGATGCGCTGGGAGACGGACCCGAACTAGCCTCACTCTCCCTCATCCTAAACGGGAAACTCGTCAAAGGATGGCTCGACACAAAGCTTCCCCCCTGGACCTCAACCCCAACCCCATCAATTCTACGAGAACCACCCGCCATCTCCACGAAAACAACACCTTCAACACTTCAAAACACCACCCTCTCCAACTTAAAATCCTTCTCATCAGCCGACTTTGCTACCGCCACCACCACCACCATCAACACATCCTCTTCCTCACCTGTCATTCTCGTCCCAGGAACAGTAACAGGAAGAGGTGCAGGTGCAGCCACTCCAAACTCACGCGGCAGCTCAACTCCAATTGAACTGGAATCATCGACATCCACGACACAGGCTCAAGCGAGGTATAAGGACTTGGACTCGTTTTTAGACGAAAGTGACAATGACCAAGAAGAGGAGGAATTGGATGGTTCCGCGCCTGAGGATGACGAGTTTGGCGTGAACAATGAGTGGGACAATGACAATGGTTTTGACGAGGATGAATCTGATGATGAGCAAGTGGACGACGAGGAGGATGACGAAGAGAGTGACGAAGAGAGTGACGAAGAGAGTGACGAAGAAAGAAAATAGCGAATGAAGAAAAAGGCCCTTGCAGTCAGCAATTGGCAGCTGGAGAAGATGCTGTCCTGTCTTTATACATCCTCCAATCCCGTCTGTGGACGTGCGAGTGTGCTTGTGAAATTCTGCTAGCTTGCTAGCTCGCGTGCGATGATTAGGAATAGAACTACCATCGACGCTTGCTGTCGTATCCGTACGCATCGCGCTCAGCATAGTGATCCCTCCGACGCGGACGAAATTCACCATCGTCGTACCATCCACGAGGTACTCCCCTATCACGATACGAGGCCTGCGCACCATCCCGCGGCCACCGGTCTGACTGTCGTCGGCCGGCTGCGCGATCTTCATACGCCGAGGAGCGCGACTGTTCAGCTCGCTGCTCGCTTGCACCAGGTCGGTGGTAGAAGTTCTCTCGCATTGTTGGGGAACGATGGTGTTCGGTCTGACTAGCGCCACGGATGGAGACGCCAGTTTCTGGTCGAGGAGGAAGAGGAGCACGTTTCGATGATGCAGCTTCCGTGTCCCAGCCCGGATCTGCTTCGTCACTTGATGCCTGTACCGAGCCACGACCGCGGACTCGTCGCTCCGCTGTGGATCCTTCGTCGTCATTGCCTTGCCTCTTGCGGCTCTGATCGCTTCTCGTAGACTCAGGAGACTCTTTGGACTCTGTCGATCTCTGAGGCTCTTTCGGATTGTCCCGCCCGGTCGATCCTTTCGGCTCTTTCGCATCATTTGCGGCCTTTGCATCGATGCCCCTTGTTGGCCCAGCTGTTGACGTCCCGGAAACTGGACTCTTCCAATCCGGAAAGTCAGGAGGGGACATCAGCCATGCTGGAGTCGGATGCACAGTGGTCGATCTCCACCGTGCAGAGTATTCTCGCCCCAAGCTGAGCACGATCTCGGCTGCTTGTATCACCTCTTCTGTACCCCGACGCTGTTCGATGATGTCTCGCGCCAGCATGGTGAGCGCACGAATCCTCTCGTGGGCCGCAGAGTCTGTAAAGACAGTGGTCACCCTATCTCGAAGCGAAGATAGATACATCTCGCACTGATCGATCGCGGCTAGAAGAGCTTCAGCGGCTAGCATGGCGTACGCTTCTTGAGCCTCGCTTGAAACACTTGCTGTCTTCCCTTCGCTGCTTCCTCGAATCGCCATCCCGCTTACCAGAACATGGGTCAGAAGAGCTCGAGTGGATACCAGCGCAATGTCTTTCGTGACGGACTCGCCGCCGTAGCTGAGCTGGGCTGGAGCCTGTTTGGCTGCCAGAGCAGCCCGTGCCGCCAAGTTTGCCGCCGAACGAAAGACGACGATCCTCTGGATTGGCGTGAAGTACTTGAGCGCCGAACCAGCGTCTTGCTCGCTTTCTTGAGGCAGCGGAAGGTAGCAGAAGAGGTAACGAACCGATATATCGAGCTCATTCAGGAATCGTCTTGCCTCGGAAACTTTTGATTGGGCGCTCTCCTCGAGGTTTGCAATCATGCGCTCCGAAACAGCCACCGAAATGCTGTACAGCTTCGCTCCATTCGAAACAGCGGGGTCTCGGCAAGCGGGAAATCCTTCCATGAGACGTTCGGTATCCACAGCAAGAACTGACGAAGTGCTATCGACCGGCAGAATCGGGAGCGGGCAAGCCTTGCTCTGCACCATCAGGAATCCACAGAGAGCCCATAAGACTTTGACCGCAGCGTCTTTGGCGGCTGCTCTCTCCTCTTCCGAAAAGGACGTCTCTTCATCCACCCAGATAGCTTGAAGATCAGCTAGGAGACCGGTGGTGATTTTGCTGAATTCTCGTCGGCTTGCGAATGGAAGAGCCGATGCGAGATGGTGGGCGAGAATGACTTGGCGGTGACCAGCATCCATGAGAATTGGCTCCAGTGCGCGCTGGCCACAAATGGACGATAAGAAGGCAAATACATGATCTCTGAGATGACCAAAGTCGTTGAGAACAATCTGAAGGCAGTCAGTCAAAGACATGCCAGGATGGTCGTCCGACATGGCCAGCCCGACGTGCTCTGCAAGCATCTCTCGAACCAGCTCCAGCTCTTGTTCGTCACTGTCGTTCTGCAGAAGCTGAACGAGGACCGAGCAATTGTTGCGAGCGAGGCAAGGGTCCTTCAGGCTAAGTTCAAGGACGGCCCGGTAGCCCTGCATGCGGACGCCTCTGTCGATGTCCTCGCACAAATCGAAAACAATGTTCCTCACCCCGTTACGAAGGGTGTCGAAGGTGTCTTCGGGCATCGGGTCGATTTGCTTTGCTTTTTGACAATTCGTGAGCACAGAGTAGTAGCCCAAGGCGGTCTTCATTGTCCTGATCTTCATTGTACCGTCCATGCCGACCTTTTGATGCTCTTGGATGAGCCACTTCAGTTGATTGGCATCTGATCGCTCCCAGCGTGGCGTCGAAGCAGCACGTTTTGAGGCGAGTCGGTCCTCGATGGTGCGGAGCAGGAATTCAAGCTTGCGCTCCTTTTGAGGAACGATGGTTAGGACCGCACTCATTTCGATGTGCTCGGAAGTACCAGGTAGGGCTGGAGACGTTGCCTTTGGTTCCATCACCACGGAGGGGATTGCTTGTGTTGTAAGTTGATGATCAAGGGGTGGGAGCCTTGGAACGGCGTTTGAGGGGCCCATGTTTTCTCTGTGGTGATCAAGACGCCAGGCGCTCACCGTAGATGAGGACGGGGCCGGCAAATCGTAGCCATGCCCCACCTGTGGAACTTGAAGATCTCCGCCCTGTTGCGAGGCTAGGGGTGGGAGGGGTGCAGGACCGTTGTGGAATCGGGAGCGTCGATCACCCCAGCCATTATCGCGTATGTGTGAAGGGCCTTTTTCTTGATGCGAACTCCTGAATTTTCCACGGCCGTATTGCTGCTCTGATTGAGGAGGAGCGTGAGGCGAGTAGGGAGGGCCTTGCATTGCGATTTTGAAACTGAAAGTGTCGAGGCGATGGTAACGGGGACGATGCCAAGGAAGTTTGAAGATCTGGCCGTTGGCTGAAGAAACTACGATGGAAGGATGGTGAGTCGAGAAACGGCAGAGATGGGATGAAAAAGGAACAAAGAGGTTGATGATAGCAAAGATGCCAGCTGAGGAGCGATGACGGAAGGATGCACGAATCGAGAATGGCAAATCAGTGTTTGAGGACTAGACGCAGATACGATGCTGGCTCGAAGAAAGTGGAGTTGAAAGGGGAACGGAAAGAATATGATGGCGAGAAATATGGACAAATGTGAATGGTGGAGGAAGGAAGCAAAGAGATGAAAAGAAGCTGCGATATTGAGAATGAAGAGAGACAACAGAGTTGTGTGGGGGAAAGGGCAGAATGAGCCGCTTTGTCACTTTGCGTCGTCAAATTGCGCAGCGAGACAAAGGGGACTTGCGCTGCGCGTTGCTGCGCCAAGTTCGGACTTTTCCCCATCTTGCGAACTTTAATATTGAGCACAATATCACACCAAAAGGGAGCACTTTGTCACTCTACACTCAAAAGATGGATGAGATTTGGTTCTACTTCCGCAAGGGCCGTAAGAGAGGATAGATTACAGAGACGTCAGGATACAATACGCAGGCGAGATGCCGAAGCATGGGCCAACGCTGCCGCTGCGCGCAAAGAGGTCTGTGCGTCTGGCCAAGCTATGGTTGCTATCCGATGACTATGAAGAGACAGAGAAAAAGCTGCATCGTGATAGGTGCTGATTTATCGTCCCTGCTGCTGCTGCTGCTGTGGTGCGTTGCTGCTATTGCCTTCTCCCATCGAAGGGCTGCGCGGATCGTAGCTGTCTTGAGCTGATGGTGCTACTGCACCACCACCACCACCACCAGCAGGAGCAGATGCACCATAACGATACGCATTGTATGCATCTCCACCAGCACCCTGCCCTGCTGAATAGCCTCCATATCCATAAGCTTGGGCAGAAGGATTGTAATGACCCTGATTGGTATGGCCTGCAGCGCCATAATGCTGGCTCGCTGCAGCTGCTGCATCTGTATAACCCGGATAGTGCGATCCAGGGTACGACTGGCCGCTCCATGAAGCAGCAGCGCCGTAGCTGCCGCCGTGAGGGGCGACATAGCCTCCATATGGTAGCTGTTGGCTCATCGCCCCGGATGCCATGTGCAGAGGAGGTGGATGGTATGCTGCCTGTGGCGCGTTCCAAGGCATGCCGGCGGAAGCATGAGATGGAGGAAAAGGAGGAGGGCCATGTTGCTGCCAGTGAGCTGCGTAGGCGGGATTGTAGTGTCCTCCTCCTTGGGCTGTCACTGGTGCTGCTGGGCCAGTTCCCGGACTGTATGCTGCCGAAACTCGTGACCCTGCATGTTGAGATGGTGCCGCCGGCGAGGCCGGAGTGCTGGATGGTGCTGATCCTGAGCCGGCATACCAGCTTGGCGAGCCTTGGTGAGCATAGGCTCCAGTAGGTGCAGGTGCAGGACGCCCCATGGACGCCGCACGAGATGGATGCGGTGGCGATGACGCGCCAACAACCGCTGCTTGGCCCCGGTATGGCGACGCTGCTGCTGCTGCCGCCGCATCGACAGGTTTCGCTGGCAGTCCGCTGGCTGCTGCACTGTGCATCCTGCTATGACTCTGGCCGCCGGGTATGCCTTCTGCGGTACTCATCCTTGATCTGGGAGCTGTGGGTGCTGATTGCGAATCAGGTTTCACGTTCCCGTTGCTGGCCTCGGAGGACTGGAAGGTGGGTTTCGACGGAAGGCCCGCTGACGGTTTCGGAGGCAGAGAGGCAATCCCATGAGGGAATGCTGGGCCGAGCGATGCGGGGCCGAGAGGCGCCGGAGGGTGAGGCAGACTAGGCCCGCCCATGTTGCGTCTCGGTTGCGACATGGAAGGATGGCTGGGAGGGCGATTGTGATGGTTCTGTTGGACAGGCGCAGAGACATTGTTGCCTGGCCCGGATCGCTGCTTGGAGGATCCATTTGCTGAATGGTTCAGAGGAGCTTGGGAAGATTGGCCTCCACCTTGCTTCTGTCGCTTGTTGCCGCGTCCACCATCAGCACCAATAGGATTGCCTTGATCATCCACCTTGCCGGATCGAATCGCCTTGGCACGCCGCTTAGCTTCGGCTTCCTGTTCGTCGTCCGAGTAGTCGATCTCGTCTTCGGCAACCTCTTCGTCCCACATGTTACTGGCGTCGCTACCCTTGATCGACCGCAGCAGCTGCGTGAGAACATATGTGCTTTGAGCAGGAAGGTAGAACACACCTTTTCCTGTCTTGACCACTTCCCGATCAATCGCCGCGGCCGAAGAGAATCGGATCGAGTACATGGGATTGTGAATCGATCCAAATGTCTCAAACACCAGTCCTAGCACCTTTCCATCTTCGAAGCACAACAAGCTACCCGTGTCTAACACGCTGTACTCGCCCTCGCGTTCTCCTTGACGCCCTGTGCTGTCTACTGGTACGGAGCCTGCATTGGCCACGTCCGATGGTTGCTTGCTCGATTGCTGGACATCCTGCTCGACCACGACCACGCTGTCGACGATAGAGTGCACTTTGCCGAGCTTTCGCAGAGTCTGCTTTTCTCCATCTGTCAGCTCTTGTACTGTCGGCTGCTCGACGTCGGGTGCAAGAATCTCGTTCTTGGTAGCAGGCGCTATGCTTCCGCTTGCACCGCCACCTTCTTCGTCATCGTCATCGTCTCCTGCTAGAGCCAGCCCGACACTGCGGGCGTCGTCTCCTTCGTCATCGTCCTCGTCGTCGGAAGAGTCGCCACTGCTTGACGAGTCCGAGTCGGAGCTGTCATCGCTATCATCGCTAGAATCAGTCCCTTGACCCTCGGCTTTTGGCTGCTCGGATTGCGGCGCTGATGAAGATGACGTCGCTGCAACAGGTTCCGCCTTTGGCCGACGCGAGACGAGACCCGAAATGGACGATAGCGCCTTTTGCAACAACGTTCGTGTCTCTGGATGCTGGCTCTTCTCTGCAGCTGCTTTCACTTCGTCGATTCCGGCACTTGACTGAACAAGTTTTTCCAGTTCTACTTCTGCCTTGCGTTTCTCTCCGCGCTGCGCTTGGGCTGGAGGTGAAAAGTTCGCTTCATCATCATCATCATCGCCGAACCCGGGTGGTAGGGCTTCACGTGGCTGCCTCGAGGAAGCTCGTGCTTGAGCAACCAGCTCTCGGAGTGCTTGCATCGACGATGCGCCATCTTGTGTCGCTCCTGTGCTGACAATGTGCTCCATGTCGGGTGGGACAAAGTCCGTGTCATCCTGTCCAGCTGCGGTGTCTGGCTTTGCTTGCTCGTCTGAGGATTCTGAGTCTCCTATCTCGATGCGAGAATGTACCAGCAGTTCAGATGCAGTGGCAGGGCTTGTTGATGGTGTTGCTTCTGCGGTCAAGGTTGCTTCAGTCGGCATTATTGAATCGATGGTGTCCACATCCTGTTCTGAATGTTCTGACTTGACTGCCGCCGACGAGGTTGCAGCTTCCTCTGCTGCAGCTGCTAAGTCTTGAGCTGCTTCTTCTGTGCGCCCCTCCTCGACCGCTTTCTGCGTCTCGCTAGTTCCAGCCATGTTGTTCGGGCCATCGGTGCTTGACGCCATAGCAACGCCGCTTGTAATGTGCTCTTCTTGCTTCGCATCTGCTGCGCAAGCAAGCTGGGTGTCGGCTCCTTCGTTGGACATGATGCCAGCGTCACTGTGCGCTCAATCCTGAATGATGAGCCGCGGCGATGCTGATGAGAGCGTCTTGGTTTGTGATGGTTGATAAAGGAAGTCAAGCCTGCTGAAGTCGGTAAATGAAGCTCTTCCGGTGTGTTGCCTCTTGGTCTGCTGTATGGTATGCTGCCGGTAAATTTTGCAGCTGCAGGTTGCCTTTTAATTTTGTGCGCCCTTCTCGAGAGAGCGTTGCTGCAGCTGAAGATTTCCACTTTTTTTTTTCTTTGCGAGTTTAGGATGTCGGATGTCGGAAGACGGATTCTGGACCCTTCCACGCTGGAGTTGACCATGCTCGCCGCACAGAGCTCTTCCCCCACACATGAACGCCGCTTGTTGCTACTATACCGAACACCATACCAAGCAGCTGAAGGCCGGCACAACCTCTCTGACGATCAATTCAAGACGCTAGATATCACATAAGCTCAAGCATGTCAAGGCTGCTCGCATACTCTTGGCCATTGGTGCTGCTACTGGCGGTGCAGCTGCTGCTGTTGACCTCTGTGCAGGCGCAATTCTTCCAACAGTTCTTTGGAGGCAATGGAGGTGGATCTATGTTTGGACAGAGGGAGCAAGAACCTCCACCGGTGAGCTGACACATCCTCTCCCCTCCAGCTGTCGAGTCACTCTAGCATCGACCATCGTTGACTGACCTCCTCTCGCTCTCTGTTTTACCACCATGCATTCGCAGTCGGGTGACGCAACCTGGTTCGAAGCAAGAGTAGACGCCGCTCAGTGTACGCAATACCTATGTCCTCGAGCGCTGTCCTGCGTCGCTAAGCCTTCGCACTGCCCCTGCCCTTTCCCACAACAAATTCGATGCTCGTACAAGGACACGAGCTCGGCGGCAAAGGATCACGCACAACGAGCCGGTGGCACGTTCGATGGGATCAACGCAGCACTCGATCTGGGAGGCACTTTCTGCGTAACGGCTGACAGCTGTGAGGAGGTGAGCAAGATTCTTCACGGCAAAGCATGAGAGCTTATTGCCTTCACTGTTTACACGCCGATTCCACTTGGGAAATCCACACGTTGGCCTCACACGCGGTCGAGACTGAAGATGAACTTGAATGCATTGCTGATTTTAGAGATAAGGACGGGATGCTGGTTGTGAGGGTATATTGGGTGAATGCAGAAATAAAGAGAGCGTTCACAGTTGGCAAGCGACTGGCATATGCTTGTTGTAGATTGGATGAAGCGAGATGAAGAGACCCTTTCTATGGTTGGTCGCTACGTTTTGCGATTGGGAAAGTTCTTAGCAAGTACAGCAGCCGCCTTCTTCTTGCGCTCTTCCATAGCCTTGATCTTGAGCTGACCTTCCGTCAATGGCGCAGGTGCCGTACAACCGTGACTGGGTGCTGATCGATGAATGGCGCAAAAGAGGCCCTTACATCTCTCGCAGCGGGGGGCTGCATGTGTGAAGGCTCTTCTCGATGGTGCTTCTGTCGCTTGACTTGAGCTTGGAGCAGGGTCGGTTTGCTTTTCGACTTCGAAGCTGAGTTTCTTGCAACCGCGCTTCTGACATGGCAAGCGTCCAGATGATCCGGTGGATGCGATTCGACGTAGAAGCTCGTCGTCGGTGAGAACTGTGCTCGTTGAAGCGGCTTTGGCACAGCTGTGCTGTTCAGGGAGAAAGTGGGCTTCACAGAATGTGGTCGTGCAGAGTGGACATGATACGGGGAGGAACGAGAGCCGTCCACAGCTTGGGACTGCGCAGTTTTCGCCGATCTCCATGTTGAGCAAGCTGTAGGGTGATCCTTTGCCTTTGCCCGCTTCGAACGCGCTCGCAGCAGAGGATCGAGCCGGACTAGAAATGTTGTGGAAGGACCGAGAGAATTCTTGATGGTGCCCGATGGCGCAACCGAGCTCCGTAGCGCCGGCAAAAGAAGGGGTTCAGCTTCAAGGTCTGACTCGGTCGGCGATATGATGGCTCGTGTGACACAGTTGATGTTTCCTGTCCAAGCCAACTTCCTTTCCAGCCTCATTCAGCCTTTGTCGTCGGCGGCTATACAGCAGGCACAAATTGCGACAGTCTAACACAGCTGCAAATTCAAATTCGTAGTCTTGACAGCTTGCACATCGCGATTTGTCTAAAGTCCGATTTCAAGAAACTAGCCGTCGCTGTTACAGTAGTTTCACGCTCAGTAACTTACTACAGTATACATCGGGGTGTCGCTGACGTGCTTTTGAGCAGGCCATTCGCCGATCAAGAATTTGGAACGCGATGGAGCCTTTCTTCTGTCTAAGAAAAAAGAAAGAGCCAAAAGATCAGTCAAACGGGGTCGCGGTGATAGGTCCGTGAGCCACAGTTTTTGGTGGCCGAGAAGCAATACACCGAGTGCTGAGCTGCGTGGTGCAGATTAGAGATCAAAATGGCACGTTGTCAGGCCAGTAGAGTATATAACTTGCCCTGATTCAACGTCACACTTTCTCCACACCAAACCAAAACACACAAGTCACTCCCTTTATCGCATATTCACAATGGTTGTCAAGGCTATCGAGTCCTTTGAGGAGTTCCAGACTCTCGTAAGTGGAACTACAGCTACACATTTGGTTGAGAACTGGACCTGCCCCTGAGCATGTTGTAGTTGCACAGCGACTGACCCTCCTTCTTTCGCACCTTGTTTCTTACCGTGTCTGCCACTGCCTCGCCGCTTCTCGACCTTTGTCATGGACTCGAATAGATCAACGGCGACAAGCCCATCGTCATCGACTTCTGGGCCACCTGGTGCGGTCCCTGCAGGGTCATCGGCCCCATCTTCGAGAAGATCTCGGACACCCCCGCCGGTGAGAAGCTCGGCTTCTACAAGGTCGACGTCGACGTCCAGGAGAAGATCGCCCAGGAGGTCGGTATCCAGGCCATGCCCACCTTTGTTTTCTTCCACAAGGGTCAGGCTATCGAGAAGGTCGTCGGTGCCAACCCCTCTGCCCTCCAGGTAAGTTTTTGTCGCAATGCATGATGATGGATATGCCTTCACAAGCAAGCAGCTTCTGTCGAGATCTGCTGAATTTCACTTGGTCCAGTTGAGGAAACCATCTTTTGTTGTTGTTTTTCATCGTCGTATGGTTAGGATACAGTTGCTGACGTTTCGCCATCATCTTGTTTACTTTTCGCATCTTTGCATCACAGGCTGGTATCAGCAAGGTCTCGAGCTCCCTTTAGAGCTGGGGCATCAGCACCTAATCACTGGTTGCATTGATCGTTGCTTGTATTAGTATCGCCTCAATTACAACTGCTCAACAGGTACAGAAAACGAATGTGGTCAAGATTGCAGACTGTTTCGAACTTGGTAGGGTTGTCTCCCTGTACTGTGAAAAAGAGAGATGCCGCAAATCAGAGGATGCTGGGGGAAGGGGGCACAGGGAATTTTTTTCTCTCGGGTACGGAGAATGCGCTCGAATCGAGAGCAGCCGTCCTCGACACAATGGAGTGAAAGCCAGTTGGAGCTGCGCATGATAGAGAAATCTAGTATATACATGAGGATGCCCATCCATGAGCTCGCCTTGCTGAGGAGTCATGTCCCGTTGCTACGATACGTAAGACACATGGCCTTATCAGATCAGATCAGACTGTACATTGCAGACATCTCCGAAGCATTCCGTTTGGCGTATGTGTTTTGATGCTTGAGAGGGTGCTGATCGGCCAGATCTGAATTGGCCATCGCCAGATACGAACAGCTGAAGTATTTTCGCACGAGAGTCAGAGCAGTGTTGAACCGATTTTATCGGAAAGAGAAGTTGGCGGCATCTACGGAAGTTGACTTTGTTCCGCTATGCCCTTGAACGACAGAGGCCATGGCCCACTTTTTTCACGGATTCGCCTCCACATGCGGCACGACAAGCTAACTACAGTCAGTAGCGCTTCCCCAGCACGATCCTCACCTGTCTCGTCTTGCTGCACGAACCAGGGCTTTTCTGAATGATTTCCAAGGTAACGTTATAGTACCGGCCAAGAACGCTCGTGACCTTTGGACTAATCAACAGAGTCTGGCACAGGGTGATGCGAGAGGTCTTTGATCCTGACGTAGACGCCGCCTCGGCTCAGCCAAACTTCGTCAATACGAGCCGGAAGCTTCGGACCAGACGGTCTGCTTTGAACGCTTTGGACCGCTTGTGCGCGAGACCTATACTTTTCTGTTTCAACTTTTTCTTTTGCCAAGCGTTCAAGGCTGGGTGTTACTGGAGCTTTGCCCCGCGCTCGCCTGGCAATACATGACATATCGCTGACCATGACCGTCATAGTCCATTCTGATTGTGTACAGTGAGAGACCACATTAGTGTACACTCGTCTGTGGTAAGGAGAACCAGGCTAGATAAGAGTTCTGTGGGGCAGAGCAAAGTAAATCATTATTGGGTGAACTGAACAAATGCTCAAGAAGATCAATGATGAGAGTGAATGAGACGGGCAGGAAATCTGCAAAGAAGCGTGCGTGGTCAAGATATCGGTAGGCGGTCTCATTGGATCATCGGAGACTGGAGCGAGCAAGAAGCCAACATCCGCACTTCTTCCTTCACCATTGATTGAATTTCTAATGAGAACCATATTACTGCCTTCCCTATCAGCGATGGTTTCGAAACTGCTCGACGTCGATGTATGAGTCTCTTCATAGTCGTAGCCAGAACAGACCACGTTACAGCACCTCCAAGGTGTGCCGAATCGATTTGCTTCAACCTGTATTCTGTCCTAGACGGTGAGAGCACAATGTGCTAGCCCAAACTGGCATGGCCTGGCATGGCCTGGCATGGCATGGCCCGACCGTGCTGCTGCTTTCAACTTGCTTTCAACTCGCTGGATTGGAGAGAACGACGAGACCTGCAGTACAGAGACCAAGATTCGATGGTCAGCGCCTTAGCTCGGGTGACATTCCGGCAACAGCTCGAAAAAACGGTCATGCAGGCGCTCAAGCGGGCAACCGGTCGATCCAACTGGCCATTATTTCCATTTGACCCGATTTATTTCTAAAGGCGCCAGAGCAGTGTCCGCTTTCCAAACGAAGAGTGGAGGCTGAGAATCGAGTGGGCCTCTGACAGAGAAAATTTGGCGTTGGCTTTACCGCTGTGCAGCCCTCGCTCGCTGCATTTCACGCTCTGCTCGAGCCTCTCTATCTCTCTCTCTCTCTCTCTCTCTGTGTCAGTTGCCGATTCTGGCCGTCATACCGGTTGCAATGGGCACTTTGCCTCTCTGCCCCGGCTTCACTCCGGAAGCCTCTTGGCCGCCGCCCTTTTCTCCACACTCGAGCAGCAGCAGATCAAGGTGGTGGCACAAGTTGGTTTGGATGCGATCGCGGGCAGGCAACCTTGCCTTCTGGTGCCTCAGAGTATATAATCCAGACTTTCTCCTTCCATGCATTCCACTTGGCTTTCTACATCATACAACGACTCTTCTACATCCATTTCTCCCCTCCTGGCTGCCATCTCTTCAGCTCACTACATTCAGAACAGGAATTCACACCGGACCTCCAAAAAATACAATTCAGCACAGTCAACATGTCCGTCGAAGGCGTCCGCGTGCTTGGTAAGTAACATTTGCGAGTCTCTTTATTCATTTGTGGTGTCACGCCTTGGATAGGACTCTGACCGTTCCCTTCCTGTGATGTCACACCATTGCCCCACTATACAGGAAAGATCGAGGGTGAGCAGGCCTCCATCCTCACCCCCGAGGCCCTCAAGTTTTTGGCCGTGCTCCACCGATCTTTCGACAGCACTCGCCAGTCTCTCCTCAAGGCTCGTCAGCTTCGACAGGCGAGGTTCGACGGCGGTGCTCTACCCGACTTCCTCCCCGAGACCGCCCACATCCGTAACAATGCCACCTGGCAGTGTGCTCCCCCCGCCCCTGGTCTTCGTGACCGACGTGTCGAGATCACTGGTCCCGTCGACCGAAAAATGGTGATCAACGCTCTCAACTCGGGCGCATACACCTACATGGCCGACTTTGAGGATTCTACCTCGCCCACCTGGGCCAATCTCATGGACGGTCAGGTCAACATGCGCGCTGCCATCAACCGCACCATCGACTTCAAGCAGAGCAACGGCAAGGAGTACAAGCTCAAGCCCCAGGGCCAGACTGCTGTCCTTCTCGTCCGTCCCCGTGGCTGGCACCTCAACGAGGAGCATATTGTCGTCGATGGCAAGCCCATGTCTGGCTCGCTCGTCGACTTTGGTCTCTACTTCTTCCACAACGCTCACGAGCTCGTCCGATCCGGCTTCGGTCCTTACTTCTACCTGCCCAAGATGGAGAGCCACCTCGAGGCCCGTCTTTGGAACGACGTCTTCAACCTCTCGCAGGACTACATCAAGATGCCCCGAGGCACCATCCGCGGTACCGTTCTCATTGAGACCATCACCGCCGCTTTCGAGATGGACGAGATCCTCTACGAGCTTCGCCAACACTCGTCGGGTCTCAACTGTGGCCGATGGGATTACATCTTCTCGTTCATCAAGCGTCAGCGATACAACAGCGGCTCGATCCTTCCCGACCGCTCTGCCGTCACCATGACTGTCCCCTTCATGCAGGCCTACGTCAACCTGCTCATCCAGACTTGCCACAAGCGTGGTGTCGCCGCCATCGGTGGTATGGCTGCTCAGATCCCTATCAAGGACAACCCGCAGGCCAACGACGCTGCCATGGAGAAGGTGCGTGCCGACAAGCTCCGCGAGGTGCAGGCTGGCCACGACGGTACCTGGGTCGCCCACCCTGCCCTTGTCAAGATCGCGCTCGAGATCTTTGACAAGAACATGCTCGGACCCAACCAATACCATGTCCGCCGCGAGGAGGTCAAGGTGTCGGCTCTCGACCTGCTCAACTCGAACGTTCCCGGTCAGATCACCGAGGCTGGTGTCCGTGCCAACGTTGCTGCTCTGCTCGTCTACTGCGCCAACTGGCTTAACGGTCTCGGCTGTGTTCCCGTCGCCAACATGATGGAGGACGCTGCCACTGGTGAGATCTCGCGTCTTGGTCTCTGGTCGTGGGTCTACCACAAGCAGAAGACTGCCGAGGGTAACGCCATCACCCCCGCCTATGTCGACCGCATCCTCGACGAGGAGGCCGCCAAGGTGGCCAAGATCGGTGCTAGCGTCGAGAAGGCCAAGCGATACATTGCCGACCAGGTTCGCGCCCCCGCACCGGACGAGTTCCTTACCTCGGCTCTCTACTCGCACCTCCCTCACCAGCACGCCCCTGCCCGCATCTGAGCGGTGCCTGTAGGCAGCCCATTTGGATCTGAGTGTCATGTCGTCCCGTCTTATGTCTCCTTGTAATGTATGCAACGTTCCCTTTTTCTTTTGCCAATCACCAGCATTTCAAGAAATTATCTACAAGAGAAAGTAGTGCAAGTCTGTGGGGTCTGGAGCAGTGAGCAGATATTTGATGCCTAGTTGCTTTGTGAGATGCAGTTCTGTTCTCATGAGCCCTTCCATCTGACCGCACACCCCTCGGTTTGGCATCGGTCACACCTCCCGAGACTGTATGAACCTCGGACTAGGAGTCGGATGGTCGAACTCGTGAGCTGGTAGCGGCTATACAGATGCTCAGCGTTCAGTGTTGACAAGAAGGTTGATGGCCAAGGCTCGGGTCGAGAACAGGGAGCAGAGACGGGAGAGCTGTGAAACTTGATATTTTTAGCTTACTATACAGTACAGCCAAGACACAGCGAGCAGCGTGGTCCAGACCTTTGGATTCGAATTTGTGATTTTCCCCACGGTGCGCGTAGTTTGTGAAGGCCTTTTGAACTCGAGGTCCAGCCTTGAGCGACCCTTGGAAAAAGCTCTATTTTGCCTCTTTGGCGAACCCGAGCTTTATTTCCAACCCTGGCCAGGGTCACGACACATTGCTACGAGCAACATTGAGCTGACAACAGTCTTGCCGAGCTGAGACGATTGGCTTATCTGGCTAAGAATGCAGCAAAAGCATCTAGGTGGGTGGCTAGACGGCGAACTCTGAAGAGGTGGTGCTGTTGATGTGTGGGTTGAATTCAGTCTCAGAGCAAAGGCCGGTCCATCTTGCAGGAGCCGCGATGCCCTGTGCAGTTGCACTTACTTTGCTCTGTCAATCGGCTTGTGTATCCAAGGATTAAGCTTTGGCCAGCTTGAGGACTCGATCTGACGACAAGGAACCGTCTCAACATCTCGAAGCGTGATTCTTCTACTTACCACCACCACCATCCTCATCGCAACCTTTGTCAGCATCTCAATCGCTACACGAGCTATCCAAAGCTTTACGCCGTCTTCGAAAGCGCTCACAAGCAGAATACAAACCACCCCTTGTTGACACCACCCTAACTCGCTCTCCAGCGACGTACGGTTCTCTCACCAGCAGACAGTCTTAAATTCTAGCGCACAGAAGCTGTCGCATCATTTGAAACCTCTCGATAGCATCTCACAACCGCTGTGAACACCATCGGAGCTCGCAAAAGCCTCATACCCAAGCAAGGTGAGTCATGAAACGAGATCGATCCGGCGCACGCTTCGGCTCGACAGGAATCCGACGGGATACTGTTTGTCGTCAAGCTTGTGCAACCATGCCTGGCCTCGTTGGTGCTAGAGCGCAGCAACGACAACGACGCAAGCAGGTAGAATGAAAGGAGACGGGAATGTGCCAGGCAAGGCCAGGTCTCTTGGGGTACGTCTCTCGATCTAATCGGCGATTTCAGAGATCGGGTGAAGATCTTCTCCACGCATCGAAGCGGCGTTACGCGGCTCTCCTCTTACGCTCTGAATCTGGAAACACTGCAGAAGCGAGGCAGTCGATCGCATCCCGCAGGCGAGCCCACATTCAACCCAACGGCCCTTTTCTCCCCCATTTTCGGGCTCCTCCTTTTCCATTTTAATTTTTGATGTTGTTTTGGCCGATCCGCTGACGCTTCTTCTGTCCCTGATGCCGAGTAGAGGAGGGAAGGTAGAGACCATCCATCTCGCAACACTATCGTAAGTTGACTGTTCCTGCGCATGCTGTTTGCAGTCAGTGGCCCCCTAGCAACGCCAAGTTGTGTTGAAGGCGAAGCTTTCTTTCACCTCCAAACATGCAGCTCGTTTTCACGCTACCCAGCTGGAGCGATCCTGGACCGAAGAGCACACCGCCATGCTTGCAACCGTCGGGGTGAGAAGCGGACTCTCGGTACTGTACAGTGCAACACCGCAACCCGCAGTACGGTAGCGCGGATGCACTTGTAGGTAACGACCCTGAGCTGCAACTGCAGAAAGTGAAGGGTCAAGGTGAGATGTCGCTTCGGATCGATGTTGATTGATTCGACGCCCATCTGCTGGAGACCAACCAACCGGAATTGAGTCAAGTATACGGTCATGCGCCACCATTGCAGGCTGCTACCGTACTGTACTGTACTGTGCTGTGGTCCAAGTAGATGATTCTGATCCGACGCTCGACAGCGGTCCCGAAAGGGGAAACTGATACTAACAAGATCTCTTGCTCTTCACTACATATCTCACTGGGCACACGCGGCTAAAACACACCAAAAAAAAAAAAAAAAAAAGACCAAGACCAAGAAAGTGGAAATTCGAATTCCAATTCCACGTTTTTGCTTTTTGTCCCCCCGGACTTTGCCTGGCTGCCCGTCACGATCGCAAGGACTGCATCAGCGCGCTAGATCTTGCATTCAACAGGTACAGTAGGTGAACAGTCAAGTGGGATTTACCAAGATCTGTCGGGGTTTGATCTTATGCATCGAGCACTCAATCTGTTGTTCGTTGTCGAGGGTTTTCTTTTTTTTTTTCCCCCTTTTTTCTTGTGCTTCTTCCACCGGCGTACTGAGACTTTTGCGTATTTGTTTTCTCTTCTCAGCAGCTCGACGTCTATCGGTGGCTCTGTCTACCGTCAAAACTCAAGGTGAGTTGATGTTGATCCGGTTCAGATTCAGGCTCCGTTGTCTTGCGTTTCTCGAGGTCAATTGGATGGATAGCTTTGATGCTCCGTCCAAGTATGGTACAGTACACTGTAACGTGCTCCCTTTACCCATGGGTCCTCCTTGCTTTGGCGCTGCCGGCCAAATCGAATGGAAAGCCAAGATTGCCGCTGGCTTTTCAGGGTCGATTCGTGTCGTGTTTTGCCCTTTTTTTCGAATTTTCTTTTTGGTTTTGATTTTTGACTTTGTTTTCCTACTGTGTTTCCCAGATTTGGTGTTGGTGGCGGTGTTGTGCCTGAACCAATTTCCGATCTGCCAGTTACATCGCGCTGACCTCTTCATTTTCACTTCATTTTTCTCTCTTCTGGCTCCTCTTGCTGTGTTGAAATTTTCTTGGTCATCCCATCTGCACTCTGGCTTCTCTGTGCTGCTGCCGCCTCTCTTCCCACCGACCGACGCGGATTTTTGTGCGCGCCCGGATGCACCGCCGACCCGGGCTTCGGTCGACGATGACGCTTTGTTTCTCTCTTTTCCTCTCTTTTTCCTTGGCTGGCTTGATTGCTCTGCCAAATTTCTCGTCCTCCCAAACCGGTCCACTCGCTGCGGCTGACGTGCCGTTCGTTGATTTTGCTCAATGGTCCCTGACTGCTTTGTTCGCCATCCGTTTCGCTCGCCTCTCTGTCTCGTCACCATCATCCACCACCCTTTCCGCCTTCCCACACTTGATATCGTCACTGCGGTCTTGCCGCGAACGATCACAGGGAGCAGGGTTTCTTCTACACTCTTTCCGTTTTCTTGTCACCCTTTGCGCTGGCGCCACTGGTTTCTGTTCATTCACTTTGTGCAGAACCAGATCGAAGCAACACGCAGCTCGTCTCGACTGTCCTTCACACCACTCCTTCTTGGACAGCTCTTCTGACTCTGACTTCGCCTTCACCTTTTCCTTTCCTCGTCTCGGGCTGCATCGCACGCTCAGTAGCATCGGCTCGCTTCTCCACAAGCAGTCCCCATCTTTCTTGACCTAGCCACATCACAAACCCTTCTTTCACGATACTCCAGTTCTAGGGCTCACTTGCAGCGAGCACTAGAACATTCCCGGAGTATCTTTGATCTCTGTCACCATTTCAGACCATCCTGCTCGCAAAGATCCTCTTCATCCCCCTCAGTCACGCAAGCGACCCGTAACAGAGGCCTCCATCGATCCCCTTGCCAATTCGCAATCGGCCAAAGAATCCACCCATCCTGCCCAGGCAGCCCTTGCCGCTGCCTCCCCTTCCACCAAAAGGGCGCGCTTCGAGAGCCCGAGCGGTGGAGCTCTCTCGTCCACCTCCACCGCTGACAACAACTCGGTCCCACTCACTCCCTTCCAGGAAGTGCTTCCCGGCCCTCACTACACTCCTCTTCCACCCACTCGTGCCGTCTCGACGCCCAGGGTGCCTCATCCTCCTCGTTCCAACAGCAGCTTTGGATCCCAGTCCAACCCAGCTACCGGTGCCGGCGCCAATCCCGACTCGCCCGTCACTTCCATCTCCAACGCGACTTCACGCAGATCCAATCCGTCCAACTTTGATCCGCGTTCGCCTCCCGGCAGCCTCCAGCAACCCTTTCCCTCCGGCCCATCCTCCTACTTTTCCGACTCTTCCTCTGTCAGGATGTTTGATCTCGATGAGTCAGTCAGGGCGCTCTACTTTGCGCCCACCCCCATCCTCGTTCTCGATCACAACAGGAGGATTCGCATGATGAATCGTCCATGCGAGAGCATCTTCCTCATGACTGGCGTCAGCTGCATGGGTCAGACCATGGAGAAGCTCGTCGCTGAAAAGCACCGCGAAGAGTTCACCACAGCGCTCAACGAAGCCGCCCAGGTCAGGGCCACCGCTGCTTGGGCGCCTCCCGTCCTCACCCGTATCACCTTCCTTCAAGACGACCAAAAGATGTTCTCTGCAGACATGTCCATCTCTGCTTGGCATCCCACCGATGAGGTCTTTTCGGAAACGTTCAACAACCACTTTGCCCGCAACCTCGCCTCGGACGCCGACAAGCAACTTTGGGCGCAAGAGCAATACCAACCGCCCGCCCCGCCCAACCGCACCGATTCCATGGAGGCGCGAAGCGCCTCGTCGCTCCCTCACGAGTCCTACTTTACCATCAGCATCGTTCCAACCCGTCTCGCCGAGAGGCGCATGAGCCCCGCCGACTTGCAGATTAGCAAGGCTGACGCGCTCAAGGAAGCCGTCTTCCACACCATCGAGACCGCCGTCATGGCCCTCTCATCGGATGGATCCACCGTTGTTCGCAACCGTGCATGCGACGAGTTGCTCAAGATGTTTGAAAAGAAGAATCCGCAGGACAAGCCCAAGAAGGAAGAACCCAAGCCCAAAAAGGAAGGCCTCGAGGTCGATCTCTCTTGGCTTTCCGATGTCATGGACTGCTATACCGAGGACTTTACCCAGCCCTTCCCAGAACAGAACTGGCCCATCTACCGCGCTGCCATCCTCGGTCAGCTCACCAAACCCGTTCGCATCGGCTGCATGGCCACCGACACCGGTGTCCGCCGCGTCTACGAGATCAGCGCCAAGCCCATGCGTGATGCTGGCGGCTTCGGAGAGCACATTGGTGGTGTCATCACTCTGGTTGATGTTACTGACCAGGACATCAACCACAAGCTCGAGGTGGAGAAGAAGGGTGAAGAATACTTCCGCACCATCTGTGACAGTATGCCTCAGTTGCTCTGGACGACACGCCCCGACGGTCATCACGACTGGTACAACGAGGGCTGGTACCGCTATACCGGTCTCGACCCTAACAACTCCTCCGGCGTTGGCTGGCAGCGCGTCTTCCACGAAGATGATATGGAGGAGACCAACAAGCGCTGGTCCCACTCGTTGCGCACAGGAGAGCCCTACCAGGTCATGTACCGTTGCAGAAGGTTCGACGGCGTGTACAAGTGGATGCTTGGCCGCGCGCTGCCGCTTCGCGATCAGAACACGGGCAAGATCATCAAATGGTATGGTAGTTGCACCGACTGTGATAACGAAGTCAAGGCATTGGAAGCTTCGCGCAAATCGCAAGCTCAGCTCACCAGCGTCATCAACCACGCGCACGTCACCATTTGGGCCATTGATCGCGACGCCATCATCACCATTGCCGAAGGTCCCGGTGTGCGATCCCTGCGCCTCGCCCCCGGCACCCCCAACGGATCCGACGGTGACGGCTCTGGCTCGGGCAACTCGATGTCTGGCTCGCTCTCGGGCACCGGCACTACGCTCGCACGCAGCGAGGACATCAAGGATGCCGAGTCTCAGACCAACAGCCAGAGTGCTGTCAGCGGTCAGGGCAAGCGCTCCACCCAGCGCAGCATGATTGGTCGCAGCATCTACGAGGTGTGGGACTCGCCAGGCATCCGCGAAGCGATCAGCCGTGCTCTCAACGGCGAATCCGTGGTGCAGGAGATGGAGATCGAAGGTCGCTGGTTCCGCACCCAGTACACGCCGCAGCGCGAAGAGTCGTACGAGCACGATGCCAACGAGGGCCCCATCATTGGTGTCGTGGGTGCCTCGATGGACATCACTGACCGCCGACGTGCTGAGCTCAAGCTCGAGGAGTCGATGCACGAGAGGTCGCGCGCCCTCGCCGCCGAAACTGCTGCCAAGGAGGCCAGTCGCATCAAGTCCGAGTTCCTGGCCAACATGAGCCACGAGATCCGCACACCCATCGCCGGTGTGATTGGTCTCTCGGAACTGCTGTGCGACACGCCGCTCACCAAGGAGCAGCGTGACTTTGCCGAGAACATCCAGCGATCCGCCGACGCCCTGCTCACAGTGATCAACGACATTCTCGACTTTGAGAAGCTCGAGCTGGGCAAGATGGATCTCGAAAAGACTGCCTTCAACCTCAACGTGGTCATCATGGACACACAAAAGATGCTCACGTTTGCCACGCAGAAGAAAGGTCTCGAGTTCCGCAACGAGTGCAACCTGAATTACACTGGCCAGATCATTGGCGATGCAGGCAGATTGCGCCAGGTGCTGACCAACCTGCTGACCAACGCGATCAAGTTCACTGCCATGGGCTCCATCACGCTTCGCGTCATCGAGACCTACGAGGACCAGAAGAGCCTGCACGTCCATTTCGAAGTGCGCGACACCGGTTGCGGTATCTCGCAGACGACGCTCAAGAAGCTCTTCCAGCCCTTCAGTCAGGCCGACCCCTCCTTTGCTCGTCGTTTCGGCGGTACCGGTCTCGGTCTTTCCATTTGCAAGAACCTTGTTGACCTCATGGGCGGCACGATTGGTCTCGAGTCGGTGGAGAACAAGGGCTCCAACGCGTGGTTCAGCATTCCGTTTGACAAGGTGCGAACGCTTGAATCGAGCGGCGACTCGTCGCCGGAGGATGAGGCGATCCCCGAGATTCAGATGGACGAAGCCACCAGCAGTCTCGGTGTCAGCGAGAACCCTTTGCAGCGACCAAGGAAAGACATTTGGATCTTGGTTGCTGAAGACAACTTGATCAATGCACAAATCGCGCTCAAGACGCTCAAGAAGATGGGCTTCAGCTGCAAGGTTGCCAAGGATGGTCTCGAGGCTATCGAAGAGGTCGGCAAGCATCCATACGACTTGATCCTCATGGACTGCCACATGCCCAACTGTGATGGGTATGAAGCGACCAAGCGATTGCGAAAGGCGGACAGCGTTGATGTCCGCACGACTCCCATCATTGCCATGACGGCATCGGCTATTCGAGGCGATCGCGAAAAGTGCCTGGCGGCAGGTATGTCCGACTACCTGTCGAAGCCGGTTAAGAGCGCAGCTCTCGAGTCCACGTTGGTCAAGTGGCTCTTTGACCCCTCTACGCGACAGAGTCTTTCGAAATACGTCGCGCCACCTGTCCATGGCGACTACTTTGGCGTCAAGAAGCCCGACGGTGGCGGATTGGAGGTGATGATCCCGACGGCGGGTAAGCCAGGGTCGCCGCCCCAACTGATTGAGCGTGACTCGACCGAGACTGTCATGGGCCCACGTTCGATCCAGTCTGGCCGTCGTGGTTCCTTCAACCCGATTTCCGAACGCGAGGCAGTAGCAGCTGAAATTGCTGCCACCGCCACACCCGTCCTCGCCTCGTCGTCGCAAACAGTCGATCTTGTAGGCTTGCATCATCCGAGCGACACTGTGCTAAGCGATCTGGTTGCTGAGGCATCCAACCCAACCTCGCGCGCCGAGAGCGAAGAAGACGCAGGATCCGAAATTCGGGCGATTCCCAAACTTGGCAAGAGCAGCAAGCGCCGACTGTTACGGCACGGCCCCGTCAAAGTGGTAGCCAACGAACCCATACCCGCCAAATGCAAGCCTGCACCCAAGGTGCCATCCGCTCCGGAAACGGCGATGGCGGATAAACCGCCCATCTTTATCCGTCGATCGTCGCGCGAACAGGGTGGCCTGGGACGGGATCTCGAAGGAGAAGTGGTGCGCGCCATGGAAGATGGGCACGAGGGTCCATCATTGGGCGTATCGATGGAAGAATCGTTGGAAGACAACGACGACGCTAGCCAAGTCTCATTTGACGATGCCGCCCAGATTCACGTTCGAACCTAGACTTGCTACTACTCCCAACTTTAAATTTCTCCTATAGCTTATCCTAGACCTTCTCTTGCTCTCCCTCTCTCTCTCTCCCTCTCTGTCCTAGTCTCAATGTTTTGTCCCCTCTCGTCTTTTTGATATATACTTTTGATTACGGGTCCCTCGTCAACTCACTCATCAGCCTTTACGTACAAAGGCACAGTACAGTACACTGCCGAGGTGTTTTCTTTTTTCTTTCTTTCTTTTTTTTTAAACAAATTTACTCAAGTCTCGCTTTCTAGCCGTGCTTTCAAGTGTAATATTAGCTGTTTCATCCCCAAACGGACCAACTTGTTTTTTTTTTGTTGAGAAAATTAGACGCTTGGGCTTGTGCTGTACTGTGTGAAGAGAATCATTCTAGAGATGGTTGTTTTCGTGTGGTGGGTGTGATGGAAGGTTTGAGTTGTGAATACGGTATCAAATGTGAAAAAAGGAGTGAAAAATCGATTTTTAAATGACAAAAAATGGTTCCTCATCATCTTCACCACCATCCTTAATATCAAACCCATCATCATCAGATCCAAAATTATCCTTCTTTAGACCACCGCGTCGCTCTCGTCGCTTTTCCTGTTTCAATTGTCGATACTCCTCATCCCAATCCTCCTCCTCCTCCTCCTCCTCCTCTTTCTCTTCTCGCTTGCGTAATGCACCTTGACCTCGCCAAGAATGTACAGCTTCAACTCTCGCCTGTGCTTCAACATTATGCTTTCGTTGTTGCACTTGTTGTTGAGCTTGTACAAATTTGCGTTTAGCCGTACGTTTTTCACGCTTGATTAAGCGAAGATGTTTTCGTTCCTTTTGTTCTGACCATGCACTTGCATCTCGCAACCGTCTTTTTTTCTTCTGTTTGCTTTTCGAATCGCCAAATGTACTGCTATCATCACTGTCATCACTATCAATATCGCTTCTTTCCTCCTCAGCCTCTTCCGCAGCAGCAGCAGCAGCAGACGCGGCGAGTCTATCCTCTTCAATCTTGGCCAATCGAGCCCGCTCCTTGATTCGATCTTTGAACGGGATCGAAGAGAAATCCATCTCCTCTTCGGAATACACCATCCCAGAGGCTTTCCTAGCTTTGAGCTCGGGCATGGCAGGTAGTCGAATCATACCAAAGGCATGTGCAACTGCAGCTAGGTCCAGATCGGACGTTCGAAAGATGTAGCTCATTTCGTGCTTGGAATAAGCCCGAATATACGATACGTAGGCTCGCATCGAGAGATCGTAGACTTCGCGATCGGTCTTGTTGAGCGTCCGAATGGAGGATTCGAGTTCTCGAGCGGCGGAATCTCCTCCTACAGTTTCGCTATCTGAGGTGCTGGACGAGGGTTCGGGTGCGGCTGGTTCGGTGATCCCTTCGAGAGTGGAAGAAAGGTAAGGGTACGGTGCAAGCGGGATACGTTTGACACCCATGTAACTGACAAAATCCTCCTCTCGTCCCGAATGGAGCATCACAATGGCCCTACCCCTCCTTCCCGCTCTGGCGGTCCTTCCACATCTGTGGCTGAAAACCTTGGGATCTGTAGGCGGATCGTACTGCACCACCACCTCAACATCTGGCAAATCCAAGCCTCTCGCTGCTACATCTGTGCAGAAAAGCACCGTTGCTCCACCATCCTTCTTGCCACTCCCACCCGCATTCGCATCTAGGGAAGTACTCGCAACGAAACCCTCAAACATGCTCTTCCTCTTGGCCGGCGTCTGTTTCCCGTGCAGAGCATGCAACTTGAACCTCTCCTGTTTAAACAGAGGCAACTGGCTGAATACCGAATAAAAGTAGTTGACCTGTGCACAGGTGCTAAAGTAGACGATAAATTTTCGTGCACCTCCCGACATACCCTTTGTGCTGCTTTCAAAGAGCAAGATGCGCACCAGCTGAGCCAGCTTATTCTCGGGACGACAGATTTGGTACATGTTTTGCAGTGTAGCTGGTGTACGTCTTGATTCGTCCTTTGTGGTGGCGGAAGCCGATGCATTTTTGGATTTGCTTTCGACTTTGACGACAACGCGAACCGGATTTCGCAGACCCATACGGACGAGCTCGGAAAGTGCGTCCGTCATCGTGGCGCTGAATAGACCCGTACGACGTTGTTTGGGGAGTAAGGAGAGGATGCGATGCAGGTTTTCTGTGAATCCCAAGTCAAGCAGTCGATCGGCTTCGTCGAGGATGAGAACGTCGAGTTCGGATTTTTTGACCCCCTTTTTGATTAAAAGCTCTTCAAGTCGACCTGGAGTGCCGATGAGAATGTCGGGGCCAGAATCGCGGAACGTTCGGTAGTCGTCTAGAGGTGTACTTTTCGATCCTCCTACAACGAGTTGGGCACCTGAGATGCGGGCGATCTTGCGCGGAGTTTGGACGGAAAGCTTTTGCTTCTTGCTTTTACGGGTGGCAACATCGGAGTCGGAATCGCTGTCGTCTTCGCTGGATGATTCTTCTCCTTGTTCTTGCTCGCCATGATCCTCAGCCAAAGCCTCTGCTTGGGACTGAGCATCCAAGAACGTCATGACAACCTTGTAAATCTGTTCGGCCAACTCCCTCGTAGGTGAGACGATTAAAGCTCCCACCTCGTCCTTCTTCAACTTGTTCGTCCGTCTTAGCAGCATCTCCAGTACTGGAAGCACGAAAGCCAGCGTCTTACCTGACCCTGTCACCGCCTCTACAATAACATCCTTGTGCGAAAGAAACAGCGGTATGGTCGAAGCTTGGACGGGAGTCATCTGGTTGAAGCCCATATCGGAGAGGTGGGAGAGGATCCATGGTGTGAGGGTGGGGTTGAGCTTTGTCCACCGTCCAGCGTAAGAAGGAGCGGTGCGAAGCTGCGTTGGCTGTCCCTCCGCGATTGATGGGGGAAGATTTGGGGTATTGCTGCTTGTCATGGTCATCTCATACAGCAACGGGAACGCTGTGATGCTAATCCAGAACAGGAAGCCAGAATAGGATGGCGTGGGGTAAAGAAGTAAGGAGCCGGAAGAAGTAGGTGCAGGAGGCAATTTCGAAATTTTTGAGTCACGTGCTATGGACCCTTATTGCAGCTCAATTGCCGAGTTGGAGCAAAAACCCAAAAAAAAGAAAATGAAAAAAAAGAAAAGAACTGCAGCACCTAGGATTCCCGCGTGGTCCCCCACCGCAGTACTGACTAGGCGATACCTTGCTTAACTTCGCAGATCGGACGGGATGCGGTGCTTTCAAGGTTCTATGGCCGCAGATAGTGAGCTAGCAAGTATGACACACTATAATTCGCAAAAAAGCGAGATACCTCACGGTCGAGCTCGCACATCGAATCGAGCCTTCCGAGTAGCAGATACAACAGAGCACCTTTTGAGATTTGCTGCGACTAGATCTAGTCGGACCATTACATGCGAGAAGATAGATATGAGTATGATGATAGTAAGTGATGGCGAATCTTTGTGCAAGGTTCACTTTATGATGATTCAATCTAGGTTCGAAGCTTGACACGAAGTGAGGCTGTCCAACTTGCGGTATTTATTGAGCGAAGAGGACTGCATCACATGACAACGCACTTCTCTTCCCGCAAGCCCAGAGCTTCAAGATCCTCCTGTCGACGATCTTTCTCGTTCTCCTTGCTCTTTTCCTTGACTTCACGAGGGAACCATGTTTGGAGATACTTGTCGGCCTCCTCGTCCATGTTGCGACGGTCGGCGGTCTTGACGGCGCCAGGAGCTCTGCAGAGCGGGCAGTCGTCTTTGCCCTGTTTCTGGAGCTTGACCAGACATCTGAGGCAGAAAAGATGGGAGCAGTCGAGTCGGACGGGTCTCCATGCGACCGAGGTACAGATAGCGCAGCTGTAGTCGTCCACCGACGGCAGAATGGGAAGGAGGGTCGTGGTGACAAGCGAAAGGAGAATGTGCGGGAGCGATTCGGACAGGATGCCCGTGGTAGCCGACGGGAGCAGCGCAGCCAACGATGGGTGGGCGGCCGAAGAGACGAGGGCAGTCGAGTTACCATTCGGCAGATCGCTAGGTTGGAACGCAGATGCGGGGAGATTGATGACACCGCCCGAGCCGATAGGGTTGATACCCATGGCACGTCTTGCTGCCTCCTGTTGCGCCATAAACGCTCGCAAATCGTTGCTGGCAGTGAGAGCAGTACGCTTATCATGCTTCTTGAGGATCTTTCGGGCAGCCTCCACATTGACTCGCTGGAATTTCTTGACATCCAGCAGAGCAAAGTTGAGACGCAAGAAATCTTCGATAGCCGTAGCACTGGCTTGATTGTTGAGGCCCTGACTGCTGGGTCCCGATCCGAGCTTGAGCTTAACCAGTCGACCCTTCTTACTCGAAGTCGGTGCAGGTGCGTTGGGGTCGTGAATCCAGCCGCGTTTGGCAAGCTCGACGGCAAATCGCTTGAGTCGAGCTTCGCTTTCGTCGATGCTTAGCTCGCCGCGATCTTTTTCGCGTTGGCTTTCAAACACCTGCATGTCAACCCAGAGGCCGAAGATCTCTCTCCACACGTAGAGGTCGTTCTTGGAAGCAAAGGGGCTCGAGGCGCGTGCAATGCTCGAGCACAGCGACTCGGTCTCGAGTACAAAGTTGTCGCGTTGATGAGATTGGATGTTGGACAGGTTTTGCAGCGCGTGCGTCAGCGTGTCGAGGAACTGCGTGTCTGCAGTCAAAGGAATGACGATCTCACGAGATCGAGTGCCGCGTTTTCTGCGGATCTCACTCTGACGTTTGACTTTCTGCTCGCGGGTTTCGCCTTCGGGTCCATCTTCGGGAATGGTTGAGAAGCGTCTAGTCGGGGTAGCGGGGAGCTCGATGATCTGCTCTTCAATGCTCTTGCGGCTGCTGGCGTCATCCGAGAGGCTGCCGGCATCTTCGTGGGCGCTCTCTTCTTCTGCTTCGTCTTCGGAGGGGAGCGGAGACTCGATGTAAAGTCGAATGCGAGGGACCGGGTGATCTGGGGTACCGCCGAACTCATATTCGGCTCGTGCACGTCGACCAAACTTGCCTTCAACCCAACGATGCTTGGCTGGACTTGAACTGCGTTCAGCGCGCTGAGCAGGTTGCGGTGCTAGAGATGGTCGTCCGTTCTTGACAGGATTGGAGCTGGGATCCCAATCCAATTTTGCCTCTTCTCTCCACTTGCTGGCGCTCCAGTCGTGACGACCTGGACTTGGGTCGTGAGAGCGACTCACACCAGCTGCACCGTTGAAGGTCGAGTTCTTGCTCAATCCCATGGCAGCAAGGTCCTTGCGACCGAGACCCGCCCACTTTGTTGAGTCAGGCACCGATCCCATTGTGAAAGAAGCTCTGCCGCGTGAATCTGATGACAGGTGTGCGTCATCGAGTGAGGAGCTGAGCTCTTGCACACCATGGCTGTAGCTGCGCGGCTTGGGTGAGGTGGGCACAGCGAGGCTGTGAGATCGAGGTGGCGATTTGGCCGTTTCATTCGCGCGAGAGGAGCTTGCTGAAGCATCGGTCGTTTGGGAGTCCTGGATAGCGTCTCCCTCGCCGGTTAGGGGTGACCTGCCAGGCGAAGAGACTCTGCGAATCATGTCGACAGAAAAGTCACTGACCCACTTTCCAGCGGGTGTGAGTTCTTTGACAGCGCCATCGTCGTCGTCCTGCTCCGAGCTGTTGCCAGAGTCGTCTGCGATTGCCGATTCGAGATCGTCTAGGTTGCTTGGAAGCGGCTTGGTCTTGTGCTTTGGCGAATCATGTGGGCTAGCATTGGCTTCATCCTCTGGACGGATGAGCAGCTCTCGGAGCACGTCAGCACCGAGACCGATGGATTCGAGCTCAACAACGACACCATTGATGAGCTTTTTGAGATGCTTATACTCCAAGGCACCATTCCTCCACTCCTCGGGGAAGGAAGGGTCGGCCATGGTCTCCATATATGTCTTGCCGAACTTCATCTTGGATGAGTCGCGCTACGCGCTGGATGTCGATGATATGATGGCCAGTGTGCTGAAGTGGTCTCCCAGATGAATGCACCGTGATACGTTACGGGCTTTGTTGGTGGCGGTGTGAAGAGAAGCTAGGAGATGGCGAAGCGTGCCCCATTGAGTCGTATGAAGAGCGTAATGATGTATCCTTTGCACTGAAAGTATTAATGAAAGATGTCGGTCGCCGGATCGAAACAAACACGAAGGAGCGGAGAATGCGAGTCGGAGCCAGATAGGGTGAGGGTGTGAGGATGAGGGTGAGGCTGAGGCTGAGCTGAGGGTGAGGGTGCAGGGTGACTGTCTCAGCAAACAATGACGGATGAAGCCGAAGAGCGTGCGAAAAGGTGGCTTGATGTTGGGGTGAACTCAAAGAAACACGATCAAGTGCAGAGTGTCTGTCTTTTCTTCTTTGCTTTTTGGGCTCAATTCGCATGCTCGCTTATAGCCTCCCTAAGCAAAACAAAAAAAAAAGGAAAAATCGAGGGTCCTGGATTGACATCCGACACACACACCAGCTGGGGAGTGGTACAGTACACAGGCACAGGCAAGATGTGCCGTAGGATTACGGACAGCCACAGGAAAAAAAAAAAAAAAAAGAAAGAAAAAAAGAAAGCAAAAAAAAGGAGGAAGTGACTGAAGGATGCAGACAGGCGCTAAATACTGTACTGTATTTTGTATTGATCGTCGGCAACTTGTAAGCTGTTCCAAAGGGTGGGATTTGCTGTGGTTAAAAAAAATGAAATGAATTTGATTATTGCCGCACTTTGGCCGCCAAAGCTGACACGTTGTTGGACCTCCAAACCCAGAAAGCCTCGCTAGGGTGACCACGTTCTCCCCCACACTCTGTCTGATACGCTCCAGTCTGTTACCAAGATGGCACAGCAAGATCATCCTTAAGCCCATACTTGACTCAAAGTTATCAGATTGCGCTCATCAAGAGTAACCAACTAACTCTGTCACTGCAAGACGGATCAACAACCTAATCGCTCCAAGGCTAACATCAAACGCAATGAGCAAGAGCAAACAAAGTGAGACTGCAGTGAGCGTGGGTGTCTAGAAGAACATCTTGTTGAGCTTGTCCTTGGCAGCACCTTTGATGGCTGCTTCCCTTGTGCTCTTCAAAAAGTTACTCGCTCCCCGTTCCAGTGAAGTCAGCCCATCTTCAATACCACTCATCATGGCTCCGCGTGCTTTGAGAAGATCAATGTTTTGATACCCTTGCGCCCATGCTGAATCCGCAGAAGCTGCTACCGCCTTGGCCTTGCTCGCATCTCGTCGTGCTGCCGTCAGACTCGGTCCGGTTGCGGTGCTGCCATCGCCTGTCTTCTCTCGTGCAGCTTCAGCCTGCGGAGCCACAGGTGGGCGATAGTCACGCGGCGGCAACGCTTCTCCCAACTTGGGTGGTTCTGGTCGTTTCGGCCCTGCCAGCGCCGCATCCATCTGCGCTCCAACTGAAAGCACACCCGTTGTTTTGGTTCCAAACCATCCTGCGATGCTTGTTGCAACACCGGCTGCTGAACCTACTGCACCTGGATGCACAGGCATCGAATGACACAGGGATGCGTTGAATAGTGTCAAGTTTGGCTGACCCGGTCTGCGTAGAGAAGCAAACATGGTCCATAGCCGCACGTCGAGGCTGCTGCAAACTTCGATAAAGTCTCCGTTGGGATCAAAGCAGATCGAAGGCCTCACTCCCTGCGCCTCACCTACCTCACGATGGTGTCGCTGCAGCCGAATGATTGGGTCTAGCTTGGGTAAGCTGTACAGTCGGATGCTCGACGATGTCACGACCGAGGCAACCTTGTCTTGGTGTCGCTCGATGACTTTGCAACCCAAGACTCGCTCTCCGATCTCCGTACGTGCAACAATAGATCCAGTCACACCGTATCGCAGGGTGATCTGTCGATCTGTGAAGCCCACCATGACATCGGCTGGCGGGACAGAAGCTTCTGACATGGAACCCGTCAGCCCATACTCCTGCTCACGCAAAGCCTGCTGTAGGTCATTGGGCAGGGCATGACGAGTCCGACCACTGACGTCGAGAAGGTGAGTCGCTCGGATATCACTAAGCTCCTCAAGCTTGTGCGTGCTGGTGCGTTCCATCAGCCACATCTCGAGCGTCTTTTGGAGCGTCCAGACCGTGGTCAGTCCGTTGGCACGAATCACGATAAGACGCGGTGCCAGGCTTGGATCCTCGGATACGCGACAGACGCTGAAGCGAAGGTGAACGATAGGGCTCTTGGACTCGGCTTCCAGTATCTTACGAAGCGCTCTGGCGTCGCTGTGATCGCCTTGCACCGAATCTTGTTGCCCGCCAAAGCCTTCTCTGAGGATCAGCTCAGCGCTGCGGAAATCCATCACGGCCAGTGCCGTTCCACAGGCAATCGCCATGAAGCCAATGTCGCTCGAAGCAAATGCCGATACCTCTCCGCGCATTGGGTCTAGCATCACATTAGGCTTGAAGCCGTCGTAGCGCGGGTCTGCCAGATGGTGGAGCAGTACAATCTCATCATGCTCGTGCATGCCAGATGGTGGCATGCCAGCGTGACCTTGTGGAGGCGCAAACGAAGGTCCAGGTGGTGGCGCCGAGCCATAGAGTGCACCTGGTGGAGGCTGCATCGGCGTGGGTCCCGCATGGTGGTTTCCAGGCGTATTGAAAACGCTAAGCCTCTTTGGATCACGGCGTGGACGTGATGGCGGCACACCAGTCTGGTGGGTAGCCGCGACGTTGCCATCATCGCCTTCGACGCCCAGCTCTTGCATAGCTTTGGACATCTCGTCATCTAGCCTTCTCGAAGTGCCCACAGTGTGTTCGGAGTGCGATGACGGAAGCGAGACAGAAGACCTCGCAGCGTCGCGTGGGCTGGTGACGGGCGGGATCATGAGATTTGGCTGCTCGGACTCCTCCTGCGCAATCTCCTCTTCTACCTCTTCTTGAATGGCACCAGTCTCGCTAAGCTGAGCAAAGCCAAAGCGCCAGTGGACGAGCTGTCCAGTGGATAGTACAATGGTCGTCTCGAGAACTTCAGAAGCGAATTGTACGTCTTGCACTCTGGCTCTTCCTCTGGCTCGATCGAACGAAGGATGACCCATCATCGAAGGACTATGCAAGACATTCCTCACATCGATAGTGAGGTGAGGTAAAGGCGATGGGAATCCATTCTGCAGCCAGACTCGCGGTAAGGCAAACTGATGGCGCAGATCTTCCTCATCTACTTGACCCATGAGGAGCAAGTGAGGGCTAGCATCATAGAAGCGCACGGTGCCATCGAGATGCCAAGTGAGCAGAACACGAAATGTGGCCGAGCGCAGCAATTCCGGAATGCCGTCGGTGCCCTCGCCGGATAAGCATGCCGAAGCTTTTCCTCCTGCCAGCTCGAGCGGAGGCTTGCTGTCGTTGTGAGATGAGCGAAGGGCGGATGCGGCGGCTTCCTGTTCTTGTTTCTGATTGAAGCCAGTAACATCAAGGGGTCCAACGAGCTTCCGGTACGCATGTGGCGTCAAGGTCTCTAGCTTGGCACCCAGGATGGCACCACCGCCGGCGAGAGTGAGAGGCAATGGAAGATGGAGCTCTTTCTGAGGGCTCAGAGGATACGGAGCCGAGGAGATACCGGTCCCTGAGTATCCTGCATGTTGCTGACCGGGTGGCGGTGGCGAGTGAACCGAGGTAGCCGCGGGCGACTTGGGTGGGAATGCGAAGCAGGCTAGGCCGCGCGCGGCAGCGGGGGGCGGCAAGGTTGGCAGCGCCGGGTCTGCTGCGAGAAGCATCACAACAGCCGAGGGATCGTATGAGCCAGAGTAGTGCGGACTGCTGCGCGGTAGCAGGATAAAGTCTTCGACGACGCTCGAGGTCGGGTATACGACCTCGAAAGTGGGTACAAGTGAATCATGCATTGCCACGCGCTGTTTATGATTTGCCTCAGCTGTACCGCTTCCCCACAGAGACAGAGTGGCCATGTAGGGAGGCAGGCTGGCGCAGAATAGACCTGGCGGATCGATGCCAGCCTTGGCACCGCCCAGAACAGTAAGTACGGTGCCCTTGACAGGTTCGGAGGTGGGCTGCGAGGTTCTGGGTTGGCGTTGCTGCGACTGCCAGCTGGCAGCACTCTCGCTCGCCACATCCATCCAGCTCTTCTCCGGAAATCCAGACCAGGCCAGCTTGAAGATAGGTTCCTTTGGCGGCCGAGGGATCTCCATCAGAGCCGGATCGGTGACCGGCTTCTCGACATCGAGGGTTTCGAGAGTTCGAACCATGATCGGTTTGTCGTCGTCTCGCACATGCCAGAAGGAGATGCAGCCGTCCTCGTGTCCCATGGCAAATGCCTCACCGTCTGGCCGCCATGCAATGCAGGTGGCAGGCGAGGCGCGTTCTGTCCATATCAACTCTGGATTTCCACCAGCACCAAGAGCGCCTGGTAATAGACGTAGCTGGAACGTTTTGAGAACGGAACGCTCTCGCACATCGAGGAGGATTGCACCACCCTCATATGCCAGAAGCAACTGGTTGATGTCCTTGGGATGTGTCTTGATGTCGATGATGAGGGGCACGTGACGACGGTTGGGTGCGTCAGGTACTCCCGACTTGCGAAGAATCTCTTCTTCTTCCCACCACAAATTAGGAACGCGGTACGGTGAGTGAGACATAGTTTCGAGGTCAAATGTGTCGACGGTACCATCGCGTAGACCGAGGAACATGTGAGAGTGGGCGGATGAGACTTCGATGCAGATGACCTTGTTCCGCACCGTGTGAATACCAACTCTCTGAGGTGTATCGGGATGAGGCGGGCCTGTGATGCTGTGTCCTGTTGACGCAGTCGAGGGACGGTATTGGTTGGTGGATGAACCATGAGCTGCTCTTATCTGAGGATCGGGACGCGAAAGGTCATAGATGCTGATATTGTCTTTGTCGTCTATGCAAATGAGGAGAGCCGTATCTGACTTGAAGGCGAGGTGATTGACCTTGTGCGCTGGTCGTAGCGAGAACGATAGTTGTACGGCAGGGCTACCGAAGAGATGGATGGTGCCAAGAGTAGTGCCGACGGCGAGGAAGCCTTGGACTGGTTCAAAAGCCATGGCGGTAACCTCACCAGGCAGAGCGAGACCTTCCAAGAGGCCTTCATTGAAGGTGCCCGCGCTGCTGAGATGCGCATTGGCCAAGGATCGAGACCAATCGGTGTGGAAGAGGTGCTCGGGCACTTTGGATCCGCCAGCCTGAGCTGCTTTGTCGCGCAAAGACTTGATCCAAGAGGAAGGCATCTTGAAGCAGTCCTTCTTGCCGTATTAGCTCGACCGAAGATGGTGGTATCCAAAAGAGATTTCGAGCCTTGTGCGAGAATCGATATAAAGCGCAAGAGGCTTGATGTTCAACTTGCCATTCGGTCCATTGATGTCGGAATAAGGGAAAAGAGTTTAAGCCCACAAGATGACGAGAGAGGAGCAGATAGTGACGTCGGCAATGTCGCTATGCCGTGTGGAATCTAACGAGACTTCTTGCTGAGGTCTGTGATCGTCAACGATGGTGACAGTGATAGCAGTGAAGGAAAACGAGTGATGGATCCACATCAGCAGAGATTGCACTCAGAAGAAGCACCCACATGAATCCCAACCGAAAATTTAAAGGCTGTGTCCAAGTTATGTTGTGGAGGGAAGCGTGCCAAGACTGCAACGCGGCAGTGTGTGTGTGTGATCTTGTGGCTTCTTGGCGCGTGCGAGCAAGCGAACGGCTGCAGCCGGCGAAATCGACCCTTTGCCGATTTTCGAGACATGGCTGGTTGTAAAAAGTTTGGATCTCGTCCACGGCACGACCATTCTTTTCAACTTCACGCTCTCGACAAGGGCACCGATCGTACATCAACATTCGCACTCGCAAGCGGATCACGCCACACAGCGCTGACTGGATCACACGGACGGGATCATCACATGGCGGCGACGCCCTCACAGTGCTGAGCAAACGCTATCTTAGCGAGCAGCCTTGACAAGGCACATCACAGCACGTTGCCATCGAATTTGCTCAGCCGACTGATCACACTGTCAACTTCCAACCATCTCGAGATCGGATCGAGATCAAAATAGCAGAAAAAATGGCTTCCAAGCGAGCAGCTGAGGCAGCAGCAGCAGCCATGTCGGGTCCGCCGACGTTGCGCCCAGTGCAGATGCCTGCTGAGCACTTGCAAATCCTACTGCAGAGGTTCGAGTCGCTACTGTCCTCGATCGTGGGACTCAAAGAGGAGATTGCGATGGTGCCGGGAATGGATGAGTGGCCAGCGTTGTTGCATCGGTACACCAACTTGCTCTCCCACGCCTACTCGCTTTCCTCTTCGCTCTTGTCGGCTTCCCCACACTTTCTTCCATCGCAGCTTGCGTCGTTCAACAAAGTTCTCCAAGCCGAAGCCGAGAACAACAACCTCTATGCGGATGTATCCGACTCTTCTGCATTCTTTGGAGGAATCATGGGTGGCCGCTCCAGCAGTGCTGCTGATGATGGAGTCAAGGCTACAGCAGATGGTTTGCCAGAACTCAACTTTTACGATCGCAACAACCCTCTACCCTTGCTGCTCGCACATCCGGTGCTGCCTATCCCAGATGAGAACATCAACTTCCTCGGCGCACTCCTTCGCACGGCACCAGAGGCTGAAGTCATGAAAGAGGAGAGCAGTCTGATAGAGAGCTACGACGCAGCAGCGGCAGCACATCTTCCCGACCACGTGGATGGCAAGTTGGAACACATCCAGGATGAGATCGCGCAGCACGATATCTTGGCATTGCGAGCGCTACGTATGTGGTACCATCTCCGAAACGCTCCGGACGAGGAGGGAAACGTGCTCAATCCACGCGAGCGTCTCCCACCCGCTGATGAAGGAGAGGCCGAAGCAGACAAGGAAGAAGGCAACGATTCGGATGACAGCGACGACGACTCGGAAGAAGGGACGGAAGCGAAGAGGCTGCAGCTGGAGCACAAACACAGAAGAAGGATGGAGCAGAGCTGTTGGAGCGCAGATGCAGTCTGTGCCTTCTTGCGTGGACACACGAGCAGCCTTTGAAGCATCATACCTTTAGCTCCTCATGCAACCTTGTACTATGAACAAAAGAGCACCACCAAATCACGTATACCCAGCCAATCCAAGCGCATTTGTCAAGAGCAGTCTCATGAACACTCGCTCCGAATGACAGGGATCCCATAAGAACTCGTTGGAGCTGTGAAATCGGGACATCGGGATTTCCCATTCGCGGATACAGGCGGAGATCATCAGCCGGATGCGGGGACGGATCAGACGGCACAGGTACGGCTCTGGCGTGACGGGACCGGAACGGATGCGTGTACGTGACACTTTCTGGTACGGTACGGTACCGTACAATACTGTAAAAACCTACCAAGGCCGTGTGTCAAGCGAACGGCTCAGAGAGTAATCAATTGTTTCAGGACCCGAGACGTGCGACTCCCGCTATGCTGCACTTTCCTACTACTTTGATGCTCCGGTTGAAGTCTGGGCTCCTTGCTGACACAGCATCCAATCCATGCTCAGTAGCATATACTCCTTTTGCCGCGCTCATCTCTGACACACTATCAGATGGTCACCACGACCGAGAAAGACAATGCAACGTTTGAGTCAGGTGTCCGTTACGATAGGTCGAAACGATCGCGTTGGCAGCGCGACAAAATCGGAGAACCAAACCCCGCTGCAGCAATAGACGCACAGTGGTGGAGACTGAGCGTGGTCAACCGTGACACATTTTGTACTGAGCCTATCAAGTTTGGTGCAACGGCACCGCTTGAAACGACGATGATTTTTGGAGCTCAGACCGACAAGACAACCGCAGAACGAGCCATCATTCGTTGGCCTTGGTTGCGCGCAAGAAGGACTTGGTCACCTTGTGTTGCACGATCGAGACTGGAGGTGGCTTGGTGTAGGTTCTGCATTCGGGGTGGCTTTTTCTTTCTTTCTTTTTTCGTTTATGGCGGCAGACCGTGTCTCTGCACACGCAAAAAAAATGTGGAACCTGTTGCTGGTGCGGAGGAGATGCCCGCGCCGATGGCGAGTCATCATGGATCAGTCCGACTCGATCTGCAGCGCCAGTCGTTCGGTCACAAGTGGTGCAGATCCTCCGTCGTGGAAGTGTAGCGATCCGTTTCCGAACCTGCATCCCCTTTGTGCTGGAAAGGCTTGCAGGACTGCAGTATAGATCCAGGCAAGGATGCTCTCCGACTTTGCTGCCAAAACGGGTTCCGAACAGCCTGGCGGGCTTTGCTTTTGTCGGCCCAGCTCAGTGGAAAAGGGACGGGAGGGTCTAGACTTTTGGTTAAAGCCAAATACAAAAACTCTGCGCTCCTTTGGATTGAGGCCAATACAAATTGTATTGCCCAACTTTGAACGCGTTGGATCCTTCCCACCGGGCGGCTTCTCAAAAACACTCTGGAAGGCCGTCTGTCGGCGACTCGTGTGGGCCCCATGTGCACACACTTTTTTCCAAACAAAAATTAAGGTGCACCACCACCCTCTACCCAACACAACAATGGGCACGCTGGATATGCCTTGACATGCCCCCAAGGGCGAGGCCAGCCAACAATTTGGCACTTCAACGCCGCGAGACACGTTCTACAGAGATGTCCTAAACTGTTCTCCATCACTTTGCCGCTGAAAGCCCGCAGACGACTTGCAGTTGCAGCAACGCAAGCGGCTAATGAGTTGACCGCCCTCATCGTTACCTTAGAACACCTGAACATTGCGCAATTGAAAAAGCTTGTAAGTGCAGTAGTAATAGTCATAGCCCGAATGGAACGAGGCCTTGTCGGGTCCTGGCGAGGACCGAAACAAGCACACTTGACCGATGTTGTGTTTTTTAGGGAGCTTTATTTTCCCGAATCCCTTCCCGACCCTGCGTGCTGCTAATGCTGGTGCATCAGCAGAGAGAGCAGCTGCTGGAGGCGGTGGCGGAGAGCGAACATGCAAATCTTCCATCCGACCAACACCATTGACACTGCAAGGAGGGCTTTCTTGGTCGCCAAGAGCCTGGACCCTCATCAGGTCTCCACATCAATGTGGCACGGAAATAAGTTGGCTGCCATGCATCGAAGCAGACAAGTGCTCACATGCAGCAACAGCTGTCCAAGCACGCGAAAATAAAAAGAAAAGAAAAGAAAAGAAAAAAACCAAAAAAAAAAAAACAAATGTTCTGTTCGCCGCCTTTATTTTATTTTTCTTCTTCTCGTGCTTCAATTGCAAGAGAAGCAGCCACGGCGTTCCATTTGTGGTCCGCACATTCAAGTTCAATTAAGCTTGCCGCGTGTTACACAGAGGAAGATCGCTGCCTGTCTGCATGTTTTATGTGTGTCGCTTGCCATTCCGTTTCCGTTTGCTCGGTTCGAGATGCAACAGGTGCAACAGAGACGGCCTTCCAACTTTCAGCTGTGCACTATTTTTTGCCTCGTTTCTCCCTTGCCAGACACCGCCGCCTGAGTGCGACATTTTGAATTTGACAGCTCTTGGCCTGTCTTTAACCCTGGGGGCTTTTGGCTTCTTTTGCCACGCTCGCTTGCTTCCAACACTGCCTCTGGTCCCTGCCTTGCTCTTGCTCTACGCTTTCCTTGCCTTCCCGCTGCTAAATTCGGTTCGCCGCCATCATCTCCTCTTGATTCATTCTCCTCTGATCCACAATCTCGCTTCCGTTGAATTAGAGCCCCCCCGAGCAAACACTGCTCCTTCTCGCCGACTTGTTGCCAAGCTCGCAACAGCACCAAGCCATGCATTCCTGCCGTTGACCTCTGCTTGTACCAAATTGATGGTACGGCTGACAATGAACACCTGACTTTGATCTCTTGTTCTCCGTCAGGGCCTGGATCCTCCCTCCGGGCCCGTCGGCGTCTCTGATGGCTTCTACTCCGCTGCTATCTGATTGTATCTTCTTCTTGCCCTCTCACCTTGTTATCCTACTTTCATCTACTCTGCCAGCATTTGTCTGGCTTCCTGGCTGGCTTGCTTGCTTCCCTTGCGTTTCCTAGCTTTCGGCCATCGCTCTTTCTTTGGCGGCTTCTCTGGTCCACATGAACCCCCGTCATTGACGAGTCCCTTCTCCAACTCTGGACTTCGTTGTCTGAGCTTCATCATACCGCCAGTGAAGCGATTTGCTGGCTCGATCGGTCGCCTTTCATGGTACGTTGATCCAACAGCTCCCAGATCCGGGGACCGTTTCATCAAATCTCTACCACTCTTTCCTCTTTTCCGTTGTCGCTCTTTGCGCTTGGCTGGCATAACCCCATACTCATTCGCCGCTTTCTTCTGTGTACCGTTTACCATTCACAGCTGAGCTTGAAGCTGAGGTCCTTTGCTCAATCTTTGTTGCTATGCTTCGCTAGTCGCTAGACTTTGCTCAGTTCCCTTCCTTCTCTCTCTCTTTTCGCATCTCTCTATCTAGCTTGACCCTTCTCTACCTACTCCCACACACCCATCGTTCCACGGTACATTCATCTGATCGTCTCTGATCCTTTCGCTACTACCACCACTACATCGACTTCTCTGCCAGCCTGACCCCAGTCGATCCCTGACATTGTCTCGAGCTCTTCTTCACCAAAGTACCAACATCCAGCGCCTTCTCTCTCTAGACTCATCAGCCACATTGATTTCTACCGACATATTGTCTGCTGTCTGATCATCCACCACCTCTACTACTATCTTTAGCATCAAGCAGGTCGCATCACGGCGACCTACTGCTCACCATTACCGCCGTCGTTCTGACCAACCAGCTTCCTAGCTGGTCACACGGACTTACAAAGTCTGGGCGCAGAGATCCGATGGATGATGATCGGTACTACGACAGAGGCATTTCTCGCTTCTCGGCTCGAGATGGACAGTTGAATCATGTTTCGTCTCTTCCACCTCTTGCACACAACTCTACCTCTCCGTACCCTGTTGATCGCAGCTACGACCGACAGTACAGCTCATACACCCACCAAGAACGCTCGCACCACATAGACCAGCCACAGCAATATCGCCAAAAGTCTCCGCGGAGTTACGACTCGCAGCAGCAACAGCAGCAGCAGCAGCACCGATCATCGCAGAGAGAAGCAGAATGGACTCCTGCTTCGGCATCTTATCGCTCATCATCCTCTGCACATGATGCTCCCGGTTCATCTCATCAGATAAAGTACCGAGCTCGACCCGACGCTTCTGCCTCTGCCGCACCCACTTCGTCTAGCCTTCCCAACCGCTCCGAATGGCTCCTGTTGCCCAGTGTCAGCCATGCCCTGAGTATGTATGGCGACAACCGTCGCCAAGAACCCCGTTTCTCCCTCGTCATCCGACAACAGCCTCGCCGCGGACTTGCTATTGGCAACAGTCAGATGTCGCTCCGCACAGCTCGCTCGGTACCCATCGACCCTCCACCCGTCTGCGAGCTTCTCATCGACCGCAGTGGAGACGAACAACTTCTCTCGCTACCCGAAGTTTTCATCCGCGCCCAACTCGTTCGCGGCGACTCCCCCACAGATGAATGCCTCCCCGACGCGCGCCGCATTGAACCTTTGGTCGGAGACACCCTCCAATCACCTTTCAACTCTCGCATCGACACCCGCGAAGACCAATCCTTCTTCGTCTTCAAAGAGCTCGGTATACGCAATCGCGGCTTCTACCGACTCCGCTTTGACCTCTTCGACCGGGTGGGATTGCGAATTTTCAAGATCGCCTCTGTATACAGTGACGCTTTCGAAGTGCAAGAGCGTAGGAAACATCCTGGTCTCTCGGCATCTTCGGCGCTCATGGATGCACTTGTGGATAGGGGGATGAAGTACAAGTTGCGCAAAGCCAACGACAAGCAGAATCCCAAGAAGCGCAAGTCGCCAGAGGACTTTTATTATGGAGATGAAAGGTCGGTCACTGCAGCTCGCAGGCAGAGCTATGCCGCGGGTGAGTATGAAAGGGGTGTTCATTTTGCCAGGTCGACGTTTGCAGAGGTGCCATCGCAACCACAGCAGCAGCAGCAGCAGCAGCAGCAGTCACAGCTGGTGAGACCAATTCCACACCGTGCACTTTCGGGAGAACGAATTGCACTTGCCCATTCCAACGAAGACCGTCGCGAAATGCTTCCACCGCTCAGCAGCTCCGTTGGTGGAGCATACACAAGTTCGCAGGGATCCCCTTTTCGATTGAGCCCACCTTCTTCTCGCACTGCAGAGAAGCCGCCGCAACTTCCGAGCCTTTCTCGCCAACCACCACCTTCGCGAGCACCCTACTCGCTCCCACAGCTGCATCTTTCCTCGTCGCACTTGCCACCGCATCCAGCGTTGCACAGCTCACGCGCCGAATGGGGCAATGTGCAGCAGGAGGAATGGGAGGACCACGAATCGAGCAGGTACAACAATGGCGCCACTAGTGCAGGAGCTAGTGCAGGTCCGCGTCATCTTTCCCCGATGACAACGACGGAAGGCGACCGTTCTCGACCTGCATTAGAGTTCAGGTCTTCTTCTTCCTCCGTGGCTACTTCCAACTCGAACTCGACCGGTAGAGATGCTTTGGCTTCGGGACACAACTCCACCCCTTCCTCATCCGCTACCGAAGGGACACCGTTTATCTTCGATGCAGCTAAGCAAGACGCTTCTGACATTCGAAACAACGCTGGTCCCAGTAACAGCAGGATGGACGGCAACGGAATCGGTCCCGAAAGAAGGGAACCAGTCATAGGCACAAGCGCAGACCGCCAACTAGCCCTCTCCTCCTCCTCTTCAACCACTCCTAGCTCCTCAACCTCCATCCATCGTCCCACACTACCCCCCATCTCAACCCTCTACACTGGCCCCGCAGCTACCCAACCACGTAGAGCAAGCATGGCAACAAACACAGATAGCTACTTTCCAAAACAATCAACCAACTCTCCTCCTGCACAACGTCATTCCCCGCGTCACTAATCGTCAATAATAATATCTTTTAGCTCGATTGGATTCCTGCACTTCGCCTTTCTCTCTCTCTCTCTCTCTCTCATGTATTTTTTTTTCAGCTCTCACTCCGAGATACCGAACCGATCATGTTATGGGTTCAAAGATAAACATTATTCCCACTCGCAGCATCTCTTGTTTTTTCTTTCTTTCTTTCTTTCTTTCTTTCTGATAATATTACTTGGATTTGCAAAGTCATATTGAGTAGCTTGTTGGCTTGTGGAGCAGTGGGTTGATTGTGTATGAGTTAATTTCCATGTCATGGGGTTTGGCTGCGGTGATAGAGGGACCGGACGCGCGAGTAGTTGGCTTTAAATTGCCTTTTCGTGAGGCATCCTCGTCGTCATCGGTAAAGCTACTGAGAGGCTCGACATCATCTAAGAATATCCAGGTTTACCTGCCTTGCTGGTCTTGTAGGGGAAAAAGGAGATGTTGACGTCTCGATATGGGCGTGTGCTGTCTTTGATACCGAAGAAGGGTCTTCAAAGCCTGCAGTCACCGAAACCATGTCAGGTGATGAGGTTGGTGCACGTGGTAGGAGTGATTTTATGTCTTCTTGAACCTCATCATGGGCTTAACACAGAGGTTTAGGTTTAAAGGTCGACATTTCGGTGTGGGTGTGAAGCATATACAACAGAAGATCAAGGGATGGCTCAAAAAACTGCTAGAAAACAATCCAAGTCAGATGAGCAAAGCGCAGACTAGTCATTTCGACCGAGTAGAGTCGCTGGGCGGCGGAAATTCTGGTGTACGGTCCATCTGCAACTATTACAGAGATGATAGTCAAGTCAAAAGTGATTCTAGACAGAGAACCTCTCAGTATAAAGACGGAGAGCTGAGGCTCGAAGGCAACAGCTGTCGGCGCACGTCGATTTTGAACGGTCTGCATGCGACTGAACAGGGTTCATCTAAAGCTTGTCGGCTTTTCCAAAAGACACCGAGCGCTATTTCCCTTTTGATTTCATCTGAACCTCCTCCTTCACCGTATCTCGCACAGAACAGCTGCATCCACCATCTCGTGCTCAAAAAACTCAACTCGGTCCTCGCCTCCATCTCAGTCAACTTGCGACCGGTCTTGCTAACAATCAATTGGAAAACGCTCACCGATAAAAAATCTCAAAACTTGTCCTCAACACGTTAGCGTTTTTTGTTTTTTTCAAGAAATGTCGTATCAGCTTTCAATTGACCAGAGGTGCCAAGAAGAATATGCAGCGCAGACAAGATTGAAAAAATCGCTGGACCACCTCACGTATCCTTCTTGTGGATTTTTGCTCCCATCTGCCCATACTCTTCACGTCCATCGAAAATGGAGACGAGCCCCTTGAGACAGCCACGGCCGTAATCAAAAAGAAAGTCAAGGTTACGCTCACACGATTCATGATGTCACCTTGACTGTGCTATCCGAGCGCTCGTCCGTGCCGTACCCAGCTTTTCGCATTCACACTGTCATTTCTTTCATCACCATCACCACTAATGTTAAGATCGCCATTTCCTTGTGTCGTCACAACAATCACAAAATCAAGTCCAAATGCAAACGCAAGACAAGCCTCTGCGAAGCTAAAATTGAAATGAGTCCGACAAATTGACAGCAAAGCTTCAGTCAAGAGATGGTGACGAAGAACGGCTTCTCCCCTTCCCTTCTCGGAGTCGTCTGCTGCGCAAGCTGCACGAGCGGGTCATTGATCGCGACCCTGATCCTTTCCGCCGTTGCAGGAGCCACGAGGTGGAACAAGTCCTTCAGCGCCGCTCCATCTTCCTGTTGTCCTTCTTTTGGCGCGTTGTACTGCACACGAGCGGCCGAGATCGCCTGTTTCAGGGCAAAGAATACCGAAGCTCCCAAGAAGAGAGGTGGTTCACCGATACCTTTGCTCGACTGGATCGTACCCAGGTGCTTGTTGTGTCTGGCAACCGCAGGGTTGGAAGGATCTTGCACTTTGAGGAACGAGATGCGCATGTCGGTGGGGGTGTCGAGGAAGGCTGGGATCTTATAGTTGCCCGGACCCCGGGTGGCGAGCTGGCCGTTGTTCATGTAAAGAGTTTCTTCGACAGTGAACAGACCAAAGCCTTGCGTGAATGCTCCTTCGATCTGACCAACGTCGATCGAGGGATTGATAGACCGGCCAATGTCCATGTGCACGTCGGCACGGACGATGCGATGGTCGCCCGTGATCGTATCGAGCTCCACCTCCGAGATCGCCACACCCTGGGTAAAGTAGTAGAACGGCGTACCAGTGCCGTCCTTCCAATTGTACCCGATACCAGGCGTGCGATAGTGACCAATGGCAGAAAGCTGCACACGGTTAAAGTATGCAGCGTGTACGGCATCCTTCCATGCCTCGACACCAGCAAGACCCTTGGCAGCCGCATCCTGGCGGAATTTGGCAATCGACTCGTTGATTTGAACGCATGCATTCTTGAGCGCCATACCGTTCAGATCCGACGAAGCCGAAGCCGCCGTCGCCGAAGTGTTGGACGCCTGCGAAGTGTTGGTCTCGGTCAAGTGCACCATCGACACGGGAATGTCGAGCTCGGTCGCCACCACCTGCGCCATCTTGGTATGCAGACCCTGTCCCATCTCGGTACCACCGTGCGAGAAGAGCACACTACCATCATGATGATAGACGTGCACAACACCATACGCCTGGTTCAGGAAGATGGCGGTAAACGAGATACCGAACTTGGTCGGAATCATGGAAATACCTCTCTTGCGGTAGCGATGCTTGGCGTTGAATGCATCAACAGCCTTGCTGCGCGCTTCAAAGTCGCCCGAGCTCTTCAGCTGCTCCCACAGCGTAGGCACGTTTCAATCGACTAGCTTTTGGTTGAAGTGCGTCTCCTCGTTCTCCTTGTACAGGTTCATCTCGCGCATCACTTCCGGTCGCATGCCCAGCACAGCAGCGGCCTTGCTCACAAAGTCTTCGGTGAAGAACATACCCTGAGGACCACCAAACCCACGGAAGGCTGTGTTCGACATGGTGTTGGTCTTGCAGATGTAACCCTCAACGTGCAGGTGCGGGATCTGGTAGCAGTTGTCAATGTGGAACATGGCACGCTCAAGCACGGCCTGAGACAGATCCTGACTCCAACCACCATTGTTGTACACCTTGGCGTGCAGACGCTCAAGTTTTCCAGACGAGCTGAAGGCCAGCTTCCACTTGCACATGAAGGGGTGACGCTGACCGGTAGTGAGCATGTCCTCGTCACGATCGAGCATGACACGCACTGGTCGACCCAACTTCTTGGCTGCAAGGGTTAGAGGAGCCGCAAAGGCAATCGTGCGCGACTCCTTACCGCCGAAACCACCACCCAGTCGCTTGACACGAGTCACGACGCGGTTGTTGGGAATGCCGAGGATAGAGGCACAAAAGACCTGAGTCTCGGATGGGTTCTGCGTGGACGAGACGACCTCGATCTCGGAATCCTCCTTGCCTGGAATCACGAGACAAGCATTGGTTTCGAGATAGAAGTGCTCCTGACCTCCCATGCGTGTCTCGCCTTCCAAGACGTGGTCGTACTGGCTCCAGCCTTCCTCGGACGAGTCACCACGGTGAATGACGGGCCGAGGTTTGAAGTAGCTTTCCGCAGCGATGGCCTCGTCGATGGTGAGAATGTGCGGCAGATCCTCGTACTCAATCTGGACCTTGTGAGCAGCAGCCTGTGCGTTGCGCTTGGTGTCTGCGACAATGACACCTATGATCTGACCGACGGTGTAGACCTTGTCCTCAGCGAAGAAAGTCTCATCCATTGAGGGCGGGTTCCAAATGTTGCTGCCACCTTCAGGGATGTCCTTGTAGGTGATAAAGTCGACAACACCGGGCATTCGAAGGGCTTCAGTCGCATCCACCTTCTTCAAGACAGCGTGGGCACGCTGTGAGAGCACGAATCCAGCATGAAGCTCGTTGGCGACGGGAGGCATATCGTCAATGTAGACCGCCTCACCCGTCACCTGCTTCATAGCTGACAGGTGAGGAATCGAGTCCCCAACAGGCTGCTTGATAGCAACATTCTCAAGATCCTGCTGGCCGGACGTAACAGGTCGCTCGACGGTACTGGTAGCAAGTTCCTCGAGATCCGGAAGCGAGGCAAGCGCCATGGAGAGCTTCGGCAAACCGAGACGGGGCGCAGCGAGGCCCCAGAAGCGTGTCATGAAACCCAGCGCAAGGGTCTTGCGGAAGATGGGCATTCCACCAGGCACACCGTACGACAGCGGGAAGTCCTCCCTGGCCAAGATCTGCAGGGCCTCGGAGAGTGTCTCGGGTGCGCTGAACTGCTTGCCTTCGAGAAACTTTTGCACTTGGACACTTTGCATCGTGGTAGGGCCCATACCTCCGAACGCCAGCGTCGCGTTGACGATCCTATCTTCCCGAACCGAGAGACGAAGACATCCGTTGACAATGGCAATGTCGTCATCCTTACGCTTGGACTGCTTGAAGGCGTGGACGACGCTGCCAGCCTCATCCGACCAAGGAACAAAGAGCTTGGTGATGACGGCACCAGCTGGCAAAGCCGTCCTTCGGTAGCCAAGGAAGAAGTCGCGCATGTTGACCGACTTTTCTTCGGACGACGTTGTGTCGATGTAGGAGAGCTCGGCGCCAGTAGCTACCCAGACAGGATTGAGATCTGAGATGGGTGAAGCAGTCGCAATGTTACCGGCAAGAGTGGCGACGTTCCTGATCTGGTTTGAAGCGAAGTAAGCGAGGTTGTCCAGGATAGAACGCTTGACCTGCTGCGCATAGGACGACGTGGGACGCTCAGCCTTGAGGGAGCGAACAAGATCGGTGAGCGCTAAATTGGCACCGACAGTGATTCCGCGCTCATCAGCGCTGTATAGGGCAAGGTCCTTGATGTGGTCGGAGACAAAGATAGAGACGCTGTACTTGAGGTGCTTGAACTTGACCTCGATACCGGTCTCTGTGTTACCACTGCGGATCTTGCCACCAGCGTCGAGACCGTAGAGCTTCATGCATGCAACGAGAGACTGAAGCGACCCTGGTCGAAGCCAGACCTGTCGTGCAGATGACTGGTTTTTTGGCTCTTCTTCGCTGTCGAGGTCCTCCGTCTCTGGCTGCTCCTCAATGAAGACCAAGTCCTGCGAGTCGAAGATGTCCTTTGCAAGGTAAGGGGGGAAGATGAGCTCGGATGCAGCATCGTATGGCTTGAACTGGTTCGGGTCAAGGACCTTCTGGATTGCATGTGCTGTTGTGGAGATGCCTGGCGCGGACGCGGCATTTGGTCCACAGCCTTTGGATTTGCCGTTGACCATGCAGCAGTCATCACCCTTGGCACAGGGCGTTCGCGTGATGAGATCAGCCTCTGGAGGTGTGGTGGGTTCTGCCTCGTCAGATTCGTCGCTGTTGTCTTTGCTCGAGCTCGAGCTCGAGCCGCTAGTGCCGTTCTTGGTGCTCTTGACGGTAGCAAAGGACTTGGCAGCGTCCAAGATGGGTCGGTAGCCTGTGCAACGGCAAAGACATCCGTCAAGCGAGTGTTCAATGTCTTCTTCAGTGAGATGGCCGTAGCCGTTGCGCACAGTGGCGTAGAGAGACATGACGATACCGGGTGTGCAGAATCCACACTGCGAACCAAAAAGCTTTCCGATTCTCTCCTGGATGGGGTGTGGGTTGGATGAGGAGCCGATGCCTTCGACAGTGAGAACGTGGCATCCGTGTACGGCAACCAGCGGCAGCAAGCATGCATTGACAGACTTGTATCTGTAAGGTGCCTTGGGGGATGAGGATGAGGAGGCAGACGCGTGGGTATCATACTTTCCAACGACGACTGTGCAGGCACCACAACCGCCTTCGCCACATCCGAGCTTCGTACCGGTGAAACCTTTGCTTCGAATGAACTCGAGGAGAGTGAGGTCGAGATCGTCGCCCTTTGCTGGAGAGAGCTGGAAGCGAGTGTTGTTGACGGTGAAGATGAGCTTGGAGGCATCGGTGAATTGGCTTGGCAGCTTGAAGCCGTCCAACACCTTGATTCTTGTGGTGAGCGCTGGCATTTTGGCTGGTCGAAATGGCCGTAGCGTCTAGCAGCCGTCTATGATTTCCTCTACTGGCGAAAATGAAGGTAGCTCGTTGTCTTTCAGCCGGGAACCTTTTGATGGCAGAGTGGTATGGATGTCCAAGCTTCTCCTAACAAGGCCAATGCGAGCCGAAGCGAAATGTTGAGGAGAGATCGAAATGCGCGGACAGAAGAGAAAGAGGAAAGAAAGAGGGTGTTGGAGTCAAGTAGGAAGGACAGATGGAAGAGGGATTGAAGACAAGCACTATCAAGCCAAGACTCGCGGGGAGGGCAGATACGGTTGCGGACAAGAAGGCTTGTGGTTGGGCAAGGCTAACACAGCTCGGCGGCTAGGAGCAGAAGCAGAAGCAGGAGCACGAGGAAAAGGGTGGATTTCGCCACCCCGCGCTGTCACTTTCTCGGTTCAGATAAGACACATGCGCGCGACACTGCTGTGCAACCCTGGAGATTGGAAATGTTCAAATTTACAAGGCAGCAGAGCGCAGTACAGTACAGTACAGTGCAGAATTCAGAAGCCGAAGACCCGTTTCTCGGTCAAGTCCGAAGCCCTCACACGGCTGCTGAACCTTCCAGCCTTCCGCATCCCTTTGGCAACGCATACTTATGCCTTTGACCACCTTCCCATGTTTACGTGGTATCCTAGCTGCTAAGGTTTCTTGTCCTTGACATCGTGACAACCGATGAAGCTTGTGAGGTATTGGTATCTGTGGCGACCAAGTCGGAAGCATGGGGTATCTGATGGCCGACTAGTCCAAGAAGCCAAGCGCCAATCAGCTCTGTAGCTTTTGCAATTTTTTATTTTTATTTGTTATTAATATTATTCGGATCTGTCGGTCTGCCGCTCGCTCGGAGATCGCCGAATGGTCCTCTTTCTCGTAGCGAGGCACCATGGTCTGTCCGAATCTGTGACTCAATTTCATTAGACACTCAAGCGAACATCGTTCAATCATCAGCACTGGAACGAATCGAACGCTTTTGAATAACAACGTTAGAATTAAGGTGACATGCGATGCGAACGGTACAGATGTGACAGGAGCCGATGAGAGCAAGAGGCCAAAAATAGGGCCTTAGATAGAGCCGACGAGACGAGAAGAGAAGGCCACGGGTGCAAGACTGCGTTGATCAGAGCGTGAATAGGAAGCGCAGGTCAGAAACGCTGAGCCGACCCATGGCACCGTCATCCTTGCCAATAGCAGCCTCGATCATAGCGCTCTTCTTGTTCTGCAATTCAATGATACGCGACTCGATACTGTTTTCAATCACCATTCGCTTGACAATGATCGGGCGATGTTGACCAAGTCGATGGATTCGGTCCATCGCCTGGACCTCGACCGACGGATTCCACCACGGGTCCATCAGGTATACACGCGACGCCTCGGTCAGGTTCAGCGCCACACCTCCGGCCTTGAGCGAAACCAAAAAGACGGTCACGCCTGGATTCTCCATAAAATGCTTGATGGTGCGGTTACGAGCCTCAGGCGACATGTTGCCCTCAAGTCGGCAAATCTGGAAGCCGGCTCGTTGCAGTCGGAAGGCGATCAGGTCCAAAAAGTTGACAAATTGCGAAAAGACGAGCGACTTGATCGTCTTGTCTTCGCTTCGCAGTTGCGTCAGCTCCTCGACCAGAGCCTCAATCTTGGTGCTAGAACGCCACTTGTCCATGTCGAGTCGAGAAAGGATGCCTTGACGGCCAGAGTCGTTCATGCGAATCGAGCTTTGAGGAGGCTCAAGGGCCTCGGCCTCGAGATCGATCGAGAGAGTCGCGTGGCAGTAGGGGCAATCCGGCACCATGCCCGGCACGATCTCGGAGTCTAGGTACTGACGGACACACTCACGGCAGAATATGTGCTTGCAGCGGGACATGATGGCATCTTCGGCTTCGTCGGTGCACAGTCGGCAGACGTGGATCTCGCTCTGATCGTCGCCGAGTAGCTTCGAGGCAAGGCCTGTCTTGGAACGCAGCACCAGATCAGGATGATTGGCCAGCTGCCTCATTCGGGTCAGCAGCGTAAAGATGTTCGAATAGTTGTTGAGCACAGTACCCTGATCGAGATAGGTGCTGAACTTTCGAGTGGTGTCCGTGTAGAGCGACGTGTAGAGATCCTCTTCTTCCTCGTTGAACAGGTCGCGTCGTACTTCGATGGTTCGCGGAGGCAGCCCCATGTCGTCGGCACGCTCGAGCTTGGTTCGTCGAAGCATCATGCGTTCGAGCAAGATACGCAGACGGCGGAAGGCATCGCGACCTTCACCCGTCTGAGCACCACTGCGCTGGATGGGCTTGAGAATCTCGTTGTTCCAGTAGCAGGTGTGGTGCATCGGTGTATGACCACACATGTCGCAGTTTCGCTTGTCGCTGAACGCCCAATGCAGCGACTTGCAGGGGCACTTCTTGCAAAAGTAGTAGGCGAAGGGATCACCTCCGAGGAAGCGGATCATCGAGTACAGCTCACCGACACGGTTCTGCAAAGGCGTACCACTGAGGCACCATCGGAAGTCGCCCTGCAGTGCGAAAGCACCTTTCGCCGTATTGGTGGAACGCTCCTTGATGTTGTGTGCCTCGTCGAGAATGATGCGACGCCAGTGAACAGCGTGGAGCGCCGACTTTTCTTTGAGAATCTCATTCTTGCGTTTGAAGCCCGACTCTTGCTTGCGAAAGCTGCTTTCCAGCACAGCATAGCTTGTTAACACAACGTCGGCTGCCTTGAGCTCCTTGAGATTCTGGGTTCGGTTGGCTCCGTGCCAAAGGAGTACCTTGAGCTTGGGCTCGGTGTACTGTTCAATCTCGTTACGCCACTGCATAATGGCGACGGTGGGCGCAACGACGAGGCATGGCTTCTTGCGATCGGAAAGCATGAGACTGATCATTTGGATCGTCTTTCCCATCCCCATCTCGTCGGCAAGCATGCCGCCTTTCCAGGTGCCCTGCTCCTGTCGTGTCATCCAGTACAAACCCTCGCGCTGGAAGGGTAGCAGCCTGATGTTGAGACCAGGAGGCTGCTCGGCCTCTTCGGGCTTGATGACGGCGACGGTATTCTGCAGGTCCTCCCAGACGTTCTTGAGCTTAGGGTGGTGCTTGATGAGGGCTGTGAAATTCTTGTCATACTGGGTGCGGGAGTCCTTCTTCTTGAGACGAGCCTGATGCTTCTCGCGTCGGATTCGAGCGTTTCTCTGCTTGGCCGTCTCGTACTGGGTGTCCTCGGCGTAGAAGTTGTTGTGTTGCGGGTGAAATTCTTCGTCTTCGTCGGTAGCGTTGGGGTCTGAATCAAACTGCATGTCGCTCAGAGTGGCAAACGTGCTTGAGCCGGCTTGCTGAGTGTCATTTTGGCGCGACGGGTTGGGCTTCTTCTTCGTGGCCAATGGCTCTTCGTCGCTGCTGAGGCCGTCGAAGGAGAAGTCATCCTCGTACTTGCCTCCACCAAAGGCGAAGTTATCCCCTTCCGAGTCGCTAGCATACGATTCGAGCGGTTTGGTGCTCGAAGAGGCGCTGCGGCGGGGTTGACGACGCGAACGAGGCATCAGATCGGGATCATCGAGGACATCGTCGCTGTCGTCTTCGATCTCGGCTTTGGCTTTCCCTTTTCCAGTCACCTTGCTGTCGATTTCGATTTTGGTGGCTGAGGAAGAGGGCCCAAGCTCTTCATCCAGCCAAGCATCCAGTTCGTCGTAGTCCCAGTCTTTGATGGCGGAACTAGATGCTCGACCGCGAGCCGATGATCGACGAGCCGAGGTCTTGTCATCGGCTCGGACTTTGAGTGTCTTTGAAGGAATGGCAGCATCCGTCTCGGTGGCGGTTGGGGCTTGCTTTCGCTTTCGAGAGTCTGCAGTCAAGCTGACGGGAGATGCCTCAACCTTGGTAGCCGACTTGAGCGAAGCAGATCGGCTTGCCCGCCCTGGACGTGGGGCCGACGTAGCCCGTCCAAGCTGCATTGCTTCATCGGCAAGGATAATCTTGACTTCATCGTTGCTGTCGCCACCATCTTCGACCGATGTGGCGGGAGTGTGGCTTCCAGAGGTGTAGCTCGAGCTGGTACGCGAGGAGCGTGCAGTCGCAGGCGTGCTGACCGCAGAGGCAGCAAGCGAGCTGGCAGTTCGACGTCTGGTTGGGCGACTGAGAACATGAGATTCTGGTTCGACTGCGATGGCCTTTTCATCGTCTGAAGAGATGACAATGACATCGTTGCTGGCTGCAGCTGCAGCCGACTGGCGCGAAGAACGACGAGGGGGCATGATGAACGGGCCTCGTCTTGTGATCGAGAAAGGGTCAGTGTAAGAGCTCGAGCTTGTAAAGATACTGTGAGGGCGAGTTTATGTCAACGTCTCGCCAAAGAAGAGAGGGGCCGCAGGAAAAGTTTTTGACTCGAAGCAAAGGATCTGTGGGCAGATCTGGAGGCAGGCGGGCGCCACTGAAACGAAAAGGACAAGATCCAACGAGCCGGTCGTTGGAAGAGAGAAGGCTTCGAATCGAGCGTGGCGAGGGGCAGGACGAAAAACGAGCCAAAAGAGGAAGGCTGTATGCGCTCACCGTTCGCGACCAACGGTAGACAGAGGAAGCGTACTGAGGCTTGCTGAGCCTCTGGGCCCAGAAAAGAAGCGGAGACTTGAGACAAGGCTACCGCGACTGTTGCTAGAAAGTCAAGGAAAGAGGGAAGAGAAGGAGAGGAGAACGAGGATGAAGATGAGGACGAGGTCGAGGAGAAGGATGATGGGAAGAAGAGGGTAGGCTTGAAAGTGTTGCTCAGACGAGCGACTCAGCCCAATTTCGCCACCGGCTCAAGAGATGTGTCAAAGCCCTATTCACCGTCGACTCAGCCCATGAAAGTTGTGACTTGCTTCTGCACGCTTTCAAGAGCCCTGCATGCGCTTTGCAGCTCTTTTTTGGCTCCCTCTCCGCAAACCTTTCTTCTCAACTTCATAAAGCTCCTTCCTCTGCTCTAGTGCCTTTTGAGTGGATTTCAGGCCATGATTTTCAGTGTCACTTTTCTGCACTGAATTTCCACTTTACGCGTCGCCACAAGTTTTTCATTTTTCATTTTTCATTTTTCATTTTTCATTTTCCTTTTGACCTTTTTGGGTCTCGCGCACTGCCAACTGAGCCGGGGCTTTAGTAAGACCCGATGTCTTGGACATCTGCCTTCATCCTGTATCACTTTCAAATGATCACGCTGACGATGAAGAAATCACAGAAGAGGTATGTGAGGATGTCTATGTGAAATATGCATTGAGAATGACAGCATTGGGAATGACAGCATTGGGAATGACAGCATTGGGAATGACAGCATTGGGAATGACAGCATTGGGAATGACAGCATTGGGAATGACAGCATTGGGAATGACAGCATTGGGAATGACAGCATTGGGAATGACAGCATTGGGAATGACAGCATTGGGAATGACAGCATTGGGAATGACAGCATTGGGAATGACAGCATTGGGAATGACAGCATTGAGAATGACAGAAAGGCAAAGCAAGCACCGCAATGTCGTTGTGATCTTATTGATTGTCATCATTCCAGTAAACAGGCACACCGTAGACGACGGCGGCAGCTCCAGTGAGATACGGCAGCCTGCAGTCGTTGCGGCTCTCAGCGATGGCGCGGACTAATGACATTTCGGTGGGTGCTCGACTCGTCTCGAGGTTGCCACGAGCATCGAACTTGATGTTGCGTGCTGCTGGCTTGACCTCGGCGCGTTCGCGGGCCTCCATTAATCCAAGACGGCCAAAAACTCCTTCGCACACCGAATCCAGCTCGCGATCCGTCATGTCCCACAGGTTTCCGACCATCGCCGGGGCGCCACCGCACATGTAGTTGAGAGGCGTACCGGTGCGGTCAAAGTCACCGTTGTCGTGCAACATAGCCGAAGAGCAGCCCCAAAGCATGGCGACAGCACATCGTTGCAGCTCTCGCACCTTGGACTGGCGAATGAACTGTTCCGCACCGCCGTGACCAAAATACAGCAGCAGATCCGACGAGGTCAGTGCATCTGGCAATTCATCTACGATGGGTTGTCGACCGACGATGCCCTTCCATCCGTGAGTGCCGCCGCGCTGCTTGAGCCACGGCTCGAAACGATCCTGACTCTGCACTAAATCTCCTCCGGGGTTGAGAAGGTAGAAGGTCTTGCGCTTCGATAGGCTGAACAGCTTGCCGTTGCGGAGTGCAACTGGCCATGCCGAGGTCGAAACTGTGCTTTCCTGTTCATCATTGTGTGCGGCACCTTTACTGCCGAGTGTCGATGTCTTCAGCGAACGCGAAGATTTGATGGGCGAGCGAGATCGGGAGCGAGCTGCCTGCTTGCCTTTCTGCAAAGGACTGAGCTCCAGCTCGTCCATCTCCGCATCATCTTGTTCGCTCTCGGGCCTGCGACAGAACACCTTGGCCATCTCGATTCGATCCTGCAAGAATGCCATTGACGGAATACGGCTGACGGCCTTACCACGCAGGATGGGCATCGACTCCCACGGGAACACCGACGTTTCCTTGTCGAGCACCAAAAAGATGTGATGGTCCTGAACTTGCTCCTCCTCGTCGACCGCCACGTAGGCCATGCTGGTCTTGTTGGGGGACAACTGCGCCTTTTTGCCGTGAAACTCCTCCAAGGCTCCACGAAGATCCATCGCTGTCTCATCGAGATCGATCTCGTCCACCGCCACCTGGAATCCGCTGAATTGCAGTGCATCCATGACATAGTGCACTAGATCCTCCAGGTCTTCATCTGTGCAGTCAGCTGGCAGACCAGCGAAGCACTCGAAAACGGCATCGTCCAGCTTGAGCTTGCTTGGGCGCTTGTTGGCCGTGGGGAAGCAGGCGCGGCGGATGATCTTTTCGAACCTAGCTCGCAGTGCAGTAATGGCCCGAGCATCGGATGTCGGCTCGCAGAAGACGCCCTTGAAGCCACCTAGCCACGTATCTTGAATGGCTTGAAGAAGCTCCTTCAACTCGTCGTCGAGACGATGGCGCTCGGTCCACCACTGCCGCCTAGCCTCCATGCTCTGAACATCTTTCACGCCGTGAATGCCATCGTTGCTCAGACGCACGATCTCGAACAGTTGCTCTTGCGCGGCTCGCAGCGTCAACTGCTCTTCTTCCTCTTCGGTGCCATCCCTCTGGCTACGGCGATTCATCGGCAAGCTGTATAGCACCGCCTCCTTGGCCGTACATCCGTCAAGTCCTCCGCCGCCTTCTTGTCGGGTCAGCACCAGATTCTCGACATCCGTTCCCCGAACCGAGATAGAGATGACGGTCCAGTTGCGGGGAAGCAAGTGCTTGACAGAGCCTGGCTCATGCTGCGCCTGCTGATGACGCAGTCGCACCGACTGCCAAAAGGTCGACCATTGATTGGCAGAAGGTGCTGGACATTCATTCGAGGCGCGAGCACGATTGTTCAGCGACATCCTGGCCAATCGGGTTGGAAGTGCTTCCTCCTCATCCGACTCGTCTGCCTCCATACTACGGTCGCGCAAGAATCGCGAACCAGACGTAGCCTGCTGCTCGTCATTGGCGATGTTGGGCCATTCTTGGTCTTCCAACGCGGCCATCGGGCTTTTCAACTTGGCAGAAATCGAAACCAACAAGTTGCGGCGAACGCCGACACTCGAAGCCCAGTCCAGCAACGCAGCCGCAGCGTTGGCCGCCATCTTGACGTTCTTGCCCAGGGCAGCCTGGGTAGTGTAGACCTGGGCGAGACTGGCAAATGCTTCGCGCAGGACGAGCGAGTGTGAGGACAGCAAGCCAAGCGAGAGCGCATCGCGGAAAGCCGAATCGGCTGGCGTAAGCATTCCGAGCGCCGTCTTGACAGTCTCCTCCGAGATGGTCTGATGGGAGCCAACAGCGGCGACGAGCGTTCGTACGCTGACCGATGGCACCATGGGGATCGAGATGGCTGCTTCGGGCAGCATGCTGAAAAAGTGGTCACCTTTAAGATGTTCGAGCGCCCTTCGCAAAGCGATTCTGCCCTCAAGGACGAACTGGTCCACCCGCGCATCAACCGTTGCCAAGCCGTCCCTGACAGAAGCTGCCTTCGCGACAGCTTCCTCGCTCCTGTCCGGTTCGCCCATCAGATGCAGGATCCAAGCCTGTCTCTGCAAAAGTCTGGACTGTAACTCGGGCATCACCAAGTCGGTTCCCATGCCACTGCTCCGGCGAGAACGAAGCTGTGCAGACGGCGAAGACGAGCTGGATTTCCTACGGTGGTGTGTCAGAGCTTTGGGTGAAGGCAACGCATACTCGGCGTCGGCAAAAGTGGTGCTGAGAGAACGCAGAGTCGCCTCGCCCGCAGTGTAAGAGCGCAGTGCCTCGCCGAGTTGCTCGATCCGCATCAGACAGTCTCCTTGCACGTAGGATAGCGAGATCACTTCAGGAATCCAGGTGTTCTGCAGCACCTCGAGACAGCGCGATAGGTCCTCTTGTCCTTGCTCTGTGCGGTTGAGCTGAAGGCGTAGCTCACCTCGTTGAATGAGTGCGCGAGCGAGTGGCAGAGCGAAACGCAACGAGGTGGCAAAATCAATGCCTTCGCCAGCCATGGCCTCAGCATCAGCGGCTGAGCCTCGGACGCTGTGCAGCTTGCTGAGTCGCATGTAGTTGTCGAGGAGAAGACCGCAACATCTCCAGAAGAGGCTCGAGAACGTGGGTCCACAGAATTTGGGAAGCTGCTGCTGCTCCTGCTCCTTCTGTTGCTGTTTCGTTTCTCCTGTGTCCATCATTACGTCGCTCGATGGCGCGACGCCATCGGACGTCACATTTTGCGTCCGATCCTGCTCCGAAGTCTGCGTCTTGCTCGCGATGTGAGACAGGTTGCCGGATAGCCGGATCAAGTGACGCAGAGCAAGCGTTGTCGATTCGATGCTGCTCGCCAGGTCACCACGCGCCATCTGCAGATGCGCGCAAACCGAGAATGCGATTGCCTGCCTCTCCCTTTGGCGAAGTCGTTCTATCGAGCTGGTCATAGTCTTGTCGCCCTTAGTGGGTGTCTTGGCGAGCTTGAGACCCTCGCTCAAGCGCGCTTGTGCGTTGGCCAGATCGCGTTGTTGGCACAACAGCTCTGCTTGCGCCATCAAGCATCGGAATCGCACATCTTGGGAGACTAGCACCAGCTTACTGGAAGGCGAGCTGGGAGACGCGTGTTTGGAGAGCACACTGGTAGCCGATCGAAGCACAGACTCTGCGCGACTGACTTTGCCGAGACCGAGGTACGCTTGGGCAAGGTCGGCAGACGCGCAGCAGAAGAGGTCTTCCATGCCAGACACGACCTCGGCGCCGCGGCGAGTGGCCTGGCGCACAGCTTTGAGGATTTGAACGCTGCAATGTGTCATAGCAAGTGCAGAGAACGCCTCGTGGAACGTGAGCAGAGATCGGCAGAACTTCTCCGGGCGGTCGAGGCCTCGCATTCCAGCAACGCTACTCGTCTGAGGAGAGCGGCGGTTCAAGGAAGATGCCGTTGCCTCGAAGACAGGCTTGCCAGTCTTGGAAGGCGGCGTAGTCGGATTGGTAGTAGGTGTTGCTGTCGCCTGAGGAGGAGCCGGGCGCGCTGCAAGGGCCTTTCGTGCCGTAGCGGTCCTGCCTGGCGCGGCAGTAGCGCGACGAGGAGCACCTCTGGCCACCGGTGTGACAGTGGGCGTGACTGCGGCAACCTCGAGCGAGGTGCGCGAAGCTTGAGGAGTCGATGGCTGCGCAGCCTTTGATGGTGCCGGGAGTACGGAAGAGAGTGTCTTGCAGGCAAGCTCTACCTTTCCCGTCAAGTCTTGCGGGTCCGCAAATGGTTGGCGCAAACGAGCGTGAAGAGCGGCTGAAAGCAGGACAGAGCAACGATATTGCGACTGCAAATGAGCCAAACCTTGGTCGCGTCCAAGGTCTGGTCGATCCAGGCAGGCAATGGCGTCCTCTTCGACCTGCACAGCTTCTTCCTCCGGAAGCACTAGGGCATGCGACAAGACGTCCATCTCCAACTTTCGGGCTAAGATCCTGGCGCGGCGAAATGGAAATGCTGCTGGATCGTAGATCTGAAGCAATGCTTGGTGGGCATTGTTGATAGCCCTGACCGACCCGGACAGGTGAGAACGAGCATCCAAGAGTTGAACGGCCAGCTCAAGAATGGCGCCCTTGACGCTCGGATCCGTGTCATTGCACTCGATCAGCCAGTTGGCGAGGCTGTGTTCCTGGTCATTCAAGTCGAAGTCCGACGAAAGGTCATGCACGGAGAGATCGACGATAGCCTTGATGGAGTTGACGAGAGCCTTGGTCTCGGACGCCTTGAAGCATTCGTCGACACTGTTATTGCCAGCAATTCGATCGAGTTGCTTGCCTACGGCAGAAGCTGTTGACAAGAGCATCCGGCGATAGATCTGCAGGGCTTCCATTTTGCTGCCTGCAAATCGGTAAGCGACTGCCGTGTACTCGAGCCTCTTGCCGAGAGCCTCTTGTCGCTTGGTCCGGGTGATCTCAAGCTCGTTCTGCTCTGCCGCATCAAGTCGATTTGTGTCAGCAGAGAGGAGCCGGATGGACTCGTCGTCGCAGTCGACAGCGAGTTGAAGGAACTCGGCAGCTTCAACGTAGTTGGCCGCGTTGTAGAGGATGCCTCCTGGATTATAGAAGCTGGTAGACAAAAGCCGAAGCTGTTCGGAAACGACTTTTTTCGGAAGACTCTGTGCCACATCACTCTGCAGAAGACTGTGGCAATTTTTCATCTCGCAAAGCGCCTCATCGCGGGCGCAGCGGGACGAGGCAAAGAAGACCTTGTTGGCCAAAACTCTGTAGCCGTAGACGATGTCGATGAGGCAGGCATCCCTGGTCGGAAGGGATGCCGTTCGCGAAGGCGTAGATTTGGAGGCAGACTCGGATGCTGTCGGAGACGCTGGTGTTGACGGTGCGGAATGTTCGAAGAGGCTGCGAAGGAGCTGGATACACGTGCGAGAAAGATTGTCGACGTTGGCAGGGCTTGTTGTGTCTGCTTTGGGCTGACCCTTGCTATCGCTGCCTTGATTGCTCAGCTTGCTGCAGCTACGACGATGGAGCTGGTCGACAACACGGTACAGCTTGAGCTGCGAGGTCATCGGAGCGGTCACAGGCCAGCTTGTCACTTGCTCCTGCAAGATCCTGGCAGCATCATCGAGCTTAGACTGGGTATCGGGCTCGGAGCTGCCGGCAAGCACCTTGTCGAGGGCGAGAACGCTGCCGGTGAGGATAGCGCAGATCTTGGCGATGTCTTTGTCGCTCAATTTGGCTTGGGGAGCAGGGGCGCTTGTCCAAGTCGCCTCCGCACTGGTAATATCCGAATCCTCCAGCACGATCGGTGCTTCCACGGACCCGGTTTGCGTTGTGATGTTGGCACCTGACATGGCAGCAGTAGCACGTTCCACCCCAACAGCGCTGCCTGCTCTCCTGGCAAAGCTGAGCCAGTACCCACAAAAGCGTTGGAATCCTTCGCCTTCCAGCTTGTTCTTGCCTTCCGAGTTCTCCGCCACGTTGGTAGCGGTGGCGATCACGTTCTCGAACGTGTCTTGCACAGCATGATACGCCGATGCAACATTCTCTCCATCCTTTTGGGTTGTCTTGAGAACGGCACCTCCAGCACGAGCGACTCGCTCCCAGAAAGCGACAAGGTCGATGTCACTCACTTGAACGAGTAATTGCAAGGCCAGCGTTCGCAAAGGGAGATGTTGCTGATTGTTGGGAGCCTCAAGTCGCTGCAAAGCTTTTGAGATGGCTCGTTCGATCGCAAAGGCGGCGCGATCGAGCACTCGTACTTCTCCTCCGTGTCGACGTCCATACATTTGCCATGCGAGAGGCCCATGTTCGTGATTCAAGTCGGCCAAGATCGAGTCTAGTGAAGATAGCTCGGCTGATTCTAAAGCACATATCGCACTGCTGCACTGCAAATCGACAAGAAACGAAATGCGGGCAGAGGTGGGGTTGGTTGTCGCCTCGATTGGGATTGAGAAGGGCGGTAGTAACATGGTTGAATTTGCATCACCGCTTACTGCGACGGCATCATCGATACCTGCGACAAGGCGTCCGAGATACGAGCAGTCGGAGCGAGCAGCCTTGGAGAAGCCGATCGACTTGAGCTTGCTACAGGTACGAAGAATCACGGTCTCGACTTCGAACTCCTTGTGCTTGCCAGCTGTTTTGGCAGTGGTGGCGTCTCGAGGGAGCAGCAAAAAGCGCGCTGTGATGCGGAAAGTGTAGACCGCAGCAAGGACGTGAGAAGCCTCGGAGGGAGATTGAGCAGCTGAGGTTGTCCAGCCAGAGCTCGCGAGCTCAGACAGAAAGGCAAGGCCTGCATTGACGAGCTGTTTGGCAAAGTAGACCGATCGAGCGGGCGAGAGCTTGGTGGGGTCGGAGGCGAAGACGGGACAACTACTCAGCTCTGAATCGAGTTGGAGAGCGTCAGCTGAAGTACCAAGCTGGAGCAGTACATAGTGCGGCAGTGCTGTGGGGAAGGATTTGGGCGTTGCAAGTGCGATTAGCACTTCTGCTTCGGTCCATGTCGCATCTACTGGTGCAAAGACTTGCTTAGTGGCTGCGACTGTTTTCACTGCAGATGATGCAATGGCTGTTCTGCTTCGTGCCGTTCTGGCTGTTGCAGAGCTAGAAGTCACTGGAGCAGACGGTGTTGATTTTGCGGTCGATGAAGCAGTTTTGCTGGCTGGGGCCGCGCGAGTCCTGATGGCAGAGGCGCGAGTTGAGCATGTCGAATTGGTGACCGAGCTGGCTCGCGTGGAGGAAGAAGAAGCAGCGGTGGAAGCGGCAGAGCGGCTGGATGTCGTTAAAGATGATGCCGGTGCTGCTGCTTTTACTTTTGGCTTGTCGGAAGCTGTGCCGGAAGAGCCGGCAGTTACGCTTGTGGTCGTTGTCGCTGTTGTTCTCGATGATGTTGAAGAGGTTGCTGTACTCCTTGCAGTCACACTGCGAGTTCTTGTGACTACCTTTGTGGCGGCAGATGTGCCAGTACTGCTGCTGGCAGCGGGCATGGTTGCGACTCTGCCCGGCATGGTAGTGCTATGCTGCGTTGGCTCAATTGGCCGGACCGCTTCCTGTGATTAGATTAAGCAGCAGTCAAGCATCAGATCAAGCTCAAGGCGTATTTGAGGAGAGTGTCGATGCTGATTGAGGTGAAGAGAGGCGAAGAGAAAAGGTATGAAGATGTGAGAGGAAGCAAGCCAAGTCGCAGTCCACAATGAACACGACTTGGCTTCTCTCCAAAGTGTCAATTCCGCCTTGGATTTGGCTTGGGCTCTCCACAAGCTTACGCGGATTGACCGTGTTGGCTCACGTGACTTGGTCCAATTTAACATTTATCTTAGAAGAAATCCCCGCTGTTTCGACAAAGGGTTGACAGTTGCACTGCTGTATTGGACATGCACAAGCCAAAGCGAGAAGGGGCAAAGCCACAAAAAGAGAGAGAGAGAGAGAGAGTCGAGATTTAAGGGTGCAGCCAACCGGCGCTTGTTGCTCAAGGTCCGAGAGCCGAAAGCGCTCCAGCTGGAACTGCTGTTCTCTACTGCTTCGTGTCCACACATCATACAGCCTGTCACCAGCTTGTCGACTTTCACCCGACGTCACAAACATTGAAGAGAGCACCTACAACCAATACAGCCCGACTTTGGCTTTCCAAGAACCCACCATCAAACCTGCAATGCCATCTTGGTGAGAGGCGGCGTCTCGTTCCAACAGGCAGGCCAGCGCGCTTGGTCCTCTTCCTCCTCCCTACACGACATCGGCACCCCGCGGCCAACTTGATCACAGCCGCGCTGGTGATCCAATCGTCCATCCCAACTGCCGCGGCTCTCTTTTACTCTAAACGTCTGTCACCGGACGTCGGCCTCGATCATGTCGATCTCTGACACTCGCGATGATGCCGCGACCACAAAGACTGGCAATGGCTACTGCACCTTCTGCATGCTCGCAGAGTTCGACATTGATCGTGGATCCACTTTGTCGCATCAGTATCCCGCTCCTACCGGCTATGATGAGCACATGCTTGCCGAGCTCATGCTTCCAGATGGCGTTCACGCAAGAAGCGAAGACTGGACCTTTTTCTTTCTCAAGCCACCAGGTATACAGCGCGCAGCCCTCCGAGATACATCCGACGAAGCCGGCTCTTCGCACGCAGGCTCCTCTGCAAATGCTTCATCATGGCTGTCGCATGATCTCACCTACGTCATCAATCTGGTACGAACCAAGCACGATAATACCGTCCGTCGTGGAGCCCTGGTCAAAGCTATGGCAATTGGCACACGATACCCTTTCATCGAGATCTTCAAGCCTGCCCTGCTTCTCGCTCTGGACGACTACTTCAAAGAGCCAGGTCCGGACTGCTTAGCCCGTCTGTACGAATCTATCAACCGCCTGGATCTCTCGGCAGCACCATCCTTCAGTCGAGCTGAGAAGCTCGTGCTCCGCGCATCCGATCGACGTGACCTATTCGAAGAACGCTTCGTTGCTCCCGCTCGTACAGACGTTGAAACTGCAGTGGCAGGCAATGGGGTCCTATCCGCAACGCCTAGCGAAGAGGTCGAGACCGCCCGCTCCTCACCCGTCGGCGTCGGTGGTGTCGAAATGACACGGCGTCGCACAGACAGCACGTCCACTTTCTCATCCGAGACACGCTCGCTCAAAAAGAAGCTCAGTGCTGCATCCCTACGCCCTGCTCTAGGTGCACGCAGAGGATCGTCGGCCAACTCGATTGTGGGAGTTGCCAGCGTTCAAGATAGAAGGTCGAATCTCCATTCGGTCAGTCCCCTTCCCGGATCCGCGAGGCCTCGCGATACCCACTTCTTCGATACCGTCCTCACCTATCGCTCTGTGCCGCTACCCATCCGGGTCCCCCTCACCACATTCGCGGAAGAGGTTGGCGAGTATTCGCTCATCCGACTCATACAGACCTTCTCCGGCCCGCAGTCCGCTCCATCTGGACCTATACATCCTCACTTGCATACCAATGGGCCATCGACACATCCTATCATTGTCCTTTTCAATGCGCTCGTGACACAGAAGCGAGTCATCTTCCTTGGCTACGGTCAGCCAGCCAACCAGGTCGCCGGCTACGTCTTGGCGGCTTGTGCACTCGGCTCAGGGTGTGGTGTCGTGCTGCAGGGCTTCGCGGCGAGAGCCTTCCCATACACCAACCTCCTCAATCTAGACGACCTTGAGATGGTCCCAGGCTACATTGCTGGCGTCACCAATCCACGTTTCGAGGATCTGCATGCCTGGGATCTGCTGCTCAACATCGAAAACGGCCGTATCCAAGTTGCCAAGGACATCGCCGCTGCTACGCCGCCAGCCACTGTGCCAACACAGTCAATCATGCGAGCCGCGACGATGCCACGTGATGGCGCTGGCGTCACCTCGTCCAACCCTTTCGGCAGTGTATCCTCTGCGACTGGCCACGAGATGAAGCCAACTCCTGAAAACGAGCTTGCGCAATTCGGCGCACTCCCCACCAACACATTGGGAGCGGTGAGCAGTGTTCCTATGGCGAGCAAGTCATCTAGCATGGGCGGTGCAGCATCGCGCGACCGCTCCAACACTACACAATACGACACTCGATCCGATGCCACCAACACCCTCTTCATGGAAGAACTGCAGACCGCGATTGCTGCGCACTATGGTGAGAGATTCATCCGCTCCCGGGTGCAGGAGTATGTCTTTCTCTTCGTTCAGCGCGTCGCACGTCATGAAGAGCATTTCTACGGCCGCACATCTCTGCTCCCCACTTGTCAACCCTTCTTGAATGGTCAGCTAGGCTCAGGTCCCGTCTTCGTCGATCGTGATTCCGAGATGCGCGAGATCCTATCGAATCAGATGCGCATCGAGGGCTTCCGCTCCACCATTGCGTACAATTTGCTCGTGGAAGAGCTTCAAAAGTACGGCGGATATACGCACGCGATTCGCAACTTTGATCTTGCCCACCAAATTGGTCGCTTGCGTAGGGCCAGGAAGTTATACGTAGGAGAGTCGGATCTGATATTTGAGACGATCGCCAAGAGCGTCGTTTCGCATGATCAAATTGTGGAAGTTCTAGCGTTGCTATCGCCGCACACGGGAGGATTGCTCCCATTGGCCTTGGGACTCTTCCATCCTTCTCAGGCAGCGAGAGATGCTGTAGTCGACTTTTTCCTCAGGCTCTGCCGGCATCCGGTGGGGCGGAAGTTCGTACAGAGCATGCACACATATCAACGACTGGCGTTTGCCAGGTTGGCGCAAGATCGAGCCGAAGTCGAAATGACCAAAAGCGCCAACGAGGTGCAAGAGCTCAGCATACGTTCATCTTCGAACGCTCCACCATCGTCATCGCTCCCCTCAAGCCATACTGTCGACACGGACAGTTTGGGCGAGGTCAGGTCGCCCACTGACCGAGCGTCTTCTTCGTCGACGATGGCGCCTCCCACCGAAGCAGAGCAGTCGGTAGGAGATACTTCGAAGGCGTCTTCGGACGAGCCTGCGTATCTATCTAGCATCAGGGGCATGAGCCACCCGTTCAAATCGTTCAGTCCTCAAAAGGAGAATGCTCGGAAGGCTGATGCGGCGTCGGCGGCGGCGCCAAATCAGGTGGAGGCTTGAGATGTGACTGCCGCGGAGAAGTGGTCTTGCCGTCCTTCAAATGTGTATTTGTATGATATTCCCCCTTCATCCGCCTACAAAGGATGCTGTCCTTGTCCTTTCTGGCTGTGTGTCGTTTGTGCTTCTTAGAGATGTGTGCTGTACAACAGGATGTTTGCCTCCAGAAATTGTTAAAGGAGTTGTATTTTCAGTGACGCGCAGAGCAATTTTCGATTTGTCGGCTTTCGGGACGACGGCGGAGGGCTGTGGCCTTGGACACTCTATGACACAGCAACCCCATCTTCAGCCCTCCACCAATACCTCTACAACCACTGCGCCTTTGTTTTTGTAGTTGTTTTTGTAGCAAACAGAGGAGCAAGGCAAGATGGCGTCGGTAGAAGAGGTAAGCTTTGAAACTGATGCTGATTTGTACCGATAGTAGACCGCAAGGCTGATCTGTCTGTTCTCAATTTTCGACTCTTCGCCAATCTGTCACACCACGTATCCTGCGCATCACTCCCGGCACGACTTGCCGTCTCATTCGTAGGAGCTCAAGCAAGCCCTTGAAGCACTTTCACATATCTCTGACCTCAAGGAAGCATCCGAAGACATCTCTCAGCCAAACAACGCTGCAGCTTTGCAACTGCTCACAGCATCAACTCCACACTTTTCGACCCTCAAACGAGTAAATCGACGCATATACAATGATCTCCAATCGCAAAAGACGCTGGTCGCCGAAGAGCGCGCCAAAGTCGACAGCGCTCGCTTGGCACTTCAAAATCTAAAGTACGAAGAATCAATGCTCGAGTTGGAGGTCAAGATGTGTCAAGAGTTCCAATCGATCTATCAGGACATCCAGCTGCATTCGTTGCAAGAGTTCCACCAGTTGCGCACGCAGTCATCCTCCTCTACGATATCAGCACAAACAGGAGAAAATGAAAGCATGATGGGCGAGGATGCAAAAGAGGAGGATTTGGAGGATGATCACAAGCTCATGCTCGCAAGGCTTCGCTTCGAGTTGAAGGAGCGAAAACGATTGGAGGCCGAGAAACAGCGCCTGCAGCAGGACAAGATGGAGGTGACAAAGGAAAACAGGGAGAAAAAGGTCAAGTTGGAACAGGCGGAAAGGCTATTAAAGGAGCTTCTGGCTGGAGCTCAGGCGCTGCAAGCCAAGTTCGAAAGCTTTTGATTACCCCAAGCTCACGGTTCAAGTACCTCTCTGCGACTCTCACTACATCTTTAAGCGCCTTCATTGTGGCGCCTCTTGCTCTGCGATGTGGCACACACATACCCTGTATTCGTATCCTTTCCTTTGCAGCAACACTTTCTGACCATCACCCTTCATTTCTCAGCAAGAGACTCAGAGTGCAGGCTCATGTCAGACGAAAGGAAGGCAGGTAGGCTGCTAAGGGGTGGTATCTGAGTTTACATCGAGTGGAAAAAAAAGTCTAATCGAAGCCGACGCTCTTTCGCACTTGAGCCATGGTCTTTCTTGCCACTGTTTGAGCCTTTTCCTTGCCCAGCTGCTCCATCTGTACCAAGTATCCAGGGTCTAGGCGCAGCTTGTCGAGCTCAGCTTGGATTGGACGGAGAGTTTCCACTACCGCCTCTGTCAGCGTTGCTTTCAGATGCTGCCCTGACGAAGCACCTGTTGCCTTGATCTCCTGATTCAGTCTGTCTGCCCACTGCTCTGGGCTGATCTGTTCCCCCGAACCTGTCTCTGTCGTTGTTGGCGATTTCAGGGCAGCGAGAATTGACAAAAGATTGCTGACGCCGGGCCTTGTATCCGGATCATACGCTAAGGTTGCCTCCGCATCGGTGACAGCCTTTCTGATCTTCTTGCCCACCTGATCTGGAGTATCGGTAATGAGAATCCTCGAATTGACGTCAGGGGCGCTTTTTGACATTTTGCTCGTCGGATCGCGTAACGACAAGACCCTCTTGGTTGGCGTGATGATATGTTGTGGAAGTGGGAAGAACCTCTTGCTAAATTTCCGATTGTAAACATCTGCCAAGTCCCGGCTCAGCTCCAGATGCTGAATTTGATCCTCGCCTACTGGAACGTGGGTGGCCTTGTAAAGCAAGATATCGGCCGCCTGCAGTACTGGGTAGGCAAAAAGACCTAGGCTGAGGTCTTTGTCATCGACATCGGAAGTTTCGGCGGCATTTTTGGCAGTGGCGAGCTTCGACTTCCAAGTGGTCATCCTATTTAGCTTGCCAAAGGCAGTAATGCAGTTCAAGATCCATGCAAGTTCGGTATGTTCGGGAACTTGGTCTTGGTGGAAGATGGTACATCGATGTGGGTCCAGACCGATGGCGAGGAGGGTAGCCATCATCTCGGAACGCTCGATACAGAGGCGTGAGGGGATCTGCGGTAGGGTTATGGCATGATAGCCGACGATGCTAAAGTACAAAGAATCGTTGGTGGATGAGGAGGCGTTCTGCAGATCAACCCAGTTGCGTAGCGCGCCGAGGTAGTTGCCCAAATGAGGGATACCTGTTGGTTGGATACCTGAGAAGATCACGCGAGCGCGAGCGCTGGACTGGGATGAAGGATGCACTGGGTCTGCTGAGGTTGAGGTCGAGGCGGTGGCAGATGCTGCCGAGGTTGAGAGAGGTCGGACTTGTGCTCGAACGGCTTTGGACGATACCGATACCCAGCCTAGCGGTCGCCGCGCTGCGACACCACGCAGCCAGCTGGACATTGTTGCAGAAGAGCCTATGAAAGGGAGAATCTAGGAGTCGATCAGTATGTGAAGAAATGTAAGCTGGCTCCGAATCATCATCCTGGGAGAAGAAAGGTGAATCTCGACAAGACTTGGAAAAAGTCGTGTCCGAGTTCCGAGGTGGAGGCGTCTGTCAAAGATTGTTAGCGTAGCATCGCTAACATCTCAAATGGAAAATTGTGCTGTCACCCCAGAAATTTACCAACAGCCGAACGCTTCTTGGCACCGGTGCGCAGGGTGCAATCCTACATATTTGGTCTGCGAGATGCCATCAGTCTTTCTCACTTGTTGTCTGAACAGCCAGTCATTCAACAAGATTTCATCGTGCTGTGATATACGGTAGATCCTATGCTGCAGTGCTTCGATACAGACTCAGTCTCAGGTCGTGTGACCTGGCCACAAAGGGCTAGCGGTGATGAGAGGGGGTTTCCCGGCGGAAAGAACGACTCTCTGTGAAAGAGTGCGGGAAATCAGCCCTGTCGCAAATTGACAGGGCGGGAGAATCAGACTGACCAAAAACCGGGCTGCAAATACAGTGCAAGAGCTGTTTTCGGGCACTTGAGCAATGTGTGACACGATGAATGGTTGCCACACCTTGTGAAACTTTATCGTGCCTTCCCGCTTTTTTGATTCTTTCCGATTGATAGGCTCACAATCACATGGGCACAATAAGCTATTGACACCACACTTTTCAACCGCGTCTCACCAAATGAAGAGAGCTTCATGAGCGATGGTGGTGGGGGTGAATGTCGTGCTACGTGCGTCGATTGCGAAGCGTCTTGAGCGATGACGAGCTTTCGCTGCGGAAAAATTAATGTGCGATCCATTTCGGTGTCAACAGCGCGGCAAACAAGGCACTTGACCTCTGAGAATAATGAATGGCAAGCGGAGTGGGAATTCCAAAGAGCAGAGCTTAGGCGCCTAATTCAGATGCCGTGTCCCCCGAAACCGCATTCCGTTGTCGTGTAATTTCAACTGCTCACAACCGCACCACACCAAACCGCACAGTACCGCCTGCCGCCGTTCAAGCACACTTTGACCGCCGCATCATGACCACGGTTGGCTCCACCGAAAATGCAACTTGCCATCGCACCCTTGGGCGTGCGTGAGCGAGGACATTTCAAGGAAAAGTTTTCTTACATCGCTTCCCAAGCGACCGCTCAAAACAGAAATGAAACTAAAAGAAAGACCCTTGGGATGCCTCCTGAGAGCGCCTTTCGCCGCAGCCAGACGCCTGAAAGCGTCTGCTACTCAGTATACGCACTTCTTCAGTCAATCAGGGAAGCCCATGTGCCCCACCCAAAATGAAATTCGTGCTTGTCTGCGGTGTCCCTGCGCTTTGGCCATCGAGACTCGACGACAGTCGTATTGCCACCATGGTCGGAATCACCGCAAGTAAGCATTCGCTCAATGTGCTGTGATAGGGCTTGTTCTAGCGCGCCATGATAGTACGTTCCTAGCCTTCAACGTGGGCGAGAATTGATGGAAGGTCCCTCTAGTCTTTGATCTTTCTCCTCGTTCTCCTTTTCTCTCGACCACATCGTTCTCTCCTTCAAAGAGCTGCTCGTAAACGACATCCTTCAGGAGAATCTAGCTCGGCCACCACCTTTTTCACCACTTCCTCTACACCTGGTGCACAATGTCCGCCCTCGGACAGCCCAACGAGAAGGAGGCACGCACGCCTCCTCAACTCGGCTCGCAAGACGGCTCATCAGCCGACGATATCGAACGATCCCCAAAGGGACTCAAGGCCAAAAACGGCGAAGCCACCGATGACATTGTCGAAGTTAGCAGCGATGCCGATTCCGAAGACGCTCTCGCCGCCGCCCGTGTCAAGCAAGCTCAGGAAGGGGGTACCATCGTCTACCGCACCCTCTCATGGCAGAAGGCAGCCATTCTCCTCTTCACGGAATACGTCTGTCTTGCCATTCTCTCCTTCCCCTGGGCCTACAGCTACCTCGGAATGGCTGGAGGTCTGCTGGCAACGTTCGGTGTCGGTCTTTCCGCCCTGTACACCTCCCTGATCCTTTGGAGATACTGCCTTCGCCACCCCCATCTCCTCAACATTTGCGACATCGGCTACCAGATCTTCGGCAAGAACCAGATCGCGTACGAACTCACGTCAATTGCACTCATCCTCAACAATGTGTTCATCATGGGTCTGCATACGCTCACCGGCTCGGAAATTCTCAACACCCTCTCCAACCACGGTACCTGCTCGCTGGTCTTTTCGCTCGTCATCATGATTATCTCCATCTTGCTCACTCTCCCAAGGAAACTCGAACAACTGACGAGCCTCGGCATTATTTCGGCTGTCTCCATGTTTATCTCGATCCTGCTCGTTCTCATTTTCACCGGTATTCAAGGACCCAACCCTGCAGTGGAGAACTTTGACGCTCCCGTCATCATCCACGCTTTCGCGCCCAAGGGTACTGGATTCGTCAACGGATTCAGTGCCTTTTTGAACATCGTGTTCACATTTGTCGGTCAAATCATGTATCCTACGTTCATCGCAGAGATGAAGGACCCTCGAGAGTTCCCCAAAGCACTGTACGCTGTTACTGTTGCCGAGTTCATCTTGTTCAGTGTCACCGGCGTCGTTGTCTACCGCTACACTGGCCAGTATACCACGGCTCCTGCTGTCGGAACTTTACGCCCTGTCTTCAAGAAGATTGCTTTCGCTTTCGTCCTTCCTACCACGATCATCATCGGCGTGCTTTACGCCTCTGTCGTCGCCAAGTATGCCTTCGGAAGGATCTTTATGGGAACCAAGCACTACAATAACCATACTGTTGTAGGCTGGGCTGGTTGGATCGGATGTGTCACCGTCACCTGGGTCCTCGGCTGGGTCATTGGCGAAGCCATTCCCTTCTTCTCGACGCTGCTCTCGCTCATGAGTGCCCTTTTTGACTGCTACTTTGGCTACATCTTCTGGGCTTTCGCCTTCTTCGAGCTCTACAAGGGCCAGCTTTGGGTGGGTCAAAGCTGGATGCGAAAGCTCGAGACTGCCTTCCAGTTCGTCCTCATAATTGCAGGCGTGTTTATTTTGGCGCCAGGGTTATATGTATCTGTCCAGTCTATCATCGACAACTACCGCACGGGTAGCATCAAGGCGCCCTTCACTTGTGCAGACAACTCGCTCTGAGAGAGCGGCCTATGGAAGGAATCTTGCTCTCTTCTACTTTCTTCGACGGATACCATACACGAACGCTCCAGCTTGCCCCATTTACACCAGTCATCTACACATCTGCACATACATACACTGTGCAGTTTATACACATCTGTGCCTGGACTCATGTATGCGTATCTATCGCCACGAATTTTTGTCGTCTAGGAACTTTGTTTTGTACTATATCCGCTTCAATCTTGCTTCAGTCTGTCATTGATACCGTTCGGAATCCTATTGAATTGTCACAGGAGATCTCATCCTCTGATTGGCAACCTTGGCAGGGTGGTAACGAAGTTGAATCGCCGATGGTGACGCCTTTAATCATCCCGATCTCGGCTTTTAGCGTGAAATGCATTGTTCCGCTTGAGGCTGAGCACGACGACAAAGGAGAGCGATTGCGTGGCTCAGTTAACTTAAGCCAAGCCAAAAATGCACCAAATGCACCTTGCACGCCCAAAGCCAAAAATGGGAGTCCAATTCCTGATTCCTGTTCCACTTCTGTCCCTTTGAGATTGCCATCTTTGCCTTTTGTTCTATCATCCATTTTCTTCCTTTCATTACACAGCTCTCTTTGGAATTTGACACACAGAGTCGTTTGCTTTGTTGCAATCGAAGCTTGAGAGCACAGCGGGAAGAAAGACGGTATTCTATTCGAAGCATTCTTTCAGTCTCATCGCATCGCCAAAGTAAGGAGGACAACCGACAAGGTCCTCGCCCGCTCTTTGCCCCTCTCATCGTAGGACACACCGGCTCGTGACAAGGCCGCAAAGACCGTAGCTTAGGACGCTTCATTTCGACTTCCCCGCTGCTCGGCTATACGCCGCCGCACTCTTTGTCCTCCTCCTCCTCTTTTCTTTCTTCATTCCCACCAATCCTCCCACCGCTTCTCTGCTTTCCTCCACTTACCAAAGAGGGATCCAGCGCAGAGACAACAACATCTCCACTTGTATGCTGCCTCTTCGTCGTGCCGTCGTCCGCTCCACTTTGCGGAACTCGTCTGTTGCTCAACTTTCGCTTCTCGCCTCTGCAAGCTCAATCACACGTCCCATTTCCGCCTCTGCTGCCACCGCAAAACTACTCCGCACTTCTTTGACTGCAGGCGGTCTTCGTCATCTCTCCTCCACCACTCTCTCTTCCTCTCTCCCACCTCGCACCATTGCCAACGGCAGGATGGTCGTCTCTTCTCCGATTCAAGCCGTGCCGGGATCATCTCGCAAGCTCGCCACTCCTGCGTCATCTGCCATCACTCTCGGCACTGGCTCATTTGAAGGTCTGCCAGCTGGCTTCGAGATCCGCGAAAGCCTCAATGGCTCCAAGGCTGCCGCTCCGTTTGCTGTATTCACCAAGGACCTCGAAGTTTCTGCCCAAGATGACATGCGCTACCGTCTCGTCCGCCTTGCGAACGGTCTCGAGGCCCTCGTAATTCAAGATCCCAAGACCGACAAGTCGAGCGCCGCCATGGACATCCGCGTCGGACACCTCAGCGATCCCGAAGAGCTGCAAGGGCTGGCCCACTTCTGCGAGCACCTTCTCTTCATGGGTACCAAGAAGTATCCGCGTGAGAACGAGTACTCCGAGTACCTCTCTAACCACTCTGGAGGCTCCAACGCGTACACTGGCATGGACAACACCAACTATTTCTTCGACGTTTCGCCTGACCACTTTGAGGGCGCATTGGACCGTTTTGCGCAGTTCTTCCTCGAGCCTCTCTTCGACCCTTCGTGTTCAGAGCGAGAGATCAAGGCTGTTGACAGCGAGCACAAAAAGAACTTGCAGAGTGACATGTGGCGTGGTTTCCAGCTCGACAAGACTCTCTCCGACCCTTCGCACCCCTACTCGCACTTTGGCACAGGAAACTACCAGACATTGTGGGAGGAACCCAAGAGCAAGGGCATGGATGTCCGCGACGAGTTGCTCAAGTTCCACGACCAGTACTACTCGGCCAACGTCATGAAACTCGTCGTTCTCGGCAGAGAAGATCTCGATCAGCTCACCAGCTGGGTCATCGAGAAATTCTCGGGTGTGCGCAACACCGGTCGTGAGCCTCCTCTCTTTGACCGCAGCCCACTCACCCAGGAGCAGCTACAGAAGCAAATTTTTGCCAAATCGGTTCGAGATGTCCGCAAACTCAAGATCGCTTTCCCCATCCCCGACCAGGGACCTCACTTCCGATCCAAGCCTGGCCACTTCTTGTCGCACTTTATCGGCCACGAGGGCGAGGGTTCGATTCTCTCGCATCTCAAGAAGAAGGGATGGTGTGACCGTCTTTCTGCTGGTGCCACCGGCGATGCTAATGGATTCGAGTTCTTCAAGATTTCGATCGACCTGACTCAAGAGGGTCTCCAGAATCACGAAAAGGTGGTCGAGTCAGTCTCCAAGTACATCCACCTGCTTCGTAACAGTAACCTCGAGCAGTGGACGCACGATGAAGTGGCTCAGCTCAGCGAACTCATGTTCCGTTTCAAAGAAAAGATCGACCCCGCCGACTACGCCTCCAGCACCGCTACACAGATGCAGATGCCCTACCCTCGCGAGTGGATTCTCTCTGGTGGTTGGTTGACACGCGACTTCGACCGTGACTTGATCAGGCAGACCATCGACCACCTTAGCCCTCAGAACTGCCGAGTCGTCGTCATGGCCAAGACGCTTCCCGACGGCAGCGAGGCTTGGGAGAGCAAGGAAAAGTGGTACGGCACCGAGTACTCGATCAGGCCGCTTCCCTCGCAGCTTCTCACACAGACCCCGACCGAGTTCGAGGACCTGCATCTTCCTCGACCCAACTCGTTCATCCCTGCCAACTTCGAGTTCAAGGGACCTTTGGCGGAGGCAGAGGGTAAGAAGCCGACACCACGACCCCAGCTCGTCCTCGACAACGAAAGCATGCGTGTTTGGCACAAACTCGACGACCGTTTCGGTCTTCCCAAGGCAAACGTCTTCTTTGTCCTGCGTAACCCGCTCATCAACGCGACACCCGCCACCTCGATCAAGACACGCATGCTGATCGAGCTCATCTCGGACTCGCTCGTCGAGTACTCGTACGACGCTTCTTTGGCTGGATTGAGTTACATGCTCGACTCGCAGGACCAGTCTCTGGCATTGTCGCTCAGCGGCTACAATGACAAGATCCCCGTGCTGGCTCGTAGCATCCTCGAGAAGCTCGCCAACTTCCAGATCGACCCTCGTCGCTTCGAGCTGGTTCAGGACCGTGTCAAGCGCTCCTACCAGAACTTTGCCATCGAGGAGCCCTACCGACACGCCACGTACTACACCACCTACTTGCTGCAAGAAAAGATGTGGACTCCTCAGGAGAAGCTGCGCGAGCTCGAGCAGCTCACCGTCGCCGAGGTTCAGCAGTTCTTGCCTGAGCTGCTGCAGCGTATGCATCTTGAGGTGCTCGCCCACGGCAATTTGGCCAAAGAGGAGGCCATCGAGCTGTCCAACATGGCATGGAACACTGTCAAATCGCGTCCCGTGAACAAGACCGAGCTGATCTCGAGCCGCTCGCTGTTGTTGCCCGAGAAATGCAACAAGGTTTGGAACCTCCCCGTTACCAACGCTGCCAACGTCAACAGCGCCATCGAGTACTATGTCCAGGTCGGCGAGCCTACCGATATTTCTGTGCGCGCCCCGCTCTCGCTGTTTGCTCAGATCGCCAATGAGCCCGTCTTTGATCAGCTGCGAACCAAAGAGCAGCTCGGCTACCTTGTCTTTAGCGGTATCCGACGCAGCATCGGTAGCTTGGGCTGGCGCGTCATTGTCCAGAGTGAGCGCGACGCTCCGTACCTCGAAGGCCGAGTCGACGCCTTCTTGGATCAGTTCAAGGCGACGCTTGAGAAGATGACCGAGCAGGAGTTCGAGGGTCACAAGCGCAGTATCATCCACAAGAAGCTTGAGAACGTCAAGAATCTGGTGGAGGAGTCGCAGCGCTTCTGGTCGCCTGTATTTGGCGGCAACTACGACTTCCTAGCCAGATACGCCGATGTTGAGGCGATTGCCAAGGTTACCAAAGCGGAGGTCTTTGGTCTATTCATGAAGTACATCCACCCAAGCAGTGCCACGAGGAGCAAGCTTTCCGTCCACCTCAACTCGACCGCTTCGCCTTCTTTGCGCTTCTCAGCCAAGGCAGTTGACGCGCTCGAGGCAGCCGTGAACGCACAAGGCCTCCCTGTTCCCCAGGAGGCATTCGACACCTTGCGCAGCACCCAACCCGCCATCGAGAGCGTCAAGGACATGGCTTCGCAAGCCATGGCCCAAAACCCAACCCCTCTTCCCGCCGAAGCTGTCAAGCAGATGCTCGGCCTTGTCGATGCCCTGGCTGCCCAGTTCCCCTTTGCCGATGAGACCAAGTCCACAGAGATTGAATCGGTGAAGGTGGAAAGCGCCATCAAGGTCGAAGAAGTTCTGGACGCGACGAGCTTCAAAGCCAACCTCAATCCGAGCAAGGCTGCCGTCCCGGCGAAGAGCTTTGCTGAGCTTGCGGAGGATCCGAGCCAGGAGGGTGAAGAGGTGGCAAAGGTTGCAGAGGCCGTGTTGAAGGGCACTGCTGCGGCTCAAGTAGAAGATGGTGAGCCCAAAGCTAACCTCTGATTTGTGCCAAGATAGAATCTGTAGAAGATAAAGTCTGTTAGAGATAAATGAGAATGTAACCCCACTCTGATTGTTCGTAGGTTGGTCCTTGCTGTTTGTGCTGGTTGTGATTGCTGTTGTGTCAAAGCGGGTGACGATGGCGAGGAGTGGCGCAAAGGCCAGTGGCACGATAATGTCACAGGAACGCGCACAGACCCTGATCGCATCCTTTGTCTCCACTACCATCTCCGCGTTTGCTTGAGCCATCAAGCCCAATCGACTGCCGAAGGAATCTTCCCTGCTCAAAACGGCGGGCGGAGGCGGGCACGATGTGCAACATGGAGCAAGCCGTTGAAACGTATGCTGGCCCCAACTTGCCCCTCAGCCCAGGGTGGTACCTCGACCCACGCACACGGTCCTCTTTCAGCGTCACTTCCGCCTCTTCGAACCGTGCTGCCCCAAATGACAGCTCTGAGAAAGAGGGCTATACGCATACACTTCTCTTTGCCACCCACACCGATTCAAGCCCTGATGGAAGGACAGACCTTTTACTTGGACGCAAGCTGCGTGGTTTCGCAAAGGGCTCAATAAACGGCATTGGAGGCAAACTCTCCTTGTGCGAGACGCCCCTCGAATGTATCCAAAGGGAATCTGCGGAGGAGATCAATGTGCATCTCGATTCAGAGCAAGTGCATTTTTCAGGAAGGGTACGGATCGACGTTGACCAAGGTGAAAAGGTCTGCATTGCGGTTTATAGGACGAATCTCGCTGACGAGCAACGAGATGTTGTCAGGGGCTCGGAGGAGATCATTCCGTTGTGGTACGAATTGACTCAACCCTCAATAGGGTCTGAATTGCCATGGGATAACATGCGCCCAGAACATCAGGTATATCTTGCTCCATTATTGCACCATCACATATCGCAACAACAACAACAAGAACGACAAGAGAAGACGATCTTTGATGTGCAAGTCGACTTCGAATCAGAACCGAAGAAGGAAGAGTTGGCCGAAGAAGAAAGGCCGGAGAACCATCGTAAGGCGCGCTCGTGGAAAATGGAAGTTTTCCACACTTTGTCAAGCGAAGACAAGATGGTGGTTTTGAGAGAGGAAGATGACGAAATGGAGCATGATAGCTCTGGTTCGCAAGCTAGCTATGGAACTTTTGCTCGGAGAGATTGGGGTTGATACACAGGACACTATCTTTCTAGCCACTGTGACAGCCAGTGATGGCACACACGCATCGTAAAGTCATACCCTCTTTCGACAAGCGATTCTCAATCTAGAAAGAGGGCGGATAGAATCTCACTAGGGCTCCGTCGACGAAAGATGGCGCTCTAGTCTCAATCAGCGAGACTGCAGCGCCGATCAAAGGCAAAAAAGCTAAACGCAAAGGTCGACAGGCTGAGAAAGAGACATAGATATTCAGGCGATTCGAATCGTAGCTACGAGCAGTAATTGCTGGCGAACATCTTTGCCTACGCAACCTACATTTGCACGGCACCACAACTTGCCCTCACTTCGTCCCACTCTCTCTGTACGTCGGCGACGTATTTTTCCAGCGGCAAATCTTCCCTATCCAACCCCATAGGCTGACCAAGCTTGGCAGCAAAGCTGTCTACACCATACAGCATGCTCGTCACCACCCCAACAATAGCCGCGCACAACCACCACCTCTCGCCCAACCGCTGCACCACCACCACTGGCAGCAAGCACGTATGTATCGCAAGTAATCTCGAGAAATGTCTATTGACCGCGAGAGGGATGGGGGTATCTCTGATGCGTTCGAGCTCGGTCATGTGGGAATTGAGACCATTGAGCAGCCCAATGCTGTGTGCATATACTGGACCGGTGAGTGGTGAGGAGTCCCCGTGGAATGAGTTCAGCGACTGCTGAAGCACTACCAAGGACGTGAGGGCCAAGTTTGATTTGGAAGGGCTCGTATGTGTGAGCGGCTGAATGAGGTGTGGCGAGTTCAAGTTTGCCATCTGCTTGCGTTTTTCTTCCTCGCGCGCTTTGTCTGGTGTTGCTCGTAGTGAAGGATCGCCATGTTGAGCATTTGCGAGCGCTACAAGCGATGGTGGGAGGACAGCCACCAGATCGTCTCTCAGCAAGCTTTGACCAGATCCTGCGCCAGGGTGAAGATGAAGCGGTCGTCCTCGCATCTGACACATCAAGGAGATGCTGAAGAAGGGTATTGTCGCCAGAGTTGCTTCGACCTTTGATTTTGTCTGTTGCTGCTGTGCAAATTCGCGCAGTGATTCTGGCTGACTGGAGGTGTATGATGATGAGGACAGTAGTGAGGTGCTCAAAAGACGGAGAAGGGAGCGAGAGTTCGATTGGACGTCGGACCATTTGCGACGGGCGGTACTCCATCGGTCGATAGCGCTGTTGCTTCGAAAGGCGAGGAGGAGACCGGTCACGGTGGACAGACTGGTCATGATGCGTTGTGATGCCCAGTCTAGGTCTCTCCACAGCGCGATATAGTCAGAAGACAAAGATGAAGTGGATGGATAGGTGGAGTCGAGGGATGAGCGGGCGCGGATGGGCCATGGCAGGGGCTCTGCGGCGAGCGTGGCTCGCTTGAGGAGAAGCAGCGCTGCTAGCCAGAGGAGTGCCAAGAGAGCTGGTTGGAGGATGTCTCCCAGCTGGGCGCTCAGGTGTGACAGAGCCGGGCGGATCATGGCATGCCAAAGAGCCCCACAAATCTGAAGCTTGTGAGCGGTTCCGACGAGAAGACGGTGTACTGTAACGAGGTAGTGGTGGATCGAGGAACAGCAGACATGGAAAAGGAACCGTGTACTGTACAACATAACTTGCCTTGAGCAACTTGGACCCTTAATATCTCCACAGAAAAAAAAACCCTCCTGTTTCAACATACGATAAAACGCAAACAGAGATGCAATGACGCGACCGCGCATATTTACTCCGCCGGCAGGTCAGGTCGATGCACAACGGCAGCTGTCACCACGCAATTATGCATCAGGTTCGCCTCTGCTCCTCAAGCGAGCAGGCCGAGCAGTTTCGGCCACTTTCTCCTTTCATGCAACAGCAAGGAGAAAAAGGCTTGCTCATCTCATGAATTTCGCCCTCACGTTCCTGGTGGCAGATTGTCAGGTTGGATCGGAGCTGTGTGGGCCGCGGCGACTTGTTTGATTTCTGCCTAGTCATCGTTGATGAGGCTGAAGGTGAAGCTTCTTTTTTTCTTCTTCTTGTGGGTGGGTGGTACGCTCGGCTTGCTCGGTGTTCAGATGGTTTCAGAGAAGAAAGGAGTAAAGTGTCGGGGCTTGACAAACGCCACGCTTGTCTGTGATCTTCATTTTCGTCGTCGTCGTGATGTAGCGGCTGTAATTCCACAAAGTACGAACTATCCGAAGTGTGAAAACAAGGATGAGAGGCTCGGTTGGCAATGCAGTTTTTGTTCAGCGTCTTCTCTCTCCGTCGGGGTTCTCGTCACACGCACCTTTGCTCACACGAGCCGAGCCAAGAGCAAAAATAGAAGACAAAAAAAAAGGCAGAAATGGCAAAGAGGGCCATTTCTCCGACTTCTTCGCCGATTTCTGTTTTTTCCCATTCCAAAATGATTCACCCTGATTAGCTGACGCCCAGCTCGGCAGCGGCACAGGGAAAAAACACATCTTACGCCGATGGGCGGACAGCAATGTATCGCATTTCGGTCTTCGAGTTGTCCTACGTTATACAACACGTAACCGTGGAATGCTGACCACGTAGCTGCAGGCTCAAGCTCATTTCGGCCTTCGAACTGGGTTTCATGTGGGTGAGGGTGCCTGGCCGGGGTTCGCATGGACGCTATATCGAACAGCATCTACAGAGCTAAAGGAAATGAAGGTCGATGGTAAGGTTTATTTGCGGGATTGGAGTTGAGATGGTGAAAGTCGAGCTCGCCGTTGTTGCGAGCCGGAATACCCATTGTCTAGCAAAGATCAGCTACCATCAGCCATCTCGGATCAACCGAACATAAGATCTCCATATACTCATTGTACACCTTTCCATAAAAGTCGGTCAGCACGCCTCGAGGCACCGGCGTGATTGTTTGAACAGGTCAAGAAAAATAAGGTCGTAATCACAGTCAGCTAGTCTTGTTGTCGTTGTCCTTTTGCGTTGTCACTGTGACGGCGGTGGCGAACAGAACTTGTACGCATTGTGTAGTATTTCATAAGTGAGCTTAACGTTTCTCAAGATCGAGCTTTAACTTAATCTGCTTTTGTGATTCTTCTGCTGCCAAGTCACAAGCTCCAAGTGGGCCGCGGCTGGTTGCGGTGACGATATACGCGAACGACGGCCCCACTTTCTTTTCCCTTTTCTCTCCATCACGCACCACTGGTTCTTCATCTCTGCAAAGGCAAAACGAGAGCGAGAAATAAATGGAAAATCATGAAAAAAAGGGCTCACTTTCACAACCCACACACGTAACTGCACAGCAGAAGGGACGGAAGCTCCGGTGGGTCAGAAAGAGAAAATGAGAAGCAAAGGCATAGCCGAGTGCTGGAGTGCATACAGTTGAGTGGTTCGGATTTTCCTTTTGCCCAAGATCGGAGAAAGAAGAGGTGGAAATAAAAAAAAAAGAGTTCGTGTGACCCGCGCTGACTCTCTGCTGGTTTTGCTGCTGCTGCTGCTGGTGGTAGCAAACATTTAGCTTTGCATGCATGCGCATGGATCCGAAAAGATGCACTTGACAGACACAGACACAGACACAGACACAGACACAGAGCACAGCATCGCACCGTGATGAGCTTGACGAGAAGGTCCTGGCGACCCTGAGCTAAGTTGCAGTGCTGAGTAGTTGGTTTGCTTTTTGCTTTTTGCTTTTGCACTCCCCGGACTGGTGTGCTTCGCATCTCGAGAAAAGGGCGATTTGGATGGTTAGCGTCCTTCTCGTCGAAAGGGTCCTCCGTTTGCCCTGCTCCACCCTCCTCTGTCTCTCCCTCCTGCCTTTCCTCACACGACCATCCGCTTGCACCATATCTCGACGACGAACGCGACTCTCGACAGTGCCACCACTCAAGTGTTCGTCGACAGCGCTCATTGCTCAAGCCTCAGTCACAGGTCGAAAAGTTCCTTTCAAAGCATCATAAAGAGCACTTCATTCTGTACCTACCTCCCACATCCCCGTGTGGTTTCATCGTCAAGTGACGCTTGCTGTCAGGATTTCGATCACCGCGACGGCAACAGCACACAAAGCTACCAGTCATCACGACAACACCTACGAGGCTGGCTATTGTGATTCGCCATGGCGTCGTCCAAGGCCGAGTTCATAGCAGGCGGAGAGGTGCCTCCTCCGGCGTTGCTCTCAGGATCAGCAACCGTCTCCTCGTCGAGCGCCAATCCTCGACCTGACGCACAGACCCGCAAGTCGCATCGATCTCGAACGTCGACTTTCTTCAGCAACACGCTACTCCGACCAAGGGGCAAGTCGGTATCACATTCACTTGCCAATGACTGGGGCAGGCCCGTAGGAGGAAGCGAAGGGCTAGGCTGTATCTATAATTCGACCATGGACACGAGGGAGAGGAGCCAGGTACTTCGTAGCGTGACGCATTTGACCAAGGACAGGTCCCAAGACGTCTCTGGAGCTGCAGCAGAGGCCTTCTCGGGCAATGCTTCGCCCGGCCTGGCACAACGAACCCGATTCTCTTTCAGCTTCCGTGCTGGGAGCTCCACCAACGTTCACGAGGCACCCGATGCGCCGCCAAGCTATCACCAACCAGAGCCCCGTCCCGAGCTGCGCAGAGGTAGCGAGGGCAGTGTCGTCTCTCACATCAGTCTACCACGCCAAGATGGAGGTGGTGCAGGTACCGCTTCCTCTACCTCAAGCTCACGTCGATCGCTATCGAGCAGTCGACCTTCGTACTTTAGCTCTGGCGCTTCTTCAAATGCTTCCGGCTCCGCCATCTCGAGCGGCAACACTTCGGTCGCAGCCAGTCCAGGACCACGACCTGGTTTGGGACAGCAACAAAAGTCGCACCGTCGAAGCTCTAGTCAATTCAGCGCAGCTGCACGTCAGGCGTTTCGGACGTCCCGATCCTTCTTGGGTCTGCCCAATAATGGGATCTCCGAAGATGCTGAAGCGATTCACACTTATCTCGCCAACGCATCTTCCGACCTCAATTCCAATGCAAATACGACCAGCCAGGGAGGGAAAGACAATGCGATCGACAAGCAGCGTCTTTCGACTTCGAATGATGTTGCCGCCAGTCAAGGGTCCAACGAGATCAAGACGACATCGATGAGGATGACCGGCCAAACAACAAGAGGCATGGAGAATGATGCAGAGGCCAATGACGAGCAACAGCCAAATTTCTCGATTACAGACGCGAATAATGCAGGTGGAGGCGGCGGTGGTTCAAGATCCGACAATATCGGTCCAGCAGGGTCGCCAGCTGACGATGCAGCCGCGGCTGTTTCTGTGAGTGATCCCACAAGATCAGAGGAAGCTGTCGCCTTAGCTTCAAATGCAAGTTCAAAAGGCTCGTTCCCATGCTCCTTGGATGGAGTCGGGTCAAGTGCAGAGGCAAACGGAAATGGTCGTCCGATCGGCAATGAAAATCCGACTTTTTTGGCTGGTCGCCGTGAGATTTCGTCTCGAGGCGGCTCAGCTGTCAACGAGAAAGAGGACCACGACGACGAGACTCGCGCCGAGTCGTCTGCCAGCAGCAGTGGTAAGAATTTGGATTCCAAGAATTGGAAAGACAAAAAAGCGAAATCCTCAAAATCGCAGCGCGTGCTTGGCCAACCAGAGCTGGAACTGCAGCACCAGCACCAGCCGCACCAGGGGAGCCCAAGCGCTTCTAGTGCTGTGGCTGCTGGGTTAACGGCATCTGCATTGTCAGCGTCAGCGATTCCTGTCTCGCGACAAGCAGCATCGAAGGACACGGCTCTACGCCCTTCTGCCGTTCCCTCCGCTGCTGCTGCAACTGCTGCTGCGAGTAAAGACGATGCAGTCACACAGTTTCCACTGCCGCGTTCTTCCTCCTCTGCCTCTGCCTCTTCGTCAGCAGCTCGTTCGACTGCCCTTCTTGCCCCGTCTTGCCAGATTCAACCCCAGCTCGAGCCTGTGCCTAGTTCGCAGTTCCTCCTCTCTTCTGAGTCCCCGTCCCAAGATCCTTCCCCTGGCCCTTCGCATCTCAACCAGCAGCAGCAGCAGCAGCAGCAGCAGCTGGTGCAGCTGATGCCATCCTCCTTACACTCGCATGTTTCGCCGTCGCTGTCGATGCCACTGTCTTCGTTCTCTGTGCCGGCTTACTACTCCACTGCTGCGTCCACGCCTTTGAGTTCTACCTTGACTTTCGCCGTCATTGCGTCTGACACTTCCTCTTCCACTCCCACCTCCTCTCCCTCCGTCTATCACTCTCCCTCCATCTCGCGCACACCTTCCCATCTCGACCCTGGTGTTGCCGCCCCTTCTTCTCCTTTCACATCCTCCACCACCACTGCCACCAGTACGGCTGCCACCACCACTGCGGCAACTACACCTTCACAGAGCACCTCGAAGCTTGCACATGTGCTTAGCCCGGACTCGTCTTCATCACCGTCGACCTCCTCTCCATCATCAGCAACTGTCTCGACCAATTCTCAGCATGCAGCTTCGCTCTCTCCCGTCCATCTGAACAACCATCAACCGGCCAAGCAACAGAGACAAGTCGTCGAGTGCCATCCTTCTGCTCCTGCATCTGCTTCACACGACGACCGTAGCGCTCTACCTCTGACACCACCGGGCTCTTCCGGTCCCTGTCTTTCCCCACGCTCGTCCGTCAGTGGCGCATCGGGGCCTCGAGCCAGTGTCGACGCTATCACGCGCAGCAGGCACGGCATCCCCTCACCACCTGCCTCTACAGCACACGGAAGCGCCTCGGGCTCCAATAGCCGTCGAGGCAGCAGCAACGATCCTCTAGTCTCCCCTGTCAGCATCCTTTCGCCTCGCTCTTCGATCGCATCTCCCGGACCAAACTCGCAAGCGCTCGAACCAACAGCATCATCTTCAGGCACCGGTAGAGTTTCTTTCGATCTTCGAAGGATCTCTTTGTTCGGCGGCACCTCTTCTGCCGGCAAGATGTCGTCCAATGGCCCAAGAGCCTCCTTTGCTGGCCTCGGCAATGGTCAGCCTCCCAACGCTGCTGAAGCAAACGGTGCTCGACATGTTTCTTCACCATCATCGGGATCTGCCTCCAAGTTCTTCTCCCGCATCAGCTTCACCGGCAGCAGCCGCCGAGGAAGCGCCGCCAACGAGTCACCGCTGTCATCGCCCGAAGCCAAACCTCGATCGCGATTTGCAAGCTTCGGTCGATTGAGTCGAGGCAACGATGCCCAGACGTCACCGAACGGCACTCGTGGTTTGCGCAACTCGATGCAGCCATGGGCTTCAGCTTCCACGGACGTGCTCGCCGCCCAAGGTCGAAACAGTCTCACTTTAGCTCGTGAAGAGGCTACTCGTCCACGCAAGAGTCTCCATCTGCCCCGAACCAACCTCATCGACCTCGATGCCGAAGAGGCTTCAGACACTGCCGCATCAACCAGCACCGCGACGCACGACTTTGACAGTCGACTCCAGCCACCAATAGCTCCAACTGTGATCAAGCCCGAGATCACAAAGCCTGTCTCGCCGTCGCTCAACTCGGCCCGTCGTCCAAGCTTCAACTTTCTACGCCGGGCCAGTGCAACCAGCACAAATTCGAACACGGACAATGCCAACGGCGAACGAAGAGGCTCTTTTGCTCGCAACTTTATGAACAGGACGTTAAGCCGCAACAGCAAGAATGACATTCAACAGCAAGAAGCAACAGCGCGTGCCGTCCAGACACCACAAGGCGAAGCCGACACTCCCATCTTCCGGAATGGCATCTTTGATTCGCAGACGCCAGCGTTTACAGGCAGCGTAGCGTATCCTGGCATGTCTTCGACCGTCAACTGGAATGCTCCTTCGAACGCTCGCAGTGTCAACACGGCCGACATCGGCCCCGGAGAGGTTGACCCTACGGCGGTCGTTCCCGCCTATCCAGGCTCGGCTGCTGCAAGTGTTGCCCCAGTGCAGCCCAAGAACGTGGCAGAGCTAACTTCCGGCGTTGTAGCCCAGCGCCGACCGTCTCAAGGCATTGATCAGGAGCAGGATGCCGTCGAAGCAGGTGACACCGTTCCGGACACACTTGTTGCGAATGGACCGTCGACCACAGCGGCGACAGTCCTCTCCAGCACAGACTCGACAGCCTCGCGTCAAAGGCCCACACGCTCCAGCAACGCTCTGTCGCACCTGCCACGCCTCAACTCGATGCGCACTGTCGGGGGCGCTTCCAACAGCTCGCATGGCAACATCAATGATGCACGCATCGCACGCACCGGCTCTGAGAGCACCAACGGCGCCACGGAAGGGGAGACGAGCGAGGATGAGCAGGAATTCAGCGAAGGCGAAGACGATCCCGACATGACTGGTCAGACTTCCGACTACCACGATCTTGAAACGGAGACGGAGGACGAGACGGATGATGACCGCTCGCCTGTCGTCAGCCGTCGTGTCTCGGCTGCCCCCATGACCGCTACGGGAAGCTCCGGTGGCCTTAACCGCAACCGTCCAACCGAATCGCTCGTCTTGCCTCCAGCCCCTTCGTTCATCCCCAATCCAACCAGTTCGCTCGCTACGCAAGGTGATACCGCCGGCGCATCGGCCTCTAGCAGCGGCAGCGCAAACAACGGCGCATTCAGCCAGACGGTGGGCCGTGATTCTTGGACAAGCTTCAACGCCAGTGGCTTCACTCCCTTTGAGACGCCCACGCCTAGCTTTGGCGGCGGATCGTTCAACTCTGCCTTCTCAGGTCCGACGCCCAGGGCAAGACAGGAGCTCTCCGAGTCGTCTTACTTTGCCGCTCGTCCAGGCACCAGCAACAGCGGTCGTGCTACCACTGCGGGCACAATGAGCGGAGACGCTCCCCCACCATCGCCATCCATCATCAGCCGATCGCGTGCACCCTCCTCTGCAAGCATGCGCACGCTCAGAACACCAGGTGCTGCTTCTATCTCGTCCGGCCCCGTCCCGAATCGATCCATGCCAGCACCTGTAGGCGCTTTGCCTCCTCTGGCACTCAATCGTCAGATCTCGGCTGCGTCGGGCTTGACAGCACGAAGCGGAATTGTTCGCAGTAAGTCGCCTGGGCTCGCGCCTGCCAGCAGCCGACCCAGCACATCTGGTACCCTGACACCGCATCAAGCGCCAGCGGGTGAACGCGTCAGCAGCCGAGAGCCCAGTATCGATCGACCGGCGTCGGAGAGGCCTGCTTCGCGTCAAGAAGATGCAAAGTCGACATCCACGGCGCCGACGCCATCGACGTCCAAGACGACTGTTAGGCACATTGTTGGACTGGATGGCGCGTCGACTTCTAGCGCTCGGCCCAACTTCTACCAGCAAAAGTCCAAATCGCTGGTGGATCTGCTTGGTCCTGCATCACGACGGCTCGAGATCGATACAGCTCAACCTTCTCGCCCCGTGATCAACGAGCCTTCTGGCATCGAAGCTTTGCGCACGCCAACGACGCCACGCCCGATCTCCGAAGTGCCGGCATACAGCAAGAAGGATGGACTGGCGCCCATCAATACGGGTCTCACTGCCCCTGCCTCGATCGCTTCCCCCGGCGGAATGAGTCTCGGCCGTCGAAGGTCGATGTTCGAAATGCGCGCTGAACCACCACCGTACTCGATTATCCACAACCGACCAGAGGGACCGCAGATTATCCTGCCACGCGAAGAGGAAGGCAAGGAGAAGCTGCCCAACTATTGCTGTGGCGTGCATATCGAAGGCTACCTGCCGCGCAAGATGGAATTCTCGGCCCCCGGTGTTCAGGCGAAAGATCGCAGCTGGAGGCGACAGTATTTTGTTCTACACGGAACGAGTCTTCGCGTCTACAAAAATGACTTGAGCGTCGATCGCCATGCGGCGACTGGGTCTTGGGGTGAGATGAAGGGGGTTCATGTGCATTTGGAGCCTATGAACGAGGATGGGTCGAATGGGTCTGGTTCCGGTATCGGGTTGGGCGCAGCTGCCAGAGAGGCTATCTCGCACACACCCCTGGGCGGCTCCCGACACGATGCATCCAAGAGGCAAGAAGCAGGCACGCAGTTTGACGCCAAGAACGGCCTCGTTCGCAACTACACACTTCAGGGAGCGGAGAGCGGTCTTGCAGCAGACTATCTAAAGCGTCGACACGTCGTTCGTGTGCGTGCCGAGGGAGAGCAGTTCCTGCTCCAGACACGCAGCGACCGTCACGTAGTGGACTGGATTGAAGCGCTCCAAGCGGCCACCAACGTGTCTATGGATCTAGAGAAGAGACCGATGCCCAAATTCATCACTCTTCCTCGTCGACGTCGCCGCCGCCGTCGCAATGCGGATGGGACGACGATCAGCCCCGAGGAGCAGGAGGCGCGAGACCTAGCTGAAGCGCAGAGGCGGTCGATGGCGGAAGCCGGTGGCGGACGAGCTACGGGTGCGGAGGCCACACCACGAACAAGCATGTCGCAGGGCGGAAGGCCAAGTATGAGTATCGAAAACGAGCTGAACCCCAGTGCAGCGTTTGAGAGGATGCTGAGAGAAGACCAGGAGGAAGGAGGACGACAGACTGCGGCTGTCATGTGAAGGAAACGTCCAACGTACGATTACGATGATGATAAGACAGGAGTTTGCAAGAACAACCACAACAGTTAGAGTTTGTACACTAAGCTAAACGAATTGGCATGCATAATTTGTGTATGCACCAACGGCATCGTCAGGTGCGAGAACTGATGTGCGATAGCTCGTGTGTGTTTGTATTGAGCAAAAGGTATGACGAGCCTGGCAGATGACGACGAGAACGAATCGGATCGCAGAGCGGAGGATAAGGGTTGACATCGGGAAGAAGAGATGAGATGGGGTGGAAGATCCGCGGCTCGGATACGTACGGCAAGAATATAAGCTGACGAAGCACGACGGCATGACCACCACCACTGTTTCAGTGCAGTGAGGATGACACTAACTATCATAGATCCGCTCTTTCGGAATGCCCTCGGTCACGTCAAGTTACATTTGCGACTCTCTGCAGCGATGCTTGTCTCAACACGGAGAAGTCACTAGTATGAATCAGAAAAAGCACCTGGCACGATACAGGAAGCATCAGATAATGATGGTGTCAGCAGCCAAAGCCAAAAAGATGCCAAGTGGAGAGCCAGAAATGAAAAGCCAAGAATAAGGAAATTCAATTTCCAGAGGGTCCCGTTGGCTGACCAAAAATTGAAATTAGGACGCCGCCAACAACGTTCCGACCCGCAGGTCTCCATGCGGTTGCGTCTCACCGCCTCGTTTCAAGTTGAGCGGGGATGCATCCATCCCCCCAACGGTTGTTTTCCCTTTCTTGTTTGATCTTTGATCGGGGTCCGGAGCTGTTTTGCAGCCGTGGCAGTACGGACGGGAAGAAGGGTGAAAAGGGAGGTAGGAAAAGAAAAAGTAAGCTGGGGCGGCGAATGGTGTATGAACGCCTCGCTGCAGGACAGGTGAAACGGTAGACGGCATGAACCCCAAACACACACACACACACACACATTTTTTGCACTCAACCACTCTGTTTGCTAGACTGCAGATCCTCACAGCACCTCAACAACCCTCTTCACACCTCCGTGCTGTTGCGGCACATTTAAACATCATCATCACATGTCGGACAGCCCGAAGAGAAGAAGGAGGAGGCAAGCAAGCTTGAGATACACGCCAAAAGGTTTGTAAAAATGTCCTGCCGAAACCGAACCTCCGCGGAAAACTTGATGGCGAGATACACGGTATCGTCGTCGCGCGGCCTTTCCGACACATCCCATTGCCCGCAAGAGTGATAAGGAACCCGCCTTAACTTGGCCTCATTCTTACATTCCCAGACTGTATTCCTGATGTGCGTCTCTCCTTATCAGCGTCCCGCTTCATGTGTTGTAAGAAAGCATAGAGAAAAGGTTGGAGATGGCGTTGAAGGGATGGAGGCCCCCCATTCCTGCGTCTATGCAAGAGGCTGCACGACAGCCTTCTCAGAGCAAAGCAGCAAGCGAGCAAAAATCGTCATTTTTAAAGCGCTCTCTCTAACTTGCTCTCATCTTGCACAGGCTCATGATGATTCGGCACTGCAGCTGACTGCATGGTGGGAAAAAAAAAAAAAAGAAGAGAAATCCACACTTAGACCCGTGTGCTCTCAACAAGCTCTCTCTCTCTCTCTCTTCTCTTTCCTAATGTCCGAGATCGACGTCGCCCGCATCTCGCACTTTCTCTCTTAAGAAACGCTCGTTGTCTTGTGTGGTCTCGAGCCGTGTCGGAGATTCTCAAAATCCCACAACTCTGTCCTGCAGCTCTGCAGCAAAGCGAGCGCGTGCTCCACACATTTCACTTTCCATCCCGTCCAACCCTTCCCAGCCCATTTACGACTCTTCTCATCATCATCATACTCATCATCATTATCATTCCGCCCTTCTGCACGCTTCCCATCGCCATTTAAGGCTCCTGTACGAGGCTTGCGACCCGTCCGCCCGCCCACCACCACGGCTATCAAGCACGCTACATCACAGCAACACACGGGACACAGCTCAACTCGAAGCTCGCAGCCTCTTTCCTTCTCACCATATTAGTGGCTCAACCACATAGATCAGCAGCCCAAGTACACAGCCTACTCCACCAAGCAAAGAAGCCAGCATTCGTCGTCCCTCACCCATAAAAAGGTCGCACTCAAGATGAATGCTGTCGAATGACCTGTCCTTCCTTCTCCATCTACTCTTTCACTTTGGACATCTTCCTCGATTCTGACCGCAACTGCCACGCATAGCCTGATACTTGCGCTTTGTTTCTGTACTGTGCATCAATTTTGTTGACGCACAGCTTGCCTGTCCTCAGTGCAGACTGTCGCACATTGTAGGAAAGCGATCGTGCACCCATACGGCTAGGACGCAGCGCCAAAATGTCCCTGCTCTCTCCCTTTGGATTTGGTCAGAAACACTCCTACTTTCATGTTCACATCACCATACATGAGCTCACCAACGTACCCCTAGTCCACGGCCTCTTCGCCTGTAAGTGGAAGATCAAAGGTTCCCATTCCCTCGCCAGCTTGCAGCACGCTGCCGCCGCTGCAGTCCATCAAACCACCTCCCGCGCCGTCTCGGGGGCAGTCCGCAAAGGTCAACACGCCCTCTCTGCAAAAGATGCGACCAAGAACACTCAAGCCACAGATCACATCTCCGGTGCATCCAACAGCTTGTCTCTCGGTCCACCCCACGAGCAAGGCCACAGACAAGCGAGCGGTTCTTCAAGCGCAGATGCAGCCTCAATAGTCAGCGAGTCTAGCAGAGATCCATCACACCACGGCATTCACAAACCCGCGTTCCTCTCCAATCTGTTGCACCCCAACAGAGAAAGCGACAGAGCGGAGGACGACTCGCAATCCCAATCTGGCACATCCGCTCAGCAGGCAAATGGCGACCAAGATGCACCAATCCCAGCACCAGAAGAGATCGAAGCAGGTTCCTCTAGCCCAACTTCGCGAAGGGATAGTACCACCAGTCGAAAAACATCTACATCGCGCACAAAATCAATAAAAGACGTCGTGCGACACAAGGCTGCCGACACACATGATCACAACATCGACCCACTTCTCTTCTTCACGCAGGAGCCAAAGGGTGAGACTGACTTTGTAAAGGTTGACGAGCATAAGGTCGAATGGGAGCGCGAGGTTCAAGTGGGCATGCGCATTGGTATCGGCAAACCAAAAATTTCGGGTCACAATGACAACTCGCCCAACCACAGTCATCACGATAGTCCCGCTCTCTCGGCAAAGTCGAGCGCAAAAGATCTTCGATCGCGCGCTCATCTCGATGATGTCTCCACAGCCTGGGGCCGTCTCGTCAATTCAGAGGTCAAGCTGACGATCAAGCAGGAGATGCCGGCAAATGCCAAGTCTACAACACATCCTTCGGTGCTCGGTCATGTTGTGCTCGATCTCTCCGAGTTTGCTCCTGATCCGCCTGTCACGAGCTCCAGTAGTCGTCACCACCACCACCATCACCATCACCACCACCACCATCATCATCATCATCACCATCATCACCACCCACATCAACATGGTCCCGGTGGTGAGCATTCCTACCGCGACCGTACCTGCCGCTCAGAAACCCGAAAGTTTTTGCTCAATGACAGCAAGACTAATGCAACCGTCAAGATCACCATCTCAATGACGTTCCTCGGCGGTGCCAAGGAATACTATGTTCCGCCCATCTCAAATGGTCTCATGGTCAATGGTCTCGGGTCGATCGTCGCTCCTTCGTTGCTAGACACTGGACACGACAGCAGCTCTGCACTGGCTGGCAGTGAGCCAGCTTCATCACACAGCGCCAACTCCGAGAGCAGCAGTCTTCGTAACGAACCCATCCGTGCCAGTGCTTCGATACGCAATCAACAGCTCGTAGGCTCTGGTTTGCCAAGTGCAAGTAGTCTCTCGCTCGCTCATATGGGATCGTCGATGCATTCGCAGCACAACCTGTACGGTCCACCTCTCAAATCAATCTATGCGAAAAAGACATGGACGAGCCGTATTCCAGCCGAGAATCTCGTCGCGGTCGCACCTGGTTCGGAGACTGCCAAGAAGAAGCCGCATCGGACATCCGAAGCATCCTTCTTCTCGGGTCGCACCCAGGCAGATCGCGCACCCGACGACGTCGTCAATGCCATCTTCAAGGGCATCCCAGTGGGTGGCAGTCACAATGGTCAGATGCAGGACGAGGCGGCCGCCGCCAAAGCTGCTGCTTCGCGAGCTCACAGAGCGGAGCGTGCGGCAGCTGCAGTCGACTCGCAAGAGCGCCAATTACGACACAAGGCGAGCCAATCGCCCGAACGATCACGACAGCGTGTTCGCACTGTCAGCACGACATCTAATGTCTCCAAGAAGTCTGAGAGATCTTTCTCCTTTGCTCTCTACCGCTCCAAGGACAAGGATAAGGAAAAGGAAAAGGAAAAGGAAAAGGAGAAAAAGGAAAAGCTCAAAGCAGCCAAGAAGGATTTCAGGGAGCGAAGCAAGAGTGGATCCAGTGTCGAATTGGAGAGTCTCTCCAGCGATAAAAATCATGGCTTGCATCTCAGCGTGCCTAGATCCGGAGGTAAGTTGACGCCAGGGCTGTTGGTCGAATCGCCATCTGCTTCGACGGATGCACTTCCTCGCTCGAACAGCGATGTTGCGGGCGCTACACCTCCTTCTAGTGCGACGCGCACCTCGACCAAGCGGCTCTCGTCGGTGCGCTGGAACTTGGATGGTGACAATGCCGCAGTTGAGTCTGCACCATCAGAGGACACAACTCCGGTGGCAGAAACGCTCGACAAGGAAGAACGCGATCGAGCCGCTATGCCGCCACCGCCATCGGTTGTTGTTGATCATGCCTATATTCCGATTCGAGCTAGCGGCATCACCGCTGCCTCTTCTTCTGCTCTCAACTTGGCCGAGCCGCTCTCCAACTCTGCCACTGCACCATCAGCGACAGTTGCTGAGCCTGAGAAGAAGGCAGACGGATCCGACACGTTCCTCTCTCCCCTGCCACGTTCCACAGTCTCACATCCGATCACAGCACCACCAGCCTCGACCAAAGACGCGGACACAGCCAGCATCCGTTCCACTGCTTCGTCCGCCGGCGGCGGCGATCACAAAAAGAAGATCAGCAGCAACGACCTAAAGGGACTCTATCAAGCCAGTCTTTCCATCCCGCAAAGCCTCTCCACCAGCACCGCTGTCGGCCTTGACCGACTCAAACGCACCAGTCGAGCAATCGGTCAATTCGCCAAGGACGCCACCAAATCCTCGTCCAATCGTCCCTTTTCCCGCCCCAATTCGAGCGCCGGCTCTGGTGCCCTTCCGCTGCACGACAGCCAAGGTGTTTCCGGCCGTGAACGCCGGTCGAAGGGAAATCGCGGCATCGAACCTTCTGAAGCCGCGTCCAAAGGGTGGCAGGGCGCCGGGTGGTTGAGACCCATCTCGACCGCGCCGGTACCGCTACCGCTTTCACCGGATCTCTCTTCGCCCAAGACGGAGGAGTTTGAAGACGCTGACGCGGTGGATAGATTTGGCTCGCTAGCATCACACAATTCGGATGGACGGAGATCAAGTGGAACAGATCAAACAGTCGTATCGGCAGAGGAGAACTTTAGGCCAGAGCATAAGAGAGAAAGCTCGTTCGCCTCCGTCTATCACGATGTCGAGGAGGTTGACGATGCTACTTGGCAAGATGAGCAGGTCAAGTTGGGCCATCCGGCAGAGATCGCTACTGCTGTGCTGCCTGCTCGTGGCCAGCAGCTGTAATGACAGGGCCTCGCTGTTGGTGCTTTCACCTCAACGCATTTGAGTCGTTTAGGAAGCTCTTTTGCTTCAGTTGTTGGTACTTACCATCACATACTTTCATTGTATTCTTATCTTTTATCGCAATATGCATCGCTCTTTCTTTCAGGTTCGGATTGATATCAGGTTGGTCAGAGCTGGCAGCGACAAAGTGTAGGCGCTCAGATGGAAGAGGACAGCATAAACCCAAAATTTTAATCATAGTTGTTAGGCCGTCAGTTTTTTTTAAATCACACATTGAAAATGCCTTGGTGGAGGTCTGACCGCCAAAAAAGGCTTCGCGAATTGTGATCGACCGACCGCGCGTCTCAGCCAAACTGCACTCTTCCACCCAACACACTTTCGAGCGTCGTCCTCGCCGACACTATCTCATCCACCATCATCACCCCTTCGGATTCATCGTGTCGACACCTGAACCTGTACACGCTCTGCTACATCGATTACACACGCACACGGGGCACACGAAACTCTCTCAAACCAACTACACACCTGAATTTCGCCACATCGTCTCGCACCGCTATCGACCATGCCAGAGCCAGTCAAGGCTACCAAAGAGGAGGCACCCGCCGCCAAGTCCGCTGACGCTCCCGTCGTAAAGCCGCCGAGCGAGAGGGAACAGCTCCTGGCCTTGCTGCGTCACAACTTCTTGCTGATCGAACGCAGTGTTTCCCACATTGAGCAGCGATTTACTGCTCGTGTGCTGCGTACGCTTCCGTACGTCAGAAGAAAGGTCAATGCCTTCCCCGAGGTGCTTGCTTTGGCTGTCCAGGAGGGCATTCTAGCCAACGGACAGGACGAAGCCATCCAGAAGCACCTACTCACCTTTTTGCCTCAGGCGTACACGCCCGAGCCACCTGCTGCTAAGGATGCCAGCTCGACCGCTGCTGCTGCCTCATCGGACGCTATGGATGTCGACTCTGCCGAGCCCAAGGCTGAAGCTGACAAGGATACAAAGGCCGCTCCCGCTGCTCCTGCTGCTGCTGCGTCTTCAGTCAAGCCTGCTCAGAGGCAGCCAGAGGCTCAGCCTGAGCTCGTCGCCTACCTCCGCCTGCTGACGCTCGTCCACTTGATCGATACCAAGAAGCTCGACGCGGCCTCCAACGAAGCTGTTGCATCCATCTCTACTATTACCGGTCAGAATCGAAGGACACTCGACCACCTCGCCGCCAAGACCATCTTCTTCCTCGGCAGGGCAGAGGAGCTCAAAGCCGACCAGGCCAAGGTCAACGGTGCCCGCGTCGAGGGTGGTCTCACCGCGATTCGAAGTCAGTTGCTCAGCCTCCAGCGAACTGCCTCGCTTCGACACGATACCGAGACCGAGGCGACCATCATCAACTTGTTGCTCAGGTCGTACATTGTCGAAGCCAACCTGTACGATCAGGCTGACAAGCTTGTGGCTAGGGCTCCGTTCCCCCGATCCAGCGCTAGCAACCCACAGGTGGCCAGATACGATTACTATGTCGGACGCATTCGTGCTGTTCAGCTGGATTACACCCAGGCTCACGTACATCTTCAGCAGGCGATTCGACGTGCTCCTCAGGCTTCATTGCCTCAGGAGTCTGCCCCCACTGAAGGTGCGACGACTGCTACCAGCACCAATGCTGCCACTGCCAAGCCTGCGCCAGCTGAAGAGAAGAAGGAGTCGAACCCCGTTGGCCAATCTCAGACCGCAGCTGGATTCCTCCAGACCGCATACAAGTTTTTGGTTGTAGTCGAGCTGCTGATGGGTGAGATCCCGGAGCGATCCATCTTCCGCACTCCCGTACTGCGCAAAGCCCTCTCCCCATACATGGAGATCGTCCAAGCCGTCCGCGTTGGAGATCTGCAACGCTTCCAATCAACCCTCCAAAAACACACTCCCCTCTTCCAAACCGACAAGACTCTCTCGCTCATCGTCCGTCTTCGTCACAACGTCATCAAAACAGGCATTCGAATGATCTCTCTCTCCTACTCTCGCATTTCTCTGGCAGACATTACGCACAAACTTCACCTCGAATCCGAGGAAGACGCCGAATACATTGTCGCCAAAGCGATTCGAGACAATGTGGTCGACTCCAGAGATACTCGCGTCGATCACGAAAAGGCCGAAATGGTGAACCGCGAAACAAAGGATCTCTACGAGACGGATGAACCCATGCAACAGTTCCAGCAACGAATTCAGTTCTGCCTCCAGCTGCACAACGAAAGTGTCAAAGCAATGAGGTATCCTCTGAACGGGCATAGGGCCGAATTGAATAGCGTAGCAGAGGCCAGAGAAAGGGAGAGGGAGTTGGCGGCAGAAATCGCTGAGGATGATAGTGATGATGATTGGGCGTAAGTTGGAGGGGTTAGGGGCGGCTTGGGAAGATTTGGAGGTGGAGATTCGACTTTTGACGCAATACAAGTTGATATCTTATGATGAGCATATAGTACCTTAATGTTTAGAGGACTGTGCGTGAGCGATTGCGATGGGAATTTCACAAGGCGCTTTGGTGGAAACAAGACGATTGGTTGAAGAAGAGTTGGGTTTTGTGATGATGAAATACATATTGCGGGCTGCTTGCTTGTGTGTCATGATACGACTTAGGGTTGGATCAAAGGTGGTGGTGGACTTTGCTCTGCTGAAACCTCTTGCTCGGGCATATCTTTTCGTCTTTGCTGCTGTCGATGTGTTTCTTGTATCTCTTGGCTAGCCTGCTGCGTTTGCTGTTGCTCGTGCGCCTGCGCCTCGTCGCGTTGCTGTCGATAATGAGCTTTGGCAAGCTTCCTCACCCTTCTCTCGGCCTGTCTGATCAACTGCTCCTCTGCGCTGACCTCTTTCCTTTTATACTTGCCCCTACCTATGCCCTTTTGCGCCTCTGTTGTGTCTGCCAATGTGCCACCCATAAGGTTTGCCATTGATGCCAGACGACCTGCGTCGGCTGTGCCCCAATCGTCTTCTGCTGTTGTTGTTGATGTGGTGTTGGTGATGTTGGTGGTGTTAGCGGCGGTGGTGGTGTGGACGTGATTTGGATTGGCGGATCTGGCAAGAGAGTGGAGAGCTTCGAGGCTTGAGCCTTGCCCAGCGGCCGTTTCACGAGCGGTGGGATCGTAGATCGGCCTAAAGAGCAACCGCGTTCGCGTGGTGGAAGAGGCAACATTCGCTCGAGTCTCGGTGCCGGTCGAAGGAGGGATAGGATTTAGGCAATGTTGTTTTCCTTTGGCACGAGTAGGATCAAAGTCGTCACAGAGTACGATTTCGCTTCCAAACATATCCATTCGGCTACCGCGCAGTACGCTATCGCCAATCTTCATCAGCGGCCGGCTGGTGTCGAGCCCGGTTATGGAGAGCATTTTACCAGCACCTAGGTGGGGCGCACTACTGCCACCACTACTGCCACTATTAGATCCAGCATTGGTTGTTTGAGCGTTGGTGCGGGAGTTAGCCTCGGCAGCGTTACTGTTGGTGTTGGTGGTAGTGCGGGTGCCGCGGATGGTTCGAGCGGCACCAGAAGCGACCAATGATGATTGGTCGGTATCTCCACTGTCCAGCCCCCCGCTGTATCCTAGAAGTGCGCGGCGTGCGATTCGATCTGTGCCCAGATCCAGAGTTATGAGCTGCTCCTCGTCTTCGTAAGACCATTCGGATGCAGAATCGTGCGAGTCAGAGTCAGAGACAGGGTCGGAATGCGTTGAAGAGGGATCATAAGGTGTACTCCTCGAAGGGCCTGCTGCAAAATTGTCCTCGGGAAGTCTGTGCCAGCACGCATCTATGATTGGGGCGGCTACCGTCATTGCTGCTGCTAGAGGTGCGATTACGGCCTTTGAGGCAGGAGATGATGGACAGCAACAAAGAAAAAAGGGCAAATCGTTATGAATCAAGGGTCTCATCTTGTGATTTTCGGGGGAGAAAAAAGTGATTTTCTTTAGGCACTGGTGGCTAAGTTGGACAGGATGTGGAGGAGAAGAGGCACTTTTTCAGTGTGTACTGTAATGGTATGCCTCTGTGCATGCAGGGTGCGGTGCCAACATTGCGTTGGCGTGTGCGTGAAATTGAATCCAAAAAATAAGAAAACAACACACCACACGGCTTTCAACTCCGGATTTGAGCCGAGAGTGTGCAACGTGTGTCTCTTCAGCGCTATCTTGGTCGCTTGGGCTTGCTTACTATCACAACATCGTCTGGCTCAGCTACTACGCCACACCACACCATTGCCTATACCTTCACAACACAAGTATTCACATCGACAAAGAAGCCATCAAAGAGCCAAAACACAGGCTATGAAGTAGAGTCACCCCTCTGTAGCACGCTTTGCTGCGAGCGCCACCCTCGACCCTCGGTAAACTACAACTAGGAGCGGATCGTCGACATGCCCTTCGCCTGGACCACCGCTCCTTCTACCTCAGCAGCACCCTCAGACCGTATTACCTCCACCTCAACCACCCACACAAGAGGCCATCGTCGCGGGCTACCACATACTGCCTCCATGTCTTCCAACCTCAGCACCAGCACCAGCGCACGAGGTACCACTCTTTCATCCTCGTACCAGCCTCCCCCGCTATCTATGCCTAAATCCTCCACCTCTGCTGCCTTGACCAACGCAGATGAGAGCGACGACTTTCGACGCTTCCTCGACGAAGCGCAAGCCAAAGATGACCGGTCCCGCCAAAGGCAAGCACGAAACCTAGCCCTCACCACACATCGTGGTGGCGGCGCAGCAGAATCACTTCGCAGAGTTACTAGCTCGTCCACACTCAACAGTGCGCATAGCTTGCGCAATGCTCCTGCCGCGAGAATTCGAGAAAGAGATGCGTCGACCTTGGCTGCTCCAGCACGGAGTGTGTCCAATTACTCGGTCACATTTCGGAATCCGACAAGTCAGTTTTTGGAACAGCTTTCGGTCGATGCCCAGACTCCTGAATTAGGCATCGACGATACTCCCGTTAGTGGCAGAACGGTGGATAGCAAGAGCCATCTCACGGCTTTGGGTCATGCGGCTCAGGTGCAGAGTCGCTCTGCTTCAGGATCCCACGCTTCAAGGAGTAGCACGTTTAAAGGCAAAGCCCCGACTCAGCCTGTGCCTGTGCGTAGCTCTGACATTGCTGTCGAAAATGCTACTTCATCTAAATTCACCGCGTCGGTCGCAAGGTCGCCACCGGCTACTGCACCGACAAATACGATCCGCATCACTTCTCCGCCAAGACGCAGACCGCAGAGTTACATTCACAAGCCACCGGCCGAGTCGGCAGGATTAATTTCTCCACGAAAGTTGGGGGCGAGTGGGTTGGGGCATGGACTACCGACTTCGCCAAAGAGGAGCGCGGATGAGATGGAACGGTCCTCGTCTTTGCAGTCTGCAAAGGTGGGCGACAGTAACGGAGATCAAGTGGCCAAGGTGGAGCAGAGTCCCAATCCATCGGTGGCTAGGAGGAAGACTTGGTTCGGGCTCGGATGGCAGCGAGATGCGGGAGATCAGGCTCCAATTAAGGAGGCAGAGACAAACGATGAGGTGATGGAGCAGGCCAAGTCGGTGAATGATCAGCCGCCGCCACCCATGAATGAGGAAGAGGCTGCGTTCAGGCGGACTTTGGGTTACAACGATGTCTATAACCCAACAAAGAGCGCAAAAGATGCTGCGGATGGCCCGAAGGCGTTCCCGACGGGCAGGGATTCGGATGCTACGATCAAGGCTGAGCCAACTTTGGCCCAAATCCCGGTTCGAGAGAGACGCGTAAGCTGGTTGCCTTGGCGGAATCTCGCATCTGCAACTGCTGCGGATGAGGCTACTACCGCAAACGAAAGTGCCGCTCCTCAGGATCAGGATGATGCACATAGTGCAACTCAGGAGGCGATTCCCGAACCTGCACAAGACGAACCAACGCCTAGCGCCACTCAAGATCTGCATGAAGCCGTCACCCAAGACGAAGGCGAGAACACAGTCACGTACAGGACCGTCGTCAAGCGTGGCTGGATGGGGGCTCGATACGAGGTGCAGGAGCCGGTATCTGGTCTTCGAGACATCTTCAACCCTCTACAGGACCAAGCCCCTCCAGCTCAGACAGTGCCTACCCTTGCACCGAGCGACGCAACAGTTCAAGTTGCTCAGACCCAGCCTGCTCAAACTCAGGCTTCTTACCCACCAATAGGAGCTATGGAAGGAAATGCAAGGCAAGGCAGTGCTACCTGGCGATGGAGGTTCTGGTCTGGCCAACAAGGTCAGCCTGAACCAGGCGCTGCTTCTGTGGCTCAAGAGCTGGAGGTGCCCGCCGATACACAGATGGCCGCCGCTGCTAGAGACTCATCTCAGTCAAACTTCGGTGAAGGCGCAGCCGTGCCAATGGATATCGACCAAGATTGTCCTCCGCCAGAAGCGCCAACAGCCCCAGAAGGTGGCTCGTGGACCTACTCGTCTTATCTGGCTAACTGGGTGCCTACTTGGGTATACAATGCACAGCAGCAAGAGGCTGCGGCCAATACAAACGGCGATAACGACCAGGACGGAAGCACAACTCCAAAGCAGGATGCAGACACAACCGCTGAAGAATCGCACCGCACTCCTGCTGAGCAGGTCAAAGCAGATGCGCTTGCCCGAGATGCGTCTGCTGCGATCTTTGACGCCAATAAAGCAGTGCTCAATAGCACCACCAAAAGCGGATGGATCAAGTTTTTCGGCTCACGCAGTGCCAACCTCCCTCGAGAAGCGCCTGGGGCCATTACGAATGACGACGGTATGGAGGTGATGGACATCAGCGAGATGGAAGGACCTGCTCAGCCAGCTACGGCTCGTACGATTGCGTCGAGCAATGGGCGTCTTACTCCCGACACTTCGCGAGCTCCTCGTGCAAGGACGGCCACGGGTGGCAGCCTGGCCGGGTCGAAAGCGTCTTCCCTTGCTAACGAGACTGTGACCCCGCTCTCGACGAGTAAGGATAGTGTCAGGAATCTGAGTAAGGCGGCTATTACGAAGGCGGCGAATTCGACTGCTGCTTCTACGCTTGGTCTTGGGAAAGGTAAGCGGGCAGATGCGGCTCAGGTTAACAGCAACGGTGGCAATGGTAGAAGCAGCTTGCAACCTGCTAAAGACATCAGTAAGGGATTGGCGCCACACGGCAATGGGCCGTCGCGTTCTGGCGCATCCACTCCGACCAAGTCTGCCGGAGATCCTGCACCGGTAGCCCCGCCAAACTTGGTGCTGCCTTCGTTCGAGGATACCTTTACACGAGCGCCCCGGATGTGGGCGCCCAAGGTCGGTGTGCTGGAAAGGACGCTAAGTGCGGTCAACAGCTACTTGTTTAGCAAGGTGCCTGATCTCGAGCGGATGAAGCGGCCGACCCGATTCTCAACCTATGGTGAAACGAACCTGGGCTCGAGTGCTTCCTCGTTCAAAGGCAGTGCTGCTTCTTTTGCCGGGGTAAAGCCTGCCCAACGAGTTGCGGGCAAAGCCAAGGCAACTGGTACAGGGTCGAGCAAGGACAAGGGAGTGGAAACGGCACTGAAGGAAGTGGCTGAATCAGCACAGCGTCTTCCGAGGGCTTGGTCGACGGTAGGCATGCACGACAGGGCGCAGACCAAAGGCACAGCTGGAATCGGCAAGATTGTAGTCATTGGTGTGCATGGCTGGTTCACACAGAGCATCTTTAAGAATATGATTGGAGAACCGACGGGCACATCCGCCAAGTTTGCGGCCATGCAGACCGAATCCATCCGACGCCATTTCCTCGAGGCAGGGCTGGAACTCAACCCGGAAGCTATCACTGCGATCTCGCTGCAAGGCGATGGTAAGGTAGCAGATCGTGTTGATCGCTTGTTTGCTGAACTCATCAGCAGGCCCAACTGGGTGCACGACCTCAACACAGCAGATGCCGTCTTCCTCTCGGCTCACTCGCAAGGCGCCATCGTCGCGACGCAACTCTTGGCACGCTTGATCGAACAGCGACACGTCCTCGCCGAGAATACTCGCATCTGTCTTCTGGCAATGTGCGGCATCCATCACGGCCCCTTTGCTCATCTCAAATCGAGCATCACAGCAAGCTACATCAACTACTTTGAAACCGCAGCAGCCAAAGAACTCTTCGAGTTCCAATCTTCCTCCTCCGTCGTCTACCAGCAGTACACGGCTGCGCTCAAGATTATCCTCGATTCGGGGACAAAGTGCGTCTATGTCGGTTCGACGGACGACAACGTGGTGCCGATCTACTCTGCGCTCAACAGCAGTAATAATCATCCTAGCATCTTGAGGGCGCTGTACATCGATGGACAGGCTTTCCCCAAGGTCGACTTTTTGACCAACTTGCTCGTGCTCTGTGTTGCGGTAAGAAACGCCGGGCTGGCGGATCATAACTTGTTGACACTGCTGAGCGCCAGTGTGGCTGGCAGTCTGTATGGCGGGAAAGGGCATAGTCTGGTATACGAGGAGAAAGCGGTGTACGACCTGGCCACCCGATATCTGTTCGAGACTACACACCCGTTGGCGGAGCCTACATTCGCACCTGGTCCGACTGGCGTCACAAATTCCTCTTTGAAAATCCACAATCACACTGCTTCCACAAGCTCCAACAGAAAAGCATCAAGTGGCGATTTGGATCCGGAAAAGACCGCGGTTTTAATCTCTGAAGGATTCGAAGCGCAGCGATGGAACCCCTACGAGTTGCCCTGGGCGCTACGTGGTCTCTTTGAAGACAAACACATCCGTAGCCTCTTTGCAGAGGACATGCTCAACCTTCTCCAGAGCTACGAAGACTGGAAACCAGATGCCAAAAGTAAAGCCCTCAAAGACTTGCAGTGGCGATTGGCTCCTTTGGCCAGTATCAAGCCTCCTCCGATTGAAGGAGAGGGTGCAGAAGATGAAGCAGCGATGGGGGATCGGGAGAAGGGGAAAGGGTCCAAGTTGTAAGTTTTCATTCTTTTCACTCTTTGTATTCATTTTCATACCCGGATCGCAAGGTTATTTGTGTGTATAGATGTTGATTGTGCGGGGTGTGATTGAAAATAGCCAAGTGTAGACATGGTGTTGAAGAACGTGGAATTGGGCAAGTCGCGCCGGCCCAACGCGTAAATTGGGCCCAGACGCGGCACTTCGCACAGGTCAAGGCAAGGAAAAAAAATCAACCTTCGGCTAAGCAGACCAACCCCGCTTCAGGACGGGAATCAGATGTGTTGCATGGTAATTTACACTTACCTTATCCTTTTGCCAACACACTCACTTATCTTCTTCGTCTCTTTGGCTTCCGTTACAAGGCTATCATTCTCGCTCGGCTCCATCGACACATCGCTCGCCCCACCATCGTCCAGCTTGCGTGCGTGTCACTCGATATACACCAAGAGTCCAACACTCTTCTATTGATTCTTGCTTTCCAGGGTGAGGGTTTGAGGCTTCTTCAGCATTGATTGATAGCCTCCTGGAGATTTCCAAACGACCTTGGACACATCTCATTGACACTAGCTCGTCGCGGGTGTCTCGATTGGTGGCTGCTGAAAGGGTTGATTGGACAAGAGTTGCCATCTAGGACGTCGTCGCTGTTCGTGGTTACATACTGCGACCATTCCGAGGTTCTTTGGCACGAGCCTCGAAGCAGGCTTCTTCTCCTGCCCACGTATAGATAAGCCGACGGCAACACCGCTGCGTTGCGAAGCAAGATCTTCAATCGTTTTGGTGTCTTCTGATCGGATAGCAAAGGTGCATCACCTGCACAAGATCTTTTATCTTGACTACATCTCGACGCACGAGCACCGCGGGCACTTGATCTTTCCATCTAAGTCCTCACGATGCTGATTGCTCTCATTGGCCCGCCCGGCGCCGGCAAAGTCTCGGTTGCGCAGTATTTAGTCACCTACCACAACTTCACCCTGATCACCATCCAGTCTGTCTCTGCCACCTTTCCTTCGACATCTTCAACAGCGTCACTTGCCACAGACGCCGTCATTCAGCTTCCAGACAGTAAAGTGATGCTGGAATATGTGACCGATCGCTGGAACGATCGCTTTGTCACCCTCGAGTTGACCAATGTAGGTGATCTGGAGGCGTTTATCAAGCGCCCCTTTTTCCTATGTGTTGAAGTTGGCGGACCGCTATTATTGCGATGGGGTCGGTATGGCCGCAAATATGGGGACAAGATGGGGCTGGAAGAATTTGTTAAGCTGGACGACGTCATTTCGTTCGGTAGCGGAGCAGCATCAGAGCAAAAAATGAACGTGACAAAGGCCAACGGGGCGGACATGAAACCCTCCAACTCATCCACATCCTTAATCGGCGGCAATGGAATCCTTGACAATGTCGCAAGCATCTCCCTCTCCCCGGCCCCCTCAACACCTTCAGGCCTAACAGCATTACGACGCTACGTCCACCTAAGCATAACCAACGACCACCCCACCCTCTCCGCTCTTTTTTCGCACTTGGACACGCTCAATCTCACTTCTGAAGAACGTCTACGCCCCTGTTGGGATACATATTTTCTCAAGCTGTGCAATCTCGCCTCCCTCCGAAGCAACTGTATGAAGCGCAGAGTAGGAGCAGTCCTAGTAGCCTCCAATCGAATCCTATCCACAGGCTACAACGGCACACCCAGCGGCCTCAAGAATTGCAATCAAGGCGGCTGCAGTCGATGCAACAATACCCTCCTTGCACCCCCTCCTTTCGTCACCTCCAACGGCAACAGCAACGGTAAACCAGAGCTCAACCGAGCAGGCAGCAGTGCATGCGGCCAGAATTTGGAAGAATGTCTCTGCCTCCACGCCGAAGAAAATGCCCTCTTGGAAGCAGGACGTGCCAAAACTGCCGGTGCAACAATGTATTGCAACACCTGCCCTTGCTTGCGTTGCGCCGTGAAAATCATCCAGACCGGGATCAAAAAGGTCGTCTATCAGTTGGAGTACAGTATGGACGCAAGAACTAAAGTCATCTTTCAACAGGCTGGCGTCGAGATTTGTCAGATTCATCTCGACGCTTAAGCTTGCCCATTGAAGAATTTTGGCTCAAGGCAATTGAATATGTTATGCGATCCCGTTGTGATGTTGCGATCAAAGTTGGTGTTATTGCGATGCGAATGTGTGAGATGGCAAATGGTGTGAGGTGATGTGATTGCGCAAAGAAGCTATGCGGAGTGGACCGGGAAACGCAAATGCAACAACACAACGTGTGATGGCAAAGAGTGTGATGGCCAATCATATTTGTGTGATTGTCAAACTATAATGGCTGCAAAAACAGCAAAAATCGCAAGTAAAGGAATGCATCAATACAATGATTATACTAGCTTGTACTAATGACGGAGATGAGTCGTGTGGCGGTGGTTTGGAGTTGGATTGTTGCGAAGGTCGAGGAAGTGGTTACAGAGGTGATGGCTGTATTGGCGCTAATGGTGGTAGTAGTTGGTTTAAGTTCTTGATCGATAGAGATGCTCTTAAGCCCTTCCGAGAGAGTATGAGCGAAGCGCAGCAGGCTGTCATCTGAATCTTTAGTGTGCGTAACACCTTCTTCACTTGCCAAATTCAATACAGAAGCGTCTTTACCCACAACACTTTCCATCTGTGCGCCAAATTGATCCACCAACGCACAGCATCGAATCACAATTGTCCTACTCAACAGCGGATCAAACCGCGACGTATCCAACACGTTGGCTATCATCCTAATCACTTCTTCCGCTTCCTCTTCCCCACTCGCCACCGTTCTTCGCGAGATGACGGAAGACAGTACCTCTCCAATCCGCAAGGTACTTCTATCCACCCAATCCCTCTCCAAACCACCCAAACTCTTGAGCAAAATCACCGTCTCCGGAGATTGATGCACCGACGAATACTGAATATCGGTATACACTCCGATCTTTCCAAAAAACTCCTGGAACAATCTAAGCAACTTTGGAAATCCCTCTCCTCCTCCTTTCGCACCAATCCCACCACTCAACATCTGCGCCAACCAACCAGACCTCCCCGTCGCACTCATCACCTGTCCTTGCAAGCTTTGCGCAAAAGTCAACCAGAACGTATAACTCGGCTTATCACCCAACACCTCCAATGCAGCAGAGAGAAAATTGACACCAGTCTCAGAGTCACTTTTCAGCTTGAGCACCTTTTCAAGCAGATAAACTTTGCTGCATACCGCACCCATCTCTACTACGATCAAGCTTTCCAGCCTTTTCCAAAGTGCGTCGGCCCACACTTGTTGCTGTTTGGCACGTTCCATTTCGGTAGTGTTGGTTCTCCTTCCGCTGCGATATGCCGAGTATCCTGGAGTGCTCGTTTCTAACGTGGGTATGGGAGAATTTAGCTGCCGTGAAAGTGTGGAGAGGTCAAAGGCTGCAGCAGTGCGTTCTTTGACAACTTCTGTCAGATCGTTGAGCAGATCCTGGACGAGACGTGGCAAAATGCCCAGATTGAAGGCCGTCTGAAGGGCGCTTCCGAGCATGATAGGGGAAAGATCGCGAAGACCTCGCACAATCATGTCTTCCATACTGTCGACAACTGTACTCCTGGCACTTTCCAGTGTAGGCAATAGATCTTGAACTATTCGTAGTTTGAGTAGAGAAGGCTCTACCGAAGAATCGTTCTGTGGAGTGTTGAGTAAAGTGGTGAGTTCCGAGATGAGCAGTGCTGCTCGAGAAAGGTCGCGCCCATGAACCTGACCACGACTTTGAGGGGTTTCGTCCGCCCCCGCCTCAGGTTCGGCTTCAAGCTTGTCCCTTTTTCCCGTGAACAAGGACTCCATCTGCGATTCCAATCTGCGTGCCAGTGTAACGACCTTGCTGGTCCTAGCTACCAAATCTCCCGCTGCATCATACGAACGCAAATCAGCCTGAAGCTTGACCAATCGCACGAAAGGATCATGAACTTTGACTCTGAGATTCTTGACCTCATCATCGAGCAATTTCAATCCATCCCTTGTCTGTCCGACCCCACTTTGCATCGTAGCGAGATTCGACGTGCGTCTCAGCAGCTCGGGTGCATTGGTTGTGACCTGTGTAGAAATAGATCGGTCCAGTTCTTCAATCGCAAGGTTGAGACGGGAAATTGCAAGCGAAAGATCAATGTCTTCCTGAACCTGTTCTCTTTTACGGGATCCAGGATCATTTTTCGCAGAAATGGGACTGGTGGTTACGGGGCTGAGAGAGATGCTCGATTTGCGACCGATCGGATCGGTGGGGGGTTGCAAAAGTGAGGTTGAAGAAGATGATGTCGAAGGATGTTGGGCTGCGGAAGATGTGGATGCGTCAACGTCGCGTATGAGCGAAGATACATACGAGCAGGCGTCGAAGGAAGGTTCGAGAAAGAGGGACAAGTCAGTGGCTGCGTTTGCTGTAGTAGAGGATTCTGCCGGAGTTGCATGTGGTGACAACAGTGGTGAAGGTAGTGTCGCGGTTGCAGTTGCGGCTCGGGCAGATGTTAGAGAAGCCATCGTGCCGCGCACTTTGTGTAGACGTAGATCGTGTGGGACAAGCTGTTGGTGGTAAGAGGATGTGCTTTACGGGCCGGGCAGTGCGGCATGAATGGGTTGGTTGTTGGGGAGAGAGCAACACAAAGTACACTGTAAACGCTCAGGCCAGCTTTGGGAAGAACGAGGCTTCAGATCCATCTCCCGAAATTTCAAAAAAAGGGTCTGGAAAATCGTGGCACAGAAAAGACGCAATGGGAGTTGTCGGCGTTGCTTGACAGCTGCCTTTGCGACAAAGAGCCACAAACACACACACTCACAGACACATATGTACTGTATGTCTTCGAAAATCCAATCAAGCAGTACCATGGCATAAATGGAGAACGAGCTTCCAATATATACAAGTAGGTGGGGGAAACCGAAAAAAAGTCGAGGAGAACCTTACTTGTTAGCCGCTGCGATAATGTCGGCGGCCCTCTCGGCGATCATATAACAAACAGCCTGGGGGTGACCGGGAAGCAGCCTAGGGAAAGCAGAAGCGTCGACGACACGAAGCGAGTCGACACCAAACACCTTAAAGTTGGAGTCGAGCACACCGCTCTGAGCATTCTTGGCCATCCTGCAGGTGGAAGCGGCGTGCCAGACGGTCATCAAGTTCTTCCTGATGCTGGCGAGGATCTGGTCATCAGTAGCTACCTCGAAGCCGGGGAAGCTCTCGGTACCACTGGTCCGCGTGCTCTTCATGGCGTTTGCCGCAAAGACTTGACGAGTGCGCTTGAACGCTGCGATGGCGACTTGCTGGTCAACAGGGCTCGAGAGCCAGTTTGGTCGGATAGCGGGCAGATCCTTGGTGTCAGCGCTCTTGAGGGTGACCGAGCCTTCAGAAACGGGAGCGACAATGGCCACGAGCAGAGACGCGAATTGCTGCAAGCTCAAACCGTTGACAACGTTGTTGACCAAAAGGTTGCTGAAATCACCAACGAAGCCCGGGGCGGACAGATACTCGATCTCGGGCCAGTCCGAAGGGTTGGACTTGAGCGAGCTTGCCTGGATCTGATCGAGGAAGGTGTTGTTCCATTTCTCAAAGCCAATAAGATCGGCAACATTGTTGGTGAAGATGCCCTGGTTGTTGAGGTTGAAGTTGGCGATGGAGGAAGCGAGGAAGATGGGGTCGTTGGCTTCCTTGGTTGGGGTGTCGACATTAACTGTGTATGTGGGGCCAAAGAAGACGTGATCCTGCATGTGCTGTCCGACGTTAGAGTTTTCGACGACAACGGGAATGTTCTGAGCCTTGAGCTGATCAGCAGGACCGATACCAGATACCATCAGTAGCTGCGGAGACTGGAAGGCACCAGCACTAATGATGATTTCTTTGCGAGCCTTGAGCGTCTTCTTGACACCAAATGGCAGTGTGTAGTCGACCGAAACAGCTTTCGGCTTGCCACCGCTAGTGTTGAAGTTGACCTTCTTGGCAAGCGCTTCAAAGATGACGTTGAGGTTGGTACGCTTGTCGTCCTGCGCCTGCTGGTAGAACGAACGCGAGGTGGCTCTCTTGCCGTTGGTCTTTTCCACAGTCAAAGTCGAGTACTGAGCACCGAGAATGTTGCCCGAGCTCATATCGTTGGTAGTCGGCACACCGACCTCGTTGAGACTGTTGAGCAAGGGACCCGAGAAGGGCTGAGCATAGTTGGGGAATCCAACGCTGACAGGACCGCTGCCAGGGAAGGCGGCCGGGTTGTATTGGGCAGGAGGGTTGTCGTTTCTGAACTCATGACGGGGGCCGAACGCGGTAAAAGTCTTCTGGTAGTAGGGGAGGGTGTTGTCGAAAGACCACTGGCCATCGCCAGTGAGGTCGACCCACGTCTGCTGGGCTTGCTTGGGGGGTCGGTGGTAGAGCATAAAGTTCCTAGCTGAGGAGCCGCCGATGCATTTACCACGAGCATACTTGACCTTGCGGTTGTCATAGCCAGCCTCTCCTTCGGTCACAAAGCCCCAATCGATGTTTCCGTTGACCCTGAAATGACCGAAAAAGCATGCGGATGAGCGACGTTCGACAAAAGTTGGCATATGAAGAAGAAAAAGCATTGTGAGTCAGCGGTTCACCAGTGCTTGAGGCAGTAGTTCTCCCATCCAAATCCAAGCAGGGTTGGTGTACTTACCAGTCGGCAGGGCTGGCACCGACACCAAAGGTATCGTAGCCAGGAGTGTCAACGAGCTGCTGGTTGATCAGATTGGAGCGGTAATCGATACCCGCTTCGAGCACAGCGACGGTGACATCTTTGTTCTCCGAGAGACGCGCAGCCAGCGTCATACCCGATGTACCACCTCCAACGACAATGTAATCATAGGTATCGGTCGTTGGGGCAGGAGAAGGGAATAGCAGCCTTGGATGAAGGTGGTCGTCATTTACAGGGTGGGTGCGGACACTTCCAAACGAGGCGACAATACCTGCCACGACGGCGATACGGATCGCGGTGCGAGTCATGATGATTCAGTGTACCTGCAGCAGGCTCTAATGCGAGTCCCAAGGTAGGCTGGGAAAGGGAAGGACAGCAGCCAGGGATGGTGCTGTGGGGGGAAGGCGTTGAGGAGTGGAGAAGAACTTCGGCTTGCAATTGGAACCTCAAGAGACAAGCAGCGAGCTTATATAGAGTTTGGGTATATCTTCAACACTCACCAAGGCGGCCATTCTGATGAACTTGCCTCAGCCATTCTGTAGGCCTGAGCGTAACCTTCTACGCTCAAACCGGCAGGACCCAAGGCTCAGTTCGCCGCTTTGACAGCAAATAGTAAGCACAGTCATGTGGCGAGCCGAGACGAACCAACCATTGACCCACAGGTGGGAAAACTTGCCTGGAGAAATCATGTCGGCCAAATCGATTGGCCTCCGCAAGGCACCAGCATGCATGGTCATGCGGGCCGTTTGCAATTGAGTTTACAGGAGACTAGAAAAGAGGCTCCTACGTTGTCCTCGTCTGTTTCCGAAACTCATAAAAGGGCCGTTCTTTTGCCGAGCTCCCATTCATGGAGATGATGCTGTGATTCGAACCAGGAACAGGAACAAATACGGGAAAGAATGAAGAGGGAGGAAGAGGCGAAACGAGTCAGATACACTAGCGGGTCTAGATGCGGAGCCGGAAAGACGCTAATGCATCGGAGTCTTCTGAGACGAGAATCTGATGGAGGCTTTACACTCGGGGCCCCTTCGAAAATGATAGATTCACAGACTAGCCCTCAAAAAACAACTTCACAGAATGCCCTCCATTGTGGATCCAAGCATGATGGATTGGGCTAAAGTTTGATGGATCGGGGACCATGCTCAGGTACACACACCATCGACTTTGTCGGCTCGTCCCTGTTGACAAGGCAAGATAGTTGCTCGAACATCAAGCAAAACAGATTATGTTTCTGTATAGTGCATGAGGTCCAGAAGACAAATCCGAGCACATTGGACTTTGGCGGCGATCAGTGGGTCCTGCCAGCCAAGTCAACCCAAGCATTGCGACCAATCGTTCAACAGAGACACTCACACCAAGAAGTTGTGCATGGTAATCTACAGAAATTACTGCAGATAACGCCTCGCGTCAAGGTGTGCTTCCGCTGTGCCCCTGCTGCACCCTCGACCTGATCTGAGCTGCCTTCTTTATCATCACATTGAACCTAGTCCATCGCATATGCAAACACATCGTACTAACAAATGCAGCAAGAAACTTGCCGGTCGAACACAGATTTCCAGGTCTGGACTCCAACATACGTTCGTCAAGGGTCTCGAAAGGGATTTGCATCGGGTTACCAGGCGAGGTCTTCGGCTGTGTTTTTGCCACTAATCGACTGTATGTATATGTGGTGCAGCGTGAAAGGGGGTAAAAACAAAGACTGGAGCCGAACACCAAACAAGGCGGAGAAACACATCCGGGAAAGGACAGGCGTCAAATCGCATTACAGAACACCAGCCGAGGCGGGTCGCAGAATGAAGTCCGTTGACTGTATCTGGGCGCTCTTTTTGTAGCTCCGACCCTAAAAATGTACACTAGCGATCTTGCTAAGAAAAGATCAAAGCATAATGCGGGGAAGCTCTTTGCTTCAAGTTACTTTTCGAGTCTAATCAAGATGAGCTGCACATCCCAGTTGGACCAGCGTCCTTTTGAACAAAGGTTCCTCAGATGTGTGTGCCCAGCTGCGGCTTCGGCTTTCCATCGTGGTCCAACTCGAGCTCGATCATCTAGTCGACTTCGATAACGTGGTGCTGTATGAAAGTTCGTGTGGGTAAGATTGCTTGTTTGAGTACGAGCTCCTCATTGCTGAGCCCTCCAGGATGTTATCATTGTGTCGAGGATTGGGAGCTAGACCTTGAGATTCTAGAATGGGATGGTTCTGCGGCTCTTGTGCGTTGGCAGATTCTTCTCGTGATCAGCAATATCTCGGTAGCCATCCAGAAGAAAGATGCCAAAAGCCAGGGCATTGACATCAATATAACCAGGCCGCCCGCCACCGAGACCGCGTAGTAGAGTATGGACGCCATGATAGCATGACAGTATACAATGCCCCACAGGTTCAGAAGAAGAGCGGATCCTCGAGACCTGTTGTCGAACTGTCACTTTTTTACACCTGGAAATACCGCAAGGCTTTTTCCTAAGTAAATCGGGACTGCCGAACCTGTTCCTCATCTGTCGTCAATCAACAAGTTGAAGCTGCACCCATTCAACAAATGGCATTGGAAGCTACATCACCTGGTGTAGAGGGCGTGCGTGCCTGGACTGAGCCTGTCGGCCGCAACATATATGCTGTGTGGTCCTTCTTTGTCTCATCAGTATTCGTTTCCTCGTCACCTAACCTTGCTTCTGCTCCTCCAACTCATTTTGAGCCAATAGCGCTTATCGCTTGTTCGGTTGCGGCATTCTGGCGTCGCCCACCCTGTACCTTCACACCCTTGCCGCTTGTCTTGCGCTCGACCGGCCTCTCTTTATGGCGGGCCGGGAGCCGCCCGAGCTCAAGGACCTCACAGGTGTCTCGCCGGCAATTCACGCCAGTGTCTCATGTTTCTCTCCCATGATAATGAATAAACCGATAGGTTAGACGGGACGTGATGATACGGACTGGACCAGAAGATGAGGGTGTAGGGTACAACTTGTTCTTTCCCACACTTCAAAAGCGTAAGCTGATCGGGATCAAGAGAGTTTGCCCGTGCAACCATTGTACACACGCAGAGCTCGGGCCCTCTGTGTCTCTGTCAGGCTAAACTCCCTCATGTTTGAGATCGGCCATCCGACGGATCGACACCGCACAACCGCCGCTTTCGCCTGCTTGTTCAAGTTCCATTTCTCCTCTCGCTTGCATACGTTCCCATCGATGCTTGCCGTCCAGCTAGAGCGAACTCCGCCCTCAGCGTCTGCAGAATTGAGTTCGGCCCTCTGTACCCACGCTTTCTGCACTTGCAACAAGCCCATGCTTTCTTATTGTGCGATGAACCTGTGGCGAGCTGATCGTGGAATCCGCCCCTGGATCAGCTGAGTCGATGGCCAACAAGATTCTCGCACATCTTTGAAAGGATGACGACGAGTTCTCAAAGGCTCGCGCTTGTAGCTACTCGTGAGTGAGACTGAGTCAGGGCCCAGGAGGAGCTCAATAAGGGACGGAGGAGGTTTCGTCTTCGGCTTGGATCAGTGCTCGTGTCGAGAACGCTTGATGAATTGATCCAGAAGCGCTCCTATTGGCAAGAAGCTATGAGGCGGGTGAATTTGGTCAAGCTAGACTATGTTTGTCGGCTTAAAGAGCTGGTCAACTTTCTCTCAGAGTCGTCAAGATGAGAGCGGGCTCAAGGTAGAGATGCAGCCGTCAGAAGAACTCGCATCGAGGGGTTTGCTTCAAAGGTGTTAGAGCTACGAAATAAATCGCCGTTGATCGCTTTTTGGAACCCCGATTTCCTAATACCGTAGAACAACAGTACCAGGCAGACAAGGCGCCTCTCGTTGACGATGCAGATGACCAGACCGAGCCAATTGGGCTAGATCGACCACACAGTTCCTTTCTTGTTCTCAGAATTCTTCTTTGCCATCAAGTCTTGATATCACAGCAAGAGAACAGTCCACAAGCAACGCAGATTTCTGTAAGAGGGGCTCCAATTCTTTAACTGCACGATACAATCATCTCGCGGGGTTGTGCTTGTTCGGCTCGAGAAGCGTGTGGAAAGATCAGCGTTTATAGAAGAAAGTCGACCTGTGCCCGTCATCTTTTTCTAGGTTGTCATGCTTGCTGCTTGTAGAGCGCACAGATGCGATTTGCGATAAGGCGCCACGGAAAATTCCAAATTTCCTCCAACGAAATGCCTAGAAGAAATGGTCGTTGGACAAGGCACATTTTGCTATCACTGGTTGGCTCCAGATCGAGTTACTGTACACAGATCTATTAGTCACAAAATCAGTCCTTTGACCGCGATTGTTCACGCAGAGTTCAGCAAAATAAACTCGAGACAGGAGCACGTTGGCACTAGGCTGCGAATAGCTACAAGCACAGTCGCTGTGAATGAAATGAGTCGATACCGTCAAAGTCAACGATACATTGATCTGGTGGGTGGGTGGTGACAGCAGTGCGGTAGTTGCGACGAGGAGGAGGAGGAGCAGATGGGCAACAACAGCTCAAGGTCGAGGATCTGGATCTTCTTGGCGATTCGAGCATGTCACACTGGAAATTCGTCGCTTTTCCATACAGCAGTAGGCAGAAATAGATCAACGAGCCAACGAAAGCTGTGCATTATTTTGTGTGTGTGACGGAATTTGCGCACTGGCTTAACCGCACTCATGGCTCTGGCTCGAATTCAGAATCCAAGAAGAGGCACCAGAGCTGTCCAATATTTGACCGAGTATTTAGACACAGACACAGACACAGGCACACGTACAGGATACGCTATCGGCAACGGAAAGTGGAACTGCAAACGGCAACGGCATCATCAGCTTTTGCTCGACATCAACCAGAGCCTAATCTTTTTCTTCCATTTTTACCTTGCTTCCTAACTCCTACACATTATCGCAAACACATAGAGAGCATCTCCTTCGATATCAAGCTGCTCGTCATCATCGCCATCACCAAGACTTGGTCTTTGCATCGACGTTGCAAGCCTTGAGTATTGTATCATCACTCTCTGCTGCACAACCAGTCACGCGCTGACTGATTGCCAAATTCGGGAAGAGGTTCCCGTAAAGCCACACTCGAAGCATCGATCGACTGCAACGCTTTGTGATCATAGCTCTTCCAACACTGCAACATACAGCAATCTGCATCGCTGCATTCTGCAAACGCCACGAGCTCGAGTGCTTTTCTCTGTATCCCTCACGCTCAAGATCAGAGCCTCGAATTAAGGACAGCTAATCTGCTTTCTCGGGACTTGCCGACATTCCATCGGGCTCAAGCTGCTACACTGCCTGCTCGTACACCTCGCCTCTAATCCAAGATTGATTCGATCCGCGTCCATCGAACGTCGGAAGACTCCCGTCCTCGGATCACCTCTGCGTGGCTCCAATTCACTGCTGGTCTAGCAGCACGTTCCTCAGTCAGACAAGCTCAAGCTCACCAGTCGGAAGCTTTCCGAACCGAACGTAGGGTTGGCAATTTCAACGCAACAATGACCGGAAACGCAAGCACAAGCAATCAAGCCAGTCCACGCTCTTCACTTCCACCACCATCACAACAACCTCAGGCCCAAGCTCAAGCTCTTGCGCTTGAACGTCGTGGCTCCCTCACCCCAGGCGTCTTTTCCGAAGAGCCTCCTACTTTTGCAGGAGGTGCGGCAACCCAAGACGCCACTGCTGCTTCTGCCTCTTCCATCTCTGCTGCGGCTGATCCAATGTCAGCTCAGCCCTCTTCACCTCGTGCTGCTGGCGCTGCCGCCTCCTCATCGCAACAATCCAGCGTCGACTACTTCAAAGGCGCTGCACCGGCCGCCGATACCACTTCGGATTCCAACTTGAACCAGCCTCCAAGCCAAGCTTCCACCAGTCAGATCCAACGGGAGAGCGAGAAAGCTGAGGAAGGCATCATCTCGGCCTCGCTTTCCAACTCCATCTCAAACTCGACTCCCAACGAAGCTGGCGCTGCTCTGCCCACCTTGATCGGCAACGGTGACAAGGTCGTCGCATCACCTGCCTCCTTTGCCCCTCAGAACAACATCTCGATGCGTCCAGATGGCATTGGTGGTATGGGTCTCGGCACCGCTGCCACAGGCGATCTTGGTGCACAGGCCGAGTTTGAGACGCTCGACGATATGCGCAAAGTCGTCAAGGATCTCGAGGACGACTTTAACGCCAAGCATCCCGAGATGCCCCTCAGCGGTCGCATCATCCACGTCAGCCACTACATTCCCTTCGAGATCCGTCCACTTGCAGAAGTCGATTTTGAACGCCAACGAGAGGAGAGGATAGCTGCCACCGCCAGTGTCGCCGCCATGGCAGCTGCTGCTCGTGCACGCAAAGCAGCCAAGCTCGCCGCACAAGCCGAGCAGCGCGAGATGGAGGCTCAGCGTGAGCTCCAGCGCCAGGCTGGAATGCAGGAGACTGCTTCACGCAAGAACAGCTTCCGCGTCAGTTCACGTAGGTCCTCCTTCGCTGCTGGATTTGGAATGACGGGTCTGGAAGGACAGGACTTTGAAGCAAGATTGCGAGAGAACCAGGAACGAGCCAAGCGTCGCGCTGGACGAAGGGCATGGATGATGACGGAAGTGGTGGATGACACTAGCGAGTGCTCGGAAGAGGATCGTTTCACGCCTGTTGGATCGCGAAGAGGCTCCATGTGGTCGGTCGCAAGTCGTGGAAGTTTCAGCAGCTTCAACCAGGAGCCATGGAGACAGTGGGGCGGCGGCATCAGCGACGCCAACAGTCCCTTTGTTGACTCACCTCCCACCGCACCACCCCCGCCACAATGGGTGCTGACGCCTCGACGTGGTCACACTGCTCTCAACAGTGGTATCCGAAGTCTTTGCAGCACCCACCGTCAGACCTTTATTGGATGGCCCGGCGATGTTCACTTTGCCGTACAAGCTCGTGATGACCAGCGAAGCGACCCTTCCGAAACCACCGACATTGAGAAGCGCGAGATCGAGGAGGTGTTGGCTTCGCTCGATTCCGCTAGCGCTTGGGTCACACAGCAAGCACCGGTCGCAGGCGCACCCGTAGACCCCGAGTCCAACCAGCCACCTGTTGGCAAGGTTCCTGTGCCTGTCATGAACGGTGCCGAGCCCATCGGATCCGGAGACCCTTCAACGCGTGCCAACGGTGTCGCCGACGCCAAAGCAGCTGCAGCAGCAGCTGCAACTACGAACCGCTCCACTGCTTCCAAGAACACCGGAGATCAGGAGCACGGCATCAAGTACGTCCCTGTCTGGCTCGACTACAACGTTGCTCACGGCCACTACGAAGGCTACTGCAAGGCCACCCTCTGGCCCCTCTTCCACTACTTGCTCTGGCAAGATGTCAACTCGGAGCGTCGAGCCTGGGAAGAGTACAGCTGGGATGCCTACTATGCTGCCAACGAGGCCTTTGCCAAGCGCATAGCTCAAGAGTACAAGCCAGGTGATCTGGTCTGGATCCACGACTATCATCTCCTCCTTGTACCGCTCATGCTACGCAAGCTTGTCCCAGATGCAGTCATCGGCCTCTTTATGCACGCACCGTTCCCTAGTAGCGAGGTGTTCCGATGCCTGCCTAAGCGCAAGGAGATCCTCGAAGGCATGCTCGGTGCCGATCTTGCCTGCTTCCAGGCTTTCAGCTACTCTCGCCACTTTTTGTCTTCGTGCATTCGCGTCTGCGGCTACGAAGCGTCGTCCAACGCGGTCGAGTCGTCCAATGGTCACGTCACCAATATTACGTACAATCCAATAGGTATCGATTCGGTCAAAATCGCCAAAGACAGCTCATCCGAGGGCGTTTTGCCCAAGATCGAGGCCATTCGGGAGATGTACAAGGGCAAAAAGATCCTTGTCGGGAGGGACAAACTCGACGTCGTTCGCGGTGTAGTCCAAAAGCTGCAGGCGTTCCACAAGTTCCTCGCCGAGTATCCCGAGTGGCGCAATAAGGTTGTCCTTATCCAAGTCACTGCACCGGCCCTCAACGACTCGCCCAAACTCGAGAGGCAGGTTTCCGAGCTGGTCTCGCACATCAATGGCGAATTCGGCTCTCTCAGCTTCACCCCCGTCCACCATTATCACCAGATCATCGACAGGGACGAGTACTTTGCACTGCTCTCTGTTGCCGATCTGGCGCTCATCACTTCGGTCCGAGATGGCATGAACACCACTTCGATGGAATACATCATCTGCCAGAACAAGTTTAACAAGAGCCCGCTGATTCTCTCCGAGTTTACTGGTACCGCTGGTCGCATGCGATCAGCGATCCAGGTCAACCCATGGAACATCTTTGGTGTAGCCAAAGCGATCGATTACGCACTTCGGCTGACAGACGAAGAGAAGCGAGCGAGACACGATCAGCTGTACCATCAAGTCGTCATGCACACCTCGCACACATGGGCCGCCGGCCTCGTCAAGCAGCTTCTCACTCGCTTGCATGGCGAGCATTCCGCCCACCTCACTCCACCTCTGGATCGCAAGGAGATGGTGGAAAAGTACCGCAACGCCAAGAAGCGTCTCTTGCTGCTCGACTATGATGGAACGCTCACCCCAATCGTCAAAGTGCCCGAGATGGCTTTGCCCTCGACACGGCTGCTGAAGGCGCTCGAGATTCTCTCTCAGGACGAGAAGAACGTGATCTACATCATCTCTGGCCGTGACGGTGCCTTCCTAGGCAAGCATCTTGGCCAATTCCGCGGTATCGGCTTCTCCGCCGAGCACGGCGGCTTCGTCAAAGAACCCGGCCAGGACGAGTACCGCAACCTCACCGAGGATCTTGACATGACGTGGATGAAGGACATCCGATCCGTGTTTGAGTACTACACCGAACGTACAGCGGGCAGCTTTATCGAGCAGAAGAAGAGTGCCATTACGTGGCACTATCGAGGTGCCGATCCCGACTTTGGCAGTTTCCAGGCGAAAGAGTGCCAGGCGCATCTCGAGAACTTGACTAGCCAAAACAAGCTGGCGATCGAAGTCCTCGTAGGTAAGAAGAATCTTGAGGTGAGACCGTTGGCGATCAACAAGGGTGAAATTGTCAAGAGGATTCTGTACGATCATCCGGATGCCGAATTCGTCTTTTGCGCAGGAGACGACAAGACCGACGAAGACATGTTTAGGACCTTGTTCAATCTTGCCCCCTCGAGTCCCGAGATGGGGGCCGGCAACTCGGACAATGTCGCTGCTGCCACCGCTGCTCCTCTTGGCCGAATTGACCTGGTCAAGGCCACCACCACCGCCTCCGCCGCAGGAATCGGGCATGAAGGCGTGTCCAAGACGCAAGCGCTCCTCATTTCCCCGCCGACTCCGCTCAAGAGTGGTACGCCTATCGGAAGCCCCAAGAAGCTCAAGCTGACAAGGGGCGGGATCTATACGACCATGATTGGACCAAACAACAGAAAGACGCTGGCAGAGTGGCACGTGGATAGCTGTGAAAGAATCATTGATGGATTGGCAGAGATGGCGGGCATCGCAGATCCCGATCGGGATCCTCCTAGCGAACAGCCAAAGGAGAAGAGTGAGGAAAAAATCGATGAGGATGAATGAAAGGCATGTACAGATGGAGTTGTTTGATGTTGCCTTTTGTTTGGTGTTTTCTGAAGACAATGCATGGGTTTTTTTTTTTGTGAACTTGGAACACGATCTGAAATGGACTGTGATGTGATGTGATACCATTGATATTCATGATTGATACAAGAACAAATTGCAGCTTTTATCAGGGCTTGATGCCAATACCTTTCTTCCAACCGGGAGGCTTATGTTTTGCATTAGGAGGAACCGCCATACCTGGACCTTTCCAAGCTTTGGGAGCACAGAATCTGCAAAACCAATCGTTTTTAGGTTGAGTGGCTAAACCAACGCAAGCATAATGAAACCATTCGTATGGACAATCCAGATTATCACAAGCGACCATTTGGTCAAAGCTGATCTGATCGCAATAACAATAAGTAGGTTCCGTAGGGTCGAAAGGCATTTGGGAAAGGTCGGGACCAACCGTGGTTGTACCGGTGCGTGGAGTTTGAGTTGTAGGGGAAATAAGAGTGGGTGTACAAGTGACGATGGATCTTCGACCGCCTTTTTGTGGGGAGAGAGGTTTAGGTTTGCGTTTGCGAGTCGGACGTGTGCCGGTTGGAGCGGGGGATAAAGCCTTGCGCATGGTTGTGGTTGATAAGGCTCCAGCAGCGGTTGGGGCAGCCGAGGCAGAAAGTGAACGAGATCTTATTGGTGCACGTTCTGAACTCTTGGGTGAAGCAGCAAGTTGGGCTTGTCCACCGATTTTGGGGGTCGTTCGTGCGCTTCTCCTGCCTCCCGTTGGAGCCTCACCGAGGGCAGGAGCTCTATTCGCCGCGCCAGCAGCCTTTGTCAAGGCTGCACTCTCAGCTTCAGCACTGACACCTTCTGTCGCTGTGCTTTGGTCATCCTCACCGTGACCTTGGACGGTTTGATTTTCTGCACCGTCGTCGACGGGCAATCCAAGCGCTTCTCTAGCGCCTCTCGATTCTTGGGTACCTGTTCGCAAGCCGAGGAGAATGCTGCTTTCGAGTTTCGAGATATCGGCATCAAGACGGCGAATGTGTCGATCGATCCAATTGTAGGCTGTAGCTGCCAGACCCATCTTTTCTTGAGCTGCTTTGACCGATTCGTTGGCAGCCAGTGAGATGGACCGCAAGAGTTGGCGTCGAGCATCTTTGTCGAGCATATTGTTGCCGTCATTGCTGTCTACGGAGAGCATCTCGATATCGTCGTCTTGGGACTGCTGTTGTTGTGCGTTGACTGGGTCATCCTGAGACCCACCAAGCAGATTCTCGGCTTCGTCTTCGCTTGCTCCACTTGAGCTCCTTGTGGTATGAAATCCATTTGATGTGCCCGAAGGCGCATCGATAAGCTTGTGCATCTCAAGCCTGGCATCGCGATAAGCGGTCATGTTCTGAACCATGGCGCCGACACGTGCCTGCATTTGACCTTCGAGCTCACGCATGAGCGCAAAGGTGCGATGCACTTCTAACGGTAGCTGCTCGACGATTTCAAAGTACTCTTCGGTCCATCTAGATCGTAGATCTTGGGCTTCACGTTCTGCTTTCGCCTGTTGTTTTGCTTCTTCGGACAGCTCTGGATCTTCTGGTTTGGCGCTGGTGCGCTGTTTTGAATCGCCAGAGTCGAGATCAGAGGTTCGACGTGGGACTTTGCCTGATGGGTGTTTGGAGGCGAGAGGAGTGGCGGTGCGTATGGGTTTTGAGGATTTTGAAGGGGCGGGCCGTGAGTTGTTTTGATTGTCGTCTAGATCGATCTCGATGTCTGAAGTGGGTGGGAGCTTTGACTTTCTAGCTCGCCTTCTCATGGAAGGTGTCTCGTCCTCGTCGTGCTCGTCATCCGAGAAGCTGGGCAGCGGCGGGACGGCATAGTAAGACACGTTGGGCGCGTTGGTTCGCTTTGGTCTGGCGGTCTGCCTTGCTGGTGTTTTGGAAGATGAAGCCCTCGACGAAGCTTGCTCGTCTTGGTCCTGTACGGTGTGGGTGAGTTCGATTAGAGCTTCATCTTGTCCGTCTGCTTGCTGATCGAGATAATCCTCGTCGTCTTCTCCGTCAGCATCGAGTTGGTCGTCGTAGGGCGCAGCTTGGTCTTGGACAAAGTCTGCGATTTGAAAGGTTCGGGTTTGACGACTATTGCGACGCGACGGGGAGGATATGGAAGCACGCTTGCGTGGGGATGAAGTGGTAGATGAGGATGCATAGTCGGGCTGAAATGGGCTGGTGGACTTGATTCTGCTCGGACCAGCAGCATTGGCGGGCTGAGCATGTTTGGGTTTGTGAGCTCGCGAGGGAGAGGCTGGTGGATGCTTGCGGGGTGAGCCTGATGTCGACATGATGGCGGTGAGGATGAGAACCGCACTATTGGATCGAGATGCGGAGTTGGGTTTGCGATGGAATCACGGCGCCATGGTGGTGGTAGATGGAAAAGAGCGCATCCAGTGAGCTCGACAAGGCTGAGTCGAGATTCAAAGCTGAGCTTGTAAATGTTATAGAGTAACGATCAGAGTGCCTCACGGACAAGCCGAAGAGAGTGTTGCGGCTGTTACGAAAGGAAGCCATCACGAATTCACACTGCAGGGTGAAGAAATATATGCTGGAGCCTGTTGCCGAGTGGAGGCAGTCGACGAAATGAAACGAGGCAGCAGCCAGCAGCAGCCAGCAGCAGCCAGCAACAGAGAGAATTCGGCATTCAGTGCAGAGGCCAACGCGTAGGTCGAGTCGAGTCGAGGACGATTTTCAGAGTGTGCTTGCTGTCTGCTGCGCAAACTCAAGCGTGCGTAACTCGACGACGCGTTGAGTAGGCTCGTGTCGGTTTCGACTCCTCATCATGCTTCTGCCCACTTGCAACTCGACATACCAATCCGACGCAATTGACAAGGCTCTTGACAAGACGACGCTGAAAGTTAAGACCTATTCGTATTTGATGCTGTTTCTGTTCTGAGAATAGGCCTGCAAAGCTCAGCGCGAGGATCGCGTGTTGCTTGCGTACTCATTCATTCTCACTGTACAGTATGCGTGCGTTTCAGCAGTCAAGCCAAAAGTAAAGTCGCGGCGCGTCTCGACTCGACTCGACTCGTCAATTGCTTCCAGGCCCTTCAGCAGACAAAGGCGCATCACCATACTATCGAGCAACCTCAACCACCACTACTACCTTCATCTTGACCTTGTCGACATCCAATTTGACATCGGCCTCGCTAGACGGATTCATCACCTCACGCACCTCCGACCCACTACTGATACCCCTTCACCGATCATAGAGGGCACAGGCCCCTCCCTAGACTGCCTTCACCATGCCTCTTAAACGTCTAGAGATCGAAAACTTCAAGTCTTACCGCGGCCATCAGGTCGTCGGTCCCTTCAATGCCTTTACCGCCGTCATCGGTCCCAACGGTAGCGGTAAATCCAATCTCATGGACGCCATCTCGTTTGTACTTGGCGTCCGCTCCGCCCAGCTTCGATCCAGTCAGCTCAAGGATCTCATCTTTCGAGGTCGCAAGATGGGCAGAACAGGTCAAACCGACGACGATGACGCTTCTGCATCCGACGACGACGATCAAGGTGAAGGTACTGCCACAAAAGCAAGCGTCACAGCCATCTACCAAGATGCCAAGGGCTACGAACACCGCTTTCAGCGCTCCATCACCATCTCGGGCAACAGCGAATATCGCTACAACGGCAGATCCATTCAGTATGCACAGTACAACACCAAGCTAGAGCAGTTCAACATCCTAGTCAAAGCAAAGAACTTCTTAGTCTTCCAGGGCGACGTCGAAGCCGTAGCTTCTCAAGGCGCAAAGGAGCTCAGCCGACTCATCGACCAAATCAGTGGCTCCCTCGAGCTAAAAGACGAATATGAACGAGCAAAGCAAGCCCAGGAGCGTGCTACCGACAACTCGACCTTCAACTTCAACAAGCGCAGAGGCATCAACTCTGAACTAAAGCAGTTCCGCGAACAGAAGAGCGAGGCCGAAAAGTTTGAGCGTCTGCAAAGCGAGCGCGTCCAGCACATTCTCAACCACATCCTCTGGCGACTCTTCCACATCGATCAAGACATTGGGCTCAACACCGACTTTGTCAAAGCCCAGGCCAAAAACCTTCGTCCATTGCGAACAGAGCACAAAAGGGCAGAAGATGCTGTCCAGAAAGCAAGAAGAAATCAGGGCCAGACCCAGACCGAGATCCTTCAAGTCGAAAAAGCCATCAAGCGCAAACAGCGCGATATCGAAGATCTTCGTCCAACCCTCGACGCATACCAGGAAAAGATTGCCATCTCTCGCAAAAAGCTCGAAAATGGTGCCCGCATGACCCAACAGGTCGAACGCGATCTCGAAAAGCAGCACGCCAACCTCGCCAAGCTCCAACGCGACCAGGAGACCGTTCAACGAGCTGCTGACCGAGCTGCCGAAGAGCAGCAACGTGCTCTGCAATCCGCTGGTCTCACCCTCAGCGAAGCCGACCTAGGCGAATACCACAATCTCAAAGCGCAGGCCAACTTGGAAGCCGTCGCAGAACGCCAGGAGCTCGACGGTCTCAGGCGAGAAGCAAGAATCAAGGCAGATGCCGTCAAGGACTTTGAGGAGAAGACCGAGCAGTTCACAAAGCAAAAGGACAAGCTCAAGGGTGAAGAATCGACCCTCTCGGAAAGGCACTCGGCCCTTGAAGCCAAACGCCACCAGGTTGACACCGATCTGCAAGCAGCTCGCGATCAACTCAACAAGACCCAAGCAAAACAGACCGCCATCAATCAGCGCGAGACCAAGCTCAACGATACCCTTCAGCTCTGCTACAACAAGCTCCTTCAAGCTGGCAACGACCTCAAAGAGGTCGAGCGAGAGGCAGCCATGAAAGAGACCATGGCCAAGCTCCAACGCATCTTCCCCGGCGTTCGTGGTCGCGTTGTTGACCTCTGCAAACCCGTACAGCGCAAGTACGACACTGCCATCTCCACCGTGCTCGGACGCAACACCGATGCCATCATTGTCGACCAGGAAAAAACGGCCATCGACTGCATCGAATATCTCCGCAATACCCGTGCTGGCCAGGCCACTTTCCTGCCCCTCGATCGTATCCAGGCCAAGCCCATCAACGATCGACTGCGAAGCATTGCCCGCGGAGCTCGTCTCGCCGTAGACGTCATTCAATTCGACGCGTCCATCGAGAGGGCGATCCACCACGCTTGTGGAAATGCTCTCGTATGCGACACCATGGACATTGCACGATCCGTCGTCTACGATAAAAAGGTTGAGGCCAAGGCTGTCACCCTCGAGGGGACTGTCATCCACAAGAGTGGTTTGATTACCGGTGGTCAGTCCAGCTCGTCCGGTGGCAAGCGATGGGAAGAGCGTGAAGTGCAGGGCCTCACCACTCAACGCGACAAGTGTCTCAACGAGCTCAAGGAGCTGCAAAAGGAGAAACGTGCCTTTGTCAGCGACGAAGAGATGGTCGCCAAGATCACCCGCCTCGAGGCCGACCTCACTTCCGCACAGGACGAGCTGGCTGCGGTCAACACTCGACTCACAGGTATCCGCGATGAGCTCAAGAACATCGACAAGCAGACAAAGGAGATTCAGCCCAAGCTCAAGTCGGCCAAGAGCGATCTCGAGAAGCTGCAGCGCAAAATGTCCACCCTCGAGACCGTCGTCAACCGCGAAGAAGATCGCATTTTTGCCACCTTCTGCCGCCGTATCCGAGTCGACAACATTCGAGAGTACGAAGAGCGCCAGGTTCGTCTCATGGAGCGCCAGAGCGATGCCAAGCTGCAATTCGAGTCGCAGCTCGCACGTCTCAATCATCAGGCCAACTTTGAACGTCAGCAGATCGAAAATACGCAGGAACGTCTCGACACGCTACGTCAGGCCATTGCCCGTCAGGCTGAGAAGCTGCAGTCGTGGCAGGCGCAGAAGCAGGGCAAACAGAATGAACTCGATGGCATGCTGGAAGAGATCGAGGAGATGCAGTCGCAACTATCGGAGCTACAAACCGAGAATGAAGCCAAAAAGGCAACTCTGGAAGAGAAGCGCACCGAGCTGCAGAAGGCAGCACGCTTGCTCGACTCGTTGTCCAAAGAGGTCGCGGCGCGAAACGACGAGATCGAGCGACTTGGTTCTGAGCGAGCGTCTATCTACCGTCGATGTCGACTGGAAGAGATCGCCTTGCCTCTGCTCAAAGGTTCCCTCGCCAAAGTGGGTCTGGAAGAGACCATCGACGTCGACGTTCCCATGGATGTCGACGATGACGACAATACCCAAAAGCTCATGTCTGCGCCTGACTTTGGTATCCAGGTCGATTTCAGTGGTCTTGACGACGAAGCCAAGGAAGATGGTGGCGCATCGATGGGCAATGAGCTTCAGACTCGCATCGAGTCGATCACGGCCGAGATTGAAAAGATGTCGCCCAACATGAAGGCCGTCGAACGCCTCGATGACACGGAAGCCAAGCTGGCCGAGACCGAAAAGGAATTCGATCGGTCACGACGTCAAGCCAAAGAAGCACGCGATGAGTTTAACCGGATCAAGAAACGTCGTTGCGACTTGTTCAACCGAGCCTTCCACCACATCTCTACCCAGATTGACCCGACCTACAAGGACCTTTCGCGCTCCAAAGCTGCCCCTATGGGCGGATCTGCCTATCTCTCGATCGAGAATACGGAAGAGCCTTATCTTGGCGGAATCACATACAGCGTCGTGCCACCCATGAAACGTTTCCGCGACATCACCGCCCTCTCTGGCGGTGAAAAGACAATGGCGGCCCTAGCCCTCCTGTTTGCCATCCACAGCTTCCAACCAGCCCCCTTTTTCGTTCTGGACGAAGTCGACGCAGCTCTGGACTCGCAAAACGTCGCCAAGGTCAGCAATTACATCCGACAGCACGCAAGCGATCAGTTCCAATTCATCGTCATCTCGCTCAAAGCTTCGCTTTACGAGAGAAGTCAAAGCCTCGTAGGCATCTATCGAGATCAGCAAGTCAACTCTAGTAGTAGTTTGACGCTTGATCTTGAACAGTATGCTTGAGAAAAATTGAATTTTTCACCCGACGAGACAGAGCTTTCTTGTTTTCTTTTTTTTTGTAGTTGTAGTTCCGATGAATGCGAAACGCAGTATAAGTTGAGCGTGATGTCAAGGTGAGAAAGTGATTTGTCATTACGAATCGAGAATGCCACTGACGATGGAAGCTGATTCTTTCAAACGTTGTCGACGGTTGAACAATTCCTTTGCCTGTTGTTGCAAGGATGTTATGTCTTGTTCTAATGTTGAGTCGCCGGTTTGTTTTGTCGTTTGACTCTTTGCTTGTTCTTGGGTTTTGGATTCGGTTTCTATCGTTGTGCAAGCCGGATCTCTTGCAGGTTCCACTGTTGACGTTGTACTTTCGACAGCGGATTCGTTCGATTTTGCATCGGTTGCAAGAGTTTCGGCAAGTGACAGAAGGCGGATGCTCGCCAGCCCATTCTTCTCTAGATAAGTTAAAACGTTGTTGAGAGCAGTTTGGAACGACGTAGCTTTACTTGCAACATTCCTCGAGTCGGCTGCTTCTGCAAGTGCCGAGTCTGCAGCATCGAAAAACGCCGCTGCTTCAGTCTCCAACCTGGTCAAGAGGGTGTTTTGCAGATGTTGTAGAGACAATATAAGATATTCCGGGGAACCTGGTTGTGGAACCACCGGTTTGGTTTGCTGTGATTGTTGTTGTTGAGGTGGCATTCCAAAAGGTTGATGATGGGCTTGCGGAGGATATCGCCCCATTCCTGGAATATAGGGTTGTTGTTGCATCATGGGTGTACCGTTGTGTTGGGGGTAGAAGGGGGATCCGGCTTGGATGTTGGATAGGATACGGGAGCCATGGGCTAAAGCAGCGCTGATGGGGCTCGCGGCGGCGATTCCGGCCGTGCCACCGGAAGTGAAGGCGGGTGAAGTGGTGCTGTAGGGCGTGAATCCCGAAATGCCATAGCCTTCTGGGGCGGGAGAAAAGGCATCAGCGGGACTCATGCCCAAACCAACTATGGGTCCAGCAGAGGCAGAGGTTCCGGTGGGCCCAACTGAACGTGGACCATTGGGCCGTGAAGAAGAGGCGAAGGGGGATGCGGTTGCTGAGGGCACTGCCGATGATGTTGGCAATCTTGGCCTCTTTGATGGTGATGGTGTGGTAGACATGGTTACTGCTACACACGAAAGAGGATGCTTTCAAGGCTCAAATGAGATAGGATAAGGATGGCAAGGTAAGAAGTGTTATTCTCTCCACACACACACACATGCAGAGATGTAGGTGTTTTCCGAATTCCGAGCATTGCGTGTCCCGATTTGATGCGGTACGTCTGCCGATGAAAATTTGGCGTTGCGATTTTGAGATTTTCTAGAATTTTTCCCACACGCAACAAAGGTTGGCTGCCTCTGCGTGGTAAAGTTTGCAGACCCTGTCCACCTTCCTCCACCTCCCCTCGTCGTCATCATCACTATTGCCCAATATGGCCGACGCTTCCTCATCACCACCTCCTGCACAGGTCTCAAAGAACAAGAAGCACCGCAAGGACAAACCATGGGATGATGACTCTATCGACCACTGGAACGTGCCCAAGTTCACCTCGGATGAGATCAAAGGACCCTTTTTGGAAGAATCCTCCTTTGCCACCCTTTTCCCCAAGTATCGCGAGCGTTACCTCAAAGAGGTCTGGGGCCATGTCACATCTGTCCTTGACAAACATGGTCTTGCATGCACCCTCGATCTCGTCGAAGGTTCCATGACGGTCAAAACGACCCGTAAAACGTTTGACCCTTACATTATCCTCAAAGCGCGCGACATGATCCGACTCCTCTCCCGATCCGTCCCCTTCCCGCAAGCCGTCAAGATCCTCGAAGATGGTGTCGAATGCGATGTTATCAAAATTGGAAATCTTCTTCGCAACAAGGAACGCTTTGTGAAACGTCGTCAACGTATCATCGGTCCTAACGGTAGCACTCTGAAAGCCATCGAGCTCTTGACTGGATGCTACGTCTTGGTACAAGGAAACACTGTTAGCGCCATGGGTCAATTTAAAAACCTCAAAGAAGTGCGTCGAATTGTTATCGACTGCTTGAAAAACATTCATCCCATCTACCACATTAAAGAACTCATGATCAAACGAGAACTCGCAAAAGATCCAAAACTTGCCCAAGAGAACTGGGATCGATTCTTGCCCAAGTTCAAAAAGCAAAATCAAAAGAAACCCAAATCCAACCCTACCACCGTCACATCCACACCCACCGGTGCCAACGCTACAGAAGTCGCAGGAGGCCAACCAAACAAGACATCCAAAAAGGACAAAATCAAACCTAAAACATACACACCTTTCCCTCCACCCCAACAACCAAGCAAAATCGACCTTGAACTCGAAAGCGGTGAATACTTCCTCAAACCTAGGCAGAAGAAACAGGCCGAAGAACACAAGAAACTCGTCAAACAACAGCAACATAAGCAAAAAAGAGAGTTGCAAAGACACAAATCGTTTATACCCCCAACAGAAGTTGGTCAAACCAGTAAAAACGTCAACAACCAAAAGCGGAAGCGTGACACAGATCCAGAGGATAGCGCGCCGAAGAAGGATACCGAGCGAAAGGAGGGCAAGAAGAGTAAGAGTGTCAAATAGTCCGTTTTAAAAAAAAAAAACCATATTACAAGTTGCTTTAGTCGGTTTAGCAGGGCAAAGCAAATCATACTCAGTCGATGCATCTTATGAGAAAAACAAGTTTTACATGCGTATATGTGATGGGTCTAAGACATTACATCTGTAAGTTAATTGCGATAGAAATGCTATCATTTGCTACCTCTGCCAAGACCAAAATAACTCGCCAAACCACCGCCTTTTTTTGCTCCACCATCATTCACTGCATCGTTATTCCCCATAGCGACAGGGGTGTTCTTACTTGGCGAATTGGGCTCTGAAGCAAAACTTGAGCTTGTTGGAGAAATCAATCTGGATGGTAAACTTGGAGTGTTTGGTGTAGTTATAGATTCCACAGTTTCGTCTTGGATGTCAGTGTTGCTTTTACCTCTCTCGGCTTCACTTAGTAGAAATTCGACAAAGAGGTTGCTAAAGCTTTCATCTGCTCCCACATTGCCACTACTACTGACCCTTCTTGTTGCGTTCCCATTTGCACTTGCGCTTCTACCGCCTAAACTAGGCCGTGTCGCAGAAGCACCACTACCCCTCTGCAAACCAGCCAACTCCCTCTCCCCTTCCCCCCAATCCAACACTCCCGCAATCAAATTCAACATCTCCCATCTCTTCCCATCCGCCCGTGGCGTAGTGATAAACTGCAGTACCAAGTTCGTCACCAATCGCTTATCCACATTGCTTTCGCTTTGATCATTCCTCAACCTCCTCAACGCTTCCGTCAGATGTTCGTTGAGAATCACTGCTTCATGGCGAAGTTTACCGATCAAGAGATTTTTCTCCTTGACCTGAGATTCGAGGAGGGTAGCTCTTGCGGTTAAGTCTGCGTTTTGTTGCAGTTGAAGTTCGGCTGTTTCAGCGCGGGATTTGTAGTCAGAGAGAGCTGTGGTTAGAGAGTCGATTTGAGAACGATGGTCTCCGAGCGCTCGGGACAGTTCGCTTTCTTGGGTGGATTGAAACTCGGAAAGCACCGCGGCGAGGTTGGTTGCGCTGGCAGATTCACGTTCTGCAATGCTTCTATGGTGCGCTTCCGATTCCTTGGCACGAATCACGGCATCGTGAGCTTCGGAAAGTCGCATCTCAAGATCTTCCCGTTTGGATCGCTCTTCCAAACATGCAGCTTCCCAAGCGTGCGCATCCACCTTCACCCGCTCCAAGAGCACGTACAGCTCTCGCTCCTTCTCCATCCTTGAGCCTTTGTCTTGTTGCTGCTTTTGACTTTGAGACTCGGCTTCGGTTTTAGCCAAGATACTTCGGAGCTGATCCACTTGACCACTGAGTCGATCGGTTTCCGAGTGCGAAGCGAGCAACTCGGAGCGGAGGGTAGAAGTGGTAGATTCAAGTTGTTCCAGCTTGGATGTGAGGGCTTCGATTTGAGTTTCGCGACGATCAAGTTCTTCTGCGTCTTGACGAAGTCGATCGCCGAGAGTAGCGCGCATGGTGGTCAATTTGGAGAGGAGAGAACGGTATTGTGATTCAAACGTATCACGCTCTTCGCGAACTCTAAGCAGCTCAGCATGGATTTGGGACTCGGTCATGGCTGAAAGTGGTGCCCAGGTCTCTTCTTCTTCAGCATCAGCATCAGAGGCGGAAGAGGCGGTCTTGCCGTTGATGGAAGGATGTGTGTCTGCATCGAGGGAGGTTCGTCCTGCGGAGGAGGTTTCTCCTGCCGCTGTTGATGAGGATGATGACATTGTGTAGTAATGAGGCGGCAGTGACGTTGCTTATTAAATGGTGGCAGGTGGACCGTTTGGATGAGACTCGTTGAGACTTGTTATGTAGATGATGGACGGATCAGGTGTAGGCCAGCATCATTCTCTTTCAGTGTCCTCCCAAGTACGGCCTCGCTTCTTGTAGCAGCAGCACCTCCTATTCGGCTCCTTTCTGTGGAGCCGCCGTGTAAGTCTGCGTGGAGGACACCTGTGTGTCGCGGTGTGTGGTGTTGGTGTGTAGGCGTGTGGGGTGAACCAAAAGCAATGGGGAAAGTGTTGGAGTGTCGAGTTGATACCTTTGAGTTGGCCCTGGCTCTGGGCTCTCAGGCGCGAGCGAACCCTTTTTCGGCCTCTTCGGAGTGGATCAAAATCACCGATGCGTTCACTCTCCCCTTCCATCCAATTTCCGATTTCCGATGCATCGCCGCCTTGATGAAACTTCCCATCTTGACTCTGTTCTTGTCTTAACAAACTCTCCCTTCACATGTTCTCAATCTTGGGGCATTGCACGAAACAGCTCCTATAACGTCATCAGTCAAAGAGCTCTGAGACTCGAACTTGACATGCGACAACCCATACCGCTTGCAACAAGTCAGTGTAGTAAAGCTTGCCCAACGTCAATATTTTCGTCTCGAAAAAACATCTCAAACATCACACGCCCAAGCAGCAAGCAGTGAAAGCAAACATGAGGGAATGGAATCAAAAAGAATTGCAAAGAGACCGAACAAAACAAAAAAAAAAGGGGAAGGGGGGGGAACGCCTTCAAAGAATCAGTTCTTCTTGGGAATAGGCTTGAGGCTAGGATGAACAATCAGTTCATGCAGACCAGCACTGGCGGGGCAGAAGGGATAGACGTGCTCGTTCTTGGTGATCCTAGCCTCAAAGAGGATGGGTTTGTTGTTGTCATACTCGATGAATTCCTTCATCTTTGCGGGGAGATCCTTGATGTTGTCGCATCGGATGGCTTTTACACCCATGGATTCGGCGAGTTTGACAAAGTCGGGGTTGTGCATCTCGGTGTGAGAGTAGCGCTTCTCGTAGAAGAGATCTTGCCATTGAACGACCATTCCTTGGAATTCGTTGTTGAGGACGAGAACTTTTACGCCAATGTCGTATTGGGCGGCTGTGGCAAGTTCCATAGCGGTCATGGAGAAGGAGGCATCACCGTCAATGTCGACGACAATCTTCTCGGGAGCAGCAACCTTGGCTCCGATGCAAGAGGGAAGACCGAAACCCATGGTTCCAAGACCACCGGAAGAGACCCAGGTGCGAGGGTGACGCCAACGGTAGTGCTGGGCAGCCCACATCTGATGCTGTCCAACGCCGGTGGCAATGATGACGTTGTCCTTCTGGTTGGCAACTTGGGCATCGAGAGCCTCAATGACCTCCTGAGGCTTCATGAGCTCGCCCTCGTTGGATGGCTCGTAGGTGAAGGGGTAGGCGTCCTTCCAGCTCTTGATAAGCTGGTGCCACTCGCTCCTGTCGGGACCGTTGGAGTCGAGGAAAGGCATGAGCTTGCCGAGGTTGGCAACGACATCACCCTCAACGGCGCAGGTGGCCTGGACGACCTTGTTGATGTTCTTGGGCATGACCTCAAAGTGGATGATACCACCACGGTTCTCGAGCGCGGCGGCACGAGCGTGAGGAGCAAACTTGTCAATGCGACCAGTGACACGATCGTCGAATCTGGCACCGAGGGCAATGATCAGATCGGCATCTTGCATGGCAAGGTTGGCATAGGCCGAACCGTGCATACCGAGCATGTGGAGACTGAGAGGGTCGAGCTCGTCGAATGCACCGAGACCCTGAAGGGTGGTGGTGACGGGAATGTTGTGCTCCTTGGCGAGCTTAGCAAGCAGCTTGGGACCCTCGGGGGACGAGAGGATACCCTGACCGGCGTAGATGATGGGTCGCTTGGCGATGCCAATGAGACGGGCAGCCTCTTGCAGCTCGGAAGTGAGGATGTCCTGTTCGGAGGAGCGCATGTTGGCGCTCTGCTGGAAAGTGGCACCGCGTCGGTTACGGGCGACCTGTCGGCTAGGGAGGTTGGTGATCATGTTGGGCTGAGTCTGGCTGTAAGGAATGGCCTGGCGAAGGATACCGGCGGTGACATCCTTGGGAAGATCGACGAGGACGGGACCGGGTCGGCCAGATGTGGCGATCTTGAAAGCCTCGTTGATGCGACGGGGAAGCTCGGAAATGTCTTTAACCATGACGTTCCACTTTGTGCAGGATCTCGAGATACCAACAACGTCAGCCTCCTGGAAGGCATCGGAACCAATGGCAGAAGTGGCGACCTGACCACAGAAGACGACGAGGGGAGTACCGTCGCTCATGGCATCCTGCATGGGAGTGATGACATTGGTGGCACCGGGACCTGAAGTGACGAGGATCACACCGGGCTTACCCGTGACACGAGCGTAGCCTTCAGCCATATGACCGGCACCATCCTCTCGTCGTGGGAGTACAAAGTCAAAGTGCTTCGAGTTGTAGATAGCATCAAAGACGGGAAGAATAGCACCACCGGGGTAACCAAAGACATGCTTAACATCGTGCCTGAGCATCATCTCGTGGAAGATGGCACCACCGGACATACCGACAAACGACTCGTCGAGGGCATCGGCGTCATATCGCGAAGAAAGGGGAGCAACATTCTGAGGCGACTGTTGGAAAGCGGGGCTTGGTTCGGGGCGAACGCTGGCCGAAGTCTGTGCAGCGGCGGCGGCCTGCTCCTTGGGCTGATTTGTGGAAATGTGTCTTGTGAGGGCGAGGTAGGTGCGCTGAGATCTTGCGAGCTGAGCGGTGCGAGGGAGGTTATTGCGGGCAGTGGAAAAGGCTCTTGAAGCGTTGGGTGTGGAAGCGTAGGAAGTGGAAGCACCGGCGACAATGTTGGAGGTGGAAGCCGAGGAGAGTTTTGAGGCAGCCTGGAAGGCATGTTTCTGCTGGCGTGCGAATTGCACGGCAAAGCTCGACATGATGAGACGAATGTGGTGATTGGTGCGCTGCGGAGAGGCGCTTTTTCTTTTTGAGCGAAGGCTGTGAGGAAGATTTTTCCCAAAGAATCCGAGGTGGCAACGATGAGCTCGATGTGATGGTACGGAAAGTCTAGCAGAGACTTGGTGTATGAATCGCCGAAGAAGTAAGGGTAGGGTGGCGGAGTGTGTCCTCTCAAGAAAGATGGAACGGAGAGGGCTTTTGGGGGATGATGAGGAAGAAAGAAAGAAAGATGAAGCTAGACCAAAGAGGTTATACGCAAAGTGAGCGGGATTGGAGTATCAAAAGGGTCACACCGACGACGGCGGCGCGGGGTCAAAAGAGTCAAGTTGAACAAGAAGACGGTGACTCGGCCACCAAACGACTCGCTTGAACTTGAATTTGGCTGCAGCTGCTCTCACCACATTTCTTCCGCGCATCTGACCCGCCCTTTTTGCCACATTTCACGCTTTCTCTCACAATACCTCATCTTTGTATTCAATCCCTCACCGTGAAAGTGGAATCGAGTATTCTGTATTCAAAATTTACATCTAACCGAAATTGCCCGTCTCGCCTCGAGTCGAGTTGACCCATAACCCCCCCACACACACACACATACTGCTGTGTCGCTGCTGCAAAATTGTCCAAACTGGCGAGATGACTCGAAAGCCTTTCATTTCACCACCATAGTTATAGCCAATCAAGCAGCAATCAGCATCAAAGCCAATCAATCCGTCAGAGCACAGTCCACTTTTAATCTTTGTCTTGATGCTGTTGTTGTTGTTGTTACCCCGCTCTTGGAAGAGCAGGCAGCAGCACATAGATCTCCCTTAGCTCCTCGATTGCCGTGCCTTTGTTGCAAAAGTTGTACTCGTACTGATCCCGGTGACAACGGCCATGATTCCAATGCTGCACTCATCACGGCTCAAGTGTGATTCAGAGTGTGGTCGATGAATGTGTAAGAGCGCTGTGATTGGACAACAGCATCGCTTGGTTGCTGTTCTCGCATCTAGGCTGTTGCTGCATTCAACCTAGGCAAAGATGGTTGGCATCGTAATCTGATTGGTTGCACGCTTGCGAGTTGGAGCTGCCTGATCCCTGATTATCTTGACTGCTGTGTGCGTTTGTGTGTGTGTTTGGTTCAGTCGTTGTCTGATTGGCTGCTGCTCTTGATCCTTCCATCTTCCATCTGGCCAAATCAAAGAATTCCTGCGCCGGTCAAATCGAAAAGAAAAATGCAATGTCCCGGCCGGTTACATGTCGTACTCACCGAAGCCAGTTCGTATTTTGCTACTGTACAGTACAGTACATGCCAACTTACACCAGACGTTCTTTCCTAATCCTCTAGCTGCTGTGCTAGGATATCCACCAGTTGACTGCGTCCGAGCGCTTCATCAAGGGATATGCTTGATTGCACCGCGGTGGTCTTCAGGAAAACGTCTGGCTGGTCAACAATGATGGGTCAACAATGAGGTCCAGCAGTGAGCGGTCCGGCTATCTCACCGGGTATTGTTCGAGGGTCTCCAGAAAGCGTTCAAAGGGTCTCGGTGCCAAATCTCGGAAATCGGGCCAACACTTTGAGAAAAGTAAGGACACGAATACGCAACCACAGCTGTGCCAACTCGTCAAGCTCTTACTCTCCGCTTGATCACGACAAGATACCTATCTTCACTAAACGACAATTTCCCGTCCGCTCTGTCAGTCGCTCGCCAGTCGCACCAACAGAGTGACGCCAATATGCTGACCTCTATATCAGAGCCAAATGCGCCAACCTCGCTCACCTCGTTGATCCACAGCGCAGCTCAAATTGCAGAATCGCCCATTTCGCAAGAGGCACTTTCGACCAAAGAAGTCTCCTCTTATATTCGATCTCTCTCCAATTTCAGCCTCTCGGATCTTCGCAACCAGCCACAGCAGCTACAGTCTAAATCAGAGGCACTTCATCACCAGCTCTCCGAGCTCTGCATCTCTCAGACCGACGCTTTCATCGATATTCACCACGCTGAACAGCAATTCGCTCCTTCCCTCTCCACTCTCGCCACCCATCTTGATGATCTGATCAACAATACTCTACCACACCTCCAAAGCGCTGCCACTGCATTCGCAGCTGCCAGCAAGCCAGTCCTCGCTGAACGACAGCGTTTTCAGAATGTAGCCGACCAGTACGAACGCGGTCATCTTTCCGACCTTCTCGAAATTCCTCCCCTCGTCCACACCTGCGTCAAGGCTGGTCAACACTCGGAAGCCATCCAGCTTGCAGAGTACCTTGTGGCTCTCTTAAAGCGCTCTGACAATCATATCGCAACATCCCCAACGTCAAAATCTGCTACTTCCGTCTCGATTGGCCAACTCGGCCAACGCAGCACCTACCTTTCCCTTCTCATCGAGACGCTCTCCCATCTCGCCACCATGAAAGCAGATCTCATCGCAAGCTTCTCAAAGACTGGCCTCAAGCTTCCAGCCGCGCGCAAGTCCATCACCGTCCTTCGCAGACTCAATCACGTTCAGTCCTTGCTCCCTCAAATCCCAGATTGGAGCTCGGTCCACTCCTCACCACAGTCACACGCTCTCGTTCCCCAACTTGGCTTGAGCGAGAACCAGCTTTGCCTTGCCTTGCTCAAAGCTAGAATTCACTCCTTCCACTCTGCGCTTGACGCTATGGGCTCACCTTCATCCTTCTCCAGTGACGCATACCTGCGTAGATACATCGATCTCTGGCGTGAGGAGATGGCAGACACTCTTAGCATGGCTTTCTCCCTCTTTATCGACGATGCATCCTCCCATCAGCCTCAAACATCCTCAACCAAACAACAAGACATGATTACGCCCGCCTATCTAGTCTCATCCTATGCAACCTCCGGTATCGAGCGACTGCGTGACACTGTGTCGATGCAGCTCCTTGCAGCTGCTCAGCGCATCCGTTCATCTCCGTCCATATCTTCCGACTCGACTTCCACACTCGAATCTGTGGCGGAGATGTACAGCAACGTCCACACCCAACTCAGCTACGCATCAGCATCTCTAGCTCGATTCGGTTTCGACTTTGGTAAGCTCCTCTTTGCTCCCTCAACCAGCTCAGTTCTCAGTGATGATCCATCTACTGCCTCCATCAGTACAATTGAGAGTGCCTGGCTAGACGCTCTATCCCGCTATCTCGACGAGGCATTCTCACACATGCACCAACAGCTGGACCAACATCTGCAAGCCAAAGACATCTCACTGCCTTCCCGATGGCTCTTGTCCAATCAGCTGCCCCACTCTGCTCTCTCCGACCTGTACACCGTCTCATCAACAGACAGCAATTCTTCGAGCTACGACGACCTCACACGGCCCAACATCGAGCTTGTCGACTATCCACTCCTCGCCAAGCTGCTCAACCGCCTCATGGAGTGGGTCAATGCTTTACAAGTCTTTGCTCCCACCTCGCTCTTCACTGCCCTCTTGCAACGATTGGACAAACACTTTGCGAGCATCTCGGATCGCTTGCTCACACAGGTGCCCGAGCTCATCTCCAAAGTCGACATTGACACAGCTCACGCAGATCGCCTGTTGGGCGATGATGACGCTCGAGCTTTCCTGCAGCATGTTGAAGATGCCAAAGTGAAGCGCGCTCTGCAGACAGAGCTCATTAGGGACAGAGAGAGCGTAATGCTGGGCAAAGTGGTCAAGACGTGGCACGCTTCGGTCGTTTCTTGGATGCTGCAGGTGGTTCAGTTGCAGGTCTTTGACCTTGGCTCCGCAGTAAAGGCTGACGAGGTTGAAGCGGTGTGGAAAAAGATGGAGGAATGGATCAAGTCAACCAATACTCGAATTGTCGAGTCGAACAAACAGAAACGCCACGACGCGAGCGAGAGGATGAAGGCTGTCCGGGAGGCTGAAGCCAAAGCTGAGGCTGAAGCAAAGGCCAAAGCAGAGGAGGAAGCAAGAGCAAAAGCCGAGGCAGAGGCAGAGGCACGACTGAAAGCAGAGGAGGAAGCAAGACGTAAAGCAGAAGAGGAAACCAGGCTCAAAGCTGAACAAGAAGCTCGATTGAAGGCCGAGGAAGAGTCCAGACTCAAGGCTGAAGCCGAAGCCGAAGCCAAAGCCAAAGCCGAAGCTGAAGCTGAAGAAGAGGCTAGAGTCAAGGCCAAGGCCAAGGCGGAGGAAGAGGCCAAGGCTAAAGCCAAGGCCGATGCCGAAGCAAAAGCAAAAGCCTACGCTGAAGCTCAGGCGAAAGCTGAAGAGGAAGCTCGGATCAAAGCAGCACAGGAAGTCGAAGCGCAAGCCGCCAAAGCTCAGGCTGAAGCTGAAGCCAAGGCAAAGGCCGAGGAGGCAAGACTCAAGGCTGAAGCTGAGGCCAAAGCAGCCAAAGAGAAAGAGGAAGCCGAAGCGCGTGCACAGGCGGAGGCCGAAGAAGCGCGGATCGCCGCAGAAGCTCAAGCCGCGACACAACAAGCCGAAGAGGAGGCCAAGGTCAAGGCGGAAGAAGAGGCTCGTGTCGAAGCTGAGGCTGAAGCTTCGAAAGCTAAAGCAGAGGAGGAAGCTCGCCTTCAAGCCGAAGAGGAGGTCAAGGTGGCGGTCGAAGCTGAAGCTGCGAAAGCGAAGGAGGAAGCAGATAAGAAGCCAAACGAGGAAGCAGATGCAAAAGTCGAGCAAATGGGCGGTGAGGAAGCTGCCAGGAAGCAAGCCGTAGCCGAAGAATCCGCAAAAGCTGCTGAACAACCCACTGCATCTGCAGCATCCAAAAAGTTCAGTCTTGCCGAGAGGCTTCGTCAACGTAAAGAGGAGCGCGATCGAGCTGCTGCTGCCGCCGCTGCCGCTTCTGCCGGGGCGAAAGAGGAGCCGGTTGCCAAGGACAGCGACCTTCTTGGTCCAGAGGTCGGTTCTTCCTCGACAGATGATGCAGTTAGGACCGAGATAGTCGCGGAAAGAGCAGCGAATAACGACGATGGCAACAATGCGGATGGAGAGAACGTAGCTCCGAAGAGGGATGAGAGCACGGAAGAGGCAGGTGAGACACCGTCGGAAGCGGTCAAGTTCGACAAAGAAGTCGTCAACGTTGACGCAGACAACGAAACTGCAGTGGATGACGGTGGACACGAGGAAGACGAGGAAGCTGGCGAGGAAGAGGCAAGTGGCGCCAACACGCCTACCACTCCGGTAACTCCGACTACACCCAATCTCAGCGGCGGTGGGGGCAAGAAGAAGAAGAACAAGAAGAAGAAAAAGAAGTAAAGGTGCTCGTTGACATCATTCTCTCCCCATGCGCTCCATCTACAGCAATACTACTAACATATCGCAACACGTTTAATGACGACCTCCATCTCAATAGTTGTCCTTCGCACATGCTCTAGTCCACACTTGCACAGTCAGAGTGAAAGTTTGAGGAAGGGAAAAAGGAGTAGTCGTGATATTTCGTAAAACCCATTGCGGGCCAGTGGGGAAACGATCCGTTGAACGATGCTGTCCAATCGATGAACGACGCACAGTGAAGGCGTATCCATCTTTGGTCCAACACCCTGAACGCACACCCTTTTTGAAGGAAGTCGAAACGTCACGAGCGCACACCTAAACCTCCTCAACAACAACCACAACGACCATCTTACAGAGAGAGTAAGGGTGGACGCTTAGTTGGAGGAGAGGATGGTGACCTCGACCTCGACACCGGGCTCGAGCGAGATCGAGGTGATCTGCTTGACGATCTCGGAGGGCGAGTGAAGGTCGATGAGGCGCTTGTGGATGCGCATCTCGAAGTGGTCCCAGGTCTTGGAACCCTCACCGCAAGGGGACTTGCGGGTGGTGTGGGTGAGGACCTTGGTAGGGAGACGAACGGGACCCTTGACGCGGAGCTGCTTGTCCTTGGATCGGTTGACAAGGTCGGAGCAGACTATTGTATCGCAACAACACAATAACAACGGCAAAGAAAGATGAATCAAGTAAAATCAATACGATGCTTCTTCGTTAATGAGATTAAATTGGCGAAAAGATTGCTGAATGCTTACCCTTCTCGAGGTTCTTAACGTTTCGGGAGGTGAGGGTGATGCGGATCTTGTGGATCTTGGCAGCGGGGGCCGAAGCATCGACATCCTTGTCCTTGGCGACGTAGCTCATCTTGAATAAATTTGTATGAGAGGGAGAGGGTTGGTGTATGAAGGAAGATGAAAACCAGCGGTGACCAAGGTATACTAAAGTCAAAAAAAAAAGTAGTATGAGGAGAAGAAGAGAAGGAGTTGGGCTGGGCAGTGGAAGATCAAAATTCGAATTGGCTCCTTGCTCGATCTTCCTTTTTCGGAGCCGGATCACGCGCCTCCAAAAGGGATACAGAGCAAGCAGCCAATCAGAAATTGAACTTGCCGCAGCAGCTCTTCCCCTTTCGCGCTACGTGGGCATCGATCGGGAAAAAGCCTGATCGGGGAATAAAAAAGTTCGATTCAGAGGAGATCGCACTCGCACGGCACCAGACGCGATTTTGGAAGAATCACAGAGGATGCTTGACTTTGACTTCCAGCCTGGCAAGTCTGGTTAAGAAGACGAGCGGTTTCGGCAAGGATGCGTGTGCACGCGCCATCGCCGAAATCGACACTTCGCCCAGCCTCAACCTCGAGTCCTCGTCATCCTCATCATCACCTTCAAACCACAGCCCACACATACGCACACGTATACTCTCAATCTCGGCGCCCTCGCACAGGAGAGACTCACGCAACGATGCGATCAATATCCTTCCTCGTCTCAACGCTCCTCCTATCCCTGCTGCTAGTCATCCAGACCCAGGCAGCACTGGCAGAACCCAAGCTGAGCTACGTGCTCAAGTCGGCCAAGCTCTCCCTTTCCACGGTCGATGGCTCGTCACGTCTTTCCAAAGAGTTCTCGACACATTCGGACTACTCGCAGAACAAGGCACCCTTCGACCTTGCCAGCCCAACCCAGCTGGAGAATGATGATGTGATCAGGCTTACTTTCAGCCTTGGCGTTGAGGAGGCCGGAAAGAAGGCGGCCAAAAAGGATGGACCTGCGCTGGGGAAGGAGCACGTACCTCATCAGGCGTTCGTTGTGCTTGCAGCGAATGGTGAGGAAGAGGATGCTTCGCATGCTTGGCCCGTCGCTGTCAAGGCTAGTTCCGGAAAGGTGTCGTGGAACTTGGTAAGTTCGCTCACCCCTTGACCCCATGATCTCTAGCATAGTATACATTGCTAACACTGTATTCTTTTTGCTTGCTTGATCCTTGACAGAGAATGGACAGAATCCCAGCACCACTTCTGCGAGCCTCTTCTCCACTCACCCTTTCGCTTCTCATCGCCAACTTCCCTACCACCTCGGCCTCGGAAGGCGCCTACTCGCCGCTCTCTCTTTCGCTTCTCACCCTCACCCCGCCAACAGCTCTCGCAGAAGCCGCCCTCTCCTCGGCCTCCTCCACCCTCACCGCTCGCCAAAAGGCCGAACGCGACCAGGGATTCCACGGCCTTCCCGAGCACAAACACACCTTCGGCGTCCCACCCACCGAAACTATGCCGAGCACCCAGATCAGCGGTCTTGCCTCGCTCATCACCGGCGCCGTTCCATGGATCTTCCTCCTCGCAGCACTGGGTGTCATCAAGCCCGAGATCCAGTCGCCGAGCTCCAAGGCGTTGGTTCTGTTTGTTGCGTTGGCTGGATTGGAGGGTCTGGCTGTCAGATATTGGATCGGATTGACACTCTTCCAGATGTTGCCGCTGCTGTTGGGTGCTGGATTGGTGACGATTGTCGTAGGTAGACCAGCATTGGGTGAACTGAGGAAGAAAAGACTCGCAGTTTCTTCGTAGATCAAACCAATCGACAGATTCAAAAGGGTCGAAACAAGAAGCAGCAGCATCATGATTCTACGATTTTCGAGCTAGTGAGCTTTTCAAATTCATTCAATGGACTCGTTCTCGTCGAAGTGCAGCAATCTGCTGTTCGTGCCTTTTCGAATGCGGCTGTGACATTGATCGCCCGTGTGTGATACGGCTGAAAATTGCTGTGTGTTGGTTTGCTGCGCTGGAGCTTAACCTCGAGTCAGATATGTGTGCTTTTGACAGTGCAAGATCTTGTCTTGTTGCAAGCTTCTGGGAGGAGCCTAATTCTAGCCGTGTTGAGGAGCATGTGTGCGTTAAGGCGGGGGTTTTGCGTGAAATTCAAGGCAAGAGAGAGACCAACACACGCTTTTCCGTGCATTTCGAAATCTGCTTGGACCCTTTGCTAACCAAAGAGAAGTGCTGTCTTGACAGCTTCCTGCATTCGCCCCACTTGACATCCCCTATCACCACCACCAAAAACTTGACCAAGGATCTGTCGGATCAACCGACGAGTGCTGACAACCTTTCGGCTGCTCCATACTCTTTCCCACGCTCTAAGGATTCCTTTCGACGTATAGTATACCCTTTCGGCGCTTGGGCCGAGACAATTTCGGTCGCATCGCATTCTACTTTCCACTGGACGATTCCAGCAGCAGCACCACCACCACCAACCAGTCTACGCTCTTGATGCTCGCTCTTTCACTCCTTTCACCACAGCAAAGTAAGCGACGCGGTCCGCCAGTAACTTGATTCAACATCATGTCCGGCCCTATAGCATCGAGTAGTCGTCGTGGACAGCCTGGTCATACATCTGCCGGTCTCCCTGCCATTGGTATGCCAACTCTATCTGCACTGAGCAACGTCAGAGGGAGCGGATCTGGCGTTCGTCAGCTCGCCACTGCCGACCGCCCAATAGCAGGGCCATCACGAACCTCTACAGCTCAACACACCACTCGTCCAGCTCAACACGATGACCCGGTTCGCGCTGCTCAAGACGAAGCAACACGAGTCTGGCGAACCGACATGCGCAGGCTTCTCGAAACAGCCGAAGAACGATTCGCTGATGTCTGCTGGACCACTGCTCCACCTGACACTATCCACCATTCCGATCTCGATTCTGATCTCGGCCACGTTACCTTTGCTGGCTCCGACAGCACGCATCACAACGGCTCCCAACAAGAGCACAGCGCATTGATACCAACTTTTGCAACATCGCTTCCATCATCATCTATACCCATCCCAACTGGATCTGCATCTGCCTCTTCGGGCACAATCATATGGGCACACAAGGCCATCCTGTATGCAAGAGCGCCAAACACTTTCCAAACTCGTTTCTTGAATCTCCGCTCGCCGGCGGCTCAGCTCCAGCACATTGGATCTACAGCCAGTTTGGTGTCTCTACCACTGCATCGCAGCGAATCGCAGTTATCGCTGGCGTCAAACTTCTCCAGCTCCACACAGACTGGCGCCCCACAGACGGCCTCGAATGCCACCAGCTTGTCTGCTCGAACGGGGATCCCAGCAAAGCCCCGCAAGTCGGTCCGAGGGGCAGCCCCGCCAAGCAGCTTCTCAATGACCAAGCCTTCACTTCGCAAGCCTATCTCCCGATCCAGCATCTCTAGACCTCTGCGTAGGGGCTCCGTCGACGAAGGCAGCTCCATCGCCTCAGGCTTTATGACCAGCGATAGCGAGGGCGAAGGGGGGCCAGCGACCAGTTTAAGAGCTTCTCGTTTGATCAACACACGCTCACGTGCTGATCCGGCATCTCTTACTTCGCCATCAAAGCTCTCGCAGGCATCTTCTACGATAACGCATGGCTCCAACGGCGCGCCTGCGCGCAAGTCGTCTTTCGCATCAGTCACCTCGGCTGCAGAATCCCGCCTAACAGACACCCGCTCGGTCGTCAGCGATGTAAGCACCCTTCGTGCGCCGATCAGTCTCGGAGGCGTCAGTCAGGCGTTCTTCGAGGCTACGCTGCAGTATCTGTACACAGGGGAGGAGACAATGGTCGACGCGTTCGAGTTTCTCTTTGAGGACCGTTTGGCCTCAGATTCGGAAGCCTCGCCCGAGGAGAAGCTCGACAAGCTGCGTTCGGATTTGACCTTTATGTGGCGCAGCAAGCTGTACTCGGACGTCAAGCTCGTCCTTGGCGATGAAGATGAAAGTGACAATACGGATGGTGGACAGGGACAAAGCAAACGAGGGACGTCCAAGATGGCCGATATCCCAGATGCCAACATGTCCGTTCTCTCTTTGGCGCAGACCATCGACACCGACCGCATCGAAGAGTCGGACACGGAAGACGACGAACTGACATCGTTCTCAACACATCGAATGATCCTCGCCTCGCGCTCTCAGTACTTTGCCTCCCTCCTCCTCTCCCCCTACGCCGACTCTCGGGCACCCATTCTGCATCTTCCATCTCCACCGTTTACTCCAGCCTCGCTGCACTTTACCCTTGGCTTCCTTTACACCGGCACCCTCTTTTTCTCGAATCGCACATTCGACCTCTCCACGGCCTTTTCACTGTGGCGCGCCGGGGCCTATCTCCAGATCGAAACGCTTCAGAATCTAGTAGTAGCCCTGATCGACCGCGAATTCTGCCATGGCTTCACCTGCGCTTCCCCCCATCCCTGCCGGAAATGCGTCAAGCGCGTTCCGCGCACCCTCGCCTTCGCCACTAGCCCAGATGTCAGCGAGCAAGCGCTCCAAGACCCCGCGATCGCCGCAGTCTCTGGTCCCCATTTCGGCATGTATTGGGGTAAAGACGTAGGGAACCTCGACCCGATGCTACAGGATCGCATCGTTGATTCCGTCTCCGACCGCTTAAGCTCAGAACCAACCCTCATAGTATCCGTCTTGCGACAACTGTCGATCGTAGGCAAGCGCATAGACACCGAACGATCAACCCGATGGGTAGAGTCCCTCCGCCTGATGGCAGAGACAGTCGAAAACAGACTCATGCCCATCCTCCACAAACATTTGGAACAGATCGTAACCAGCCAACCTTGGTCCGACCTTGTCGATGGCGTAGGATCGCTAGGTGACGTACTGGAAAAGTGCTTGGTCATGCTCATCGATGGACTCACTGAAGCACGGGCCGCGCAGATTTACCAGATCTTGGTGGGCCAAGTGCTGCTAAGAGAGCAAGGATTCGAAGTGGCATCTTCCAGACAAGCGGTTGAGAATGCAAGGGGAAGCATCTTGCGCTATCTCAAAAAGCGGTGGATCAACATTCGCGCCTTGGGAGGATTTAACAAGTTGGAGAGATGGTGTTTGAAGGAGATCGCCGACGAGCTCGAGGTGACGACGATGGATTTGGTCTTGCCGGAAGAGGTGCCGAAGATCGCGGCCCCTCCAAGTCGGTTGTTGGCAGGAGGAAGGAGGATACCTTCCGTGTCTAGCACTGCGACGACGTCGACGACGACGACGACGGCGGGATCGAGCCTTCGAGGTGTCGCTCCTAGGTCATCTTTGGGTAGTGGTGCAACGCACAGTAGGTTGAGAATCGCTTCTGCAGGTTCGACCATCTCCAACGGTGCAGCCTCTCCAACGGCAAGAAGAGCATTGAGAGACGAAGGTGAAAGAGAAGCAGGACCAATTCACATGCGAGCGGCAGTGCTCAATCGAAACGCTGCACGCACTTCGGTTGTCAATGGTCATCGAACTTTGTCTTCGGCATCGACGGCTTCGGCTGCTTCAGTTTCTTCTACACGGCCTACTGGTGCGACGCCGAATGTGCCTGGTAAGAGCACTAGCTCGACGGTGTCGACCTCGGTTAGAGTGGGAGGGGTTAATGAGACAGCTGCCAGACCTGTCGCTCGTTCGCCTGCGATGGATGCAGCTCGGTCGACACCCGTAAAAGCAAATACGTCTGATAGTGGAGCAAGCGCAAAGTCTACCACCCCGAGCATCAAAGAAAGAACCCGCACCACAAGCAGGACGAGCATCATCAGCGCGCGCTCCGTTAGCAGACCTACCACCACGACTGCCGCATCCCCTCGCCTAGCTGCCAAGGCAAGCACCTCCACGGCCTCTCCTCAAGCTTTCCCCAGCACGAGCAGCACCAATGCTAGTCCCATCACCAACACCCCGGACAAATTCTCCACGCCAACACGTCCTCTGGCCGCCCTCCCTTCCGACACCGACCGCACGCCAACAAAAACACTCCGACCCATACGCTCGACATCCACCCTCTCCCCGCGTGCCTCCATTCCCACCATTCCCACCACAACTCAGAAGCAGCAGAGCACCTCGCTCGATTCTGTCACCACCAAACCGCCTAAACAACAGCCGCAGCCGCAGCAACAGCCACAGCAGCGGGCAGGTCTTGTCCACAAGAGCTCCTTCCTCCGCGCCACCCCTGGTCCGGGGGGGACGTTTAGTTTGAGTTCTACAGATTCAGGTGTCGGATTGCGGGTCAGGAGTGCCAGTAATGCCTCTACTGCTGCGGAGCGTGGGAATGATGTTCAAACAAATAAGGGTGAGGGCGAGGGTGAGGGTGAGGGTGAGGGTGAGGGCGTGGGGGAGGGAAGAAGGTCGATGACGACGCCAACGAGGAGCACACGAAAAGCTTCTTCGAATAGCACTGTGGAAAATGCAATGCCATCGAATGCGATCATCAACGTACGCAAAGCTCAAAGAGAACCCCTCCCCACCTCGAATTCTAACACAACCTTGGCGAGGAGTGGTTCAAATCAGACCATCGTCTATCATCCTGCATCTCCGACTAAGGAAGAAAGTCTTACTTCTTCCGAAGCAAAGGGAATAAAGTTACTTGTAGGCATACCTTGTATCGTATCCCTTCCATTGGTACTTTCTTCTTCTGTCGATGGTGCAATTCGGAAATCGACCTCTCTTAGGGAACGTGGTAAATCAACGATATCGACAAACGAAACTAAATCCGACACTTTGAACCTCAATTCTACTAAACCTCTTGGAGTTGGGAAAAAATTTCGTGCACAAGTACGTTATTTAGGCCCAGTTTTAGGTTTACCAGGTATTTGGGTCGGCATTCAATTACATTTACCCTCATCGAGCTTTGGATTCGAGTCAAAAATGTTTCGTTTACAAAATGGTACTTTTGGTGGTGTTGAATATTTTCCCAACAGAGAAAAGGTTCACAAGGTGGAGGATTCAGGTCGATTGAAGAGATTAAGTGAAAGATGGGAGTTGATATCACCTGATCCACCTACACCTTGTCGAAAAGTTAATCAGGTTCAAAAAGGAGATCAAAAAACGTTGATAGAGCTATTCATTCATCCTAACGATGTGGTTTGGGTTGTACAATAAACCTTATCTCGTTCAACGTGGCAATTGTACTGTACTTGCATCTATACTGTTTGCATCAACTAAAACACTCCAATATCACTCTACAGCACCATCAGGTCTTCGCTCAACATCGTACATTGTTTGCATCTATACAGTACAATGCGCATGAAAGAAACACACTCCAACATTACTCTACAGCACCATCAAATCTTGGCTCAGCATCGTACATTGTTTGCATCAAATCTTGGCTCAACATTGTACAATGATCTATACAACTCACATGAAAAAAACACACTCCAACATCCCTCTACTGTACAGTACCATCAAATCTCGGCTCAACATCGTACAATGATCTATACAACTCACATGAAAAAAACACACTCCAACATCCCTCTACTCTACAGCACCAGCACCATCAAAACATGGCACAAGCTCCTCCTGAAAAGTTGCAAGGAATAATCTTGTCATGAAAACAAATCCACACGGAAGCAGTCGCAACCCAGATGTATGCAATGAGTCATTGAAGCGTGAAAATGGAAACAACGATGCAAGCGTAAGTTAACGCAGAGATGAATGATGATAAGAAAGAAAAGAGCCTAAAAGAAAAAAAAGAAAAAAATGTACCGTAAGAACAATATATATGTGTATGAAAGCGAAGTGATGGAAAATTGTGAGTCCTAGTTGACGGTGGTGGTTGTTGTGGTACCGCTGGTGCTTCTAGACATGGCAGCGGATTGTTTTGATTGTACGGTTGTGTGAAGGACTTCCATAGCGTAGCGAAGTTTAGTTACCAGACCGCGAACTTTCCGCCTTTCCGCAGGTCTAGTCTTGTACGTCCTTTCTTGGGCAGATTCCAAATTGAAACGATGACGTTCTTCTTCCTCGGCCTCTCTTGCGCTACGATCGGTACAGGCGATTGAAACAAATTCAGAGAGCGTCCAACTCGTCATTCGAGGAACACCTGCCGTTTTATCCAGCGGTTCAATAACCGAGATCACTTGAGCTCCATGGGTGAGGAAAACTTTGGTATGGTCGTAAAAGTTGAGTTGAACCGTACCATTCGAAAGACGGAAGACGATGGCATCCTTGGTCTTGTACCACTTGTGAACAAACACCATTCCTGACGTTCGATCAATATCGGAAAAGGTTAGCGGTGAATCGGCACCGTAGAGTCTATCCATGATTTCCTTTTCGAAATACTTCATCACTCGGACGCGAGATTGAAGCTCTTTGGGAACCGATCCATCGTCAAGTGCAGCAGACGGGGTGGGCATGAGGAAGTTTTCCCGTTTCAACTGATCCGTTCGGCCTCCTGCCGGAGTGATGCTAGATTTGGCCGCACGGATGGTGGAAATGTAGTCGACATGTCGCTTGGATGCCGAAAGCACCATCGAGGTTGCATCGCGGAAGTAGACTCCGACCGTACCATCAGAGAGAGCATATCCAAGACCGTATCGTTCAGAGTGGTCGAGCCAGGAGATGAGGAACGTCTTGGGTGACTCGGGGACGATGCGGGTGCCGTTTAACTCGCATGCCTTGTCGACAAAGCGGATTGCGTCCACAGCAGATGTCGAAGGAGGTGTGTATAGCTGGTTCGCTTCGAGGCAGGAGAGTGCAGACTCGAGGTGGGAAATGATCACCTCGATCGAAGTCTTTGTCTTTTTCACTCCCGAGGCGAGGGCGGTGGAGCTTCCCACAGATGCCAATGTGGCACGTGAAGAGGAAGGTGCAAGGGCATTGTACTCGTTCAGAGACGATGCTGTTGACAAGGGTCGAGTGGGACCAGCCGTACCGGTAGCAGTTGTGGCGCTCGTGGAAGTGACGAGCCGCGCCTTCTGCGCCACAGCTCGTTCATCTTGCGGCGCGACGTTGGTATTGCGCGAGTACATGCGGCCAAACTCGGGGCGAGCTGCAGCAGCAGGTGGGTTGGGAGGGGCCATCGGGTTGGCGTTCTCCTTATCCGCTTGCGCTGCCGTGCCACGGGAGAGGGTGAGGGAGGAAAGCTGCTTGGCGAGGGAATTGGCGGTGGAGCGAGCGAACGACTGCGGTGGCGGTGCAGGAGCCTTGAGAAGTGGCTGTCGGCCAGCCTTGAGCAAGGCAGAGATGGGTGATTCGGGCTGGATAGCGTGGTTGAACTCTCGGTCCATCTTCTCCCTCCTCTCTTCTGCCTGTTCGGCTTGCTGAAGCTCCGAACGAGCATCGACGATGACCTCAACCGGTTCTTGTGCGTCAGAGTACACTTCGGGAAAGCCAGAGGCCGCATCTTCGAGCAGATCGTCGGCGCGGTCGTCCCAGCAAGCTTGTCGTTTGAGCAACTCGAGGTTTCGTGCAGATTCGCGGGCTGTGATGGATGGGAGGAAAGGCTGTCCCTCCTTGGCGGTGGATGGGATAGAGAGAGGGACGAGACCGGAATAGAACCAGGCATGATTCATAATCTGGACCAGCGTCGGTCGTTGTGCTGGGTTGTGGGTGAGAATGCGCGTGATGAGATCGATGGCTTCGATACTGAGTCCTGCTTTGGCAGGAATCTCGTATGCGTTCTGCCTGATCCTCTCGTAAATCTCGTCCACCTTTGGCGTTTGGAAAGGAGGCTTGCCTACCAACAAGGTATACATGATCACACCAACGGACCAGATATCCACTTCGAAACTGTGTCCTTGCCCCTGATCGTACAGAATCTCGGGTGCAATGTAGTTGGGAGTACCGCAGACCGTCTTCTTCCTCTCTTCTGGATGCTTGAGTAAGGCGGCGAGGCCAAAGTCTCCGATCTTGACATGCATCCTTTCGTCCAAAAAGATGTTGCCGAGCTTCAGGTCACGGTGAATGATGCTGTTCTGGTGCAAGTTTTGTGTGCCGGCAAGGATCTGAACCATAAGATATCGTGCTTCAGGCTCGGTGTAAGGCCCGCGTTTCTTGATGATGTCGTTGAGAGAACCATTGCGGCAGAGCTCAAGGCGGAAATAGACGTTAGCGTCGTCTTCAAAGCAGTCTTCGAGCTTGACAACGTGAATATGGTCGACGGACTTGTGAATCATGATCTCGGCGAGAATCTTCTGTCGGTTTTTGCGCGACTTGGCAATGGCAGCCTTGGCGATGACTTTGAATGCCTTGTGTCGACCTTCTGGGTCCGAGGCCATGTAGACTCGTGCGAATCCACCCTATCATAGTCAAAAGATTTGGATCAGTATGAGCTCTAACAAGGCGAGGAAGAGGAAGACTGAGTCGATTCTGGGGGAATTAGACTTACCTGGCCGAGAAGTTCGCCACGCTTGAAAGCGCGCCCTTCCGAGTCAATGATGACTTTCGGCGGTGGTGGAAGAGGAGGTTTCTTGGGTTTGGAAGAAGCCGCAGCAGCGGTGTTGGTGGCAGAACCCGCGACACCGGTGGGCTGTTTCGTAGACATGGTGGAAGCTGGTCTGGGGCGCGACGGGAGCGCAGAAGTGGTTGCGGGAACGGCGGTACGAGCGTAAGCTGGATGAGCAGGCAGCTGGTGGTGAGCTAGCGAGGAAGGCCCTGTGGCCATTGTGGATGCCATCTCGAGCTAGCAAGTTCTCGAATACGCCAAGGTCCGAGTGATGAGAAGAAGAATGGGTGATGGATGCAGAGAAGAGTAGGATGTTGCAGTGTATGTAGATGGAGCAGTGCACGAAGCGGTGATCTAAAATGCTAAAAGTCCCTTTGTTTATATTGTCGAGAGCTGATTTTGTAGTCTGCTGAGGGATTCTGCAACGTCGACAATGACGAGCAAGAAATATCAAACCTTACGAGGCTGAAGGAAGCCTCTCAAGTGTTTGCCTACACGAGCAATGGTGAAAAGATACCCGACGAGAGGATGCTTGAGGAGAAAGGTGTAGGGAAGGTTGAACGACAAAGATGAAGAGAGAGAGGAAGGGATACAAAGAGAAAGTCAAAGTGCCAGCGGAGTAGTTGTTTGTGTGTGTGCGTGGGCGCTTTGAGTAGGTGAGTGATACAGCAGAAAGTTGTGACAGCAAAAAAAGAAGAGGTAGTAAATACCGCCTACCAAGCTGTGACAGGACAAGGGTTTCTGCCTTGCGTCGTCTTGAGGGGTGTTTGTGACAATTAGCCTTAGCGAACTTGGCAAGCAGAGTGAGTAACTTGCTGCGTCAACTGTACTGTACCTTTCGGAGAGAGGGGTGGATGAAAATCATGCAGCTCGTGCATCCGTCATCGAAAAGGAGCGCTGGCTTGGCTGCGTACAGTTGGAGAACGCCGTGTAGATCTCAACACAACATTTATTCATTTCAGCCTTACGCCCTTTCTCTTTCCCCTCTGCGCTGAAGCATTGGCCAACATTTTGGCTTTCCTCTTTGGCATTATCAGTCTTGACCCTTTAGACCTTTCCCTCCCAGACCTGCAGCGTCTCATTAGTACTGATACTGATCATCAAGAGTGAATGTGTCTCCTACTATTAAAAGAAGCAATCGCAGCCTGTCCTGCCAAAGCTGTCATGTTGCTGTCAAACAAAGTTCAAGCCACCAAGAGTCGCGAAAAAGTGTGTTTTCCAACCGTGCACACACCGAGAGACGCGACTATTGAAATTAGCCATCACGTGCCGATCCTTGCTGTCAGAGTACTTTTTCTTTGGCCGTTATGAATCGGGCTCTAACATTCCAATCCCAAAATCAATAAGAATACAGTAAATAAAAAGTATCTCCACCTCCACCCAACCGGCGACTCCGTGGAAACCATGCGAAAGCAAAGCAACCACGCAAAATCCGCGGACGCTTCCTTCTCTTGCGACGATCTGAGTTCTCTCTCACCTTGTGGTGACCGAAGGAGCCAGCAATGGAAACGAGTATGTTTTTGGAGTCAAGTCAAAGGCGGCAACAGGCGAGAAAGCTCACCGTAATCTCCGCCACTTTCTTCTGTTTCAGTGGAGGAGGCATGATGAACCCTGCTTGCATCTTGGCCGGCGGCGACAAGTGTTAAATACCTTCAGTTTCCCCCGCCGCACTCTTAGTGTTTTCCCACCTCGACCCTCAATCCTCTTTCTCTTGACGGCCAAAGAATCCGCAGCATCATGTCTCCAATCCCGACAATCCCTCTTGGCGGCAGTGCCAGCCATATCCACGTCGGCCGTGTAGCCTTTGGCTGCATGGGCATGTCCTGGGCTGAACCTTCCCAACAGACTCCCGACAAACAAGCCTTTGAGACCATCAAAGCTGCCGTTGATGCCGGATCCAACTTGCTCAACACTGGAGCCTTCTATGGCCCTCCCAGTGACCCCTACGCCAACCTCAAGCTTCTTCGTCGATTCTACGATGCTTATCCCGAGTATAAGGAAAAGACTATCCTTTCTGTCAAGGGTGGTACGCCCATCGAGCTGTACAGGGCCAAGGGCATGGCTGGCTTCAAACCCGATGCCTCTGTCTCGAATCTCGAATCTGATCTGCTTGGGATTCGCGAGCAGCTCGGTACCGATCATGGCGGTAAGCAGATCGATGTTTACGAAATGGCCCGTCGCGATCCTGGAAATTCGATGACCGAGACCATGTACAACATGCTCTCCCTTTCCTCGCAAACCTACACCGACTCGAACGGCAACAAGGTCACGGGTAAGGGTCTTTTCAAGCACATCTCGCTCTCTGAGCTCGGCCTTGCTTCCATCAAAGAAGCCGTTAGCGTTGCTCCGATCGCATTCGTCGAATTGGAGGTTAGCCCGTGGGAACTCGAAGCATACACTTCTGGCATTGTGAATTTCTGCTCGGACAAAAAGATCCCCATCCTCGCCTACTCCCCCACTGGCAAAGGTCTCTTGGGTCAGATCAAGACCATCGACGACCTCCCCGAGGGCGACATTCGCCGCGGAATGGACAGACTCAACAGTGACAACCTCAGCCAGAACCTCAAGCTTGCCAACGAATTCACCACCCTCGCCAAGCAGCACAAGCCAGAGATGTCGTCAACCCAGCTCGGTCTCGCCTGGCTCATGGCCAGCAGCGACATCATAATTCCCCTGCCAGGTACCAGAAATGCCAGCAGGGCAAAGGAAAATGCCGAAGCAGCAAACATCAAGCTCGACGCAGAGACGAAAAACAAGTTGGATGACAAGGTTAAGGAGTTCAAGGTGGCCGGTGGAAGGTACAATGAGGCTGCTCGACAGCATACCGCTCTGTGGGGTTGAGATTGCGACAAATCATGCTTTTCGCACTGCCTGTTTCCTTGGAGCCTTAGTACTATGGAATGCTACAATTTAGATGGTCGTCACTAGTCATTTGATAGGTGTCTCTGCTATGTATGTTTTGCGTGCATGGTTTCTCCAAAATGAAAAAGCTTGCAGATTGCAGCTCTTTTTTTGTGCCTGAATTTCTTTTTCTGATTTTCTTTTTCCCTTATCCAACTTGTCTTCGGATGTCGGGCTTCTTCTGAGCTTCATGGCTTCTCTTGGAACTTATCCTCATCATCCCAGTCCATCTTCCAACACACCATCTCCACTACACCGTCGCCTTGGTCCAAAATGAGTGTATCATCCTCATCATCAATATACGTCGGTAATCTCCCGCCACAACTGGACGAGTCCTCGCTCGCCGCCTACTTCACCCCTTTCGGTGACATCATCTCCATCTCTGTTCCCTCTACCTCGACTTCTTCCGGTAAAAGAAACAAAGGATTCGGATTCATCACGTTCAGCACAGAGGATGACGCACTGGATGCTCTTGACAATATGAACTTGAATTCGATCGGTGGTAGGACGATTCATGTAAACTTGGCGGATCCGAGCAAGGTCAAGGAGGCCGGAGCAGGCAACAAGGCTGGAAGGGCGGTTTGGGACAATGAGGTGAGTATAACTGCGGTCATCGTGAATTGAATTACTTGGTCAAGCTCACTGATGAATATGTAACACTGTATCGGTATTCTACAGGATTGGCTCAAGCAATACGCAGCGAACGATCAAGACCCCGCAGCAACAGCACCGTCGGACGAACAAGAAGCTTTTAGCAAACCTCAAGAGTCTTGACAACCACTCCACCAACAACCTTGCTCTTCATCATTGTACACTACATCATACCCAGTCCTATACACTCATACTGGACTTTTCTCTCAGCTCCCCACCAAGCCTCCGCGATGCTGTTTTAAAACACATTGGGCTCCCTATGGCAAACGCGGAAAGTCGCCAACGTATCCCATTTCCAAAGCGTTATCCAGCAACATTTTCTCCGCGGACAGCACTTCATTCGCCGCCAAGAATCGATCCTGAAATTCGGGTTCCAACTGATTCGTTAGTCGATTCAGCCGCTCTGGGTCTTCGAGCAGCTGCATGAGCGCCTTGTATTTGTTTCGAAGCTTCTCAATTGGGGATTTGTGTTGGGAGGTGAGGTTTTCGGGATGAAGCGGCGAGAAGAGATCCCTTTTCGATCGATTAACTTCTTGTTCTAGCAAGCTCACTAGGCTTCCTACCATTCCGGCCATAACGATTGCATACAAGATTCGGATTCATGGTGTTAGATATTCTTCTCGGGAACCAATCTTGAGGCCAACAAACAATTCGAGGGGAAGACACTTACGTTGTTCGGCCAGCGTTGGAGCATTGGGACTATTGACCATGTCTCTGATCCTTCTTAAGATGCCGTTGAGATCGTTTGCTGCTGTTGGGCTGATATAAGCAGGATGGTCACTAAGAAGTCCTAGATACATCTCGGTCTGTCCTGCCGGTATTCTGACGTTACCACGCGGAGAGCCGATTGGCGCAGTATGGTCTGGTTCGGATTTGTACAGTCCGAGCGGGGCTAGTAAGGAACGGTAGAAAGTCTCGTACCCCGATTCTCGGCTCACCGAGGCGCTAGATGAGGGAAAATCAAGGGGGGGTGGTCGGGACCGGACTCTTTGCGGTGGTGGCATAGCCACGGATTGCCCAAGCAACAAGATTGCAAGGAAGACAAGGCAAAGAACGATTGTCGATCGAGACATCTTGAAGAGGATAAGAGATAGCTGACTTGGTTGATGATGTCAAAGGAAGAAGGAAGAGGAGACAAGTTTGAGGTTGTTTATATCTGCGATTCGAAGGAAGAAAGAGGATAAGAGATAGCCAACTTTGTTGATGATGTCAAAGGAAGGAAGGGGGAAGAGGAGACAAGTTGGGCGTTGTATATATATGCGATTCGAAGGAAGAAAGGGGATACCGTAATTGGATCTGCTGACCCTCGATACTCCGAGCAGGACGCTCAAAGTACAAAGCGCTATAATGTAATGAAACGCTACAGTCCACCGCCATTGTACCATATCTTACCTTAACATTGGCTCAATGCGATCTGATTCGAGCTCCAACACTGAAGGCCACTGCACTGTATTGTATTGTACAGTGCAGTGCCCCTTTATCGGCAACACAAATGAGGTAGTCACCAGGATACATCGTCGGTCCAGCATATTACATAAAACCTTGCGCCTTTTGCGATCATTGTGAGAATGAGCATACTCCTGCATATGTCGACGCCTTGGTTGGAAGAAATATTCAACAACAAAGTTGATATCAAATTCGTCCTGAAACATTGCTCGCCATTCCACATTTCAACACAAAAAAAAAAAAAAAAAAAAAAAAAAAAAAAAAAAAAAAAAAAAAAAAAAAAAAAAAAAAAGCAAAAGCTACCTGTTCGAGGACGCCAGTTGGAAGGGGTTGTGGGAATGGTAGTAGGCATCAAGATCGGATGGCGTGAGAACGAGTTGTTTAGCCCCGCGCACTGTTGTTTTCTTTTTTTTGCGGGATTGGGTTGGTTTGACTGATTCTCAACAGGTATTGTAAGGGTATCAAAAGGGGTTGTGGGAGATCGAGTCTTGAAAGCACCTTGTGATGAAGTCAAAGTCAAGTAGCTTGTTGCAGTCATCCGGATCATGACATTGTTCATAAGGTCGAACGTCAAAGACGACGCTAATTTGACGTATTCTCGATCGTTGTACAACGAGTCGAGTCGAGTCGAGTCGAGTTGAGTCGAGTTCTCGCCTTTGGTTGGAATCCTGTGTGGGTGACAAAGATACCCATTTCACCTCTCAGTCAGCAACAAGCAGTTGATCCAACAAGATACAGTACATCTCGTGGGATAATCCTTGGTTGTCACACGCCATGGAATGCTCAAAATGATGAAAATCTTGCGGTCTAGAGTTCTATCCGACCGGCATTCTAACTATTCACCACCAACGACCGTACTCTCACCCCTAAGTTGCCGTCCGCGTCCGAACCAACCCAACAAAAAACACCCTTTTTTCACATCGGAATCTATCCATTTCTTTCTTTCTTTTGTAATCAATACTTGTCCACAGTCCAACATCCTTCATTCGCCAATGGGCCTCTATTGCCCTTACAAGCCGTCATCATAGTGTGGACAAGACCAAGCCCAGGATTCTGCAGCGGACGAGTTCAAAAACTGTCCCAATGTACAGATGAATCGGATTTTCAAAGAACAAAGTCAGCAAGGGTCACTGGCATAGCAATGTCCGACAACCCATCTCCCCATCTCCTCTGTTGAACAAGACAAAAACCGGCGAATCTAACGAGCTCTCACCTCGGCTTCGGCTTCTAGGAGGTTACAAAGCGCTTCTCTTTTCGGTCAAGTCTACTGCCGAAACGCAAACGTGCAGGAGTAAGCAGGTAAGAACGCCACATGCTGTAACAATCCTGTTTTTGGCACGAGGTGCTACTACACACGAGCTGCAGATTGCATTGCATCCCCAATAACGTGCAAAGGTCAGTGATGTGTTTGCGAGAAGTCCAAAGCAAAACTCTATATAGAGGCAAAAGGAAAGAACCAAACCGTTGTAGTTGAAAGTGGCCGACCACTCTCAGCCAGCCGAACAAGGTGGGGCGTGTGGCGACGCTCTCAACTTGCGGCTTTCACCAAATCTTCACAGCACAAGAAGCATATCAAGTAAACGATTGAAGCAATAATGGGGAAATTGAATGCGGTCTAGAACATCGTTACAAGATCGAGGGAAGAGTCCGTGGGTTCGTTAATGAAAGTACGAAGCAATGGCATGAGAAACGAATCACAAGAAGACAAGAAGAAAAGGAAAGAAAAATAAGAACGGCACTAGAGGGCCATGAACTTGGACGCATCCGTTGCCGAGCGTTCGTGGGCGTGATGGCCTTCATTAGAGCCTTCAGCGGTGTGCCATGATACTTGCGAGGCGCCAGAGAGTTCATGGGAGTGCCCACCGCCGCCGTTGCCGGTCCGCGATGGGGAGGCGGCTCCAACGGTGAGGCTCTGCTGAGAGACAGATTGGGCCATGGCCGTGTCGTGCTGCGGTGCTCGGGGCGGCGAGGGCGAAGGAGACTTGAAGCGATCGTGGTATCGTACACCTGCTGACTTGGTTGGGGTTGTGGATGCAGATCCTGGCTGCGATTGTGCTTGCGCCGGTGCTGATGCCGGATATGTGCGGGTATTCATGTGTATGGCTCCTGAACCGTAGCTCGAGCCAGACACCGATCGCGTTCCGGCAGGTGCATAACCATTGCCAGTCGCCTCAGGATACGGGTTGGCACCGTAGTCGTACTCTGCACCAAATTCTTCGTCGAATGCTCTTGTGAAGCTATCGTTCGAAGGCTGCTTGGCCAACCCACCGAAGCCTGCGGCGTTGCGCTGCTGCATCGAAGAAGCAGGCTGAACCTGAATGGTCGGGAGATCAGGTCGGGGAGTCTTCTCATGGTCGTAGCTGCCGTGATAGTAATTGTGCAGAGCTACAGGACTAGTGACATCGTTGTTCGTGGGCAGCGCATCGGGGTCATAGAAAGACAAGCCCGAGACAGCGCCGTTGTTGCGATCGTAGCTGGCAGCGGGGCTGTACGACGACGGTGCATGAAGCTGAGGAGTTTTCGTCTGCAGATTCTGACCGTAGCCACCAACATTGCGTCGGGAGTAGTCATCCTCGTAGTCTCCCATCTGAAGCGGATCAGCAGAGGTTTCCGACATATCGTCCTCCTCACCGACAGCAGAAAGACCGTTGAACTTTTGCTGGCGACGCTGACGTTCTGTCGATCGCTTGGCCTCAAAGAAGAGCTGGTTGTTCTGCCCTTCCAGGTCTCGGTCGCTGCGCTTCGTGTACGCGTCATCGTGGCCATCATCATCGTACTTGCCTCGCTTTGCAGCAGCACGTTTTGCCTTCTTCTTGTCATGATGCGCGATGCCGAGCTGGTCCTTGAGATCGCCGCGAGTCCACGCCTCGCGCAGAATGTCGTGCTCGTTGGGATGGAAGGACGATCGCCAAGCGCGGCAGAAGAAGCGTGGCAGCAACGAGACAACAGTAATGAGCAAGATGATGACCCAAAAGTTGACCGTCTGCACCAGCCAGAAACCGACATCCTGGAAGCTAAAGACCGGGAAGGCCGAGTAGACCATTGTCCACGCATACACGCTGAGCAGGGAGATGATCTCGACCGCCCAGAAGATGCCTGTCCAGTGCTTGGCGATAATGCCGGCGTACAAGTTGGCCGTCGTGACAGCACCAGCGGCGATGGTGGTACCAAACATGTTGAGACTGCCCATCTCCTGGCCATTGTGACCGATCATGGGTCCGTAGGTGTAGAACCACCACGGGATAAAGTAGCAGACAGCACCCTGGAATGCAGCGTCGAGCATACTCATGTAGAAGAGGAACTTGGTGTACTCGGCGCCCTTGATGCCTCGCTGGTACGTCTGCGGGAAGGCGAGCAAAGCCTTGATGTTGACCACCTGATCGAGAGCGCCGATGACGATAACGCAGAGCGAGCTGAAGACGAGGTTGTACAGCAGAATGTAGGTGTAATCGAAGATGTAGGAGCCGGTGAAATCAGAGTCGATCTGATAGAAGAATAGGATTGAGGTCCAGATGATGTTCTTGTAGAAGAAGACCTTGTGCAGATCCGAGATACGGTGGTAGCACAACTGACCATGAACTAGCAGTAGACGTGTCAGGAACCGGAATTGTCCAATGGCATAGTCGGCGCTCATCGATGCCTGAGCACCCTCGAGACCAGCAATACCGACACCAACATGCGCCTCTTGGATCATGGCGACGTCGTTGGCACCATCCCCGATCGCAAGCGTCATTGCGTTCTTTCCATCCTTGACCAACTTGACCGTCAGCGCTTTCTGCGCAGGCGAAACACGACAGCAGACGACTGCCTCGCACTGCGTGGTGAGTGCAAGGAATAAGGGTCGCAGGTTCGAGTCAAGTGCATAGCGGAGCGTCTCACCGTCGATGACGACGGCAAAGCCATCCTTGGGTGCCTGCTCGGTGCGCTCTACGGTGAGACGATTCTTGCGAGCCTTACCGCCTTTGCGTGTCGCTGGCTCTTCGACCACCACTGGCCTTCCTGCTGCAGCAATCTTGTTGCAAGCCGCTTCCAGCTGAGCTCGTGTGCCCGTCTCGTGATCCGCAGAGATGATCATGATCTCCATGTCAGACGTCAACAAGTTGCAGCTGAAACCGATTTCGATAGCCGTCTGCAGCTTGTCACCCGTCAAGATCCATAGCTTGATACCAGCACGGTGGAGAGTCTCGATGGCTTCAGGTACACCTACTTGCAGCTTATCTTCCAGCGCAGTGGCGCCAAGCAGAGTGAGGTTGACCTCGATCTTCTCGTTGGCCTCGTCGATGGCTTCGTCGCGGTCCGTGAGACTGGCACTGGCCTCGTCGTGGATGCGTGCCCACTCCATGTACTCGGCTTCGTCCAGGTAGCGATAGGCGATGCAGAGCGTACGCAGACCAGCATTGGCGAAAGCTTCGAGGTCACGGAAAGTAGCCTGCTTGAGCTCTTCCGGATGGTCAGCACGAAGGCGTTGGTAAATGACCGAATCAGCGCCCTTGGTGATCATAAGAATGCGTCCATCGGGCTCGCGCACGATGACCGACATTCGCTTTCGCGTACTGTTGAATTCGAGCACCTTGAGGGGCGTGTACTGCTCAGGCTGGCCCAGCACCTCGATGTCGACCGTATTGTTGTTCTTGGCGATAAAGACGGCACCGGCGTCACGAGCAGCTGCAACGAGGGCTGCCTCATCTGGTGACTCGGCCTTGTATTCGACCGTGTAGGGGTCGTTGCCATCAGGTCGATCAGCGAGCGCGGTATGACAGAGCGCAAGGGCACGGAAGAAGGTGATAATGTTCTTGCGCTGTGGATCTGAGGAGCCGGCAGCCAGGGTCTCAGCCATGGGTGGCGAGATAAGTGTCATCTTGGTAGGACGCAGGTATCGATTCTTGAAGGCACGGTTCATAATGTCGACCATGCGCTTCTTTGATTCAGCCAGCTCGGCCTCCTGCTTTTCAGCGCTGAAATCAGATACGTCCTTGCCTTCGCGCTTCATAGCACCAATCATGGCCTCTGTTACACCGTCACCGTACGAAACACCGTTGATGGAGCACTTCTTGAACTCCATGACGTTCTGCGTGAGCGTTCCCGTCTTGTCTGAAAAGATGTACTCGATCTGACCCAGGTCATCCGAGATGTTCCACGTCTTGGGGACACATGGATAGTCGAGCGGCGCATAGTACATCTCAATGTCCTGGAAGATGAAGAAGGCTTGGATGGTCTTGACGATTTCGATGGAAATGTAGAGCGAGATGGGTACGATGTTCTGGAAGACGACGAGGCAGGAGCCAAAGATGACGAGCGCGTTGACAATGTTGCTGGTACTGAGCTCGGCGCCAATCTCGTAATAAGCGCGACTTGTGTTGGTAGCGCTGAGACGAAGACCGCCGATCACGGCACAGAGAATGCAGAGAACCATAAGAATGAGGAAGTTGACAATGACATTGAAGTTGGTCTCCTTCTCGATCTTGGAGCGCTTGGATGGCGTCTCACCGGAGTTGAGCATGATCTTGGTATCTTCACCAGTGAAAAGGACGACACCAATGACCCACTCCGTGTTGCGGAGCGCGCAACCTCGCAGCAAGAGCTCGTTGATGGTGATGGGCTCGACGCGGCGTGTACGGGCTTCGGCGGCAGCGTAAGCGCTGCTGTCCGGAGGTAGAGACTCGAGTGTGTCGGTAAAGTCACCCTCCTTGCTGGGCTCACTGACAGTGTATTTGAGCAGACCGTTGTAGCTGTATAGGTTGGCGTGGGGCGCCTCACTGTCGATGATAAAGCGAGAATGTTCGAGATCCTCTTCAGACTGAATGCCCATGGTAGCCTTGAGCGACTTGCGGACCTTGAGGTTGGTCTCACCATCCAGGTTCTTGGTCTCGATGTATGCATTGCCGTCCGGGTCAGAGGTGTTGAGCACCACAATGTCGGCAGGAACCTGCTCGTCCTCGCGCAGCATGACGATGTCACCGACTTCGAGCTTCTTCCAGAGGGTACGCTCCCATCGTGCAGTGCCGGGTGTGTGACGTCGGTAGTCGACCACACCTTCTACGTTGCTGCCATTGGTGAGGAAGGTAGTCGCGCTCTGCTGTTGCTGCTGCTGATTAGGCTGGAGGGGTTGAAGCACCGACACGTTGCTCGCATTTGCATCTGCATAGCCTGCGGGCTGTTCACGACTGACTGCTGCGTTCGAGTAATTGTAGCTAGAGTTGTAGAAACTGGTTGTGTCGCGTTCGCTTTCGCTCATGATGGTGCCGAGCGCATGCGAAGAGGAGACGAGACTGTCGCTGCGGAGACTGCGGGTGTTGGAACGAGCGCCAAACTCTTCATTGGCGCGGAAGCCGGCGTTGACACCAGCGGGACGGCGAGAGTTGCCATTGACCTGACGCATACCGATGGCGTCCTCCTTCTCGCGCAATTTGCGAACACCTTTCGAGACCTTGCCACCACCTCGACCGGAAAGCCCGAGGAGCTTCTGATACCAAGATCGCTGATCCTTGGCCTGATTGAGATTGCGCCAGCTTCCAAGACGGGTGACGGCCGAATTGTTGACTTCATTGTCGAGAACATGGCGGCGATGGTCTTCTATCGAGTCTTTGATCGCGGTGATGGTGAGAATGGCTACGAGCGGCAACATGGCAATCTGGGGGATCGTTGCGCCGAACGTGGGGAACACTTGGAGCACCACCAGACCCAGAAAGTAGATGTTGGCGACACGGCGGAATTGCTCGAAGAGGAATCTTGGGAGGAAAGTGACGATGGTGTACTTGGAAGTGCGGACCTTGTTGCGTGGATAGCTGACATCTGGGTCGCCATTCTTGCGCAACTCGGAGCGAGGAGGTGGAAGATTGACATAGACGTTTCTGCGCTTCTTGGGTTTCATCTTGCGCATTGTTGGACCCGCAGGTTGAGATTGGGTGCCGGACGCATCTTTGGCTAGATGCTTCTCGTCGCTGAAATCGTCGGCTGTGGCTGAGTCTGGAACGGTGCCCTGTTGTGCTGAGGCGAAAGCGGCGTCGGAATCAAGATGACAGCCCAAAGGACCATCGGAGCGACGCTTTTTGGCCTCTTCCGACACCATTTGAGCTAGTGTTGAGCCTTTTTGCTGTTGCTTGCGAAGCGTTCGACCACGGAAGAGCTTGTGCGAGAGACTGTTGGCACGCTTTGCTTTCCTTCGGTCATCTCTACGCTGTTCTGAACGGTGGGATTCAGCGATGGAGGCAGCGGCGGTCCGGACGGTCCGGAGCTGAAGGTTGGGATCCACCATTGGGTCGTAGTCAGGATGTGTCGGATCGGTGATGTAGGACTGATCTGACGGCCCAGGTTGGTAAGGGAGCATGTTGTTTGGATCATAGTGATGCGCTGCGTGATCGTCGTGATTGTTGTGGCCGCGGTAGGGCTCGGAATGACCAAAGACCATGGTGGGTGAGGTGATCTAGATAAACGCTCTATCCAGCGAGCCGCGCTGGAGTCTATCACTCGAACGGCAAAGGCGTCTAGGTAGACAGCGTAAAATGCTTGGGATACGGTTGAGTTTACGAGAGCATGCAGAGCGTGCGCCTAGGTTGGAGAGGAGCGAGATGCAGATGATAAGATGAGAGGATTGCGTATGCAGACTGAAGATTGAGTGTACTGAGCGGGAAGCGCAGACGGAGCCAGCCGCGTGCGTGGGTATCGTATGCGAAGAAAGGGCGAAGATGCCAGCAAATCCTTGGATGAAGAGCGATTGAGGAGAGAAGGGGATTTTCGAGGATTGCGAGGAGGAGAAAGACGAGACAGGTGGATAGGCGGGAGTGGGGGAAGAAAGAGTGGATGATGAAGCAGATAGATACGAGAGGCGATGCTTGGGCACTAGCGCATACGAGCGAGTGGGATTGTGAAGGGCTGATGGGATGATGCAGTGAGCTACTGAATCAAGAGTTGGAACGATGATGATGATGATAAATCTGGTTGGTATAGCGTGTAAGGGTGAATTGAAAGAGCCGACGACGGCAGACGATGACGAGAGCGGGATGCGAAAAGATGAAGGAGATCAAGTTGTGGTGGGATCGATGGCGTGGCTGAACAGACGGAGAAAGAGGAGAAAGAGAGAGATGGAATAGGGGAAGAGTACAGACAGCCTGAGCACCGAAGCGTGTCCAAAAGGCCGGCTGTGGGATCAAGCCAAAGAGGGAAACGGCCAAAGTGCCGACCGAGGCGGGAAGGGTCCCGGCAGCAGTGGTGAACTGGACTGCGGTGGGCAAGCCCTTAATTTTCGCATGTACGCAGTGGCACAGCACTTCGGCCATCCCGAGACCACTTTACACGCAAAGACACGCTTCAAATGACCGACGACGTGTGCCTCTCTTTTGCTCTTCCACCTCTTCTTTCGGAATATTCGACCGACTCGATCGCTCAGCACGTCAAGTTACATGGCCACAGTGCAATTACGTAGCATCGAGCAGCAGCAGATAACAGCAGAGTCAGTGAAAAAAAAAAAAACTGGAGCCCTGATGATGGAGCTTAAGCCAGCCATCGACATTTTGGAAACAATGCCGTTGGTGTTTGATCAACAGTCGCTTTCCTGGTACAGATTAGGCCTTGGTCGTACAAGTACTGTACTGTACAACATGGGCTGCGGCGGCCTTCGGTCGAGAAAAGAAAAAGTTTCTTGAGACAAGTTAACCGAGAGGAGCCTGGCTGGAAAAACAAGAAATCAACAGGGGCTTCCTGCTGCACTTGGCAGGGCCAGAAGTGTGTGTGTCTCACAAGGGTCCAACAGCGTTAAAGCTCACCGTCCAAAAAATGGCCAGCACAGCATCGAGTCTCGCGCAGCACAGCACAGCACAGCACAGCACAGCAACAGCATCTTCCTGAACAAGGCTGAATGGGCCCAATCAAAGACACAGAAGCACGAGATGCTTTTCTTGCTTTTCTTGACGTGTCAGGCACACTCACATCTCGCTTCATAGCGTCACCACTCCATACGCTTGCAGCCTTGGTCCGTTGCACATTCCATCGTCCGAGCTTCTGGTCAAGCTTAGACTCGACAAAGTGTGCTGGGCTGTAGTCTCTCTGCGCAGGTCATCAGCCCAAACAAGACTGAGAACAAAGGCAAAGGCGCGACGACCCTCTCCTATCTTTCGTGGTCTTGGCAGGGGAAATTATGGGCACACACTAGACGCACGGACCCTTTGCCCACAAACAAGCAGTCATGACAACCACGCTCGCGACAGTCGCCCAAGAAGCACAGCGGGGACCTTGAATAATATCATCCAGCTCAGAGATTCTTGATCTTCTCTAGATCAGCAACTCAGTCAGTCAGTGGTGGCGGTCGTGTGGCGGTCACGATAGTGCAGACACGCCTGCAGAACCTCACATACGGCAATTCAGATCCGGGTCGAGCGCCTAAAAAGCAATCCAAGTTCCAAAAAAAAAAAAAAAAAAAAGTGACCGGCTGAAATACAGAACCACCTCGACAAAGCTCTTCACGCTGAGTGTTGCAATGGTTATTGAAGCTTGCTCACCAAACATGACATGGCATGGCATGTGGTGTATGTAGCAGTAAGAAAGGCGTTCTGTAGATCATAGCAAACGAGACAACGAGCGGGCTCATGCCAAGCTTCACCTTAAGCCCCTGTTCCGAACCAAGAATACTCTTCCGACTCTTTCCAACTCTTTCTTTTTTTTTTTTTTTTGTGATAAATTGATTCCTGCGATGTGTGTGTGTGTGTGTGAGTGTGTGTGCGGACCCTGGATTGGCTGCATCTCTGGTTGAGTGAAGACCACTCGCCGAGCTGGGAAGCTTTTGTCAACTGGTGCAGCGCCTTCACCGCCAACTGCAAGTGCTCTGTCTGTCGGACTTTGCGACACATCCACACGTTCTCATGCTCAATGGGTTACACTACTGTACCATGTTCGGAGTTGTCGACCTTCTTCTTTCAGGTCGCGCCTTGCCAATATCTGATATGCAGGGGGCCCCGATTGGAATCGCTGCTTCCCGATCGATTGCACCTCTCTCTCCATTCTCCTCTTCCTCAATCAAGACTTTTTGCATCAATCAAGACATTTGACAGCTTTGCATTTCCGACATACCACATTGTTACAGCAGAGATATGCAAATTAGACCTACTTCTGGTGAATGTTCTCCTCACGATTGCGGAACTCTTTTGCATAGACCATAAATGTATCCATGGAGCCGAGCGACTTGAGCAGCGTACGAATCAACCAAGCAGGCAACACCTTCTGGTAACTCAGCACGTAGGCTGCACGTGGAATGTAGACGATCCTGCTCTTGTCTCCCTCGAGAATCTCGACAATCTTGTCGGCCGCTTCGGGGATGGTCAGCGTAGGCAGAGCGAATTGGTCGTGCGTGTCGAGCATGCGTCCCTCGGTCATCTTGGATTCGATCTTGAGCGGGCAGATCACCGAACTGCGCACGTTGTCGACTTTGTGGTAGGCGTCCAGCTCGGCCGAGAGCGAAGAGTGAAGCGAGACGCTGGCTGCTTTGGAAGCGTTGTAAGCTGCGTTGGCGGGCAGTCTGACGAATCAAGCCAATAGAGATGATGAGAGATTAGTAGCTGATTGAGACACGCAAGTGGCGAGAGATATGGTATACTCACTCAGTGTAAGCGGCACCTGAGCCAATGATGAGAATGTGTCCACCCCAGCCGTTTTTCGCCTGCTTGTGCGGGCGATCCTTGACACCGCCATCGGGCAGCATGTGTTCGCCGAACGCTTTGAGTGTTGCCATGATACCATGGAAGTTGACCTCCGATACCTGTTTGGCGTGCTCGTAAGGGAACTGCTCCTCCGTGTCCAGCAAGAACGAGTGCCTTGCCAGCCCCGCACCGAGCAACAGCATGGTGCAGTAACCCAGCTTCTCCTCTACCACCTTCTTGGCATTCAGCAACGACTTGATGTCCGTCACATCCGTCTGGACGTAGAGCGTCTCCAGCCCGTGCTCCGACTTTTCCGGCAGGTCAAGCACGACCACCTTGGCTCCTTTCTGTCCGAGAATCTTGCATACGTGGCCGCAGATACCACGAGCACCGCCCGTGATAACCACCACATGCTCGGTCCACCTGATGTTACGGCGTGGCTGGCGGTCGATCACGAGCCGGTTACCAATCGCATTGATCGTCTTGAAAAGGCGAATGAGCAAATACCATCGCAAAAACCGGTTGCTGTTGTCGCTCCAGCCAGCCGCAAGGTCGGCTGCAAGCGAAGAAACTTTCTCCCGTCGAGAGAGATCCTGTCGATCACGGAGGAACTTGAGATTGTTCACACCACCAGCGATCCTCACAAGCGACAGGATAGTGGCGATGGTCGAAAGCGCCTTCGAGTGAAAAAGCGGGCGGAAGATGCTGTTGACAATCACATCGAGGGTGAATGCATTAGGCTTGACACGACGGTTGATGGTGGTCTTGAGCGCATCGTTCAACGGCGCCACGACCGAGGATTGCGACTTCGACATGATGCCTTCTGATTTTACAGCCGTGTCTTTTGGTGGAAGGAGTGAAAGAGGCAAAAATGCTTCCGTACAGTACACGACTGGAAGACGGGCCGTGCAGACAGCGTATTGTGGTTGTACAGCAACAACTTTACCCCGCACTTTCTGGCTATTTCTGCGAAATCGGCAACGGCGGTAACCTCGAGCATGGGTAAAAAGTGTGGGCGCGTGCGCTCTGAAAACCTTTTCACGCGCACCTTTTCTTAAGTCTTCCCGCCTCGTTGCTCTTTTCTTTATTGCAGGTTTTACTGTACTGTATTTTTGGGTGCCTTTTATTGTGAAAATTTCAGTTTTTTCTTTTCCTTCTTTCTTCAACAAGCTCCCCACTGTGGCATGTGGAGCGACTCTTGACGACAGCCTTGAGAGCACAGCTCCATCAAGCGTGAATAGCGTGAATGGCATGACTGTGTTCGAACTTCGCCACCGACCACCCATGAAAGCAAGAAGAAGAGTTGGTCATACAGCTGTTCTGTACTGTAAGTTTGCCGGAAATCAGTCTTGTGTGGTGGAAGCCGGGGCTCGCCTCCACCTGGCGGTGGCGGCAGTATGATCGGTGGGCCTGCGATCTCAAACGGCTTGATGGGTCTGTCTACTTAATTGTATCCCAAAGAGCTACCTCACGCCGGGAAGTTGAACGAAGTCCGTTTGTTGCTTCTGTGCTCCTTCCACTTGTAAAGGCGAGTCCTTACAAGCCCGAATCCCTCTTCCAAAGTCACCTTTCGACCAATCATCCAACCATCACGAGTCGAACGTCGTATCAACTTCCTCCAAATCCGCGTACATCCATATTTTATTAGAACTGTTCTGCCTCAATCGAGACCATACCTTACCCAAGCCAAGACGAAGATCATCATCCTTCTCCTTTGGTCATCGCTGTTGGTCTGGCCAGTCCACAAGAAGGCTTTTCACCACATGGCATGTAGCTCGCGAGGCTCGGGAGACACATCCTGTTGCCGAGTCAATGAGAGTAAGTCATGTCGTCCTTGATTGGGATCTCTAGACAAGGGTGACACTTTCTTTGGTCTCGTTGCGATCTTGACTTTCGTCTTGAGCACAGAGGAGTCCCTGTATGCTTAACCAAGAAGCTTTGCCGTTCAATCCCGTCGCACAGGTCGGGAGTAGGAAAAATTAGATGGCTGGAGGCTGAAGGCACCTTCGTCTTTTGTCTACAGGCTTTGCAGTCCAATTGTCTTCGTTCAAAGCAAGTCAGCCAAAGCAAATCAACTTTTCTCTTTTCTCCCATGTCCCACCAAGCGGTGTAGTTGCGTGATTTCTATGGGTGTGTTCCCAACAAACCACACTGAGAGGCCTCACTTGTGCACAGCCACTGTAAGACAGGGGTGGCTGGCAGCTCTCATTCCGTCCCACTTGTAAGCGCAAGGCTTAAGAAACGACCACCATCAGCTCCATCACAAACCGAGACCACAAACCGAGACCACAAACATATATCTGGCAACGGCATCTCTTTCCTTTAGCTTGACCTCGATTGCTCCAACTGAAAGATATTCCTCGCTGCATTGCAAGTCAAGATGAAGATTATCATGCTTCTGTTCACGTTTGCTGCAGTTGCTCTGGCTTCTTTTCAACCAGGCGTCGATCTACCCAAGACCTGTGTGCCAGCGTGCTTGGGGACCAAGTGCTGTCGTTTGGTCAAGTAAGTTTGCACACATAGTGTATTGCTAAAATTCTTCCATCTGGTGAAGATTCGACTGACATAGCTTTTTTACTCTCGTTACGATTGCGATTATCACCTTGTGCTTGCGCACAGTGGTTTTGCTACCTGCATGCCGAAAGCTATGTGTCGCTACCATCCTCCCCCTGAGACCGGGGCAAACTAGATAAAAAAAAAGGACTCGTATTATGCTTGCAGCCTTTCCTAAGCATCTCTTTTCAGTCTAGCATGTCAGTCAAACCCACTCAATGTTTTCAGTTCTCATGTGCCACCTGGCAGTGGAGCTGCTCAATCCTCTTTGCGTGTTCCCACTGCACCGCTTCGAATCTCCTTCTCGCAAAGACGCTGCCGCACAGAGATTGTTAACAACCCTTCCGTTGCCCCGCGTGTGAGCGAAAGGCTTGAAAATTGACCACCATCCCATCATCTCATCAACGAGGTGACCATCCCAACTTTTTTTGCTTCCGCCCACTTTTTACAGCCCAAAGCCATCCCTCGCTGCAACGCATGTCAAGACGAAGAGTGTATTCTTTCTGTTTCTGTCTATTGCTGCAGTAGCTCTGGCCCGGACTCCAGGAGACAACAGTCCGATGCCTGGAGTGGGCAGCTGTTTTCCACTGTGCTCGGGAACCAAACCCTGCTGCGGGACGTTTGAGTAAATCCCGTCATCCCTTTTGTTTCTGGATTCTCTGAAAACTTTACTGACACAGGCTGGTTGGTGTCACTGTGATGTCATCATTGTTCTCGAGAGCAGTGGATCGCCTACATGCATGCCCAAAGTCCTTTGCAATTTGTTCCCTCTAAGTAACCCTCACAATGGGGACTAGAGGTCTACATGGTCAGCATCTCAATGTCCTATGGATCAGACGCCCTCTTCAATCTAGTTATTTCATGTCAAAGCATGCCTCTCAGAGCAATCCGCTATCTTGTACTTTGATATAGCGCGATCGAGCCAGACCCACCAAGCGGTGACTGGCTCCACCGTGATCTGCTGTGTCCTGGCTTAGCACTGCACGCCATGATTGCCTAGATCCGATGATATTGCGGCTAGACCTGTGAGGACTCGAGCTCGATGAGGCTCCCGGCCCGCCATAAGGGGGGACTGGTCGAGCGCAGGGGGCGAGCGACAAAGATAAAGGGAGGGAAACAGGGTGGAAAGTGCTATAATTGCTAGGCTGTGCCTAGCGACGAGTGCGGAAGATGATGGTAGTATAGAAGAAAGGTGACATGAACAAGAACATAATGAAGGTGGGTGAGATGACGTGGCGAGCTCTGCGTGCCCAGACGCTCCCGCCCTTCCGCACGAGCTGCATGGTTGTGCGTAAGATCGCATGCCTATTTCCACCATATCGAGTAGCCTCACGTGAACACACCGCCACGTAGAGACGGCAATTTGCTCCAAATTGGATCCCACTTGCTCAATGAAAGCTTAGAAGCTCAACCTCTTCCTTTCAATTCGAACTATTCGAGCCACCTGTAACGAAATGAAGTTCACACAAACAGACACATATTTACACCTTCAGCATCTAAGAACCTTCTTGAAAATCAGAATGAAGCTCATAATCGTATTCACGTTCGTTGCAGCTGCTCTGGCTGTTCCTGCCCACCCACCTACAGGCATGCATTTACCCAAACAAATGAGATCCTGCTGTATGGCCATCAAGTAAGTCTGGCAACTGTTGTGGAACTCGATCCTATTCCGGAAAGCTTCAACCCCTTTACCACAATTCGCTACGAAACCGTACAGTGGCCAATCCTCCTGTGTTGACATGTAGGGGAAACATTTCTGAGCCCAGCAACCAGGGCCAGACGCCCATGGGCACATCCTCGAATCTATCTCACAGATTCTCTCTAAAGTCAGCGCTCTGCTGACTGTTCCGCGTCGTTTTGTGTCGTTCCTAGTCATCCCATCCTTCCCGTTGTAACAAGATAGTAGAAGTGGGCAGGAGAAGATTTGCTCAAGTAAAGGACAAACCGAGATTGTTGACGTGTATATGGTGTGAGAAGAAGATGGTATTACTAAAGGAGGAGGTAACTGAGCTATTGATCGCATTTGACACACGCGCGCGCGCAGCGCGCGGGCCACTTTTGATGAAAAAATTTGTAGTGATCGAAAAATATATCGGATAGATCTGCCAAATCGGCAGATCCGTGATCGCGACAAATTTTCGCAAACAAAAAATGCGAACAAGATCGAGCGCGATCGGGAGATCGGCTAGATCTGCAAAAAATCGGAAAAAAGGAAAAAACCGCGACAAAAACAAGTAACAAAAAACCGCGACTCGGGACACCGTTTCTCTGGTTTGTCTCGTTGCGCACCAACACTGCATTTTGCCGTAACCTGCACTAGCGTATCTTGATGACATATAATTCATTTGACATGCTCTTAATGGTTCGATTGTTGCTGTATCCACAAGAATTATTGTCCAGCTCGAGCTTCTCTGCACTATGCTTTTGGACTCGTGACAACACCGTGATCTTGCCGTCGTGTTTCGATGTCATCATGCTGAAAACAAAGGCATGCGGCAGGTATGACAATTTGGCGCCCTCGGCATAGATTCTTGCTTTTCTCGTCATGAGGGATGACAAGGCCGCTCTAATCCATTTGAGCTTTCAAAACGAAGGTCTGCCGAAAGGACCCGAAATTGGGCCGCTTCGTTCCCACATGTCCTCATTCTATGACAATCAGACTTCCAGGCGTCGTAGCCCGCCAGTTATGGAAATTTTCATTTCGACTCTATGTGGCTTTTGTTTACTTTTGCATCCTCGAATATATTTTCGCTGTTGCAATCTCATTATGAATTTCTATGTCATCGTTGCAGCTGTGGACAAGGTGTTGCCATTAGCAAGGTTGCCTACCCCCTTTTCCCTTTTTGGCAAGAAAATTAGTGCATTCTAGAACGATGCAAACCTTTATTCCCTTGCCGAGCTCTACTTGTCACGGCACTAAGAGCCTTGGTCATGGGTTTATGGTTTATGACCGAGCCTCAGCTTTGGCCTTGTCTCCCACTGTCAAGCCACCTCATCTAGGCGTGGGCATGGCTCCCACCTTGGTGATTGTGCCCAGATAAGACTGAGCTAGGGCTCAACATCGCCAAGCTTAGGGATCGAGATGGGTTCAAAGAGTTTAGAATGCTGAGCCCTCACCGATTGACTTCGCAGACCAAGCATGTGTACTGCTCATCTTAATGTGTGGGCGAATGTGACCAGCAGCCTGCTTTGGGTTAGAGACAAAGTCTGGACAAAGGTAGTGTCACCCTGTCCCAGCGAGGAAACCGGTTGTCTTTTGTGTGCGGCGAGTCGGTCCGGCCCAGGCCATAGCGTCTCTCTGTTCTGATGCCTCCGATGCAAGCGAAGTCGAATTTCTGACTGTTTCGATCGCAGATGGATACACTTGCTAGTTGAAGCGCGCTCAAAGCCTTCAACTGGGTTGCACACAAGCTCCAAATGAGTCGTGCTGTTGATTCCTCTTCTCGGAAGGATCCAAGAAAAGCGGCAGCCAATTTAGCTTGCAGTCACCGCAACTCAAATACTGTTCAGCAAATCGCCGTTGTGGCTGTGCGAAGGGCAAAGACATAAATACCCTTCATTCTTTCAAAGTTTCCCTTCTGTCCATCATTCACATCTCAACACCAGCACAAACTTCCCTTCCTCATTTTGCCTCCTTGTTCCCCTCTTTGACTTCGCCTCATTTCAAAGCTATCTCTCCTGAACATCCTCAGCATGAAGGTTACGTTGGTAGCTGTAGCTCTTGTTATTCTAGCTTTGGTCAACTCGGAAGCAGTTGCACAAGATTCAATTTGCTGCGTTGGACCGTAAGTTAGAAAGACCCAGGCCTTGCTTGAATTGGACCGAAGATACTGACATGATTGTTCGCCCATTGTTCTTCATTGTCTCAATCAAGGAATGGAAAGGAATCCTGCTCTTGGGATGGTAACAATTGCCCTCCAGGCTACCAGGCTATCAGAGTGTAAGGTCCGAAGCAGCTGAGCAGTCTCAGTAGGCATAAGCTCCAATGCACTAGCCACTTTCCATTCTTGGCTTCAGTGACGGCTAGTCGCCTCACCGCGTACTGGCTGGCACATGGTGCCTTTCACAAAGCTTCCTGATGCACAAATTCCGGGTTTTTCATCTCTCCCGGCCTATCTATTCTGTTTCGAGCTACTTTTCATTCCTACGACATCTTCTGCAAGAAAGCTAGCTCTCTTCGACGATTTCGACGCAATGTGCCAGGTAATCTCCATCAGGCTATGTATCTGTCCAGGGTCACACTCTCTCAGCATTGCTCCTTTGAATCTTTCGAAGAAAAGCTGTATTTTGATGACCAGAAGCTGTCAATCCCTTTTCCACTGCATCTCTCATCTCGTCAAGATTATAGTGAAGGCCTTCGCAAACAGTCTTTGTGTCGGCTTGCTTTATCTCTGCCTTGTACGACCTCCAAATTTCAATTCATCTCCCTCACTCGAGCAGCGTGCTATTGGTCAGGCATGTACAATCTCATCCTGATTTCTCCATCTTTGCAAGGCTGCGTATGAACCAATTGGTCTAGGGCTGCCATTAAGGAGCTCAGTCTTCAACTGAAGCTCTACAACGCCTAACAGTCTGAATTTTTGCCGTGGAAGATTTTCCTGCGCAGGGCGGCATGCTCTGCATGAGTCGCTGAGGCCGATCGTTACATTAGTCATGCATTGGGAAAATCTGGTGTAGCTGGCTGATTCAGTTGGCTCTGCAAGCAGCTTTCTCACCGCTGGAAGTCCATTGATGCTGAGCGTTTTGGCACTTCGCGCTTCAACTTACCAAACCGGTGATATGCAGGGTCCTGCACAAGCAATGGAAAGTTTCCCAAGACAGGTCAGGTGCCCACAAGCGATCTCAGAGAAGCGAGCTGTCAAACTGTGCATTCAGAAATTTCGATCCCTCATAGGCGCGCCATCCGTGACTCAAGACATCTCTCACCTTAGTACGGCATCGCAGAACAGGTTGATTGCACGGTATCCTTTCCTGGTCCCGAGTGTCTTTTCTTCCTTATTAGGGACCATTCATGAGCACACGCTGCTCATTCTGACCGCGCCTGCTTCTTTCTTTAGCTGCTTACAAACCCAATCTTGTCAAAGGGAAGTGCCGCAAAGAAGGGGCGAGCCGCTCTTCGTCACAAGGGCAGGATACTAGTAAGTCGCAATCAAGCTCTCGTACGGCTTCAAGAATTCAAGTTGAAAGGGTGAATTCTTCCGCTCTTGCACCGTTTCTTTTCCCCCACCTGATCTCATCAAATCTTGTGTTGCCACATCATGCCTCCTGGGCCACCGCAGGGTCTCTCTATTCTCAGATTTACTGCCATTTGTCTTTGCCCTTTGCCCTTGGGATAATTGAGCCGTCATACCACCTGACACTTCTCGTCACAGGTCTGTGCGCAATCTCTTTGCTTCATATTGCAACGGGTGGGGCTGCACTGACACAGGATTTTTCCACCTCGAGCTGCAGGGGGCTCTGCCCCTGAAAGGCCTCACGTACTAAGTGTTGATCTGATGATGGCATGGTCGGTCGGTTGGTGCGCATACACGCTGGTTTTGGTAGAATGCAGGTTGTATTCCTCGACAGTGATGAACGGTAAGTAAAGACAGTGGTGATGGTACGGAACACAGAGACAACGGAGCTGACAAACTACTTTTGTTTTGAACGATCTACCCTGTGAAAGATGAAACACGGGACATGCAGACAGGGCGTGGGCCCCTGTCGCTTCTTCGGGTACCGGGCATATCCAGCATGCTGGTACCATATATGCTGGGTCGGCCTGTCAAGCCGATATGGCATACATGACCTCCAACACTAAGACACCGCTAAAGCCACAGTCGAAATAGAATGAAGTCCAAAGCTGATGACGTGTCCCTCATTGTAGGCTTCGTGAGAGTCGACTGAGCCCGCTGAAATCGCCAAAAACTATCTGAACAACCACTATAAGTGACTCTTGCTTCCAAACCTTGGGATTTATTAGAAAGGCCGTAGAACCTAACGGACTCGTCTAGCTCTTCCTGACAATCACAAGCAAATATTCTACACTAATCTCACGCTCAAGACACCGTTCCCATCCATTCCTCCGATCCTGAAGACTCGCTTGCCGCTACCTTCAATTATGAAATTTGCCACTTCGATTGCTCTCATGGCTGCCATCCTGGCCCTGTTCAGTGTAACAAAGGCTCAACTACAACGCGAACCAGACTGTGGATGGGATTTTGACTGTGTGGACCACCAGTTATGTTGTTGGCAGATAGTTGGGTAAGTTGATGGCAGGGCAGCAAGAGAGGCAAGTGAATAGGGTCTTTGTTTGCTGACCCTTCTACACATCTTGTTTTCCGCTGACCGAACACCACCCTTTTTTTGGCCTCTGGTGCAACAGTTCGGACAGGAGCTGCTACGATATGTGCCCTGAGGGCTACAAGCATCACGATCACAGTGATGACATTGGCTAGAAGACGTCTGGAAGTGATAGCAGGCGAAGGCATGATGCACCGCGCGTTAAAGCCGCCTGGTAACTACCTGCGCTACCTGAGTCCATGAAATCAAGGACTCTTAGAAAGGCTGCTGAGTCGCCTAGATATCCCAATCTTCCAACATCTCCTCAAGCAACGTAGCTTTGACAATTCTGGTCTCTATCTTCAGTCAATTCCATTTACCTCGCTATTCTCTAGTTAGCAGAGTCTTCACCGATACTCCCTGAGCATTGCGTACAAATCTGGTCGGTCGGTGTCTTCGGAGCCTCATAAAGCCAAGGACAGGACTGGATCACAGTGAGCCGGGTTCTGATTCAGCTGTGAAAGTAAGCAAAAGCTCGAGTCTTGAGGCTCCCACCGCTGAGGACTAAATGGTGGGAGATACTTTAGGCAGGGGGAGGGAGGACGTTTTTCACCAGGCACAGTTGATTCTTTTACGCTTTCACCTCCTATGTATCCCTTTCACATCATGCCTCCTGGTCCTGACTGGGCTTGTGCGCTGCAAGGCTGCCTCTTGACATGATGGCACTCTATGCACTGCTCAACTGCTCAACAATGGGCTTTATACTCGCCCCTACGGGTGTCTCCCACCACGTCGCCCTCTTGAACTTCATCTTGAAAGGGTGTGGGCTCGGTCGTCGTCTTTGACCATACTCGGAGAGAGCATCCAGAGTGGCTGTGTTCACTTCATGTTGGACGATAGGCGGCGAACTGTCTTGTACGACGAGGCAAATTCTGGTGGACGGAGCCACTATAGGGTAGGGCTTCAAGCTGCGGAGGTGTCAATGAATTCAAGCAAAAAACATAGTTTGGGAAGCGTCTCTCCTCGACAATTGGCAGATATTTTCCACGCCTTGCCCTTCAAGTCATTCTGCACTTCGGCATAGGCTGCGAGAGTATAAGTACTTGCCCGTGTCTCCGTCAAAGTCTCCAATTCGCCAACACCATCTCCATCATCGAAATTTCCCTCCCCCCTTCACTTGCTGCCGCTACCATGAGGACTGTCGTCCGTACCATCTTTTTGGCTGCATTACTGGCTTCGGTCGGTGTTGCTTTCGCCCTAGACATGAAATGCCAGTCTCAGAGCAACTGTGGGCTGTACCAAAAATGCTGTTCCAAAGGGTAAGTCGAGTCAGATAAAATTTGCACCAATCAAAGCTCTTCTGTGTTCCATGTCGTCGGATGCTGACACAAATTCGGCCTTCTTTTTCCCATTTGCTCAATAGATGGTACAGCGACTGTTATGATGAACTATGCCCTGGCGGCTATACCGAGCTGCCATGATCGCGTTGCTATCTTCAAACAATCATTGTTTCAGGCGCAATTTGGCCCGGGCTTGTTCAGCATCTTTGAGCCCGGCTTGGTGCGCTCGCTTTCTCCCGTCCTGTCCACGAAATCTGCATTTGTCATCGCTTTGACTCAAATCATTTCTGTTCCAGCACTGCCATCTGCTTCACTTCTCGCTAGCCCTTGCCTAGCAAGCTTAGATTGCCTTCTTTCCCGAGCTGTAGTCCCTTTCCTTGTCCGAGCTGCTCGTCGTCTGATCCAGACAGCCCTCTTTTAGGGCAGACTGGGAGCCTTGGCGCTCTCCTAATACATCGCAAATGGCCTTCTCTTTATACTGTAGTTTTTGGATGAAAGACTGTTGCGTCATGTTCGAGTATTAGGGAGACCCTTGATCAATCACAGCCAGAACAGTGTGATTTAAGCACAGCAGTCACAAGCCCACACATGTACCTGTGCACCGGCGCTGTGCATGTACTGTATATATAGGTCTTGTGCAGTAAGAAATGCAAGCCCATCCTTTCAATGTGACGATCACTCAAATGAGTCAGCTGCCGTTGAGATGAAAATGAATTGGCCGAGAGCTTCAAATGTGGCGGCACAATGAGCCATCGTGGCGTGGGAAGCTCGAGAATGTCTGCACAACCGATCACCTTTTGGAAAAACGTTTCGAGCACAGGAAGAACGGGTCTCCTTCTATTTAAAAGACGAGCTCTCGTCTCTTCAGCTGTTGCCCCATTTTCGCATCATACCAGCCAGGCAGAGTCGCATACATATAAGACACTACTCAAGTCAGAAACGGTGACGGGCAAGCCACGGTAGACCTGTCCATAAACCGCCTCCTCTGATAACCTACTCGAACCTCGCATACTTCCCACAAACAGAAAAATCCAGCTGTGGCTGACACCATGAAGCTCCAGATCATGATGGCTATCTCGACGCTGTTCGTTGTCTTTACGGTGGCTCTTCCCCCTCCTAACTGGCTGGATTGCATGCCACGAATGGCCATTCGAGAGTGAGCAGTCGAACAGAATCGTCACAAATCGTACAACAAGTCAGATCGCGAAGCTTACCCATACATCCTATCCAACACTTTCTCATATTATCATAGCTCTCACGTGTCTTGCCAGAGCAACAACGGCGACGGATGGGGCACTGTCAGTCCTCCAGGACAACCGTCTCAACCTCATTGAGCGTGGCTCTGTTCTTACCTTGGTTGGCACGGTGAGACCGAGGGCATCCGCTCTCCTCGCCCATCATCCAATTCTTCATCGTCTTGCCTCGTGTTGTCTATGCTCTCTGAGCATCATCATCGCTATGATTACTCGCGAGACAATGACTAGCTAGTCATCGTCCTTTCCCAGACTGTAGACCCTCCTTTTGTCCTTGTCGCTCGTCGCCAGCTCCCCACCAGCTCTCCTCTAGGGCGAGTTGGGAGCCTCGACGAGCTTCAAGTCTCACCCGTCAGTTGACAATAACATTCTTTTCATTGTGCTGAAGCTAGATATGCGCAATGGCGAAGCATGAACAGCGATGTACATCACCGTACGAAGCTTGAGGGCTCCACTGTGAGCTAGATGAAGAGGTGAACACATAAATGTTTGCAACAAAGACCGCACGCCTAAAATTTTGAATGAGGAGCTCTTCTCCAGAGAAATTCGACCAGTCTGTCTGCAAGATCCTGTCCTTTTCAATTTGTACAAAAGGCGCATGAAACCTTGGTTTCCTCCTTCGATTTTCAGACTTTGCCCTCCTTGGCTGTCTTTGCCTAAGTTACCAATCGCTTACGGCGCTAGCGCCCACCGTGTCCTGTTGCTCAACTTTGAAGCCGAGATTCGTGTTCTCGAAGGGTTCTCCTCTCGAGGCAATTCAAAGTGTCGGATATAAAGTCCGATCGGTGCAGAGGCACCTGCGCAAACGGACGTGGGCGATTCTGCACAAGCCACAATTTTGCAAATCAAACCCTCTCGAGGTTTTCGGCTTTCTACAGACACGCAGGCTGGGTGCGAGCGAGGCGTTGCACGATCACACTATGGCTCGAAGTTCGGATTTCTGGCAGCCGTCAAACTTTCGCGACCCCGATCCCAACCCAGCAAAACGAAGCTGTGTCCACAGGACTCCGCCGGTTCTCAGCAACTGACTTCAGGAGTACATGCTTGTGCGCATAGATTACCGAAAGTGCATCATGCCATGGCCCTCTTGCAGCCAACTCAAATCTTACATCTTCACACGCCACTAAGCCTAGCAGTCACTGATCGAGGACACGCACTCTTTAGGGCGTGCTACGACGGTCTGATGTGTTTACTGTATGCCTTTGAGATTCGCGATATTAACTTCACAAGAGAGGATTCGAGAGACTCTCTCTTTGCGAAGTGGTTTCGCGCTTCTACCGTCTAGCTCTCGCGGGTTGATACTGCAGGTGAGTCCATGAATGCGGACTCCCGTGCGCACTGCATCAACCTATCCATCTGTCTTGGTGCACGCTGTCTTGATGCAGTGCCTACCATGGTAATGGTCTGAACTGGGATCGACCGGGAAAGCCTGCCGGTCGTAACCACGAGACTGTGCGTTTTCGACAAAGTCTAACTGACCAGATCGTGGGCCTGCCCTGATTGAAAATGAGCAGAGGGAGAGAAAGTGGATGCGCTTGTGGACTACTGCTGCTCCTCTGTAGGTCAGCCGCTGGAAGTGGTAGAACAGGCACATTACCAATGGACGAAACGCCAGGCGGGCAAAAATGCTCGGATACAAAACACCATCTGAGCTTTCACCATTGAAAGCAGTCACACGACACTAGTCTAGACTCGCACTGAGCCAATAACGTCCACTTTGACACAAAGTTCACAGCTTCTTGCACTTCAATCTTCTAAGAAGCTGTTCTGGACCTTGATTCTCGTGCATGTAGCTGTAGTGATGAACTTCAGCATCATCTTGTCTCATCCCACGCAGCCCTTCGACAACGTTGTGAATGCAGAGCCGAATAGGTATTTTCAGCGGCAGTGGAACAGTCCCTCACCTTACTCTTGTCCAAGCATCGCCGGGGGGTAAGTTGCTGCATCATCGAGGTCGATGTTACGTATTCAACTAAAAGAAGAAGCTGACATCTATCTTTCCGTTTTACTTTTCGGCCAACTCATCTTTCATGCGAGAGAGTTCGTCTTCTCAGGAAGACAATGAGTTAATCTCCTCTGAGTTGGGAAGGGAGGGAGGAAGCAATGTACAGGCTAGAAGATGGCGAAAGCCGACCGTGAAACTATTAGAGTTCGCTGCGTTCGCGCAAGCTTCTTCGCTGCTGCAACTGCAGATCGCAGTGCAAAGAAGCTGCTTCGACACCACTTTACTGATGAAAAGTCGCTTTGTACCGATGTTCTCTGAGAATGTGCTCTAAATTCCGGACCATGTTGGGAACAGAAGTAGGTCTTGAGAGCCTGAAAAGTAGCAGGGCCAACGGGGTACTATACTGTTCAAGAATTCCGTTCAAAACCTGAGGGGTTCGTAAGATATAAGAAGCTTCCACAGCCTGGCCGTGTGAGCTTCGAATTGTCACGAGCTAGCTTGATTCTAGACGTTTTCTACTTTCGCACCCTTTTCTTTCGTTCAGTACCCGAGCAGGAAAAACGTCGAGATCAAAGCAACGATGAAGTACTTCAATAGCCTCATCTTGATCCTCTTCATCTCAAGCCTGCACATCAAATATGCCGATGCGACCTTCTATTGCGACGCTACTCCGGGGCTTGACGTACTTTTCGGCTGTCCCGATCTCTTCCCCTACTGCTGCAAGCTTGATAGTACTGGTGATGGGTGAGTACAATAGATACCGATGAGACATTTCCACAGAGCCACGTGTACAGCGCATCATCTGACACCACTGTTCACCACACAATGCACTCGAAATGGACACAGGTACTGTGCACTTTCAAAAGATCAATGTCTATTCGACCTTGCTAAGTCAGCAAAGACTACAGGACGGCTTTAAGGGAAGAAAGGGGCTCTTTTGATTGCAACTTGGGTCGATGTGAAAGTCTCCACGAGGGGAAATCGCTTTCTTGATCGAGATTCCAGCTTTTACATATCGAGTACGAGAGAAAATCGTGATGTGCAAATTTGAGTGAAGTCTGAAATAGGAAGAGAGTAGTTGCGACAGCACAGCGTTCAGCCAGGTAGGCGAAACTTGCAGCTAGAAATCCAGCGCCGCAGACTTTGCCTGGATACATAGGCCTTGTTTACCATTCTGGTTTCCGGCCAGTCCAGATATGGCCCCATTTGGTACAAAAGCGCTTGCCAGTCCTGGTGCTGTGCAACGTATCTATGTCTCTATCCTTTCCTTCGTCATCAGATGCCCAGATCCGATAATCCTTAGGATTTCTGTCACTACCCGTCAAGTCCACGTCGTAACAGCCTGTCTCGGGGTCGTAGTTGGAGTATTTGAACTTGACTGTCCCGTCATTTTGGTATGTGATCTCGAAAGCGATCGAGGCGTTCCTCATCGTGAAGTCTGAAATATTTGCGAGCGTCAGCAACGGCCAGGAAGCCCACAAGTAGCTACTGAACATGCATTCTGGTTCTACTTACCGACTCCTCGTTCATCTTTGACAATGATCTCTTCCGACATGTTCAGCGGCTCGAACCAAGGCTGCACATTGACGTATCCCAGATAGCTGTCGTAATGGGTGAAGCACGGCCATTTTGAGTCTGATTTCGATCCACACCGCTTTTCGTATTCGGCATTGTCGATAGTCAGCGGAGTGAGGCTGCAATACTGGTAGGCGTTATCCACTGGTTGTCCCAAAGAATTCTTGGTCTGGTAAGGGAGATACCCAGGTTGGATCTGTTGCTCATCCCGTTTCACTTTGTGGCCGGCGCCTGGCTTCTCTACACTCATACATGTGGCTTGAGAAGTCAGATACATCATGAGCGTGATCATGCAAACAAAGGACTGAGTGAGCTTCGGGCGGGCCATGGTAGCTGCTTCTCTTGTTCGGAGGAAGGAGAGTATCTTCGGGTAGAAGAAGGCCAATACCGAGATCTGGTCGAAAGAGGAGGGATATCGAGCTCTTGCAGGCAATTCAGCGCGTTGGAGGTAGGGAAGGAGGGAGGACAGGCTTCCGCTACCCATTCTTATGGTCGTTACCTTGGCAGTGTAGATCGTTCGCTCCTCACCCTCGAGACCTCTCTGCGAGACAGCTCATAGTAAGGCGGGTGTCCCACATTCCCACAGCTGACCCAAACGGTCTTGTATTCATCCAACGCCAACAGTGGTGACTTCACTTGATTCCCACCACAGCCGCAGCACATCTCATTTGCCCACGAAGGACCACAATCTTGGTGGGAAGATGGCGACATTGCAATGATCGATTGGAGCTGGCGTTTTATTGAGTCCGTCGATGCTCGATGTCGCACTGTGTTTGAGTAGGTTATCAAATTTAAGTCACGGAAAAGGCAGGGTTTCGAAAAATAGTTTTGCAGTCCAAGTAGAGCACAAGAAACGTGAAGCTGACAGGCAACTTGAATCAAATTCAAAGCGACAACATGCAGATAGGACCCACAGTGTGCTTGTAAGGGGTCTTTTGACGACCTCAAGCAGGTGCGTTCGAAAACTGTGCACATAAAAATCGCGTCACCATAGACCACCACTTCGCACCATCATACTGTATCTCAATGCAGCGCACCTTCATCCTATATTGTTAGAGAGCCCGGCCTCAAAGCTTGTCAGATCTGAGCTTCAAGATTTTCGAGATTCGGTTCGAAGATTGCATCTTTGACACTCATGTGGACAGTTTTGGGACAAGCCCACTTTCACCGTCATCAATAGAAAGCATGCTTAGAAGGATTGAGGCAGTTATCAAGGCCAAAGGCGACAAAGCATTAGAGCCCCAGTATATATCATTCCAAAAACTGTCCTCATGAGTGTCAAAAATGTGAGATCATCAATTTCTCTATCAAGCTGCTCAGTACAAACATCATACCGGAGATGTGAAGCAGGGCTTTCCAATAATATAGGATGAAGGTATGTTGCATTGAAATATCATGGTACAAAGCGGTCATTTGTGGTGATGCGATTTTCAGGTGAGCAATTTTCGAATGCACTGTAGCTAGAGGCTTCGAATGTTGATCATCAGCGACTCAGAGCAGAACCGGGTGCTCGTTTCTCTTCCATGAAGGGTGTCAAGGTCCCTTAGGTCGGAAGTCTCGCCGATGGACATCCTGAACTTGGGCTTTTTGTTGCGGCTAAGTTGAATGTCGAAGCATCTCGTAGCTGGATCGTAGTTCGAGTACCGTAGCTTAAGCTGATCAAACTGCATGTAAGTGATTTCGAAAGCGACGGTTGCGTCTTGCACGGCGAAGGCTGTATGAAAGAGCAATTGAGGTTGAGGGTCAAAATCTTCCTCGATTGGATGAAGCAGAGTGAATTTGGCTTACATTGAGCAGAATCGTCGGCAAGCACTACTTCGTCGGTCATGTTAAGTGGCTCGAACCACGGAGAGATTTGCGTACCAATCAGGGACGCTCCAACATGTCCGAAGCACGGGCCTTTGGACGGCTTGCACCTCTCTTTGTACGCTTCAGGGTCCACATAAAGCGGGGTGGGGTCACATGAATCGCTCGGCTCTTGCTTCAAGAGATGCCAGGATGGTGATGAGTGACTGAAATCGTGAACAACTTGTGGGCCAGGACCATCGTTCGGGGGCATCTTGATGGACATAGCCGAAGGAAGCACTTGCAGCAGGATAGCGCTTTCCAAAGCGAACGCCATGAAGGTCCAAGGCTTGATACGTCTGTTCATCGTACTTTGCAGGGAGCAGTCGACCTTATGCCCTGTTGTTAAGGTGGTAGAAGAGATCTGACTTCTTCAATCTGAGGTACCAGGATCAGGATTGTTTTTGAAGTCGAATAGACCGAGAACGAGCTGTTGACATCATTTTATCGAAAGCACAAGGGTGCCACCAGAGTGCCTGATTAAAAGGGTGGGAGAAATACGAGGCAGGGTGAGCACCGTGCCGCGCAGTGATATTAGTCACTTGTGTAGAAAGCAAAGTTCGGAGATCAGCCGCAATGCCGTAGTCTGGGCTTGCTTGAGCCCTCAGTACGATGCAGATCTGTATCTTCATCGCCACGAAGGGAAAGGTATATAGGCTCACTCATTTTGTGCCTTCGGGCACTCCACCAGGCTCTTTCTCTCAAACGAAGGGGAGAGAGAAAAATGGTTCAAAGAGAGAGTGCGAGCGGCTGAAAAAATATTCAAGACTCGCTTTGGAAGGATGAGATCTACACAAATCGAGCCTGACACGAAACAACACAGCTCATTACAATGCAGTACATGGATGGGTACCTCTTTTGAAGCTGAGTGCCACAGCGCCTAGTGGGTGATCCCCACCGAAACAAGAAAAGGAGCTATCCACCAAGAGACGTGTCACCAGTTTTCTCATCTGCTGAGAGTCTTGCTGGCTGTGGGTGGGTCACATGCAGCCAAAGAAGCTGAGAGGTGAAATATCACGACGTTCGTTGCCGAATTCCTCCCTCTTTGAAGCTGCAGTGAGGGCTGTGGGACTGTCGTATAAGAACATGAACCTTTCCACCTCCTTCTTGGATGACGACAGACATTGCCATCCTCCTCAGCTCCTCCACTGCATCTAACCTTCCCATCGATATCATGCAAGCTCTCAACGTGAAGATCATCGGAGTTGCCCTAATCATATTTTCTTGGGCCTCTAACTCATTTGGAGTTCGTCATCCGGGCTGCGAGACAGGCCTACTACTTCTCCCTCGTAATGCAGAGTACAAGGCTCATTGTGAAGGCGAGGAAGGTACCCCGGGAGCAGACCCTCGTTGGCCCTGCTTCACTATGTGGCGCGGCGACCTAACCAATCTGGAAGCAGCTGTGATTCCTGACGGAAAACCAGATGACTTTTTCCTGGTCAAAGACGGTGCTAAAATTGGTACGTGTGATTGAAGCTCTGACAACTAGATGCGAATGCAAGATTCTGACATCGTGTTACGGCCTTTTGACACGATAGACTTTACCACGCGCGATCCAAGCAAGCCCTTTACGCTGAAGTGGGAAAACGCGGAGTTGTCCTACTCCGATTTTGATAAGGAATCTGGCTGCTACAAGCTCACAGTGAAAACATCCTACGACATAAGGATTTGGGTCTCTGATGAGAGCAATAAGGAGAGGAGTGGAGACACGCAGATTTTTTGGACCAACATTTGCACAAAGTGGACTCACATCCATATTGGATCCAAAGATCACGGATGGTAACCCACTTTGATCCTTTCTCAAACCTAGCGCAGACTTATTCCACATCTATTGTGGCTATTGTCGATACATGCAACTTCAGAATGTCGCTGTCTGTACTCCATAGTCGCACATCCTGCACATGTGAGACTCTCTTCAACGCAGCCGTAGCTCATCATGCTAGACGAAGTCCTTGCGAGCAATAGACCTTAGAAGCAATCTATTGTGCTCTCTTCTTCCAATGATCACATTGACCACGACCTGACAAAATTCTGGCTGAGGCTTCGAAATAGCAGGGGGAAGTTGACCCTTCGGATACTTCTAGTCTGAAGGCGTGATTCAGGGACTCCGAGGAGCGAAAATACTCGTCATAAGTTTCTGCCAGTCAGTGACACGTCTCTATGAAGGACAAGAGGTTCTGTGAAGGCCACACCCTCAGGTATACCAAGTTGGGCAAGCTGATCTTCAGCAAGTCGGTTGGCAATTGAGCTGTTGCAAAGCTATGTGTCTCCGCGCATACCTATTGTAAAGACGTTCAATTAGCAGCTCAGCCTGACAGGCCAAGTCGAAAGCTGAATCCGCCGTCTGTGAATGGCGAGCTTCACTTCATATGTGGGCCGACTCTCGACCGACCGTGAGGAATGGACAATGGTGGTGATGGGAGAGCACCCGACTTCATCTTGAACAATGTCCTGTCACAATCGAACCTGGCATCTCGTTCCCACGCTGAGTACATCGCCGCCTAATTCGCTGTGCATACAAAGGAAGAAATTCGTCCCTCCGTGAGAGCCGAAGGCACGAGATCAGACATGGGGACTGGTTGAAAAGAGGCCGAGTGTACTTGCGCTTGCTTCTGTACGGCTACTATGGCTACCATCGTGCACAGGAGAGAACATTCCACTGACACGTGTGCTTCTGCAAAGCGAGGATAGAGGTAGAGATGAGCCACTGAAGCAACCGTGATCGACGACACAGACGAAACGCTTCAGAGTTTACGTAATCAGATGGTCGCCCCATTTGTGTGTGTCTGTCGCCCCTCAGCCTTCTTCACTAGATAGAGATTGGAGGAGTTTCTCAGAGGCTTGCAAGAAACAATTTTGCGCATGCAATGAAGCCATGATGAGATTCCTTTGGAATGTCCACATACTGCAGGATCAAATGGCTGAGGTTACAGCATTCTTTCACGCGAATGTATCTTGGCACAAGACATCAAACCCAAATGGAAGTAGAGGCTTACAAACGGAATTGTTAATCTCTCGAACCCGTAAGAAGGGCACACAAGATCGGCGAAGTACATCACGCTGGTGGTAGAGATTTGTTAAAGACATGCCTTCCCTCGAGCCGAAGCGAAGCGTATGAACCGAGGCAGCTCGAGGGAGTGGTGCAGGAGACCGCTAGTCCTTGAAGACTTTGATGTGGTACCACTTGCCGCAAAGCACTTTAGAGGTCTCGCCATAATGCTTCGTGTCGATATCCCGGGGGTCACTATCGTCATCGTCTGAGAGCCAGATCCGCATGCCTTCCTGACTACCCCTCCTGAGTGTGAACTTGGCGCATCCCTTTTCCTTGTCATAATCAGAGTAAATCAACTGCGGACCGTTTCCACCCCTGTAAGTGATAGTGAAGGCGGGTATGTTTTTATTCTCTCCCACAGTGAAGTCTGAAGAGGAAAATCGCCACAAGTTGATGTCAGCAACGAGCTTTTCAAGCTAGAAAAACTCAGGATATTGCAAAAAACCTACCTTGCAAGTTGTCATCCTTGATATGGAAGTCCTTCTGTACGTCGAAGGGCTCGAGCCAGGGACGGGCTTCAACATTGTCCAGTTTTTCTCCCCAGTGCGTGAAGCAGTGGTGATGCGGGTCGCTCTTCTCCCCACACAGCTCTTCATACTTGCCGGTTGTGTCCGGGCCAAGCTTGGTCTGGAAGCACTGATTGTCCACGTCCTCTCGGCGGGCGATATGGTGCATGTTGTCGAGACGACGTCCAAGCGATCTGGGAGCGAGGGTGCCCACCGCGGGCTGGAGTACTAGCACCAGGGCCATCAGAATCGCGGCGAACTGGGCATTACGGGCAATGGTCAAAACCATCTTAGCAGACAGAGGAGAGGAAGTTGGCGGAGGGTAGAGCAGTGAATGTGTCTGTGGAAAAAGCGAGACGGTGTACTTGCTGACAATTTAAATACATTCGACCAAGGGCCGCTTCAAGGCGATGGCTGGCATTTGTTGCCTCTGATCTCCAAGTGAGCTCTCTTGCCCGAGCTTCTTAACCCTGCCATTTCATTACATCAATCACACCGCTGGCCACACACAATTTCTATGTAGCCCGCACTGGATCCCACATATCTTTGTGCGTGTTCACGGCACTGGAGCAGATGTTCATCATCTTACTCGACCAGATGTGGGACCTTTCCGGTTTGAAAGGCGCACTCTGTGGGTAGACTTACAGATGAGATCTCTACTCGCGGCGGGGCCGGCTGTGGTTGGGCCCACCGAAATTCCATGGTCCATGTGGGTATCTCATCCCAGAAAACAGTGACCAGCTCTTCTGCGGCTCTTGTTCACTTGCCAAGCAGTCGCTTGAGCTCACCTGGATCGGGAAGCTTCAGCGACGTTGTGAACCTGCTATCCCTCTACAGTCCCAATCTAAAAAGATACAGGGTAAAACCTTTCCCCTACTACCTGAATTGGGTCTGGTCTAACAGTACAATAGATCTGATTGACAATCTGTCGCGAGCAGGTGCAGACAAAGACGACAACAGTGAGACCATAAAGCATAAGATTGCGGCGAAGAGAGCGTACTCCTAGATCCCAAGGCTCCCGGACCCGCCGTGAGAGGGTTCAGTCGAGCGCAGCGGGACAGAAACATACAGAGAAGGGAGGGAACACAGGGAGGGAAACAATGAGCGAGCTTGGGGTGAGCGCAGCAAAACAAGCGCAGCGAGGTGAGATGAAGGAAGGAAGGAGCAAGGTGGGGTTTTGATGCTAGCCCCACTCGCTCAACGGACGCTGTCTCGCAGCTCACACGCACGAGACAGACCACAGCCACAGTGCGGGAACGAAGTCAGACTACTACGTTGGTGGGCCCATCTGTGAAGCCGGACACATGAGGTGCAGCACGACCTGCAATTCAGACCTGACGTGATGTGCCAGCGGTGGAAGAGCACCGATGTCCCCCCCCCCCTCCCCCAGTGCACTTCTCTGCTGTGTGGGAGAGCAAAGGGTGAGGCAGCACTGTGTTGTGCGTTCGCAGCTTTGGCCGGTCAGGACTTGCATTGCATCTCACAAGTGGCAACGTATTGGGTTGTTGTCTGTGGGCTCGGACCGGCTGAAGGCGGTCTTTTGGACCGAGTTGGAGACGTTACTACGGCGTAAGAAGGCCCTTGTTACGCTATTTAAAGGTGAAATCAGCTCGTCTAAAAGGAGTGCAGGGAATTCCATTCACCGTCCTCGTCTCTCTTGACTTCGCTGTACGACGACTCCCTCATTTCTAAAAACAAGAACAATTTGATACAATGCGGTCCTTGACCAATCCGGCAATGCTCAGCTTTGGACTGACTTTCGTTGCCACGTTCCTCTCTGGCGTGCTATGTGATGACGCATGCCAACGGATTATAGGATGGGTTCCCCGAAACAAAGAGTTTCGCGCACGATGCGAGGTAGAAGGAATAGACCCCAAGTGGCCTTGCTTCAATAGTGAAGGCTTTGACATCCAATCAGTTCGGGTCACGACCACATCCAGCTCAATCAAAGATGTTGAAAAAGAACTTTTCCTCATCAAGGATGGTGACATGCACCGTAAGTTAACCCTATTGGAATGGTCGATCTATTTATGGCAGGGAGCCGCCCACAGCTGGCTGACAACACGAAATGATCTCAATGCAACTTTTCAAGTCTTCACAACTCGAGACCCAGCCATTCCGTTCACAATGGAGTACAATCAAGGATTCAATATCGCGTATTCCGAGTATGACAAGAACACGGGCTGCTTCAAAATGGCCATAGAGCACCTTCCGTGGAGCGAATATGAGATGGAGATTCTCGACGAAAAGCACAATGTCATAGCTGGAACCTTCTCGGTCGCCCCTATGGAAGCGACAGTGTGCACCAAGTGGGTAAACTTCAACTTCTATTCCTATTCGGGCTATGGACGTTTCAGGGGAACGAATCTTATACGATCTCGGAAGTAATACGGCAACCATCGCTGTTGGTGGTGTTTTTCTTTTCCTCTTATGTTCTCGCAAGCGAAGTCAATGAACAAGCCTCTGCTCACAATCGAAGCCTCTCTCTTGATGTCAGAGCTTTGTACGCCCTATTAAGCATGTTGGGAATTCAATGTTGTTACGGCTAGACCAGTGAGGCCTGAAGCTCGATGAGGCTCCCAGCCCGCCGTAAAGGGGCCGGTAGGGCGCAGAGGGCGAGCAAACTGAGGGAATCACAGGGTGAAAAAAGAACAACTAAGCTCACTAGGTAAGGCCTAGCGAAAGGTGAGATGATACGATAAGCATAAAAGCATAATGAAGAGGGTGACGTGGCAAGGCAAGCTCTGCTCACCCAGACGCTCTCGCCCTGCCGCAGGAGTTGCAGAGCGCTATGTCTTGCACAATCATCGTAAACCTTGATGATGATGGGTAATTTTGCAGACGAGATTCCCACCCATGGTGGGGCCGGCTGTCGTCAGGCCCACCACAACTGTGCAGCAGGTCGTTTTGGAGAAGCCAGAGTGCCTCATCTTTGGCCCTTTTTGAGACTTCACCGGGCAGTCACCTCTACTGTGGGTACTTTTATAGAGCTCAATCTACACAGGGATTGGGCAAGACACTTCCCCCACTTGATCGCGTGGGTCTCTCTGATCTGTCGATTTGATTGATGCTAGTGCAAGTGGGCAGTGGGGCTGACTGCATTGGTTGAGTCACCTATGATGCCGAGAACATAGCGAACAAATTAGTGCGACCTGTAAGGCGAGCCTAACGTACTTGTGTGAGCGGTGGGACAGCACCACTGCCCCCTCCAGTGCACCTCACTGTTGTGAGGGAGAGCAGCGGGTGAACGCACTTTGCGGTGGGTGGTATCAGCTCCGGCCCTCCAGCAAGTTTCCGGCTCGGATCTAAACAGTGGCGAAGCCTTGTGCTGCGATATGCATGCTCAAAACAGCAGAAAGAGGCAACTCTTGAGCGAGGAGGCGTTTCTTATGCTATTTAAAGAGATCGGCTTGCCGAGAAGGGCTGCCAGGAGAACAACCTTGTTCATCGTCCTTGTCTCGCCTCCCTATTCTTGCATTCCCTCCTCTCTGGGTTCAAGGAGTATTTGTTACAATGTGGTCCTTGAACAAGCCAGCCGGATTCATCATTGGATTGGCTTTCGTTGTCACGTTCCTATCTGACGTGCGATGCGATAGCAAATGCGCAGAGCAGATCGGATGGCTTCCTCGAAACAAAGAGTATCGCAGTCATTGCGATTCCGAAGGAGCAGAGCCGAAATGGACTTGCTTCGCCACTCCAGCTTACAACATCCAAAGCACGTGGGCTACGACTCCATCCAATTTGATCAAAGATGTTGATTTTTTTGCAACAGATCTTTTTCTGATCAAGGATGGCGACATGCATTGTAAGTCGGTCCTACTCATACGAGTGTAAAGAGCCAATCACAGTGGGCTGACAGCACAAAACGATCTGTTCTGCTTTTCCCTTGGCAGACTTTACCACTCGAGACCCAAGCGCTGAATTCACACTGGAGTTTCGGGACAAAGGGTTCAAAGTCACTTACTCCCAGTATGACGAGTCTAAAGGCTGCTACAAGCTTGCCGTAGAGAAAGTTCATCAGAGTGACATGGAGTTGGGTCTGTTGAATGAGAGCTTCGACACCATAGCGGCAACCTTTGGCAATCATCCCTTGGAAGGAGAAGCGTGTACAAAGTGGGTGAATCTCGAATTCTATCATCGAGACGGAATTGGAAAATGGGCGACCGTGTCTCGGATTACTTGACCGGGAATACAGCGACTTCATCAACTATCACTGTCAGTACTGGTTCTTCTCCTCTGCTGTCCTATCACTCTTGTTTGCAACCCTCTACTCGCCACCAAAGCCCTTCTCTCAATGTCCACACTTTACGGAGTGTCTTTTTGCTCATATTCATCACAAACCATGAGGTTGATTCTAATATATATATCAGACGTTTGATCTTGGGCTGATTCCGATGATTTCAAAGCCTTGATATGCTATAACAACGTGTAGTGGCGGTGCGTTCGAGGGTCTGAATCAAATTTGTTTCTCAAAATGGAAGACGCATTCCATTTCTTTTCAGCTTCGGCTTGAGAGCCGAGCTACCTTGAAGTTTCAGCCGCGCCGATGAAAGCAAATGGTCGGGCGTATAGCGAAGATTTGATGAAGACGAGAACACGAAAGACAGAGATGCAAGCATAAAAGAGGCCCCCGAGGCTGATAAAATTCCAATAGCGAAGGCTGATAGTTATCATCAGCCTGGTCACACGACGCTATAGGCTTGAGAGTTTTTTTTTTTTTTTTTTTTTGCGCAAACAAGGGCATTCTGGGGGCTTGCGCTTCCGTTGGAGGACGTTCCAATGGTACCCATGGTGGCTCAATGCCAGCAAATGAGGAATCTGGGCCTTCGCACATTCGGAGAAGGCTACCCACACTTAAGTCCGGTAGGATAGAATCTGGCAGCCGTAGCGGTATGACATGTACGTCTCGTGCAAGATGGTAGTGTGAGCTCGCACAGCCCACTTTAACGTGTCCCGCCCGTCTACTCTTTCACCTTACTATGTCTGAGCCTCTTCCTTTCATCATCCACTTAGCACGAAGCCAGTGCATCACTTCGTTTTTCCAGAAGCTATCAAAGTAGCTCCAACCCGAGTCTCAGTAAGTTACGGCAAGAGATCATGAAGCAGCTCGCGTGAGAGTCGCGACATTCATAAGCTCATCTAACAGACTGGACGTCCCCTCACTTTACGCAGATTCATCCTGGAGGATTTCTCAACCATCACGCAGGTATGCGGTACACCCTTCGCAGAGCCTGTCTGGCTTTAAGCCTACTCGTATTGGCTACGTCGCTTCGCCTCACTATCGCAACACAAGACGGTCAAGGCAATTGCCCTGAGCTCCTTCTCCCGCATAATACCGAATACCGCAAGCTGTGTGAAAACACGTCCCCTGGCTTCGACTTGCACTGGCGATGCTTCACACATGTCGATGGCAACTTTCACCGCACAAAGATTACATCTCACAAAGCAGAAAAGGGAAAACCCATCCTCTTCGCCAAGGATGGTGACTTTACCGGTAAGCACAAAACTCACCTTTCATCCTCGTCCTCGGACTTCAAAACATCATCAAACTGAGAATACTATCTTTTCTGCTGAGGATATTGAAAGATTTCACGCTTAGCAACCAACTCTGGGATTTTTCGATCGAATATCCGTATGCCGGCATTACGTTGCACTATGAGAGCTATCCAGATATGCTGCCTTGTTCTGTGGTGACCCTCGAGACCTGGAATCGCAAATTTGGATACATAATGGTCATCAGGGAGCAGGACAGCGAAGAGTTTGTCGCCGACACTAGGAGAAGCAACAACAGCAGAGGTGTTGTCTGCACCAAGTGGGCTCGCATTGGACTGGTTCAATACCACTAGACTATAGTTGCCCCTGCTCGTCCCTGACCATCTTAGCAGCTCAAGCAAGAGACAAGGGCGTCTGCACTAGTGTAGCTCGTCTCAAACACTTCTCAACGACAGTTTCCAAGGAGTATATTCCTTGACTATTCTTACGTTCTCTGGTCGCCAAGCCACAGCCTATCAATCTCAGGGCTTATCCATTCTGTCTCGTACCCCCATCCTTTGTCCTTAAGTCGCGATTGGCGCTTGAAGGTCCCCCTTTTTGAGTGTAGGGAGCCTCATCGAGCTCTACCTCTGAAACTTCAGCCGCAAACAAGCTCCTCTTTCGTCGCTATGCATGACAAGCCGTGAGAGTATTACTTGGCTAGGAGAATAATTTCTTCCGAAAGTCGAGCTCGATTGGTTGAGACGGTCTGCTTCATGAAGAGGCGTGAGAAATGGATAAGCAGGGCGAGCTCGGCCAAGCTAAACGCTTTTACAACGATGCAGGCATCGCGCTGCGCTATGATCCCCATGGTAACATGAGTGTCTGTCACGTGGCCGTTCTGGCCAAGTTTTGGGAGCTTGCGCACAGCATGTGCGTATCGAACGAGCATAACGACGAGAGGGTGGCTGAGACGAGGAGATTCGCTCAAAGTATGGGCATCATTTGTGCCAGATGGGTGGGCGCACATCTACATCATCAGGTATTAGCTCTCACCCCTCGCGGTACTACAACCGCCACCAACACCACCACTAACAACAACTATAACACCGCCGTGAAAATGAAATTGGTGATTCAATCCCCTTACCGTAGGATTTCAAAGACATGAAGTCGTGTAGTAAGCTTACTTACTTAGCAAGCGTTCCTTCGTAGCCTCGCATGTGTTTGATGGGCGACTTTCTTTGCCCCACTTCTGCCCTTGCACTCGAATTCACACCCACATGCATTGCAATCAACGGTGGGATGTATGATCCAGGCTGCTTGGCCCACACATGCCCACGTTCACCCGCCGCCCTTCATCATGGCTCGACTAGGTTGAAAGAGTTTTTGGAAATTCGGAGGGTATAGGAAGGCGATGCTTTTGTTGGACTGATGGTGGCACGGAATGCCGGTTGGCGCGCATACACGCTAGTTTGGTAGAACGCAGGTTTTTATTCCTCGACGTGGTGGAGCGGTGAGTAATGACAGTGATGATGGTACGAAACACAGGGACAACGGAACTGACAAGCTACTTTTGTTTTGAGCGATCTACCCTGTGAAAGACGAAACACGGGACACTACAGATAGGGCGTGGGCCCCTATCGCTTCTTCGGGTACCGGGCACATCCAGCATGCCGGTACCATATATGCCAGATCGGCCTGGTCGAGCCGATACGGCATACAGGCCTTCAACAGCTTTTACCCTGCTCCCTTGACCACTTCTACTCAGCCGCATGTGAATCGAGCTGTCTCGGAGAGCTTTCGCAAGCTGGTAGCTATGACAGCTGTCGCAGAAGCCACTTCCTCTGCTAAGCTAGCTCCCTCGGCGATCCATCAGAAAGGGGTAACAGGCAAGCAAGACTCACTCACACATGAAGATTCCGCAGCTCCTTCGTCCGTCGACTCTTCTGACTTCGCCAATATCATTCTATGTCACGTCAGAGTGCTCGTGCTTTTGTGTTCTTCCTACGCTTCATCCCTTCTCCTCTTGCGATTCTTCGTTTACTCTCATCCAGCCCACCTTGAGCCGGAACAGGGGGCTCGAGCGGTTTGACTACATTTCAGACCCATTCGGCGCCAACTGGTGGGAATCTGTGGATTCAGGCTGCTGTACCTACACAGCCCAACTTTCCTCTCCGATTGACTCAACTTCTGTAGAGTCGGTCTGGAATGACGATAAAAAGGCCCTGAATCTACCTCTACTTTCGCTCTCTCGATCTTCACACCATCTCTTTCTTTCAGCCATCCTCTTGCATATACTACACATAAAATGCGATGCAAAGGTCTCAAGTTGGGTGTAAGCCTCGCTCTTTTGTACTCCCCGCTTGTATTGGCCGACTGTCCGAAGCGAACGGTGCTTGTCCCGCGCAACAAGAAGTTCCATGAGCTCTGTGGAGCCGATCCCGACCATCCCGAGAACTCGGTCATAACTCAGCCCTGCTTCAAGCTAGAGAACGGCAATTTGCATGACATCACGCTAGGAAGTGCGGAACAGAACATGGATTCGGAGCCGCCCGAGTCTTTTTTGATTGTCAAGGATGGCGATCTCACCGGTGAGTCCAGCGTTTGCTCATCCCACAAAATTGTCCTGATGCAAATACGGTAGGAGAGACACTAATGAGCCTACACACATTCTTCGTTGCTCGCCTTTCAATCAGACTTCACGCCACTTAACAGTGATTTGTGGATGAGCATCAACTGGGTTGGGACGGGTGTCCAATTGGGCTATTCAGGTATTGTTGGTGGCTGCCATCTCGTGTGGCTGCTATATCAGCCAACTCACAACATGAAGTTGATCATCAAGGATCAAGATGGGAAGGAGATTGCGATGGATCATACGACAAAGGGAGATCAGAAGCCCGGAAGAGTCTGTTCCAGGTGGATTAGGCTGTCGCTTGAGAAGATCTAAAGTCGCGCGACTGTCATGCTTCATTAGTACGACGGTACCGAAACTCCTCTCGACTGAAATTTCCTGACCAAGGTGATGCAGAGCGAATACCAGCTTCTCTGACAACACAGTCTCCAGTCAGTGTGCACACTCCTTCCTTCGCGCTACCCCTGCTAATCCCACCCTTGTCTATAAAATCATCGCTTCAACCGCCCGCAGGCATCTCTCGGGTAGAGAGTCGTCCTCCCTTTCTCGACGTTGGAGCTGATTTGTATTCTCACACGTCCCGCTTTGTCTTCACTCTGAATCAATCCTTTCCATTCATCAACTTCGACTGAAGGCTCCTCTGCGTCGCTTTCAATGATTGACAACATATGCTTGCAGCTGCTGCGGAAAAGTGAGCGTGTCTGAGCGAGAAAAGTTGGCTCCACGTCGATGTTTCACGTCCACTGCCTTCTCTCTCCTAGTGAATTTTGCACTCATGTCTTTGTTGCTCTTCCTTTGCGCTTGTGTGGCCTCCTCTATAGCCTGATGGGAGTCTCAAGCGGCTCTGATATAATTCCATGCGCTTTTATTTCTCGCAAACCTGGTCACTGTCGAGAGCAGGTGCAGACGATGGCAACCAGACGATGGCAATGCAAGGCCATAAAGCATATGATTGCGGCGGAAGAGAGAGCGTACTCCTAGTTTCCAAGGCTCCTGGACCCGCCTTGAGGGGTGGTGGGTCGAGCGCGGCGGGACAGAAACATACAAAAAGAGGGAAAGAAGTGAGAGAACACAAGGTGGGGAAAACGAATCAATGAGTCGGGCTGAGCGCAGGGAAAAAAACGCATTGAGGAGAGATGAAGGAAGGAGGGAGGGAAGGAAGGAGGGAGGGAAGGAAGGAGGGAGGGAAGGAAGGAGCAAGTGAGGTTTTGCTGCTACTCCCACTCGCTCAACAGACGCTGTCTCGAAGCTCACTCGCGCGATGAAGACCATCAGATGGTGGGACGTTGTGGGCCTCGTTTACCGTATCACCACCCACATTCATCTTCGGTTACTCTACCGAAAGCGGCACTCAAGTAGAACAAGGTATAAAAGGGGGCCATGCAACTCTTTTCCTTGTCCTCATAACCACACCACCTCTTTCCTTCTCTCCAGTCGTATAGTATAACAAACATGCATTGGGCATCTCTCAAGCTTGCGTTTAAATTGGTCACGCTCCTTCCCCTCGTGCTTGCCGACTGCCCAAAGCGAAGAGTACTCGTTCCGCGCAGCAGCAAGTTCCATGAGCTTTGCGGAGAGGAGCCTGGACATTCGATGAACTCCGACAGAGGCCATCCCTGCTTCAAACTAGAGTCAGGCAATCTGCACAATGTTTACGTCGAGTTTCGATCTGGAATTGAAGGCCAGATTCAGGACGGATCCGAAGTGATTGTCAAGGATGGCGACCTCACTCGTAAGTACTTTCTATTCTCTACCTTTCTACAGACGTAATAATAGCACCATTGGCATTGACCAAAAGCTTCCGTGCGTTGTCGTGCGATTAGATTTCACCTTCGTTGATACCACACAGCAAAACTTCATCCGCTGGAACGAGGCTCGAGTCGAGTTCACCTACCAGCATTTGGGCACACCGGACGGATGCTACAATGTTTGGGTGAAAAATCTTGGAGGGGGACAGAGGTTGAAGGTCAAGGACGAAGATGGTAAAGAGATCCTGATGGAACATACGGCATTTGATGATCAGAAGCCGGCGAAGATTTGCTCTAAGTGGACTCGTCTGTCGCTTAAAACTTAAGATACCAACTCGCCGTGCTAGGAGCAGCAGCATCTGGCTTTCAAGCAGCTCATCAAATCTGTCGCAAACTTATTCACTTCATCGTATTCAATCTAGCGCTGCCCAGTCGGGGGCGCTCTTCAATGTCACCCTGAGATGGGCTGTGAGCTTGAGATCCTCCATGCGAAGTCTGATATTCTCACCCACTCCGAATCTCGGCCAAGTGAGACTGGTCTGTCTCGCGCGAATGAGCTGCGAGACAGCGTCTGTTGAGCGAGTGGGGGTAGCAGCAAAAACCTTTCACTTGCTCCTCCTTCCTTCATCTCTCCTCACTGTGCTCTCTTTTGCTGCGCTTTCCCCAAGCTCGCTAATCGCAGCATGGAGTCGAGCGTGGTTCCGCAGGCTCGCGCTCCCCGCACACGCCGCTGCACCGGCTGCTTTGAAGCCAAGACTCTCGACCATTTCACCTCTCGCCACCGATCCGGTGGTCTCACCAAAGCTTGTATGGCATGCCGCATCCGTACAGACGGTGCTCGCACCCGCACCCGCAATCAAAACAGACGTGACTCCAACTCCTCGCTTGCCACGTCTGTCAGCTTGCTTGCCGCTCCACCTGAGTCAGCCGAGGCTACTCGAGCTTTCCATGAGCAGCTTGCAGTTGCTCAGCAGGCGATGAATGCGTCCAACCACCCAGTCCATCCGATGCCGCTCCAACCAACCACCCTCACGCCAGACTTTGCAGCCGCTTCGGCAGCGGCTACCCAGCGCCCATCGGCCGCAACAACCCCAATGGCCCAGCAGTCTGCCCAGCAGCCACCAGCCTCTGCTCATACGCTTGGCAGAGTGCCCTCCCAGCCGCAGCAGCCAACCCAGTTCGTCACTCGCGCTGTGTTTGAGGAGCGCTTTGGCTCGTTCACGGCTGCTGTCTCCCGCTCTGTCAATAACGCCCTGTCCACAGTTCGTTCGCAGATGGACACTATCGAGGCTTCGCTGGCCCGCATCAGCGCAGCCCAGACCGCCAACCCGCCACCACCAGCCTCCAGCAATGCCTTCCCAGCGCCACCAGCTCCCCTACCATCGCAACCAGCGGGCGGCGCACCACCCAACTCTCTCCACGCCCACGCCGCTGTGCCCCAGCACGCCGCAGCCACCTCCAACATTCTTCCTTCGGCACCATTCAGTACCCCAGGTGAGTCAGCAGCTCCACGCCTCTTCCCCTGGGTTCCTTCCGACCTCGCCGACGCCGTGTACAAAGATCGCCTCTCTCCCCTCGACCTGGGTAAGCTTCGCGACCCGTCCAACCACTCCAGTGCTGACGCCAACACCACTGTCACAGTTGAAGGCGTTGAGCTCTCTGTGGCCAAGAAGGACGCCACAGCTGGCGTGAAAGCCTTCATCAAGGCAATGCCCGATGTTCTGAGCTTCACGCAGGCGTGGGTAGTCTACATGACCCTGCGCGCCGCTGCAAGCACGGAGCCAGCTCTCGGCCCAGCTCTGGCTGAGTTCCTGATCGAGGTCATCGAGCTTGACCGCACCCATTTCTGGGACAACGTGGCGGATTATATCCTGGTCGTTTGCCAGAAGCGGTTTGGCCACGCCTCAGCTACCACATGGGCCCAGCAGGATCAGGAAGTCTTCAACAAGAAGCTTACTTTTGCCCCGCTCAAGCGCGATCGCCAAACATTGTCTCAGCAAAAGGCCAAGTCAGCCGCTCCGACCCCATCGTCCACCACGGCGCCTTGTCTGCGCTGGAACCATACGGTCTGCCCCAACAATGCCAGCTGCCGTTATGCGCATGTCTGCCTGACCTGCAGAGGCAGCCACCGCGCAAAATCCTGCCCTCTCGCTGCCCAGCTTCCGCCTGTTCCTTCTAAAACAGACGAGAAAGCGGGTAGCACAGCCTAATGGCCCCCGTTGCACCTGGTGAGTATCGGCCACCTCACCTGGTGCCCCTCCCCGCTCCTGGCCTCTCGAGTGCACGCTTGCCTCACTTGCTGCGCCCAGCAACCCTCTCGACCGCTGTTGCGCCACGCCTGGCGCTACCCCTGCCACGCTTGGTGCCATCCTCGCCCACAACAGCCGTTGGCACCGCTGTGCCTCTGCTGCCCTCCCCATCATTTGGCACCGCAGTGCCAACTTGGTCCGCTGACCAGCCTCACAAGGCATCGCTCTCCCCACCAGGTGTCCTGGCTCCCCCTCACTCAGCTGAGAATCATGTCTTCGACCTGCCTGACGCTGACTCCTGCCTTGCTGAGCTTATTCAGGCTCAGTTCTGGTTTCCGCCTCCTCGCCCCAACACACATATCGCAATCCCGATCTTCTTGGCTTCTGACTTTGCCGCACGCCATGGCTCTCTGCAGTCTCGCCTCCCAGCCTGGCGAGCGGCACTGATAGGCTACCCCAATCGCCATACAGTCTCGCAGATTCTGGGCGCCATCGCTCACGGCGTTCGCATTGGTTACGACGGCCCCCTTCGCTCGGTCGGTCGCTCAGCAAAAAACCTGCCGATGGACGAAGCTGGCATTGCTCACATTCGGCAGGAAACGCAACAACGCCTTGCTGAGGGTCGACTCACTATCGTCACGGATCCTTCGCTGCTGGTCTGCTCTCCTGTCGGCACAGTACCCAAGCCGCATTCTTCGAAGCTTCACACCATCCACCACCTCTCCCACCCACGTCGCCACTCCCCGTCCCAGCTCCCATCAGTCAACGACGGCATCAAGCCCGAGTTCATCCACCTGCAATACAAAACTCTCCAACCGCTTCTCAAATTTGTGGTAATGCATCCAGGATGCCACCTCTGGAAAGGCGACCTTCGTGACGCTTTTCGTCATATTGTGACTACGCGCGGTGACGCCCGCCTTTTGGGCTTCTCCTTTGATGGCGTTGCCTACCAAGAGAACGCACTCACGTTTGGCGGCAAGAGCTCACCCTGGCTGTTCAACTTGTTCGCCGAAATGGTCCACTGGCTTGTTTCGTCTTGCACCCCGCACCCAGTCTTCCACTACCTGGATGATTTCTTTGGCGCCGTCCCTGCCGACGCCGACAATACCTGCCTGCCAGCGCAATTCCTCAGCCTTGCCTGCAAGTCTCTCGGTTTCTCGCTAGCACGTGAGAAGACGTCATTCTGCGTCACCAAGTTGGAGATCCTTGGCATCAAGGTTGATACGGTCTCTCAGACTGTCAGCATCACAGACACTCGTCGCGCTCGCATCCTGGCAACATGCAAGTCACTCCTCGCCAGTCCGCGCGTCTCGCTGCTGCATCTCCAACAGATCGCTGGTCTCCTCCAGTTCGTCTCTCAGGTGGCCCCGCTAGGCAAGGTCTACATCGGCCGTATCTACGCTGCCTTGCGCCGTGCACACCGCTCCCCGCTGTCCCAGCTCCGCCTTTCCAAGCCTGCCACCAGCGAGCTGCGCTGGTGGCGTGACCTCCTCTCTGGCTGGTGCGGCTCGACCATTCTGGCCCACAGCCCATTGATTGCGGTCCACATGTGGACCGACGCCTGCCCTTGCGCGCTGGGAGGCCACCTCGGGCCAGCCCACAGCCCACTTGCGACATTCTTTCGCGATGTACCACGCCGTCATCGTCACAAGAACATTCGTTTCTTGGAAGCGCTTGCAGTCTTGGACAGCCTGCGAGCCTTCTTACCGGACATAGTTGCCGCTGGCGCCTCCCATGTGGTCATGCACGTGGACAATGAGAACGTCGAGTTTGGCCTCCGCAGTGGCCACTCTCGCGACCCTCTCACACAGACGCTTCTGCGAGAGATTTTCGGTATCTGTTTCCAACACAACCTCGTCCTTGTCCCTGTGCGAGTTGCTAGCTCTGATAATGTGCTTGCTGACCTCCTCTCTCGTCGCCGTTTCCAGCAGGTGGCAAGGCACTTCCCCATTTCCCATCGTCATCTCTTCTCCCAGGCCGCTCATTCCAGTCGCTCAACCAAGTCCCGGTCGAGTTTGCAAGACAGCTCGGTCGTTCCAGCCACGTTGCGTACCTCCTCTGGCATGGCCTCAACCTCCAGTCTCGCCGTCAATACTACTCTGCCTGCGCAGCCTACCAGGCCTTCTGTTTCCGCCACTTTGGACCTGGCATCATCAGCTTGCCGGCCACCGACGCCACACTCATGGAATGGATTGCAGCCCTCAGCCGCGAGGGCCGCACCTACCACGCCATCAAGAATCGCCTCACCGCTCTCCGCTCCTGGCATGTCGACCTCGGACTCAATGCCGCTGCATTTGCTGATGCGCGTGTCCAGCGAATGCTACGTGGATTCAAGCGACTCTTTGGTGTCCAACAACGCGGCCAGAAGCTGCCCATCACGCTGCCGATCCTCACCAGTCTCGTCGATCAGCTGCACAGACACCCCTTCGCCTCAGCTCACGGTCGCACGACCTTCATCTCCGCGTTCACACTTGCTTACGCCTGTTTCCTCAGGTGCGGCGAGTTTACATGGTCCACGTTTGATCCTGCGACCACACTCCTGGTCGGTTCTGTCGCCTGGCACAACGGCTATGCCACCGTCCTTCTCCCGCGCTCCAAAACCGACCCGTTCGGCAAAGGCACCAGTCTTGTGGTGCCAGCCACCGGCGGTGCCACTTGTCCATTCTCAGCGCTCAAGGCCATCTGTGCTGGCCGACCTGCCTCCGCTCCGCTCTTCATCCTTGACGGTGCACGCCCGTTCTCTCGCTCCAGGGTGCTCCCCACTCTCCGTCGCCTCCTCTCCAACCTTGGTCTCGCCGAATCCCGTTTTGCCGGCCACTCCTTCCGTCGTGGCGCAGCTTCGTGGGCAGCATTCGTTGGTGCACCTCACACAACCATCCAGACACTTGGTCGCTGGTCGTACAACTGCTACAAGCGGTACATCGACCAGCCCGATGACGAGACAAGCCGTCTTTCCGCCAAGTTCGTCTTTGGCTTCAAGTCCGCTTCCTCTTGATTCGAGCCTCTTTGGCCCACGCCAGGTGCAGGCACCCGGCCTCTCTCCTCCAGAACCGGTACTTGTTGCACAACCGCTCTGGATCGGCTTGGCGGGTCCGGGAGCCTTGGGTCCTAGGAGTACGCTCTCACTTTCGCCGCAATCATATGCTTCTATGCTCTCTCCCTCTGCTGGCATCGCTGCCTCTCAACACCCGCTTGCAACAGACGAGGACTAGCCCATACTTCATACTGTCAAATGGTGGGACAATCTTGACCTCAGCCGCTGCACCCACACAAGCCCACCTTCATCCTAACTAATCGGTGGGACTCCAAGGAGAGAAGGTCTGAACCGGAAAGTAACGGTACAAGATGGCCGTGAGTCTCCACTCTCTTTTCCGCGTCCTCAGGCTACACCTCCTCTTTCCTTTCCACGACCTTAAAAGATGTGTTTGGGTACGCTTAAATTTGCTTCCATTTTGCCTTCCTCGCTTCATCTTTTGCGCTTGGTCAGTTCTTCCTGCGGCAGGCTGAGATTTTCAGACAATCGAGTCTCCTTTAATTTCCATACCTGTGTCTTTACGCTTGTTGATGGGGGACCTCATCGGTGGGACCGCTGTGGGTCTCGGCTAACGCACCCACAAGTTCCCACCTATGTTCACCTCCGCTTATTGCGCCATCCAAAGTGGATCTGAAACAGTGAGAAAAGCTAGAAGAAAGCCAAGCGTACCTGCGAATATCGACTAGCGTGAGCTGGGGGGTAGACCACCTTATCGTCGACAATGCTGTCATCTTCTTTCTCCTTTTCTTTTCTCGTCACACCTGTTACACGTCCATGTCCTCACGGTCCGCTTATAATTGATCATGTCTTTTGTTTCAACGCTGATCGAAAGTTACAAGACCATGCAGCAGCTCGCAGACGTATCCTGTGAGAGTTTGGCATCTTCTTGTGCCTCAGCCTTGGAGCTGATCTCTGGGATCGCGGAAGCTGACAGGATCTCAGTCTCCGGCTTTTCCAAAAGCATCGCCTTGGCCGGCTGAGTAAGGTAGCATTCAGGCAAGCCCCCACTCCTATTGCTCCACTTTTCACCCTTCATATCGGCCATTATCATATCCGCTACCACCTGAGCACAGCCAAAGGCCCGTGTCATGCCGTGTCCGCTATATCCCGCTGCGATATACTCTTTCCCACCTCTGCCGTCGGGAACAGGCCCAACGAGAGGGTCTTTGCTCTTGGTGTAGCCCATGATGCCCGTCCATTCCATCGTGACTTCTTCGCCGTACGAATTGGGGAATGTTCTGGCGAGGTACGGATGCAAGAAGGCAGACACTTCCGAGTTGAGAGAGACGTCATCAGCCACGCCCCATTCTCGGCCGGTGGCATATTCTCGACCCCCACCAAAGATGTATAGCGGCAGGTTGGATTCGGTAGAGGGCCGCTGGTGGCCATATTCATACCCACCTCCTGCAGAGAGGCCCATCCCCCACAGAACCTTGGAAGAGGAAGGGGCGACGGCGACGACCTGCGCTCGAGTTGGGATGATGCCGGTAGATGGTGAGGAGAGATGAGGAAGGAGATGTGACGCGTAGCCATTCGTTGCATGGACCACATATGATGCCTGGATGTCGCCTTTGGACGTTGTGAGGATGCTTCCGTCCCTAGCCGAAGAGACTTTGTGAACGGGTGTGTCGGTGACGAGGTTTAGCGAGATTCCCTTGGCCGCAGCTGATTTTTGCGCACACCTGTAGATGAGGGACACAAGCTTCCGTGGGTGAAGTGTAGCACCTGGTATCTCGTACACGGCCTTAATACCCGATGGCCGATTCATTCGCTCTTCGACTTCTTCCATGGGTACGCGTCGAATCTGAGCAACATAATTTCGCAGTCGTTGATGCGTACCAGCTTGGCGAAGCGAGTCTTCAAAGGCATCCACTTCTGCCTGTTCAAAGCACATGTGCCAATTGCGATCGTCTGTGAAGCCAACTTCCTCCTCAGCATTCTCGGTCTTGAGGATGGAGCGTATTGCGTTGGCTGTATTCGTCTCAAAATTGAGAATACTTTCAACGACTTTTCCGGTCTCGAAAGTGATTTCTTGGTTGCTGAGGGCGGACAAGCGGGCGTTAAGAAGGTGAGTCGGATTAGCGGCCAGATCGGTGTAGGCTAGCGCAGATGCAGCGGTGAGATGGCCGCCATTTCGACCTGTGGCGCCGGAACAGAAGCTGCGCGCTTCGACGATTGTGATCGATCCCAGCTTCTGTTTCTGAGTTGATGAGGCGTTGGAGAGAGAATTGACGAGATGATAGGCGCATGAAACGCCAGTGATGCCAGAACCGATGATGAGCACATCAGATTGAGCGGGGACTTTGTCGAGGGAGGTAGGCAGTTGATCTGAAGAGGTGGTGGCCATCCAATAGCTCAATGTAGCTTTGCCTGAAGGAGACGGAAGTGGTGCAGGTGTTGCTGAAACCTGGTTGATTCCGATGGTCGAGATATCGACGTACTCGTGCGCTTTGGCTGCTGTCATCTTGACGAGGGTGATCTCTCTGAGGCTGTGTTGAGATGGTGGAGCTGAGCCAAAGCAGGTGCAAACGAGCAAGTGCCGAACGCTGTTGACTGTGCAGCGCTGTTGATAGTGGAAAAGACTTTGAATCAGCCGAGAGCTATAAGTAGGAAAGGAGGCAATGCAGTCGAGCCTGTCAGATAAGCACAACGCACTCAGGGTCCAAGCAGATGCAAGGCCGGTCTAAATGCCGAGGTCTCACCCGGCCGAAAGAATTTTCCCCTTCAAATGCCATCGCATCTGGTCTCCTACAAACACCAGGACATTCCAGAGGAATCACCAAACGGTAAGCGGCAGGGTGTTCAATTCGTGCTGGTGGTGGTCGCAATCTTAGGGTATCTTGACGACGTTGCATCACAAGAGAAGATTTCAGCGTCAACTTACTGACTGCTATGCTGCAATGCGATTTCACGCGTGCAGTACAGCACCCGCTTACTGGGACCCTTGAAACTGTTTTGGTGCTGCCGCTGTTCCGTCCCATTTCCGGCTCCCCAAGCGGATTCGGTAGCCGGTAACTTCAAGCCCACCCTCTGTGGCACTCGACAAATTCCTGAGAACAGGTAATTTGCGAACATATTCGCGCATTCACGCCCTTGGCCTTCGCTCACTTGCCTCTCTCTCTGCTTCCTTCTTACCCCGCACACCTTTTCTTTTAGCAGCTTCCTCTTTTTAGATGTTTCGCTTCTCCTCCTCTTTGCGACACTTGAAGCTTGGTTCTCTTCCACTCGCATCCACCATCGTTCCCAAGACTTTTGCTCCCATATCCGCCTCGTTTGGTCAGCTCCGACTTGAACATACCGCGAAACCCAAATTCAGCGACGTATTCGACATTTCCAAAGTGCCCCGGTACGATCCTTTCTCGCCATCGCCCGCCATGAAGTCCTACACGCAGTCTTTCCCCTCCGAGTCTGATGCTCTCGTCAAGATTGAATTTGACGGCGACTCTCGCATTTTCGTTCTCACCATGCTGGGCAAAGAGACACCCGATAACCGTCTCACCCACCGATTCATCGGTCAAGGCCTCGTACCCGCCCTTACCCACGTCGAGTCCAAATGGAACGAAATGCTCTCTTCCGGAGAATCCGATCAAGGAGCAGCCCTCATCTCCACCGGCGGAACCGACGCATCTGCCAAAATCTACTCCAACGGCCTCGACTTTGAAAACGCCATCGCCGATCCCACCTTTTTCGACCGTCACTTGAACGAGCTCTACGAAAAACTCCTCACCTTTCCCATCCCCACCATCGCCGCCGTCAACGGACACGCCTTTGCTGCCGGATTTGGCCTCGCCTGTGCCCACGACTATCGCGTCATGAACGCCAAGCGCGGTTATATGTGCATGAACGAGATCGATTTCGGCGCTCCTCTGCCTCACGGCTTGCAACAGGCCCTGGCGAGTAAGATCGCAGATCAGAGGACGATGCGCAAAATTGTGCTCGAGGGCCACAGATTCAGCGCAAAGGAGGCTATGGAGGCTGGTTTCGTCGATGGATTGGGCGAAAGCCCCAAAGATACCTTGGATAAGGCTCTGGAACTGGCCCAGAAGCTCAAGATCAAGGCCAAAGCAAGCGCTTGGGGAATCAACAAGGAGGTCATCTACGCACATGCGATCAAGATTATGAGGACCAAGCACGATGATGCAACCGCTGCGCTCTATGCTCCTAGGGCAAAGATGTAGAATGATATAGCATCAAAGGTTAAATTGGATCGTGGCTCGTTACTCTTTTATTCAGCTTTATTCGCCTTTTGAGAGTGCAAGGAAGTGAATGGCGATGTGACGGTGCATTTGAGAGAGAGAAAGGCAAAGTTTCAAGCGAAAGGGCAGGCCTACATGTGACAAGCGAGACCTTTATCATCGGCAGAACCGGCCAGAATTGCGCTCGTAGAAGAAAGATCTCTGTTGAACCAATAGTGTCCCAATCCCGCGCCTGTATCACCCAAATGCCAGCCAACATGAAAAAAGTCAGTGTCACGTTTTTTTTTTTTCGCCTCTATCATTCCTTCTCCACGGTGAGTTGTGTTTGAGGCAGTCAACTTACCAGCAACGATAGCTCCAACGATCCAAGCGTTGAAAGTCATTCCCACTAACATGAGTAAAAAGCTGACTCCGATTGAGGTTGCGTAGAGTGTCGATCTCCAGATTTGGATTCTTTGTGAAGTTTCGAGTGGTTTGACCCACTTTTTTCTCTCATGTGTTGTGTGGTCACTACCTGTTGCGATGGTTGAGGAGAGGGAGCGACGTTTTGAGGCGCCTCTTCTTTCTCCTCCGCTACTAGAGCTGCTTGAAGCGGAAGCTGGGTTGGAGGTGGGTAATAGAAGCGAGGCCCGTCTTCTATGCCCTCCTCCGGGGGCGGAAAGCAGCGAAGAAGATGATGTTGTTGATGATGCAGAGTGAGCTAGACGAGAGTCGAGTAGACGAATGTAGAGCCGTAGCCATTCGTACAATACGCCGACAAGACAAATCAGAGCCAAGGAGAGGTAAAGAGATAAGGGGGTGGTGATACGCCATGAGGAACTTAGGATGCAGATGTTGGTGGTGTCCCAATTCCAGACCATGTTCATGTTGCACATCTCCGGCATCGGCATTGGCATTGGCATTGGCATTGAGCCATGTCCACCGCCATGATCCGTCCCTCCATGACCGCCATGGTCCATCCCTCCATGATCCATCGCTGCAAATTGGATCTGAATCGTGATTGCCGTCCGAGTCTGAACAAGAGGAAGAATCAAGTGAGCCTCAAAGCTGTGCTGTTGTTTGACGTTCGTCAAGAGGCGTAATTGTATCGACGTGAAAGTAGTCGTAGATAGATGATGGATGATGGATGGGGGTGATGGGGCAGAAATTGTAGAAGGGTGTGATGTCAAAAGACCACTACCCAAGCGTTGCCCGCGGCCCGAACGCAACACCGCAACACCGCCCAAAAAAATAAAAAGGCTCCGAGCGGCCCATTTTCCTCGCTTATCCTGCTACATGCTTCTTTCTACACACCTCATCCTTCATTCCCCCTTCACATACTCTCACACACATACATCCCAATCTGGTTACGCTACACACACACACACTCTCTCTCTCTCTCTCTCTCTCTCTCGCACTCACACACGCTGCATCGCAGACCAATCACTACAGATGACATGAATAAAACATCATTACAACCCATAAACCCTTATCATCAGACTCAAGGGCAAGCTTAACAAAAGAAAAGCGAATATCTCTCAGCAGGCAATCCGACGATCTCGGGGCAAGTGTTGTCCGGTCGAACCGTGATTTCAAAGACGTTAATGCCTCGTTTGGGCAATAGACGAACTTTGCAACACGAGTATCCGATAGAGGTTGTGAACGCCTTGTCCTTTTCGTCGTCTTTATCTTCATCGGTGCGGTTTTCGGGCAGGGCTGAGTCGAGAAGTGCGTTGGCGGCTGTCCAGGCTGCTGTGGTTTGTTTGCCGTTGAATGAAATCTCTGCTTCCCAGGGCCAGGTGAGCGAAGAGGAGGGTTCTTCGGTTGCGTTGCCGTTCGGCTGCGCTTCTCCTGCTGCCGGCTTTGTCGCATCGTCGTGATCAACAGTGCCATTAGCACCAGCAGCAGTTCCGTCAGCCATCGACACATCACCATCGCCCGTACCAATCGCAGGATCAATCGCATCTTCAACTTTCTTTCTCCCCTCGTGCGGCCTCTTGTTCAGCATGCGCAGCGGAAACTCGATGGTGATACTAGATGCGTTGGGTGGGATCTGAAGCGTGTGGTGGGTTGCAAGACCATTCTTGATCTCGAGAGGTGGAACAGAAAGCACCTGGCCGTCCGGCTCTTCGACCTCCATCTCGATGGCAAAAGCCGCGATGAGCGGAGTACGCCCTTCCAAGCCTTCGAATGGCAACGCTTCCTTGGGCTCTGCGGGGAGCACCGCTTCCTTGCGCTTCACAGGAGACGGGGGCTCGGCGGCGACCACGATCCCTGCTCCAAACGGCGATGGTGTACCGGCGCCAGGCGTGCCTGGAGGCAGCATCTGCTGTGAGGGGGATGGACTAAGTCCATGTGGATGCTGTTGTTGATGCTGTTGTTGAAATCGGCGCTGCTGGAACTGCTGCTGTTGATCCAGAAATGCTTGCTGCTGTGCAGCCTGTTGTTGTTGTTGCTGCTGCTGCTGTTGTTGTTGCTGTTGTTGCTGACGACGCTGTTGCTGCTGTTGCTGACGCTGAGCTGCCTGTTCTTTCTGTCGCTGCTGTTGCTGGAGGATGAGTTGTTGTTGAAGCTGCTGCTGTTGGAGAAGCTGCTGTTGTTGCCATTGTGGAATCGGCTGAGAAGCCAGGGCAGCGGCATGTTGCTGTTGCTCCATATCTTCCTGTTGTTGCTGCAAGGCTTGCTTTCGTAGCATCTCCTCGTGAGCTGCGATGGCGGCTTGACGTGCTGCAGCTTCGTGCTTCTTGGGACGTCCGGGTCCAATTCGGCGCTCCAGGAAAGGATAAGGGTTAGATCGGCTTGGTGTGCCTTTACCAGGTGGACGACCGACTGGTCTCCTACCATCTGGTGTCGCTCCGGGACGCACTGGGGACGCAGTTGGCGTCATTGCTGTAGCGGGGAACTGCATAGGTCGTCCAGGAGAGCCTAACATGCCCATGCCTGGCATGCCTGGTGTGCCAGGCATTGGCGCCATGGGAGACATGGACGTCGCTGTACTCATAGGAGGCGCCATAGGCATCGACATGGGCATTGACATGGGCATTGACATTGGCAAGGCTTGCTGTGGCATTATCGCTGCGGGATTGGCTCCAGGGGTCGACATGATCGGACCAGCGTGCGGTTGTGTTGTAGGCAAAGGCGAGCCAAAGGCACCTGGAGAACCTGTCGGCAGTCCTTGTGCTGATGAGAGCGCCGGTGACCCAGCGACACCAGCAGAACCCAGTCTTGCCCGAGACGAAGGTTCCGGACTCTGCGAAGCGCCATCGACGCCCGTCTTGGAGACGATCATCTTGTACGCCGCCTTGTGAGCCTCGATGGTGCTGTTGGCAGCCAAGTGGAGTGGCAACGCCGACTGTCGAACATCGTCCTTTTCCAGCGTAAAACCATCTTGGATGAGTGCGGGGATGGCTTCTCGCTCAAAGTACTGTCGAATCTCGAGTGCATCTTGGGCGATAGGCGTATCGGGAGCGTAGAAAGTCATGGCGTTGTTGAGCATCTGCTCCAGATCGACAAAGAGGGCATGAGCATTGATATATCCCTTTTCGTAGACTCGATGCTCGATGTCGCGCAGGCAGGTAGGATTTGGGATCACCTGGTAGTACTCGGGGTTCTTGCGGCGGTCTGGGAGGGCGTCAAAGTGCTGGACGAGTGGGTAGCCGCGTGTGCCGATGACACGACGGAGATCGTGGACGAGTTGGCGGAGGGTCGCTTTGAGACGTTTACCTCGTTTACCCGGACGTTTGCGACCGTCGAGCAGACCGCCCTTGGTGAGCTTGGAGGAGTCGGCGTCGTTCATGTCCCATCGGTCGTCTTCGCCGTCAGCATCCTCGTCGTCATCTGCTGCCGAACTGGGGGTGCCAGCGGCCGTATAGGGCTGTTGACTGCTCTGGCGTGCGGGTGTGGATGGAAGGCTGCCGTGCTGCTGCGGAAGGAGAGACGGGATTGGGGTAGCTGGCTCTGCAGCGGGAAGCTGCTGCGACTCTTGTTTGGACAGATGAGCCTCACTTGGCATTGGCGGAACGACTTGCTCCTGAGGCTCGGCCTTGGGCTGAACCTGATCGTTGAGCTTCTGCTGTGACTTTGTAGAGCGGAGTAGAATGCGCTTGGATCGTGATGGTGTTGCTTCAGCGCCGGCAGCAGCGCCTGTTGAGTCAATGGCAGTCGGCGCAGCAGCGGGTGCAGCGGGTGCCGCAGGTGCCGCACTTGGCTCTGGGAGACTCTCAACGATCTGGACGTAGGTGATCTTGATGAGACTGTGCAACTCTTTGGCCTTGAGCCATACGGGGGTATCGCGAAGATTGTAACGCTTGGCGTTGTTACAGATGGTCTCAAAGTCATGTTTGAGTTCGGGAAGGCCTGAATAGAGATTCTGGTCGAGTTTGTGTTGGATTTCCTCCAGCGACATTGGCCGCTTGATAATTTCATAGTAGTCTGGGTATTCGGCCGCACTTGGAAGCTCGAGGAAGAATTCATGAAGTGGAGCGCCATCGGAGGGGTCGATGGCTTCCATGACTGTGTCCATGAACTTTTGACCGTAGTGTAGGATCTGGTCGGGGGAGAGGCTGTGGATTCTGCGCTCGATTGCGCCCATGCTTGCTGTGCTGGGGGCAGTGGCGCTGGAAGAAGAGGCTGCGGCTGACGCGGTCTCATCGGCCGAGGGGTCGTTGTTGCCTCGGAGGCGCTTGCGCGGACCCTCGAGGATGTTGGACGACTCGATGCCAGCTTGTCTTGACATGATGGAAGCTGCAGTGTCGGGTTTAAGGGGAACGTTTAGCGTTACTTGCCGCTATGTGAGGTCTTTCAGTTTGAAAGGATGCTCGATCGCTGCGCCAAGGCTGAAGGTTTGAGGACTGAGGAGAGACGTGTCGAATAAAGGCACAGGGGAGGTGCTGTGGTGTGTGCGGGTCTTTTGAGACGCGTAGAGTCGTAGGTGGGTGTGGTAATGCGAAAGTCTCGTGGTGGTGGGCGGAGAGGACCAAAGAGAATAGGCTCAAGCTCGGTAGTGGGTAGTGTTGGTGCAGCAGAAGCCGTTTGAATGCGGTGATGAAGAGGGGGGGGGATGGTATAGAAGGCAGCCGAGGGCGTGTGTCGTTGCCGTGGCTTGAAGCGTGCGTAGAAGAGCCTAAGCACCAAGCTCTTGCGTCTGTGCCATTGATGATACCACCAAGTTGAGGAGAGGGCGAACGAGATATAGCTCAAAGAGTTGAGGAGATTGAGGTGGAGAAAGCTCGAAACGAGAAACACATGCTCATCACCAACAAGTCCGCTGCAAGTGTCTCTCTCTCTCTCTCTCTGGCGTATAGGCCAATCGAATGGGTTCCTCATTCCAGACCTTCTCGCCAATTCACAGACACATGATTTCGGCGTACTGTACCCACAAAGAGACACACACACTCGCTCTGTGTGCCTCTCTCTCGGCGCTGCTGATTCGCGAGTCGCGAAAAACAGCAGAGCGTCACGATGAACACTATACCTTTGCACACCGCGCAGAGAGCAAACCCCCTGATCGGCTAATTGCTCAATTAAAAATCGGGTGTAAGATTTCATCGGATAAGGAGCTGCAATGCCGAGCCACGGGAAAGGGGAGAACAAAAACATAGCATTTCCTTTTTTTTTTGCTTTGAGGGCTCAACGTGTTCTGCACGGCCCGACACAGCCTAATTTGGAGCATCAAGCAGAGACAAGAGAGAGAGAGAGTGAGAGAGATGTCTTATGATGTTCCACGCGCACCCAAGTGTGTGTGACAGAGACAAAGCTCAGGCCACCCACCGCTTTCTTCATCTGATGCTACACCGCCACGGTGACCTACTCACGATCATCATCACCATCAGCAGGTGCAACTGAGACCAACACGACCGACACATATCAGCCAAGGCTACAAGCTAGTTGCTCCTCACAGCCTCAACCACACTCGAAGCTCTGCTCACTTTGACGACAGGACGATCCTAACATAGCAAACATCAAGCTTCCAATCCTCCTATAGCATAGTCAAGATGGCGCCACCCGCCGATCCCTTCTCCGACCGCAATGCGTTGGATGCCAACCCTTTCGCCGACCCTTCCGTCCAGGGTGCACTCAACGATTCCTCCCGCATGTACTCTGGCGGTGACGACGATGTAGCCCCCACCTACAAATCCCCCGCTGCCGATGACATGCCTTCCACCCGAGCCGAAGCCAACCGAATGGAAGAGCTTCGACGACGAGAAGAGGAACTCGCCCGTCGCGAACGCGATCTTGACAACCGTGCCGCCCACATCCAGAAACATGGTCGAAACAACTGGCCCTTCTTCTACCCTCTCATCTACCACGATATCGAAGTCGAGATCCCACCGGACAGCCAACCCATCATGCAGAATCTCTACAAGTTGTGGTTGCTGCTCGTTCTGACATTGGTCGTCAACATGGTTGCGTGCATCTTTTTGCTCATCCAGGGCGCCAGTGACGGAGGCAAGGATATGATTTCGGGTATCGTCTACTTGCCGGTGATTACGGTCGCCAGCTTCCTGCTTTGGTACAGGCCGATCTACAACGGCTTGATGAAGGAACACTCGTTGTTCTTTTACGTCTACTTCATCTTTGCCGGATTCCATCTGGCGTTCTCGGTATACGTCTTCCTCGGCATCCCATCGACAGGCAGCGCAGGATTGATCAACACCATCCAGGCGTTCGCAGGTGGAAGGCTGGTAGCCGGCATCTTGGGTGTCGTCGCAACAGCAGGATTCGGTCTCCAAGGTCTGGGTAATCTGTGGTACTACAGGTTGATCTGGAAGCACAACAACGAAAAGGGTCACACGTTTGCGCAGGCCAAGAACGAACTGGCGACTCACGGCATGAAGGCCTACTTTACCAGGGGATCGCAAGTTTAATGCTTCAGCAATACCCAGAGTTGCTGCTGCGAGTTGTACATAGCTTTTCTGATTGACGCGGTTGTTGGGTTCGCATTTGGCTGGGCATGCCCAGTGCGCAGCTTCAGCTCACGAGCCGCTTTTGCCTTCTATTACTCTCCTCCTCGATGGCAGCTCTGAGTTTTTTCCATGTACTTTGACGAAATGTAACGAATCCAGCTTGCACGATCCGATCCCCCTCTCTGGTAGCGGCGAATGAGACGCTTCTTCCTCGTGTGAAGCAAGGGGAGCATGCACACCAGAACTTTTTCTGTTCCCTTGTTAGCCCGCATTTAAGCAACATGAACAGAGAGAGCGCAAAGCGTGGAAGCACGACGGAGACACAAAATTGAAATAAAGAATACAAAAAAACGCGGCTAGGCGTAGTCGAGTGCGTTGCTGGCGCATTTGAGTTGAATACAAAATTGGTAGCCAAAGAGCAGAATTGAGTTGGTTTCAGATTGAAACACAAAAAGCAAGCAAGGAAGCAGGGAAGCAAGGAAGCAAGGCGTCTGTGTGGTGCGTGTGTGAGCGAGAAGCGTGCGTGCATCTTCTGGCAGCGCATGAGCCATCCCTGCGAGCTGTGTGGGAAGCGTACTGTAGGCGCGAGTGAGGCGAGGGTCGAGACTGAGTGTTGGTGCTCACCGCCGTTGCTCGCTTTGTTCACCACCATCTTCTCGTCTCTCCCTCTCTCTCTATATCCCTTGAATACACCTCGATCTATTTGCTTGGTCTTAATCGAAAGACGACAGTCATAGCACCGCACAGTATCAGCACACGCTACGACTCCTTTCCATCGTCCATAGTCACACATACACGTACCCTCCTTGGCAACTCAGCGAGCTCCACCGTTGAGCCTCAATAACCCTAAGATGACAGCCATCGTCTCCACCGCCGATCAGGACCATACTCCCCTCCAATCCTATGTAGGATTCGACTCGATCACCAAGCAGATCGAGTCCAAGCTTCTCAAGCGAGGATTCCAGTTCAACGTCATGGTGGTTGGTCAGACCGGTTTGGGCAAATCCACCCTGATCAACACCCTATTTGCTGCCCATCTCATCGACACCAAGGGTCGATTCATTGCCGAAGAGACTGTACGTCAGACCACTGAAATTCACCCCGTTTCTCACGTCATTGTCGAAAATGGCGTCAAGCTTCGCCTCAACATCGTCGACACCCCCGGTTACGGCGATCAAGTCAACAACGAAAATTGCTGGGATCCCATCATCAAGTACATCAAGGACCAACACAGTGCCTATCTTCGTAAAGAGTTGACAGCCATGAGGGACCGCTATATTGTGGACACTCGAATCCATTGCTGCCTGTTCTTTATTAATCCTACGGGTCACGGATTGAGGCCGATTGACGTGACGGTGATGAAAAAGTTGTCGGATGTCGTCAACGTTGTCCCCGTGATTGCCAAATCGGACTCTCTGACGATGGACGAACGCGATCTTTTCAAGGAGCGAATTCGTGCCGAGATGCAGTACAACAACATCCGAGTTTATCCTTTTGACAACGAAGACTATGAGGAAGAAGAACGAGAGCTCAACGAAAGGATTCGTACCTTGATCCCTTTCGCCGTGGTGGGAAGCGAAAAGAGCGTTGTCATCGACGGTAAACAGGTCAGGGGTAGGAAGAACAGGTACGGAGTCGTCAATGTCGAAAACGAAAGTCACTGCGAATTTGTCCACCTTCGCAACTTTTTGACGCGAACCCATCTTCAGGATCTCATCGAAACAACCGCACAGATTCACTACGAGGCCTTTAGAAGCAAACAGCTCCTTGCACTCAAGGAGAGCAGCAGTAAGCAGCAGCAGCAGGCACAGGCTCAGGCACAGGCACAGCACTAAGCTGCCACACACACATATATACACACATACGCACGCTATGGTGAATGGTGACAGCCTCGAATGAGATTGCGTGCCAAATGTAATGAATGATTCTTTTTTTTTCTCTCTTGTATGTAAACTGTCCAGAGCTTAGTTTCGTTCAATGCTCGATGTTGAGATTATTCCTTTTTTTTTTTCGATGGGTGATTGATCTGTGTAAAGTAAGTCTGTTTTTGATTGAGTTATGACCTGTGCTTTCACAAGTATACTTTAAGGTATCAATCAAACGAAACAAATTTGATTTTATTGTTGGTCTCTCTCTTGGGTACGGTATCTTGTTGTGCACTCTCTCTCAAACATGCCCCCACACACACAAACTTGTAAGCAGAAAACAACAAAGCAAAAGGTATCGAGAATTGCGAAAAACTTGCCCCAATCTCGCTCTTTCCCACACTCTTCTTTTCCAGCGGAAAAAAGTAACCAACAAACAAGAAAATCACCAAAAACTACACCAACCAACAAAAGCAACACAAAGATTCTCTTTCGACGTTGCATCCTGCACCAACCTTTCAATCTGAGCTGCTACACTTAGACTTTCTGCAGGGTTGAAATCTCTACCTGAAAGTTTGTTTTGAATCCTTCTGACAACTTCCAGAGCTCTTTGGTTGCGCATATCTGCTCCTCCAACCTGTACGGCTTGGGCTGCACCTTGTGTTGCGGTGTTGGCGGTGGTGGTGGTAGTGGTGATGGGGTGGGGGTTGGGAGCGGCAATGGCACCAGTACCACCTGTTGTGGTCGAGGAAGATTGTTGCGCTTGTAGTGGAGGTTGAGCCTCACGTTGATTCGAAGGAACTCCTCCACCAGGTCCAACATTAGCAGCGTTTGTGACGGCTCCCATCCCACCAGTCGCAGCATTGTTACCATTATTGGTCACCAAAGCCTCGTTCTCCTGCGCATCAGGTGCCCTCTGTTGATTCTGATCCGTATCATCCGCTACAAGTCTCCAACTGATCAACGGATCGTGTACAAACGCCTCCAACAATGCCAATACCGACTCCTTATTGTCTCTCAACACCCGCATCGTATTTTCCGCCGTAACCTTAAACGTCCCCTTGATCCCTCCAACCTCCATAGCATTGACCAGCATACGCGTCAATCGGAACGGAACCTTTTCAGGGAACTTGGGTCGATGACAGGCAATCTCGAAACAATCACCAAAGTCAATATGGACAATCTGACCCGTCAAACGATCCAAAAGCAAATTGGAAGGATGTCGATCTCCCAATCCCAAGATATAGCCTGCTACGCTCGAGACAGCCAAAGAACGCGTATAGGCAAGTCGTCGCTCCAACCACGATTCAGAGTTGCGAGACTTCAGCCACAAGACCCGATACAGATCTTGCCCAGGAGTATTGTCAAGCGCATACTCAAACACTTCGACTTTTTGCATCAGAGTCAGGTGGTCGTAATCGGGCGCCATTTGGAGCATGAGTCGATGCTCAATGTTGAGCAGAATCTTGTGCTGTTCTCGATACTCCTTGATGAGTACGTGGAGGGTATCGGTGTTCTCGACCCATCCGATCATACCAGTGTTGGGCGAGAGGGGGATCACCGAGAAGCGCCGAATCTCGAGTCGACGCTTGTAACTCTCGGAATCGACCGAGAGCAGCGTGTTGACCAAGCCGAAGAGCTGCATAACGCGTTCGTCCTGACGTAAATCTTCATGACCCTTGAGCAAGTACTGATACGTCTTGCCATCAGATCCCTTCATCTTGAGTCGACGAGGATGCTGCTTGGACGCAATGACCAAAACGATCTGCTCGAAGCGCGTGATGCAGACAATCGGCTTACCCGACTGGTAGGTACCTGGCACCGCCAATTCCAGATCGCGCATCGCCAACAATTTCGGAGAGACGTACTGCAGATCGAGCTGCACCGAGTTGCCCGCCGGAAGCTGTTTGGTGATCTTCTTAAAGACATGGTAGTACAGATCCCAGGCCTGATTGAGGTCCGAAATGTCTCCATACTGCCTGAATCTTCGACCACATTCTCTGGCCTCGGCCAGATCCCGACCGTGCGTCTGGGCGAACGAAGTCTCACGCAACGTCTCTGGACCCTTCTCGAGGGCATCATGAAGCGGTTCGAGCGTTGCAAACATGGCATCGATGTTGTGCTCGGTAAAGTAGAGCCTCGAAGCTTCTTCGAGTCCTTCGTGCCACATTTCGTGCCAGAGGATGGCGACGCGGATGAGCTCGTTGGAGACGAGCAAAGCCTGCTCGACGAGGACGGGAGAGTGCTCGCGGACGTTGTCCATGATCCCCATGGCAGCTTGGATGCGCATGTGGCTGGGACTCTTGGCAGCAACAGTGAGCGGGTAGACGAGCGCCTGCGGATGGGCCAGACCAACATCGGACAAGAGATTGTGGATGAGACGACGAACACGAGGCGATGGCGCAGTGATACGAGCAATGATCTGCGGAATCACCTCCAGCCACGTATCCACAATGACGCTTGCAAAACCCTCGCTGACCGCCTGCGACACGTCCTCCTGATGACCATACTTGAACCAGAGCGTAAGCAGACGCAGTGTATCCTGCAACGAATTGCCGCTCGCCAACGCAATCGATCGGAAGAAACCTTGCACTGAGGGTACAATACTGGCAGCGATCATCTGCGGTGTGATCTGTTCATTCCTCTCCTCGTGGTGAGAGATGATCTCAAAGTTGGCCAGAGCCCAAGCGTGCCATGCCTTGTACCAGTTGCGGTCGAGCTCAGTTGCTCTGCGGTAGCTTTCGATGACGTTGCTGTTGTCGTCAGTGACCCAGTTCTCGCGCAGCGACATTTGCCATTCACCTTGCTTGAAGAAACAGCGAGCGAGGAGGCGTGCAAACTCGCCGAGGCGTGGTGATGACTGCCAGTCCTGCGTGACCAGGTTACCGTGCTCATCGACAGTGTGAACGCCAAGATCCTCAGCCAGGTTGAGCGTGAATTCTTGCAAGTAGCTGAGCGACTCGATCCTGGCCCCCGAAGCCCACATAAACTTGAGGTGGGCGTAGATGACAGGCGGAGGAGCCCTTGGACCGATCGATGACCTAGGATCGGCGTTCGTGCGCTCGGGACCCAGAAGCGAATTAAGCGTCTTCTCAGCCAACACCATCCGTCCGGACTTGCGACACAAATTGGCGAATTTGATCCACGTCTCTGTATCATCTGCTGGTGTAAGCACGATCGAACGCACAGAGAGAATACGCTGCCACACTTCAACTTCAGGCTGACAGCCCTTCAAACGCTTCATCCACGTCGAGCGGATGGTCGCTTGGCGATCGGGCTGCTCCTTGTAGTCGAGCTTGTACGCCAGCGCCTCTTCGAGCTCAGAAAGCATCTGAGTCCGAACCATGAGGTCGTAGGCTCGGCCGTAGCTCTCGCTGATGAGTGCCGTGAGTTCCGAGTCGAGCGACTCACGTGCCTTGGCAATCTGCTTGTTCGCCGCCGCACGCTGCGAGCGGTGCGTGTGCAGGATAGCACGGTAGAACGAGCGTTCCGACGAGTCGGATCGCATGGCCGAGATGTAGTCGTCCATCGTGTCCCACTGACCCAAGGACCAAGCAGCAGCAGCAGCCAGAGGTGCCATATGTCGGCGGTCCTCCATGTCTGCTCTGCCCCATTTCTGCTGCACAAGATCCGAGAGATGCTCCCATTCTCCCAGGGCATGGAGACAGCGCATCTTGCCAAATGCGACGGCGTAGTCGTCCGGATCGAGCATCGCCTTGCGGTCGTACGCTGCCAGTGCCTCCTCCCAGCGATGCAGTTTCTCGTACCACTCTTCGTGATGGGTAATGTCGAGATGCTCGCGAGCATAGGTTAGCGCTCCGAATGCAGCGTCGGATTGCTGCAGCTTGGTGTTGATGTCGATCAGACTCTCGACGACTTGCGGAGAAGGGTCGGTGAGGAACTCTGCCTCCTTGTAGTGAAGCGCCTTTGCGTAGCTGTGGAACTTGTAGGCTCTGTCACCGAGCACGCGGATGTTGATGGGCAAGGCCTTGTCGTCGTGCTCCATGAACTCGGCCAAGTTGAGCAGCATGTGGACGACGTCACCGGGCACCTCGGGAGCATCAAACGCGGTCTCGAGGGCTTTGACCAGATCGCTCTGATACTGTTCGTAGAGCTCAGTCCAGCAAGAAACAAAGGCAACATTGAACAGCCCATACGCCAGCGCAGGATAGACATCTGCCAAGCTCCTACAGGCTCGCAAAGCGTGGCTGGGCGATTCACGCATGAACTCAACCGCCATCCTTCGCAACCATTCCTGCCAATCTTCGCTGGTCGACACTTTGGACGTGTCCCAAGCCTGCTTAAGATGCTGCTGGTTGACCGTCATCTTGTTGGCTTCGGCCTGGGGCGATTCGTCGATCTTGCTGCCAAGTGCGTTATCTGCGGCAGAAAGATCCTGCGGCAGACGTTCACCGTTGAGCAGCTTTGTAACAAGCTGGTCGTAGGTCGGGTGCTGGATACGATTCTGGACGAGCACCTTGTTGACGACGGGGATGAAGATGGCGTACGACGCACCGAGTTGGACCACGAGCGCAGAAAGCGTCTCCATAACGGCGTTGCGGATCTCGGTTGTGCCTGTTGGCAACACACGGACGAGGGGGTGAATGACACGCGAGGCGTGATCGCAGAAGCTGACTTTGCGCGACAGATTGCCAACCGTCAGAATGGCTGCCTTACGAAGCGTCGTGGACGCATCTGGTCTTTCGAACATCTTGACAATTACTGGCAGCACCAGATGCAAGTACTCTTCGATGTTGGAGCCAAACACGTAGAAGGCCTGTAGGATGCGGAGCAAAGTAGGCTGACGTTTGCTGGTGATCTCGCCATCGAGCGTCTGCAGCATGTTGGGGAGCAAGATGGGCAAGTAGGATTTGAACTCGCCCTCGAGCGCTTTAGCTACGGCTTCGACAAGCGAAACAATCGTAAGCTGGATGCTCGAGTTTGGATTCCAATTCTCTTGCACCAGTTCAAAGATAGTTTCGAGGTAGCTACGCACGTGCTGCTTGATGATCGAGATGAGGATGGCCAGCTGCTGAAAGTAGAACTCGGACAACCCTGTGCCGCAGGTCCGAATGACGTTGAGGAACGCTGGAATGATCTGGGGCAAGAAAGTGACGCACTTGAGACCCTGCGTCTTGAACATGTACATGATGGCTTCAATGACCGCATGGTGATGTGTCGAGAGCGAGGGGTCCTTGAGAATGGTGATGAGGGCATCGATGGCAATGTTCTGGTAGTAGTCATCCGTCGAAGTTCCGATCGCCAGAGCGAGTTCGAAAAGATCTGTACCACTTCCTTTGGATGTCTCGTCCTGCCCCTCGTCACCATTCTTCTCTAGAAGCTTGTATCTGTACGGATCGAGAGCACCAAGGATACCCATGACTCTGATTGTCTCGCGACGAACAGGCTTGGACTGTTCCGTCTTCAGGATCTTGACAACAGTTCCTAGGAGATTCCTGTAGGTCAAGTAAGGGTTGACGACATGACCCGTGTTGGAAGCAACGAGACCGAGCGTCTTGAGCGCTGCATCTCGCTTTGCAGTTGAAGACCCAGGAGCAGTGCTCGAGAGTTGATCGATGGCAAGGCGCATGAGCTGATCAACGTTGGGCGCCAGGTCTTCTCCTCCAACTTTGGCCAGCTCACCAAGACACTCCATGACCCTTGCCGCAACACCTACACTCGGGTCATTCGCCTTGGGCAGCAGGACCTCGAGCATAGGCAGCGCGTACGACTTGACGAGTCGCTGCGAGGCGCGCACCACCTCGGTGAGCAGCTTTGCGGCCTCCTCCTTGTGTCTGCTGACGGTCGAATATTCGAGTTCGGTAAGGAGCTGAATGAGAGCTTTGCGAAGTGATGGCATGACGTAGGCAGGATTATGCTTGGCCAGACGACCGATGATGACAATGGCCACCTCTCGTACTTTAAACTTTTCGTCGTTGAGCGCGATAAAGAGCGAGCGTACGTACTCGGACTGAGCGAGATGGCGATCAAATTGTTCTTGTGCGCCAAATTTGCTCAGCACCGTCCATCGAAGCTCGGGATCTGGATCAGCAATGCCGACGGTCATGAGCTTGTCGAGCACGTCGTTGACGACCTCGATAGCGTGCATACTGGTCTGACGGCAGATGGGGTCGTTGACAAAGAGGTCTGCGCAAGTCTCTGCGGCAGCTTGGCGTACCGCGGCGTGATCGTCCTCGAGGTAAGGGAGTGTGCAGTTGCGGACAAACTCGTTGAGGATGTGGCCTTGGAAGTCGAATCTGCCCAACGTCTGCAATGCTACAGTGATGGTCTCGACACCCTTTGACTCGACCGTCTGAGCAGCCACCACATCGCGGCTGGCGTTTGCGGAAGGACGCAAGCTTGCCGGAGCTCCAAGTGGACGGTAAGGCTGACCGATCAGCGTCATAGACAGCATGTCTAGCAAACGGTCCTGTACCACCTTCATGAGTGGCGGGATCGCCTTGACAATCGCATCGAGCGCTGTGACGAGCGGGATGCTGAGACCGCAGGAAAACATGAGATCGAGCAGATCGTGCATGTATCGTGTGAGATGTGGGCCGACCGCCGTGGCGAGGTTGCCCACACAGAGGAAGATGGGACCTTCTGGTGGGGCGTTCTTTTTGCCTCGCATCTGGAGACCTTCCTTGACGCAAGCGAGCACAGGCTCGATGAAAGTCTTCATCCTGGGACCCATGGCAGCTGCTACAAAGCCGATGGTCTCGAAGGTCTGCGCCGACTCCTTTGGCGAGCGATCCTTTTCCTTCCTCAGCTGTTCTGTGAGGATGCCCATGACGGCACCGAGATGCTCTTCAGCAAAGTAATTTGGATCGTATCTGGCCAGCACGGGAACGAGATTTGTGACTGTGCGGCGAATGAGCGGATCTCTATGCTTATGAAGACGAAAGACAAGCTCGCAGGTGCGCTGGAAGCGATTGCGCATGAAAGTCTTCGAGTGCTGAAGCAGCTGCTGGACGGCGAGGAGACTTCCGTGAATAGCTTCGGCGGCGCTCATCTTGAGACCCTTTTCAGCTTCCTCGTAGATGGATTCGAAAAAGTGACTGCCCATCTGCTTTTCTCGTGCGGCAATGATGCCGAGACAGGCACCCATGGCTTCGGCAGCCCCCTCTCGAACAATGACGCGGACATCGCGAAGTGCTACCCATATACGATCGAGTACGCGTGGTACGTATGGATGGAACTGCTGAGGAACGTTGTTGGCCATCTCGCGAATGATGAGAACAGCAGCGTATCGACCGGATTCGTTGCGATCTCCGGCTTGAAGGAAGTCGAGCGCTCGTAGCACCTCGTATTCGATAAACTGTTCTCCGAGCGATTGACCTCCGTGGTATGCGATGCGTCCGAGGGCACGGGAGGCGACGATCATGACCGAGGCATCATTACAGGGCAAGTTGGGTTTGAGGTATTGGTAGAAGCGGTAGAGACGAGCGCTGTTATCCTCGCTCTCTTGCTCGATGAGTTCTTCGATGGCGACGATACCGCCGAGCTTTTCGTGGACATGTTGGCTGTGTGTAAGTTCGAAGATCCTACGATGAAGTTCGCTGTTGAAGGCGGAAAGGCTGTCACCCTTGAGCTCCGAGGCGACAAAGGCTACGTAAGATTTGAGCTCCTCGCCTGCTGCTTTACGAGAAGCTTCATCTCGACTCTTGAGGCCAGCAAAGATGCGATTGAGCGCATCGCTCTGGTTTCCGCCGAGGGCCGACATGGTGTGGTTCTGAGTGCGCGCGCGTGTGTTTGTGTGTATGTGTACGTATGTGTGTGCTTGGAAGGCAAAGGCTGCTCAGCCGTGTCTTAGTTGGCAGCCATATCCGAAGCCTGGTAGGCAATGTCGCTGCTGTGCAGTGGTTGAAATAGTGTGCGAACGGTGTGGTATCTGCTGTGTCGTACTATGCTGTGCTCGATTGATTTGGTGGTTCAAGAGTGTCGGAATGTGGGCCGACCGAGACAGCCAAAGTGAGGAATTTGGAATGATACCAATCCGAGCTGAGTACCTAGCCACCGAATCGGATGAGGACCGACGACTAGGGATAAGGATGATGATTCGGAACAGGCTCCGATGTGTGTGTCTCTGGATGATATGTGTGCCAGGGCGACAGAGAGAAAGGGAGATGGTCCAAGCAACAGCCACGACAACAGACATTAATTCTGGTTTTCGCTTCTATTTTTGTGCAATTTTCGCTCAGTTCGTCTGTGCGCCTCTCTGACTCTCTCTCTCTCTCTCTCTTTCCGTACTTTGCTCAACGTATCCCCCGATCAGCCCGATTCTTTCATTACCAGCTCCTTCGTCTGGACATGATTCTGACAACCTCTTCCCTCTCTCACCGCAACAAAGAGCATACACAACTCCACGATCACAGTCGTCAATTCAGCTCTTCAGATGTATACAATAATTTCTAAGTAAACAACTTGCGTACTCGCGTACACATGGGTGCGGATCTCAAACCACACGCACCTTGTCGATCTTACCAAAATCACGATTCGCCGCGTATTCCTTTGCCTGGAGCACTTTACCCTCTGTCGTCTCGCCAAACACCTTCTTTGTCTTTTCCTTGAGCTCCACCTTGATGTTGGGCACCTTGGGATCCTGCAGCAGCTCTTGTGCCTTTTGCACCTGCTTTTCTCCCTGGGTCGGCTCCTTCTTCTTCTTCTTCTTCTTCTCCTCCTCCTCCTCCTTTGCTGGGGCAGAAGGTTCCTTGGGTGAGGCAACGGTGCTCTGTTCGCCGGCGTCGAATGACAATCCAAGGGCGGAGTGGGCCTTTTCGATCAACTCGTAATAGCTCGCATCCGTTTCTCGCTTAGGCAGGAAGCTAAGCAGATTTTCCTTTGTAAGGGTCTGGTTCAGGCCGAATTTCTCACGAAGCCCGTCGAGTTCGAGTTTGACAGAGGCGACCGATTTTTCGAAGGCTGCATCGGAGCCTGGATGCAGGCCGGTAGGAGTCTCGGCGTTGGGAGTCGAGATGGTGATAGCGGATAGGTCGATGCCGGAGCCAACGACTTGCTTCCATGTCTTGCCCTCGGCTTTGAGAAGCTCAACCAATTCGTCCTTGATTCGGCGTGGCAGACCCACACCTTGGTAGCCGAACGACGTGTAGAGCTCAACGGCGCTTGCACCGGCTTTGGCAAAGTCGAGAGCATCCTGACCGCTGGCGATGCCTCCACAGCCAATGATGGGCAGCTTTCCTTGCAGCCTCTTGTTGACCACCGTCAGCGCTTTCAGCGCCAGAGGCTTGACAGGGGGACCCGAGAGACCGCCCGTCTCGCGCACGTGTTCCGAAGATCGCAGCGAGGCAGGACGAGAGATGGTAGTGTTGCTAATTACCAATCCATCGATACCGCTCTTGAGCGCCGCATCAGCCACATCGTGCAATTCATCCTCGCTGAGATCCGGAGCGATCTTGACGAGCAGAGGTACATGCACCTTCTTATCCGAGAAGCGCAGATGCGACTCTGCCATACCATCGCGTGCCTTGACCACCTGCGTCAGCAGATCCTCGAGCACTCCGCGGCGCTGCAAACGACGCAGACCAGGGGTGTTGGGGCTGCTGACGTTGACAATAATCATATCAGCATAGGGACCGAGACGCTCGACACCTTTGACGTAGTCATCGACGCTCTCCTCCTTGCTCGTCTTGTTCTTGCCCAGGTTGATACCGAGCATCTTGGCCGGGCGAAGACTGCGTGGCAGATCGGTGGCATCTACAAACGCCGATGTGCTCTTGGGGTGCGATGCGATCAACTGCCTGGCATCCGCAGTAGCCTCATCGGGCGAAGCCACCAGCGCATCTTGCAAGCTAGCGACGCTGGAGGAGTGCAAGAGCCATCTTCGGATACGGTCCCTGAGACGGCTAAGGATGACATTGTGACCCTCCGAATTGAAGCCGAATCGGTTGATGCATGCATTATCCTCAATCAGGCGGAAGTATCGAGGCTGAGGATTACCCGGTTGCGGTTCGGGTGTGACACTGCCAATTTCGATGAAGCCGAATCCGAGGTCGAGCAGGCCGTCGATGGCTTCCGCCTGCTTGTCAAAGCCTGCTGCCAGACCGATGGGGTTGGAGAGCTTGCGGCCGAAGAGTTCGGCTTCGAGGACAGCGTCATCGTCAACGAGATCGCGCGGTGCCAGACCAGTTTCGAGCATCTTGATGGCAAGCTTCTGAGCCGACTCGGGGTCAGCAAAAGCCTTGAGCGCGGGGATGGCAACCCAACGGTGGATGGCCGAACGAGAGTCGGCATAGTAAGCAACTCCGAGTGTACCAGCTGCGAGCGCAAAGACGAGATAGATGAACTGCTTGGTGCGGGCCAGAGGGGTTGGTGGGGCTCGTGTGAAGAGAGAGCGTCGACCGATCTGTGCAAAGGCTGCAGAGTTGGCTGCAAGCGGTGAGGTCGAAGCGAGCAGGGAAGTCCTTGAAGCAGATGCAAAGGAAGAAGTGGCCGTGCGCACCAATGGGCTACGAGCCGCAATGGCAGCTGCTCGAACGCTACGTGAGGCAAGCATCTTGCTAGAACCAACGTGGACGGATGGATGCTGAAGTAGAGCCAAAGCAACAAGAGCGATGTGTTGGTTGAGCAATCCTGATCTGACGGTGATGATTCCCAGTTTCTTCCGACGAAAGGCCTCGAGCTCTCTCAGACTGCCTAAAATTGCACATTGACCAGAGCTAGCTCATCATCGCACCCCCGATTTCGCTGTACTGTACTGTACTGCACGCTCTCTCGGTGTGGAGCCCTTTTCCGAGTCCGAATTCCGATATTGAAAGTGCTACACACGTGACTTGCAATGCTCCACTTTCACTTTTTGGAGAGAGATTCTTCCACATAGACATGTTGGCATGATTTGCCCTGTGTCATTTTCCCACTTCCACCATCGGTCACCCACACCACATCGAGCTCAGCCCTACAGTAGCTCATTTCGACATTTCTAATTACGTTGTTGAACCGAGAAAGAACTTGTGCTTTTGACTGCGAGCCATACCCCTCGACGGCGATCACGGACGACGTACGCTCCACCTCCTGATCCGGCGTCTTCCTTGGTCCTTCCATCAAGCCAATCACTCGTATACGCACTGCCAGCATCGCATGGATCAGAATTCCCCAATCAAGGCCCAGATCGAACTAGTCTCTCTGAATCGGCTCAACTTTGCCGCCTAAACGCGTATCCAGCACCTAAAAAGGGCCTACCTCCTGCACTACTGCACACCTTCTCTCACAGCCGCGCGACCCACATCCATACTTCTACACAACATCATGTCGGCCCTTCAACAGTACACGAACAATCAAGTCCTCGTAATAACCCAAGACGGTCGAACTATCATCGGCACTTTATCCGGCTCTGATTCCGCAGGAAGTATCATCCTATCCAACTCGGTCGAGAGGATATTTAGCACTGATGAAGGAGTAGAAGAGGTGGCCTTGGGGTTGTATGTTATGCGTGGGGACAGTATATGTCTGGTTGGGTTGGTGGATGGGGAGAAGGATAAAGCGACGAAATGGACAGAGATTTTGGCTGAGCCGATAGCAGAGACACGACATACTTAGGGTTTTTTTGCGCTATTGGATGTATGGAGAGAAAGCTTGTTTATGGTGACGATGCGTAGGACGATGAGATATGTACGATTACGGTTTACGTTTTATATGAAGGGGTGAGGGGAAAAAGAGAGACTCTTATCTCCAAAAAAAGACATGCTTTGCAGGATTCTGTCACAGAATGATGGTAGCAGCAGCCTTTCCAAGCAAAACACAACGATATCTCTCAAAGCAGCGCTCAAACGCCCTTTCAAGCAGCAAGGCACACTGTCCCGCTTCAATCAGGAAGACACGAGTCCATTATTTTCTTCTCTGCCGTCCGCAAACATTGGACAGAGATCGAGGAACATGTTCTAGACCTTTTGTGGAATCACTGGTCTATGGGGCAGGTGTCAAACCTTAATCCGACACCAAAAAAGAAAAAGCCCCATGTTGATAGCTTGCCAAGAAACGAAAGTTGCAATCAGCATCACAGACATTATTTGAACGTCTAAAATCCAACTAGGGCTATTCATAGTCGCAACGAGTAGAGTGTACGATGCATGATACCAGCTTACTTTTGCTATCGAGCTTTTAGCACACACAAATACAGTACAGTACAGTACAGTACAGTACAGTACAGTACAGTACATGCAAAAGGGCATCACAACTTCTCACAGCGTCGAACAAGTGCAATTATACACTTCTATATATCTTGAGAGTCTAAGATCCACCCCGCTGATATTATCAACCTTTTTCAATGTAACATCAAACCAAACCAAATCAAATCAAATGCAATCTATACCCCCCGCTGTACTGTATGCCAGTTTCGGTAGCTTTTCTTTCGTCAGCTCCTTAACATGAATGGCCAACATGATGACGAAAAGCCAGCGAGAACAAGCTCGTTCTCCGATGTAGCATCAAACCCAAACCAAATCAAATCAAATGCAATCTATACCCCCCGCTGTACTGTATGCCAGTTTCGGTAGCTTTTCTTTCGTCAGCTCCTTAACATGAATGGCCAACATGATGACGAAAAGCCAGCGAGAACAAGCTCGTTCTCCGATGTAGCATCAAACCCAAACCAAATCAAATCAAATGCAATCTATACCCCCCGCTGTACTGTATGCCAGTTTCGGTAGCTTTTCTTTCGTCAGCTCCTTAACATGAATGGCCATCATGCTGACGAAAAGCCAGCGAGAACAAGCTCGTTCTCCGATGTAGCATCAAACCCAAACCAAATCAAATCAAATGCAATCTATACCCCCCGCTGTACTGTATGCCAGTTTCAGTAGCTTTTCTTTCGTCAGCTCCTTAACATGAATGGCCATCATGCTGACGAAAAGCCAGCGAGAACAAGCTCGTTCTCCGATGTAGCATCAAACCCAAACCAAATCAAATCAAATGCAATCTATACCCCCCGCTGTACTGTATGCCAGTTTCAGTAGCTTTTCTTTCGTCAGCTCCTTAACATGAATGGCCATCATGCTGACGAAAAGCCAGCGAGAACAAGCTCGTTCTCCGATGTAGCATCAAACGAAACCAAACGAAAGCAATCTATACCCCCCGCTGTACTGTATGCCAGTTTCAGTAGCTTTTCTTTCGTCAGCTCCTTACATGAATGGCCATCATGCTGACAAAAAGCCAGCGAGAACAAGCACGTCTAGCCTTGCAAAGAAAAAGCGACCCTCTTGACCTTTGGCCAGGAGGAGGACACACGAGCAAAACAACAAAGAAGCTTTCCATTCCACGCTTCAATTGAATTCAATTCAATTCAATCCAACCCAACCAATCACGCGTACGAACAGAAGCAAAAAGGCATGAAAAGAATTGTTCACAAGCAGACAAGAGAGAGAATATGAATCGAGAGATGATGCGTGGTGAGCGAGTGCGAATATGGTGTGGGTGAAGGGGATCACATCTATGAGAATTTGGTTGCAGATCAGGAACGACTGAACCAGCCCTTCTTTTTCTTCTTGTCCTCGTCCTTGCCAAGGTCGGCGCGAGCTGGTGATGTAGAAGTGGGTTGTCCCATGGCGGATCCGGGGCCTCCGTAGTTAGGGCCGGGTGGACCGCCTGGGCCGCCGGGACCGTAGGGTCCAGGTCCACCAGGGCCACCAGGACCCATTCCAGGTCGAGCAGCATACTGCGGAGCGGGACCGGGAGGGAACATGGGGTTGTGGTTCATTGGTGGACCTTGACCCGGGACCGGTGGGCGCATCGATGGTGCGTTTGCGTGTGGCTGCGGTGGCGCCGCACTAGCACTCATGGGGTAAGAAGGATATGCCTGAGGCTGCGAGAAGGGCACTTGTTGTTGCTGTTGTTGTTGTTGTTGTTGCTGCTGCTGCTGCTGTTGGGTCATGTGCGGTGGACGAGGCAGTCCCGTCGTGGGCGAAGGGCCGGCAGAGACAGGCGAGCCAAAATCTTGCTGCGAAGGCGAGTGTCGCAGCATTGCGCGCGCCTGCGCTCGTTCGTTGGCAGCTACGTTGGCCAGATACTGCTGTTCACGTTGAGCTGTCTGTGCCTCACGCATGGCAAGTGGCGAAGGGTAATTCATCTGGGTGCTTGGTGTCATGGAGCTCTGCGTGACGCTGGCTGGGAACGGTGCCGAGGTAGGCTGCGCGCGGCGGCCAAATTCAGCCATGCTCTCGCGCTGCTCTTGCCTCTGCTCCATACGCTGCTGCTGCCGGCTGGCAGGAGGCGGCGACATGGCTTGGCCTTGAGTGCCGACGCCAGCGAGACCGGTAGGACCACCGCGGCCCTGGAGCGCTGCAATGCGCTGGTTGGCACGCTTGTCGCCGTGATCAGCTGCTCTCTTGTACCATGCCCTAGCTTCGTTGAGGTCCTTGACGGTCCCGATACCCATCTCGGTAAAGTATCCTACAGCATACTCGGCCTTGGCAAGTCCTTGCTCGGCAGCCTTCTTGGCCCACAGATATGCCTCGGTATCCGATTGTGGCAAGATGCCGGGAGCACCGACCAAATACCAAGCGGTGAGAGCGAAGCATGCCTCCTTGTGGTTCTGCTGGGCGGCGATGTTGTACATGTGAATACTAAGACCGCCGTCCTGAGGGCAACCCATGCGTCCGTACTCGTAGTTGACACCAAGCTTGTAGGCACTGGGAGCGTAGCCCATCTCACCAGCCTGCGCCAGCAGCTCACAGCTGTATTCCGGGTCGACGAACAGCACATTGTCGATACCGCGCTCGTGGAGCAGTGCCAGCTCATGAAGAGCGTGAGGAAATTCGGGAGTGGCGGCCTCAGCAGAGCGCTTGAGCCATTTGACGCCTTCTTTGGCGTTCTTCTTGAGACCAAGCTCACCATTGAGTTCAGCAGTAGCTAGACGGTACATGGCACCGGGATGGCTCTGGGCGGCCGACTTGCGGTAGAACTGGAGCGCCTTGCCGGCGTCTTTTCGGCAGCCCCATCCCTTCTCGTAGCAGGTTCCAGCGCGGTAGGCAGCATCAGGGTGACCGTGCTTGGCAGCCAGGACAAAGTAGGTGTATGCCTGACCAAAGTCTTGCTTTCCGGTGCGTGTACCGATGCCGTTGGCGTAGCAGTCAGCCAGGAAGTACTGCGCATCGGGATGACCTCGATCGGCAATCTTCTTGAGCAAGCCGGTGGCCTCCTTGACGAGCTCCTCCTTCTGGGTGTCGACCTTGTTGGGACCGTTGACGGCAGCAACAGGAGCACCGTCCTCGTCGGTGCCCATGGTCTTGGCAGCGTCGATCATAAAGACAGCAAGCTCATAAATGAGGTTGGGATCGTTGGTCTTCTTTGCATTCTGACGGTAGAGTTCGAGAGTCTTTCCATGGCTGAGCAACGATGCTTTCTGACCAACCTTGAGATGGCTGTGGTCGAGGAGAGGGCCGCTGGCCACGGAAGGGGCGATACTGGCAGGACGATTGGCACCTGCAGGACCGAGACCGCCGAATCCACCAGAAGCTGGCATGGGACCGTTGCCAGTTCCACCAGCAGCGGTCGAGATGCCGCGGGGAGCCGAGTCGGTGCGCAAGGAAGAGCCACGAGTTCCAGGTGCACTCGCCTCGCTTGCAGGGGTGGGCACATTGATCGACTCTGGTGCCATGCTGGATGCGGCGTCGCCCTGCATGCCAAAGAAGGAGGAGGGGCGAGGGCCTTGGTTTATGGCTTCGTGGTTGCGCTGCTGCGGCTGGCCCGAGCCATTGGACTGTTTGAGGTGCTGTTGATCCTGGTAAAAGCCATCGTCATCGGCGAGCATGCTGGAAGGTACAGGAACCTGTTGACCTGTCGAGTTGAGCGCCGCAGAAGGTTTCTGCATACCAAAGAAGCTGCTGGGGCGGATGCGGTCACCGTTCTCGTCGCGGTTGCTGGCGAGCTGTGGGGAAGATTGATGGTCGGCAGAACGCTCGCCTTCGTTGATGCGAAGTGCCGCCATGGGAAGCGCCTCAGCAGCAGGGTGCGAGAGAGGCTTTTGTGGAGATGGTGGGTGCTGGGCCTGGTGTGGTGCGGGTACAGATGGCGCTTGTGTTGGAAACGAAAAGGCTGGAGCAGGCTGTTGGGCGGCTTGGGGGGGCAGAGTGCCAGGTTGCTGGTTGTGTGGATGGGAGGCTGCGTTTAGTGGTGCGGCGTGACTGGGAGGAGAGTTGGGCATAGAAGGAGGTTTGGGAAGAGGGCTGCGATGGCTGCTGGCATGCGAGTTGTGCGAAAGAGCTTGCGAGTCGTGGCTGACGCCATTCAGCGAAGGCTGTTGGACGTACGAGCTGGCGGATGAGAAGTGACGCTCGAGCTGCGGTTGGTGGGCGACTTCAGAGTGCTGGTGCTGCTGTTGCGATTGATCGGTCAGAGCTGCGCTGCTTTGCTCTGGAGGTACATGCGACGCAGAAGCGTGTTGCAACTCGGTAGCTGGTGTTGCTTCTTGTGCACTGGCTGAAGAATGTGCTGGCTGCTCGTCGTGAGATGCTGCTGGCGCTGCTACTGTGGAAACGAGCTGGTCGTCTGAAGGGCTTTCCTCGATCTGTGCAGACTGTGGTTGGATCAGAGCGGCTGAAGCAGGAGGATGAGGAGCGTACTGCTGGAAGAAGTTGTTAGAGTTGAAGAGATCAGACTTGTTGTCGAAGCTCTTGAACTCGGGAAAGTCAGGAAGCTTGGACATGGCAGAGGCAGGAGCAGGAGCAGAAGCGGTGTGGGTAGCAGCCGACGAGTAGAATTGGCCAGCGTCGAGATCAGGATACTCGAAGTTTTCTGCGCTCAGACGAGCATCAGATGCTGGTGGTTCATTGGAAGCTGAAGCGGAAGCATCCTTGGTAGGGATGGCATCGAAACGGTGATGAAAGGCATATGCTGAAGAAGAAGGAGTCGCCATGATGCTGTGTAATATATTGCGGGGTGAATGACGCTTAGATATGGGCTAAGATGGCGCAAGTGCTGCGTTTGGTAGCTTGGCTAGTCCGATGGCTTGTCGCGTGATGAATGGGTCGTGGCTAATGAGCTCGGCTAGAGGAAGCAATGTTGGTTGCAAAGTTCGTGAGGAGAGAGGGGGCTGATTGGTTGATGCGGAAGCTTTGTTTCCTTGTTTTGGAAGACACTTGACGATGGGTGCTCGTCCTGAGAGAAGTTGGCGCGATCTGGATGGTAGGGCGCGTCTGAGAGGTCGAAACCGGGGACCGAGCGGGGCGAGATGAAGTTTGTGACACAAAGCCAAGCTCTAAGGGGTGGCTGACGAGGAGTGGACCCAGGATGGTGGGAGGAAGAGGATGTGGAAGTGGGTCAAGTGGTACGAAAAAGGCGCCAACAGGAGTGTGGTCAAGGATGGAAATGGGATGGTGCGAGGATGACGAAAGGGTCGAAAAAGGGAAGAGACCAAGAGGAGCGAGCGAGCGAGCAAGCGGAGGCAGAAAATCGCAAGCAAGCAAGCAAGCCAGCAAGCCAGCCCTTTGGCCAGCAGAGCGACGAGGAAAGCGAGAATTGACAGAAAGACCAAAATCGATTTGAGACCTCAGACCCTGACTTGGCTCCCTACGCTGTGCTGTGTGCTGTGCTGTGCTGTGCTGTGCTGTGCTGTGCGTGTTGCCTGCGTGTGTGTGTGTGTGTGTGTGTCTGTGTGTGCGACTACTGCGAACAGGCCAGCAGACTGCGATCTTGAAAATTACACGCCAAGTTGGTTGCGCTTCGTTTGGCGAAAGGGGCCACAGAGAGAGAGAGAGAGGGGCAGTGCAGTATCAGCCGGAAATCGGCAGCCTCTCTTGGCTTCACGGCGCTGTTTTTCTCCTCTCTTGAAATTTTAGAAAATTCAATTCCAAAGGGCGACAACAACAACAATAACAACAGGGAAAAAGGCTTCCGACTCTGGAATTCGCACGCCGACCTACTGGATAGTACAGCTGTTGTGCTGGTCGCTGCTCCTCCTTCTTCTTCTTCTTCTTTTTCTTCCTGGCTCTCTAGAGTGTGGCCGATCTTGAGCCATCATTCCGCTCCGCTTTGACTGGTCACGTTTTGGGCTCGTCTCTGTCGACACCGAGTCGGTGTTTCTCTTGGCGCTTCTCTGCTTCCATCGGCTTTGCTTCCATCTCTTGCACCGCACCGTTAGATCCAAGCTTTGAAATTGTGTGCTTGGCTTGCTGGCTTGGCTGTGAACAACGACGAGATACCCAAGTGTTTGTTCGGGCCCCGTCTTGCTGCATCTGGCGCCAACTCTGCCTCGGATCGTTTCTCAAGCAAGATGATCTTCACTCTCTCCTGCCCCTCTCTAGATATGTTACTTGACCAGTGCTGAAGGGCGAACAAGGCGCCACACAACGTGCTTGCCTCCTGCTGCTGCTGCTGCTGCTGCTGCTGCTGCTGTTGTTGCTGCTCTTCGTTTCAATGCTTTCTCAGCTGAAATTTCACATTGAAATTAATTTTGACAAGTCCACGCTCAACGTATACTTTCCGATTTGCATTCCCATGCGGAATGATGCTCCTCTGCGGCACAACCGAGCTGTTCTTCCTTTGCCCAGATCGCGGCTTTTCTTCCTCCAGCTTCAGTTACGGCTTCATATCGATCCTCACCATCGACACACTTGATACACTCTCTCACACGCACACACACACTTCTTTTCCACGTTCATTTCTTTTGACATTCGCTTCTTCTGACCACTATGTTCTCCGCGTATGTGGACATGTGCTCGTGATGCGGAATTCGCAACTGTTTCGCTACGATTGTCGATCCGCCCTCGCCTAAGTGTTTGCGGGAGGAAATCCTTACCGTGTGAGGGCACCTGTCAGCCTTCAAATTTGTCCGAGTCTGTCAGTAGTCCGCCTTTTAGCATTGCTGTTGTGCCTCACCTTGCCTCAGTCATAGAGCGCCCTCTAGGTTGTCCAAAAGGCAGCAGGATCGGCTTATCGCAAATCAGCTTGGGCCATCGGTGATCTCATTAGAATTTCAAAATATTTTAGAGCTGCATGGTGGAAAATGAGAGTCGATGCGAAATGAAAACCAAAATCCAGTCCATAAATCGCGGTCAGGAAATGCTGCCCTTCAATAGCGTACCTGGGCGCTGAAAGGGTTCTCTCTTTGCCATGCTCCCACCATGGAATAGCAGGCAAAGAGACAAGAAGAATCAAATCTCGACGACTGACAAATGCCCCAAATGACACAAGGGCTAGCAAAGGCGTCGTAGATACACCAGGAAAAAAAAAGAAGAAAAAAGAAAGAAAGAAAGCCTCGTCGAGCATGCTGCTCCTCAATGTCGATCAAGAAAAGAGACCTCTTATACATTGACTATTCCAGGATGTACACGGAACTCAAGAGATAGGCACGGAATGTAGTTCAAGCTCCCCTACCAACAATTCCATGCCTAGATAGCAGATTTGTGGCATCTTGGATGCTTTCTAGCATCCAAATCCACAATCGAGTCCAAGACATCGTCCGCTACAAGTTAATGGGGCCTAGAATCCAGCCACGAGCTTTGACATGATCCTCTTGCGAACCCGATCTGAAGACTCTTCGTTGAACTCACGACCTGGTTTCCATCCTGTCGCTTCCTCCACTACTGCCATCGTGATCCTATCGTCCGACATCGCTACACTAGCAGCCTGCGGACACGGTCACATGCCAACTCAAGCCACTGTTTGTCACTTTGACAGAACACTTTGCCTGAACACCAAAGCTCTCTGACCCCCTATATCTCACACACGTCTGGATCCCAATCCGCGATGCGAGTGGAAATTTTGTCCGTCGAAAAGGGTATTGAGTCGTCGGTGTATTTTGGCGGTTCTCGTGCTCTCGGCGACTTTTTTCCCCGCCCTCCTCACTCTTTCAAATTCGAGGGCCAACTACCGCAGTCAGGTTTTGAGCTCACTCGAATCTATCTTGCTATCGGTCGGCATGAGCACTATACTCTGAAATCACTTTGAGATGGGGACTAGCAATGCGGTGTCGAACAGAAAGCAAGTCGAGGCGCAAGTGACGTGAGCAAGCCGCGCCCTTCTTACCCCACCACTACCACCAGTGAGCTTAAACGAAGCACCCTCGATGGCTCCGGTCTCCATTTCCTCCGCATCGAAAGCTGCTTCCTTTCTTCTGCTGACAAGAGATCACATGCAATTTGCCCGGGGTGAAGAAAGCCAATCAAAATTCTCACACGCCGTCATCTCTTCTGAAGATGAGTGGGTGGGAAGAATCGGTCATGCTTGCAGTGATTTTTTTTTTTCGGCATTCAGCTGTCACCCCGAATCGAATCCGCCGCAAATGTCACCGAACATTTTGGGGTTGTGGAGGAAGCATGCACAAAATCAATTGCTCTTTAGTTGAAGAGGAATGCAAATGCTTTCCCCACCAGCAATTCCTTATGGTGTGCTGCGGATTGGCGGGAGTTATGGCTTGTAGAATTCGGGAAGGGGAAGCATGCCTATGCTCAAACAAAGGACAAATATTGGGGTGCACCCGGCACTTCTTCTCAAATACCGTACATTGAAGAGCGAAATCCCCCCGACCCTCACACCACGCGACCTATCACCGCATACTATTACCTAGCAGAGCTGAGACAATTTTCAGCATGTCCTCTTTCAACACCGCACAGCAATATGGAAGCGGCTTTCAGTTTGCGAGCAGCAAAGAGAAAGACAAGGATCTTCCGAAACCGATCGTCCGCTCCCTTCTCTTAACCCTGTCCCGCTCTACGCCATACTATGATCCAGTTTACCCTGACCCGCACGCTGTTACTAGACGTTTCACCGCGTGGGATCAGTTGAACCGCCGCTACCGCGGGGGAGAATCTGCTGAACCTATTGCACCGCCGCAAAGAAAGCGCCGCTTCACCGATGCATCTCAACGTCCAGGTTTCGTCTCATCGATCGAAAGCTTTTTCCACTGATTCAAAGCTGAGAATCGTCCCCATTTCATCGACATCGCTTCAGTAAGATGATGCGGCGAATTTAGAAGAGTGCATCGGGTGTGCCATACTTGCTTAAAAAGAATGACCCGATGCACAACGATCTAAAACTACACATATCGTGCATGTCCTCGAACTTTGTCTCCGGCTCGCTCGAAGCGCCTCGAAGGGCAGAGAATGACTCTGGTTTGTCACACGTCGGTGTTCGTCTTTGACTCGTTTGAGAGATACTGTATGCAAAGAGCTTTCATTCACCGGCGCATCATGTTAGCATTGCTACGGACAAAACCGCACCGAACTACAGCTCTATTGTAACCAGTTGCTCGAGGTAGACCAACGCTTTCGATCTCCCCCACGGCATCTATTCCTGCCTTTGAAGAGAAGAGGGGAGGAGAAGCGAGGAGGGGGAATCATCGGGCACTTTACAGCTGCACCCCACATCGAACGGCCCGCCGTACACTGCCCACCCGCAGCCATAGGTCAGCAATCGGGGGTTCGATATGCAGTCAACACCGGACACCGGATTCACAACAAAAGCTCGTCCAACTCATCCTACAGTACAGTACTAGAGAGTACAACCGGTGCACTCATTTCGTGAGCTGCGGTGGAAAAGTTGCATTCCTGACGTGTGGGAAAAAAACGAAAAACAAAAAACAATTGAAAAAATTAAAATGCAAATGAAAAAGAAATGAATCAAAAAGGTTTGCGGCTGAAATCAATGCAATTTCGAGGGTGGACGCCAAATTTAGCCCTCCCATGTTCTTTCTGTCCGAGGGATGGTGACGAAAAGAGACCGCAACCTTGCAGCAGCAACGTTTGTGATGCTTTCAACTTGACCAAACAGGCACCGCACCTCAACGCTTCCACCCATATTCTCTGTTTACGGGAGCTCTCTTTTTGTAAATTTGAAAGCTAGCTGACCGTTCTCGGTGATTTTAAGGGGGGACCCAACAAGAAAGATGACAGACGAGACCTCATTCTGCTTCGGCTATGGCTCGTTTAGCTGTCGATCTTCAGGAAAAACCTTGCCCAAAATGCATGAATCCCATATGCTGTACTGTGAGGCATATCGCACCCAAGCCACGCGACTGTAATACCTCGTCTGTTGTGTTGTGCTCTACAAGGTCGAGGGAACGAGGGATGCACCCTCGTTGCAACATTTCTTCTTGTTCGGTGTTGCTCTTGTCAGCTTGCAGACACATGGTAGCTGGTTGCTTGTCATTCCGGGTTTTTTTTTTCCTTTTGTTGCTTGTTCTCTCCTCCACTGTGATTGTGTTACTCACCGAGCGAGATCCGAAAAAGCGGTTTTGCATCCTTCCACACCCTCGTTTCTACTGTCGCACTGACCATGCATAACACAACATCGTGAAAGTTGTGGCACAAGCAACGAGAGAGAAGGTGCCATTTCTGCCGAGATTGAACAAAAAAAGACAGACAAGACGATGCTCGTGGCTGTTGGAAATCGAGGTTATGGGCACTGTCGCTGTCGGGTGGTGCAAAACCTTTTCCCAGTTGGCTCTTGCCTTGCCTAGTTGGGAAGGCGTAACGAGTACAGCGGCTCCTGCGCTACGCTGTAGTGTAGGTGCTACACCAACAGCCGTGTTCCTACAGCGTGAGTTTTAGTGCACTGTACCCGGGAGAGACGCTAGGTACTGCTGCGCTTTCGTTGGGTCGTACAGCGAACCACTGCTACGTCCGCTGTAGACATCGTGCACCTTGCTGTCGGGCGACCTTCAGACGTATAAAGGAGCCGGACTCTGCCACCACAATCGCAACTCTTGATCCATCAATCAACCCACTCTATCACAAACAACATTCACCCCCCTCCCACACACACATTACACTTCAAAATGCAGTTCGTTACCCTTGCAGTTTCGGCTCTCGCCCTCGCCGCTTCCTCTGTTGCTGCCGCTCCCGCCCAGAAGCGTGCCGGCGGTTCCGGGCAAGCTACCTACTACTATCAGAACCAGGTAAGCGGGTCATGCGGCAAGGTAAACGACGACAGCACGCCAATTGTCGCAGTTAACAGTGCCCAAATGAACGATGCCATGTGCGGACAGACCGTCTGGATCCAGGGTAATGGCAAGACCATCGAGGCTACCGTTGCCGACACCTGCCCCACTTGCGACTGGGGTTCGCTCGACCTTAGCGTTGGAGCCTTCCAGCAGCTCAGCGGTCTTGATGCCGGTGTTGTCCCCATCACCTGGTGGTCGTAAGCTCTTTCTCCTCGACGAGAAAAACAAGAATGTGATTGATGTGCCCGCCGGCGCGTAGGCTGGGCCGCTCACAAAATCTCAACATCATCCAAACGCAACACGGACTATATGGGTTCCTTTTCCTTCTTCATCTCTTCACATCTCCGAAAAATCCCTGGGCGAGATGACAATCGCTTGGCTTGTTTCAAGCACAATGTCCTCTCACATGGTGGTTCTCGCGTCACCGCAGTTGTCCCTTTCCTCTTGCATTTGTTTTTTTTTCTCTTTCCCAATCATCGCTATGTCCCTACTCGCATCCTTAGAGCTTCCCTATTTTCTGCTTCCTTCTTCAAGGCAAGCACTGCTGTATATTACTGTTACTCGTTCCCAAAAGGCCTCTTTTTCCTGTCTCAACACGTGCCGTCTTGGAACGGAGCGGCGAGAGAAGGAAAAAGGTGTTGGAATTTCCCACCTCGAAAAACTCGAACTCTCTGTTTCAATTGCAACTTTCTTCCTCACTTGTTTGTTTGCTCGCTGTGCACTTAGATACTAGCTCAGTGTGGAACTGTAGGCATGACAATGTGAGATGGCCTTTCGAGACGGTTGGTTGAATGTGAGAGGGTTGACAAGCCGCCGTAGATTTTCCTGTGAAAAAGAAGGTGGGACGGTGGGACGGTGGGATGGAGACACTTCAAACAACGCAGCCGCCGATCTTGTCGTCTGCGAAAATTGCAGAAAAAGCCTTTTGTGTGTGAGGTTCGGATCTGACAAATACAGTAGACTCAAATTTTCTGTCCGATTTTACCGATCCGAACTCGATCCATTTTCCCAACTTGATATCGCACGAGCGTCTCTAACCTTTAGTTTTTTTCCCGATTCAGTACAAAGATCAAATCTCAGTCTCGGATTTGGGGGTTGAGCAAGAGCCGCGGTATAGCTGTGAGCGTGGGGCAGTTTGTATGGATTTGGTATGTTTGAGACAGAATTTGGTTGCAATGCGATCCGGATGATCTTCAATTGAGCCTGTCAATCCTTTGCCATGCGGGTGGCTGATCCTCATCTTGCAAAGTACTATCTTAATCATCGCCGACAAACACTGCGTTAGATTATGCTCAAGACAAATTCGTGTGCGTATGCGATCTGATATACTGGATCGCAGGATCGAACCCCATACGCCAAAGCTGGAAGGCAAGACTCAGAATGAGATCAAGTCAAGTCAAGTCAAGTCAAGTCGGTGCAAGCATAGGCCGTACTGTGAGGTCCTTTTTGGAACTCAGATGAATCGCCGGGATGCCGAACCATGTGGGACGATTCTTATTTTGCTATTGAAATCGCAATACAAAATTGAATGGCACCAGATGAAATCCTAAACATCGAAAATGTACGAAATGAAATGGATGAAGAGGGGATGAGACATTCAGTACGAAAAGGCATTTTCAGCGTAGAGTGTGGAACTCCGCGCGACGTCACTACGCCTCGAACCACCGTCTTGGGGTAGGGATTCTGAGATACCTGGTTGGATGGATACTGTAGGCAGAACCTTGAACTTGGGAACAATAGGCTGCTGCCTGAATTACAAAAGTACGTGGATGGCATCCGAGCAGAACCGATACAGTAGTAAACACCATTCGGTCGAGTTGCAGCAGAACGGAAGCAGTTTGCTTCTTTGGCAGAGGAATTCGCGTACGGTACTGTACTGTACTGTACCTTCTTCACGCTAGACCATCTCCTTACAGCGAAGCACGGCAAAGGATGATTCGACGACCCGTCCCATCCTTTTTCCATCACTGAATCTCTAGCACGACGCACTGATTTCTTTATCTTGCAACAACGCAGGAAAAGTGCCGCCGAAGAATCTGGTGGCTTGCTTTTTGACCACCGCCAAAAGGTAGGGGAAGAAGAAGGAGCTAAGCGGCGGGGCGGGATGGAGAGAGAAGGAAAAGAGAGCGAAAATTCGCATAATTCCTTTGTGCACGGAGGACCCTTTAATTCGCGCTCTCTTTGTTTGGCCAAACACCGCGTTGCACAGTTTTGTGTAGAGTACATGTGTGTGGAAGTGTTGACCAGAAGAAGGCAACCGTTTGATTTTTGCTATGCAGGAATTGACTACTATAGTACATTCAGATAAGTTGTGTTTGCCCCGCTGCACTGGCGACGCATGAGTGAGTCCCTCTCTCTCTCTCTCTCTCTCTCTCTCTCTCTCATCAGTGAGTGAGATCGAGACCATGCCCTGCCTTTTGGTGAGGGTTCTTGGCTTCTCCGGATCCCGTCACCGTTACCGTCGCCGCCGCCGTTGCTGTCGTCTTTCTTCAATGCTGTCATCGAAATTCTTGAGGCTTCCAATGCTGAATTTGCTTTCTGCTTTCTACGCAGTCAAGAATGGTATCGCTGGTGATGCAGGAACAGCGTACCGTATCTCTTGGCTACAGTGAAAGAAGCAGGATCGAGCAGCCGAGCCCAAGATATGTGTGTGTGTGTCTTTCTCTCTCTCTCGGTCCAGACTAGCCGATGCATAGGCGTGGTGCTGGTGATACAGTGTGTTTGTAAGGAGCGATGAAGCCAAAGCCAAAAGCCAATAAAAGGTCAAGGAGGACACAGAACGGAGGATTTGTGAAAAATTCAAGGTTCACTGTACTGTATGGAGTGGTGGGTAAAATTTGCCTCGTGTTTGCGCCGTATTTGTTTGCCGTATTTTCCCCACCTTCCCGTGCCTGCTATGGACCTCATGAGACGCAATTCAGAGTGACCGTTTGCCTGCTCTTCATAAGTTCACGGTGAACGGCCTTTTCCGAACAGAGGCTACTTAGTGTAACTCCTCCAAAAGTTCCGTCACTCCAACCTCCCGTGCCTAGCTTTTGCTCTTCCATCATTGATCCTTGATACCTTCTTCACCACCACCACCACCACCACCACCACCACCACCACCACCACCACCACCACCAGCGACACGACAGTGCAACCCTTTGATCGAGTGCTTCCGACTGCACTTGCAAGGGTTCATACCATACGACACCACAGTTGCTTCATCTGTTCTCGCGACTTCTCCGACCAGCTTTTAACTCAGCCACCAGTCTTTTGCTCAAGCTTGGCTCTCGGATTCATCGGATCGTCCGCATCTCTCACAGTCCACCTTTTCTCTAATTGAATAACATCACACTTCCCGTGGCAAATCTACCTCTGAGGAACACAGTCACGATTTGCGCCCTTGCATCTGCGATCAGAACTACCCTCAATAGAGGACTGATCTAATCAGCAACCAAGCCGACCCCAGCTTTCGGTTCCTCTCCGTTTTAAAGGCAACAAGGGCCAATCCACAGTGCTTCCATGCTGTCCTGGTCGTAGTCGCGACATTGTCGGCTTCGTTTGATCGAAGTTTGGCTGCTTGACCTCAGCAGCAGCCGGCGCCACGCCCCTGCTTTTCCCACGCTTCCCTGGCACATCCAGAAGCGACTTACACCACCACCAGACACTGCCCATCATGCCGCACCTTCCACGCGTACCAGCGTTCCCCATCGCGGGTGAGAGGAGCATTCTCACAGCAGCAGGTGCTGCGCTCAAAATCCCGGCAAAGGAAAAGAATTCACCTCTCATCGGTCATCTCGCACCAGAGATTGTCGCAAAGGATCATCTCGGCCGCGACGTTTCCTTGCACGCCACCATCGAACTTGGCCGTCCTATCGTGCTCTATTTCTTCCCTCTGGCTGGTTCTCCACATTGCACAAAGGAGAGCTGCTCGTTTCGTGACGCTGTCGGAACATCGCCCATCTTCAACGATCTCAATGCTGTAGTCATCGGCATTTCGCAGGATCCCCCTGCTCGTTCCAAACGATTTGTAGATGAGCACCATTTAGGATTCCGAATCTTGCACGACTCGAATCGCCAGATCATGGATGCTTGGGGTGTCGGAAGAGGATTGTTGGGTCTCATCGACGGCAGGTGCACATTCATCATCGACCACGAGGGGGTCGTGAGGGCCATGCTCGATGGTGTATGGGACTATCAGGGTCATCGCAACTTTGCCGAGAAGTGGCTCTGTCGCATCGAGCATGAACTCTCGGGACGAGAACGATTCTATATGGAACACGACGCCGACGATTCGGTCGCTTGCGATGAGCTCACTCGCAACGTCAAGGTGGTCTATGGAGATGCAATTCCCGCTCGAGGCATCGCCTCCGCCCCTCGTCATGGAGCTGCACCAGCAGCTACCAAGTCCAAGAAGGCGAGCACACCATCCAAGCCTTTGCAAGACCCAAAGTCGACTTCGCTCTCTATCGCTGCGGAAGCCAATGCATCAGGTTCCGTTGCACGAGTCAAGTCTCGTCGCAACCTCAAGACCTGGCTGCGGCCTAACGGATCCTCGAATGGGATGTACGACGAACCTCTGCACGTCGACTACAAATTCACCAATCGCAGCTTTGACGATGTATCGCGCGATCGACATGGCCGATCCAAGATTGTGGATCCTACGGCGCGTGCTGCGAGATCGACGGACAAGGTGGCTGCTCGAGTGCGGTCGCTCCGATTGGATGAGCAACCTGATGGGGTGATGGTGAATGTCAAAGATTTTGCTGATCAACGCAGCCCGCATTCGAGGCAAGGATCAGGGTCTGGATCGGGTTGGGCTACCCCTTCGACTATTTCGGCTCGGTCCATCTCGACCGGAGAGACAAGTCATACTTCTCCCGATTCGCGCGACTCGGCACACGCGGCGACGCTGGCTGCTGCGATCAAGAGTGGTATTGTGGTACACTCTGCAGAGCTGGAGCGCTCGAGTTCTGCACGCCGTAGGGAACCAGTGGCGAATGGCAACGGTGTGGCCGCTTCCAATTCGATAGCTACCAGCGCGAGGTCGAGCTCGCTGCTCAAAAAGGCATCCATCGAGAACGCTTCTGCTGCCGCTGCCGCTACGGATGCTTCGACAGATTCCAGCGTCACCCTGTCCCCAGATGCATTCGGCAAAGCCGAGGAAGTCGGAACTGTTTATGCCAATGGCAACATTGCAAGGATGCCTCTGCTGCCGTCTGCGAAAGGGGAGAGGAGTATCGACTCGAAGGCATCGGTGTTGGATAGACGCGGCAGAGACGCTTCAACGGATTCGGCGTATTCGACTGCTGCTGGGGCTTCATCACTGCCTGTCCCGCCGAGACCGAGTGCCAGGAACGTCACAGCAGCAAGTGGGGCCGTTGCGGCTGCTGCTACAGCAAGACTGCAGAAGCAGGCAATGCCCTCGTCTCCCACCTCAGGCCAGATGGCAGTGTCAGGAATGGCGGCGGTTGTCGAAGAGAGTACCGCAACTCAGCCAAATGTCACCAAATCATCTTCTGACCCAGATACGAGACGCAAGCTCTCCCTCACCAACGGAACCACCACCACCTCCAAATCTACCTCAACTCGTCGCCCCTTACCTCCACAACCACCAACCCCACAAAACCCACCTCCTCCGACCCCACCCTCCCCTTCCGTGACCTGGTCCTCGCGCGCCCCCCTCAGAACCGCAAACGGGCACCCCTCTCCCTCCCTTTCCACCACTCTTGGCCATCACACTGGCTTCATGGGCTTCGAAGAGGCAAAGGCACAAGCAATGGAGAGAAGGCTCTCCAATACTCCAAGCCTGTCAGCTTCCATGATGTCGGCTTATGATCAGGCAACAAGCGAATACGAGTACTCGCCGAGCATTGCTGATTCCACACATACTTTTGGTGGGGTAGAAATCGAGGATTAATCCCCTTGCCCCTCTTTCCTTTGGACGCTTCTTGTGGCTTTGCTCTGACTTGAGGAGTGTTCATGTTATTCTGGAAAAACGTTCCGCTAATCTCAACACGTATTTGTTGCAACCTTGTCCCTGTTTGTCTCTCTGAGGGTTCGAGCGAAGCACACTCGCCAGTCTGATGACATGTCTCTGCGTACTGGCTAGATTGACAAGCCTGAAAAAACGTGGAAAGATTAAGCTTTTAGTTTAGTTATCATGACTGCGCTGTGTGGATGTATCGTACTGTAGAGTAGAGAGGTATAATTTGATTTCAAACTGAAGAAAGCAGCTTGAAAAATATACTGTACTGTACAGCATTGAAACTTGTTCCAATCGGAGACTTTTCAGTGTCACAACCAAACCTTATACTGTACAGTATCTCTTTCTGTCTCACAACATCTTTCTTTCTTTCTTTCTGTTTTTGCTTTTCAAAGACACGTAACAAAGAATGTAAAAAAAAAAAAAAGTGTACAAAAAAGAAACTGTATGTAAAGAGACAAAAAAAAAAAGGAAAAATCTCAATTACTTTTTACCATTTGCCTGTTGCTGTTGTTGCTGCTGCTGTTGAGCTGCTGCCTGGGCTTGAGCTTGAGCTTGATACTGTCGAGAATGAAATACGAGGGGGATAAGGGGAGGATTGTGAGGTGGTCAGTGATGTTTTAAGGGCGCATGTGCAGGTAGAGAGGTTGAGTCGGGTTGAAGAGTAAAAAGGTGTTCACTAGGTTCATCATGGCTTTCTATCCGACCCCGCCATTCGGACCTAGTTCTTCTCGCACGCCCGCGCGACCAACCATATTGCACCGTCGTGCGCCACCAATCCCTCCCTACCCTTATTTTGCGTTCAGCTCCTCTCGCCTCAGCACCTAATATCCGCTTACTGCTTGCTCCCTGACTTTTCTTGACCCTCCCAATCCATGCGCCCCTCTCTCAACCTTGCCCGCACTGCATGGTTATGTATTCTCTTGTCTTATCTTGAACTTACCTTTTCCAAGAAATCCTTCTCACGCCTGAACAGCAAAATGTGAGGCTCGGGAGCATGCACTTCGTAATGCTCCCATCCCATGCTTTGGGTGATGCCAATGTCGCGCCACTCTTTGACGCTGAGGATGCGTAGGACACCTGGTTCCGATGGGTCAAAGTAGGTCTCTGGGAGGAGTTTGAGCATTGGTTTTGGCAGAATTACGTGTCTGTGTGCGAGTTGAGCAAATGCGCGGAGGTGTTGTGGGGTTGGTGGCATACGTTTAGGGAGGTTTGTAGAGAGGGGTCGTCGGGTTGGGCGATGGAGGATAGTAAGGGAAGGGTGAGGTTAGTGAGATGGTGTTCGAGGTGGGACAAGAGGCGGGCTTGGATGATTGTGAGATGCGGAAGCGGCGTCGGAACGTTGGGATTGAACAGAGACGCTCTGCAAAGGCAATCTTGGTGTCGCCAGTCGCAAATCAAAGCAGCACTCGGTGTATTGCAAGAAGGGGGCAGAGAAACATACCTGTATTCCCACTCGTCATCGTTGTATTTGTCGCTATAGTGAATTCTGTTTGTCGTTGAAGAACGGCATCGATTGATCGATTTGTTATCAGCAGATCAAGAAGAGTATCCACGAGAGTGTGTTTGCCATCGTGTCAGTATGCTTTCTTTCTCGAATGCTGGGCAGCAAAGCTAAGGTCCTCCCGGACGATGAGAGTGACATTGAGTGACTTACCGCTCGACATAGTCGTCGTAGGTAGGCTCTTTAGCCGCGTCCTCCTTCGACATTGTGAAAGTTTGGTTTGCTTTGGTTTGCTTTGGCTAAGCTGTGTCCTTGTGGACCTGAGAAATCCAAGTCAATGCTGTTCGACTTTGTTTCTAGTGGAAGCGAATTCTTCCTGCGGTGTCGGCGGCTATAGAGGGGCTGAAATGCTATGTATGTAAGCGAGGGACGTGTGTGTGTTCCGTCGGGTGTACGTGGCGATGGATGATGGATAAGGAAAGGTGGAAAGCAGCGCGGATAGGATAAAGGAAAGGAGATGATGGCAGAAAGGCAAAAGTGTTACATTTGCGTGGCCGATTCACGACTCTCAAAAACAGAAAGCGGCAAATGGAACTTCGTGAGCCCGTGAAGCCTGTCAAGCTTTGAATGCGTGGCTCGCTCGGACGTGGAGAAAGTGCGCAGATGTGAGACCGAGGAACCAAAAAAAAAAGGAGCGCGCGCTTGGCCTCGCTTCTCTCCTTTTTCCGGCCGCACAGCTCCCAACACCCGCCTGCTGTACCACCACTCCCTTCTTCATCCTCGCATCACTCGCTCAATCCAAAACATACAGCCTAGGATATCATAGGCAAATTGTCAAGCTAAGACGATAAGAAAAAGAGCCATCAGAAGAGGGATTAAGAAATTGCAGAAAAAGGAAGAGAAAGAAAATGGGAAAAGAAAAGAAAAGTGTTGGTCTCGAGACAAAAAAGAAAAAGGCGAGCGACGCGCGTGCCTTTTTCTGAAATCAAGGGAAAGCATTTCTTGGTCGGCCCTGCGCAGCGCTCACGCGACTCCCTCCGCATTTCCCCCAACACAGAACAGCTCATACTTCCTTGTTCCAAAGCCATTTCCCTCTCTCAAATCATCTTCTCGCACAAATCAATTTTCACAAGCCAGATCAAAGAATCAACAGAAACTGGTATTGACACATGTGTATCAGGAGAAACACCTATAATCCTGAAAGTGCGAATCAACGGAGGACTTGGCGTGGAGAGGTTTTGGTTTGCTCGCTCAAGATCCACCATTCACCTTGTCCCGCAGCTGTCCAATGAACTGCATATAGCTAGGCGTCTGTTCAAACCTGTCTTCGATCAACAAGCTCAACGCCCACAATCTCAAGCTTGGCTCTCCATCCTCTTTGACCACGTACAGATGCTGTCGGTAAGGTCCCCTTCTACTCTCCCTGATGCGCTGGACGATGGCGTTGACTCGCTGGTTCATGCTGTTATCCAACTTGGGTAGGGTGGTCTTGCCACCCCGGAGCGCGTTGTACGTGGGCGCGTCAAAGACGTCAAGGCAGAGCTGGGGCACAGCTTCCCGACCAACCCAGAGGAAGATGTTTTGTCCATCTTCGATCAGGTACAGTCCATGACGTTCGAATCGCTCCGAAGTGAGGTTGAGCTTGGAGGGCATAACAAAGCCCTTTTCGGCTACAGTGGTGCCTGCTTCGGGAGCCATGTTGTGAAGGCAGTAGAAGTTGGGGTGGAGGTAAGGGATCAACTGCTGTGCTGGGAGGGTGGTCAAGAGCGCCTGTGCGTAAGCACGCAGATCCGAGGGGATCGATGAAGATTGACGAATACCGACGTGCTTGAGCAAAGCCAATACGAGCAAGGGCAGCTGAGCCATGTTGTGAGCAATGCTCAATTGGGGGCTGGCACCGCTACCAGCCGAAGTCATGGTCGACTTGTACGTCGAGAAAATGTCGACGAGCTTGTTGAACAGTGCATCGCGGGCATCTTCAAGACGCGAGTGGATTGATCGCTCCACAGCCTTGTCGGCGAGCAAGGTGGCAATGGCGACCTGATCGGCATTGGCATACACCTCGGACATGGAGCTGGTGGTAGGCAGCGCCAGGTTGACGACGCGAATGCGACGCTCGCCCGAGCTAGTACTGTGCAGAACAACCGACTGGAAGACGACAAAAGGCGCATTGATGGTCTCTTCGATCTCGCACTCGATCGCATAGTTCTGGTCCAGAGGCACAGCGGGCAAGGCGAGCAGGTCGGTGGATCGCACGAAAAAGTTGCCGTGGAAAGCGGTAGCGCGAATACCCTTGGTAGCACGCAGACGCAATACGGCTTCGTAGCTGATCGGGCTCGAAAGCACCTCTGAAAACTCGTGAGAGAACTTGACGGCGTCCTCGGAGCGACCCGCATGGAAGGCCGGGTAGAAGAAGGTCTGACCACCAGTGTAGCGCGGCAGGCACGAGAGCGTGGCAACGTCGGTGTACGAGGGAGCAAAGAGGAACATGTCCACGGAAACCTGCGATCGGGAGCAGTCGATAGGGAAGGTCTTGTAGAACGAAGAAGCGGCGCCGAGCAAAGTGCTCTCCTTGGCGGTACCGAGCAACTTGGGATCCTCACGATTCTTGAGTGCACCAGGACCAACGCTGGGGAGCGAGGCGGTGAGAACCATAATCTTACCACCGATGGGCGAGATGAGCTTGTAAGCAGCTTGCAAAGCAGCGCCGAGCGCCGATCCAGTGACGAGCGAGTCCTTGTACATGTCACCCAACCTCTGGAGCAACGCCTCGACACCAGCCCTGCATTCGGTTAAATTGACGAGCAGGTCGTTGGGCTTTGGCAAAAAGACGTCGTCCAAGTCACTGACGACGAGCATCTCGGGTTCGGTGCTCTCGGGAGTGATGCTGAAGAAGTGGAGACTAGTGTCGACACCAATGATGCAGATCTTGGCCCGGTTGTCCGAGTTGGGCAAGCGGTCGAGCGTCTCGAGGATGGTGCGAGCGGCGGTGGCGACCATGCCGCTGTTGATGGCCTGGTAGCTGACGTCGATGAGGAAAGTGTACACAGGAGGCTGGGGAGGTCGGACCATGTATTCACGAGGAGCAATGAATTCGACGACGCTGTGGTTGAGCTCGGGACGCTGCCATCGATCGGCGGGCTGGTTGGTCTCGGAGTTCCAGTCAAAGAGCTGAGGCACCTCGTTGCTGATGTTGCACATGCAACACTTCCAACGGTTGCCGTTTTCGATAAAAGTGACATAAGGGTTGATGTAGGTTCGGCACCTGCGGCATCGTGCGATGACAGTGTCGGTCACGACAGGAACGGGCTCGTCGCCGTCAGCCTCGCGAACGGATCGGTAGGGCGACAGAATGAGACCAAGGGGGATCTTGGACTTTTGAAGGAGCGAGGAGGTGGTGGGGATGGCGTTGAGGGTGCATCGCTGGTAAGAGGGGTCGGCGTTGGCCTTGGGATTGGTCGAAACGCATGCGTTGGGAGGCAATCGGATCTCGGGGGGAGGGCGTTCGAGGTCGTTGACGTTAGGCTGAACACCGCTGATGTTGACGGTCTGCAGGGTGCTGAACTTTTGCGCCATTCCACCAGCCATTCCGCCGCCCATGCCCATGCCTTGGAACTGGTTGGTGAGGCCCTGAACACCACTGGCAGCATAGCCAGGAGCGACACCAGCACCGACAGGAGCACCTGGAGCAGGAACCATACCAGGAGCGCCAGGAGCCGGCTGCTGCTGCTGTTGAGCAGCATAAGGAGAGGGAACCTGTGGCTCAGGAGCACCAGGGGTGAAAAGCTGAGGCTGAGCATCTTGTGCGCCAGGGTAACCAGCACCCGCGGTAGCGGCAGCGTCGAAACCACCAGCGTAGCTGATACTGTTGGCGGCAAGATGCGCGGTGGGGTATGCGCGTCTTCGGCTGGCACCAGGACCGATGGAAGCGGGGGTAGGAGCACCGGCGGTGGGAGGGCTGACGGGAGCACCAGGACCATGAGAAGGTATGGGACTCAATGAAGGGCCTCGCATGCCTGGAGGTGGCTGAATCTGAGGCATCGACATTCGTGCTTGACCTTGGGGATGAGTGGGACGCTGCTGCTGCTGCTGAGGGGGACCTCCAGGAGCGGCGGTAGGTGGCTGCCAGCTGGTTCGACCTGTTGCTGTCTCTACAAAGACCTGGCGACCGGCATTCTGATCCCACTGGGTGACCCAACCAGGGGGCAATTGAGGAGGTGGCTGAGCCATTTTTGAAGATAAAAGCTCAGATGAGCTCGGATGCTGGGGTATAGAGTAGCGTTTTCGCGTGTTTGTTCTAGATGATAGGAGATTCGAATCCAGGCTCTCGAGACGATGGATGGTTGCCTGGCACCTGCTCTCGACCCAAGGAATGGGATGGGATGGAAGAGTCAAAGTGCGAGTGATGGAAAAGAGGATGAGAGTGAGAGAGAGAGAGATAGAAGGGGAAGAAGTGAGACTAAAGCGGAGAGTGTGGAATCTGGAAGCTGTTGGTCTGAGAACACGACACCTGGCAACTGACAATTGTCAACCGGCAGGCAACTGGCACTTGAGCTGAGTCAATCTGCACAGAGAGAAAGAGAGAGAGAGAGAGTGTGTGTGTGTGTGTGTGCAGTGCGTTTCCCGGTCGAGCCACTTCTCAACAGAATCGAGAAGATCCAAGTTGAGTTGATTGAATTTGGCACTTGAACAGAGATCTCGAATTCAATTTGCTCTTGTCAATTTCACAGCAAGGAGGCAGCGAGCGCACTTTGCCTTTTTATCCTTCCACGCTGTAACTCTCTTTCAGCAGATCACACAAATCGCGTCAGATCGGAGCCGATGCGTTAACAAGGCAGGACCCTTGCCTCGCTTTGCCTAGAGAAGCCCAAAAGCCCAAAACCGACTTCCACACTTTGAACTAACTTACATGATGCTCGTTGAATCTCTTTCCCTTGCGTCTTCTTGCTCCTTCTACATCAAGCGCGCATCTGGAACTGGTCTGTTCCTCTATCTCTAGCCGACATGTCGCGTCGAGGCCATGGCTCCAACTGGCAAGGCTCGCATAACCCCAACATGGCCCCTCTACCACCAAGACCACGCGGAGGCATTGGTAGCTCCAACAACACTCCAGGCGGCTATGGTCACTCTGGCTATGGCAGTCCACACATGCGCACTTCCTCCAACAGTAACGACATGCGCAGTCCAGCGCCTGAACATGCTTCTTCTTCCTCGTCAACATCGAATGCACCAGAAGTTGCAACGACGCTCTTTGTGGGCAGCATCTCTCCCGGCATCTCCGACTCTTGGCTGACAAAGATCCTTGAAGCATGCGGAAATTTGCGTACGCTCAAACGCGCCTCGAAAGCTTTCGGATTCGCCGAGTATGCTGATCCAGACTCGGTGCTGCGTGCGATTCAAGTGCTGCACGGTAGAGAATTGCCCTCGATGGGTGCAGATGCTTCGGCTCCACCCAAAAAGTTGCTCGTCAAAGCGGACGAGCGCACAAAAAAATTTCTGGAAAAGTACCAACAAACCCGTGTCGCTTCATCCGACGATAAAGGACGAGAGAATCGTGCTCTGTCAGCAGTCAAAGATATCGTGAGGCAAATGTCGGATCCCAATGCCGAAGTCGAGACCGATCCCTCCAAACCAGGATACGTCGTCCCCGATCACTTGAAGGATTTACCACCTGAAGAGCTGCCAGAGGATCAGCGTGCAACAGTGCTATCCGAGATTGAGCAGTTTCGACAAGCCGCAGCTGCCCGTGATGCCGAGACGAGGAGAAGAGAAGCCGAATTCGAGCGACAGAGAGCAGTAGAGCGCGCCAGGAGGGAAAACCTGCAAGCAGCAGCCGCAGCAGCTTCCTCGTCACGAAACGGTCGCTCAGCCGACGATCCGCAAAGCTATCGCCGACCCATCGACTTCCATTCGGCCAGCTCATACGATGCCAAAGCCGACGCCGCACGCGAACCCGAAGAGGCCGACGAGATCGAAGAGACTGAACGACAAGAACGCAAAAAAGCCGCCGCACGCGCCGCTGCAGCTGACTCCGAGCGCGCCTATCTCGTACGTGAACGCCAACGTCTCGCACATTGGGAGAAGCAACAGGATCGAGACGCAGCCGAAAGCGAAAAATGGCAACGAGAGCGAGTTGCACTCCTCCGGAAATGGCAAGATTGGCGAGACGATACAGCTACTCGCAAGGAGCTTTTCTACACCGATCGACAACGATGGCGTCAATTCCGCGCATCGGCACGACGTAGAGAGGAAGAAGCTGACGATCGTGATCGTGCGCTGGAAGCAGAGGAAAAAGCTCGAGCTCAAGAGGAGACGGACAACTTTTTGGCACAGCAGGCGGCGGAAATGGCAAAACTTACCCAGCAGCAGCGTGCAGCAGGTGTACTCGTGCAAGAAGGAGGTTCTTTGGCGCCGATCAAACTTAACTTTGCCAGTGGCAATTCCAAGTCGGACAACACGGAGGCTTCTACCACCTCTGCTGTCGCTGGTGCCAATGGTACTATCTCCCACTCCACCGCAGCTAGCAAACCCGCCGTGCTAGGCGATGCCGACGAAGAAGACTACATCAAGCGTACCGGACGACTCAAGCACATCCAACTCGGCACCACCCTCTCCGAAGAAGAAAAATCCGCAAAGCTCACCCAGCTTACTGCAACCCTACCTAGCGATACAACATCCCTCTTTGCTCTATCCCCCAAATGGGAATGGGTAGATGAGCAGCTTATCCAGACCAAATATCGTCGTTGGGCAGATGAAGAGATCGAAGAGAGTCTGGGTGAAAAAGTGGAAGAGTTGGTGACGGTGGTGATTGAAGGTCTGCAGTCTAGGGCTGGGGCAAAGATGCTTGTTGAGTCGGTTGAACCGGTAAGTGTTTTCCCCCTCTTTCTTTCTCTAAAGCTGATTTAGGTTGTAGACGTAGAGAGGTGGTACTGACTTTTTGATACTGTGCTGTGGGGGTTTGCGCAAAAAAACATAGGTTTTGGCAGAGGAAGCGGAGGCTTTCGTGGACAAGCTATGGAGGCTGGTCATTGTGGATTCTCTTGCGGCTGCTGAAGGTATTCGCGTCTAACACTTTCTCAAGCTAATCTCTCGAATTCAAGAAACCATTCAAACGAAAGACAAGATGAGTTTGCCACATCACGATCCGACCTAACCCCACCCATTCCCATCCAATCTGCAAACGCAACCTACTCTCCAGCTCTATATACCATACCGTCAACCCAATATCCCCTCCACTTTTTTTTTTGGTGTAAGAAAGTACTTGTCGCTATTTTTTTGCGTCGTGCACTCAACCCCAGCCAATGATTCTTTTCTTTGCCTCTCCGCATCCCAAGCGACGAGTCCTCACAATCCACCACCAAAAAAGAGGTCTCTGCAGTTTATCATATTTGTGTCTTCAGTGAGTAACCCACTACTGTTAGCCTTTCTTTCTTTAGAAAGCTACCCATTGCTATTCATTCAACAAAACAGGTGCGTCGTCCCCTTGAAGAAGTTTGGAAGCTGCTACTTTTGATTGTGGTATTTGTGGTGCTGCGGTTAAATAGATTACATGCGATGTAATGATAGGATGGAAGAGAGACGTTGAAAGAGAGACGTTGAAAGCTCTTCATCTTTGTAACGAGTTGGATTCCGAGTGAGAAAAAAACAGTGTTGTGGCAAAATTCATCAGTGTCAGAACACTCATCTTGACCGAGTGAGTGAGTGAGTGAGCGAGTGAATGGAATTGTGTGTGGGATTGAGAGAGGACAAGGACACGGGGCTAGGAAGGGTGAGTGCGTCTGGATGAAGGCGGTTTCACAAGTCGGTTCACTTTTCTTCTATTGGAGGAGAGAAAGATAGTGTATATATTGTTTTAACGCCCTACTTCCTAACCATCATGGATGACCAATACTTATGAAACGGGGTCTTAAAAGAAGATCTATCATCCATCGGTGGGCTCATACTGTATCATGCATCTATGTTAGGCAAGTTTTTCCACCTTTGTCTCTGCCAATTCCACCAACTCTTCCACCTTTCCTTTAACCGCTGTAGTACCATTTTGAGCGCTCTTGATGCTCAAAAAAGTATTCCAAAAGATGCTGACTACATTAACGAAAAGCAATCTCTGACTGACCGGTACCAGAGCCATATTAATTGCCTGTACAGGAATCCAAAGACCCCAGGCTGTTTTGAGAGTGGGCCACCAATTGTCTTCGACCTTCTTTTTGGCTTCTTTAGGTGTACCACCTGCCATTAAGGTTGAAACGCTGAAGAAGAGGGCGATGAAACAGGGCGATGCAATGCCTTGATCGAGGGCAACTTTGGTTGCAATGTTAAGAGGTTTGGATGCAAACTGAACTCGCTCTAAACCTTTGGAGAACCACAAGGAGGCAAGGGGAGAGAATACACATCCGCCATAAAGGGCAAGACGTAAGGTACGAGGAATGTCGTGGGATGATCCACGTTTTTCAACAAATTGCTGCGCAATCGTATCTCCAGTAGCAAAGAGCACTCCTCCAGTTAAACATTGACGTGGAAATGTTGACGATGTAGCAGCGAGAAATCGGCTAAAGGCTGACATGATGGTAGTTCGCAGGGAGAGATGAGACTTCTCCAGTTGCAGAGAGAAAGAGAGACGTCGCGACAGTCTAGCCAGACGAATGAATATGGTATAGAGAGAGAGAGAGAGAGAGAGAGAGAGAGACAGAGAGAGAGAGAGAGAGCTATACGAAGAAAAGGTGAAAGATGAAAGTGCAACAAAGTGACAGATAAGAAGAACAAAACTCAATCGTCGTGGCAGGTCAAGAATGACGCACAGGCATCACGTCACGCCTCAAGCCCAACTCTCTAGAAAAACAAAAAGAGACAAAAATGCGCTTCTGCCCCGGAAACACACAAAATTCACCGACATCATCGTCTTTACGGCGAGTAAAATCACCGGGCGCCTCACCTAGACCCACAGACACAGACACACCCTTCATCCTCCTCTTCCTCCTCCTCCCTCTTTTCCCCCTTCATCATCATCACCACATCGCATGAACAATAGATAAGAGTACACATCCGCACTTTGAAACTTCGTACTCGTTTAAACTTCCATTGTAGACAAGCAAATATTGTATCCCAAAGATGGTCTGAACAGCGTCTAGAGCACCACTATTGCTAATGCTGGACACGCAAGCCTTTCTCAGTGCTTCTCTGGGATCTTAATCCCTGACTGTGGCTAGGAACTGCGATCTCTGAGCGCGTCGTGGTAGGAGGGAATCCTGCCGATCTCGCTGCATACGCTCCCATCATCTGTTGCTGTTGCTGCTGTTGGGCCGCAGCCCATGCCGCGCCACCCATCATTGGGGGGAATGCTGCTCCGTTGGGATAAAACATCGGCTGCTGCTGCTGCTGCTGCTGCTGCTGCGGGCCATACATTTGTTGCTGTGGATGCGGATAGTACTGCGCTCCGAAGCTGGGTGAAGTTTGACCTGCACTGTTACCGCTACTGGCGGTTGTCGGGGTGACAGGGGGTGGAGGAGCCATCATCATTGACAACATCGGTTGGCTCCCCGCACCTGTCGCTGCACCTTGACCTGCTGCTCCTCCCGTGGGCGAAGACTCTAGCAACGACGCCGAGCTTTGTGTTCTCTTGTGCGAGGATCTCTGCCTTTCCCGACTCGACTTGCCCGCCTCACCACCCTGCTGGACCGCCGCAGAAGGGGAAGGCTGCGGCTGCATAAAAGCAGCCAGCGGAGGACCGCCACTAATCGGAATAACACCATTCCCGTTCGCTCCCGCGCCCAGATTACTACCTGCAGCACCACCAAAGGCACTAGCCGCCCGCCCGTAGTACTGCTGCTGATGACGCTGAAGCATCATCTGGTAGTGCGCCTGTTGAGCCAGCATGGGGTTGGTCATCATGGCCATGTAGTTGCGCATGTACTGTTCTTGCATTTCTGCCTGACCTTGGGCGACATTGAGCATTGATAGATGTTGGGAGCTTAGATCAGTGTTGTTGGTAAAAGCGGGATAGTCGTTGGCGACGGCGGCGGGGGTGGTGGATGCTGGACGGGGAATAGGAGGTGACGAAGTTGCGGGTTGGAGCTGTGGTGGGGGGCTGGCAAGGGAGCTGCGGGAGGAAGTGGTGATCGCGGGGGAGGCGGTACGTGCGGCAGGGGAGAGGGTCGAGGATCGCACAGAGAGAGAAGGGTCCGCACTTCCAGCGCCGACCCCCGAGGAGAACGAAGAAGCACGCATGCTCGACGGCGACGGTAAGGGTTTTTCACCAATGGCTGGAGTTGAGGGCGACGACACGCTGGTTACACCAGGCTGCACTGTCAAAGAGGCACTGCGAGGCGCAACACCACTAGGCGGCGAGTTGGTGCTCGCAATCGTAGGCAGCTGAGAGCCTCTTCCGTGGTCGGTACTGCGGCGAACTCGGCCAGCCTGTGCAAAAGTGCTCGGAAAGCCATCAGCAGGAGACTGCAAGGTGGGCGAAGTGGACTCGGCAGCTGCAGAGAGTGAGCGTCGGTGATCGTTCCATGCCGCTTGCTGTGCTTGCTGAGGCTGATTCTCGATCTCTCCAATCACATCGATGAGCGTCCGCCTCCTGCCCGGACCTTCAGGATACTTGGCCAGCACACGAGCTGAATCAAATCCATGACCTCGATTCGCGTTGACAGGCGAAGGACCATCAGCTTCAGGGAGTGGCTTTTCGGTGTTCGCAGCTGGACTCTGCTGATCCAAAGTAGCATTCGACCCACCAAAGAGACCAGACAACGTTCCAGCGGCAGCAGCCCTCACCGCAGCCAGCTGCTCGGTATACGTCAGCGGTGAGCCTGATGGCCTGGAAGCAGGGAAGCTTCCATTTGTAGTAGCCGTGTCGATCTGAATGCGAGGTTGATCCAGCGACTTGCCTCTGCGACCTGAATCCTCGGAAGACACCGAGGATCGCTTGACATTGGGCAGTACGATTGGCGGGTAGAGCTCGCTACTAGAACCTGCTCGTGAATTTGCAGGTCTTGGTTCTGAAACGAAAAGTTTGCCGAGCTTGGCTCCAACACGATCGATGGAGGATGTGACCCTCTGCACTGCCTTTTGGATGTCATCCGTGACCTGATCCAGCGTCTTGCTCGCATCGATGGTGACCCATCTTCCACCGTGAGCCTTGACATCTTGACTGACACGGCTGAAAGCATCGCGCACTTTGGCTTGGAAATCGAGCTTCTCGTACCTCTCCTCGCCGTATCCACCCCTAGCTGCGGCGGTCTGGGCATCAAGATCGAGGAACATTGTCAAGTCCGGCAGCGGCAGCCCAACATCAGGGTTGCGACACCAGTCGTAAGACAGACCTTTAGCCACCGAATATGCAATACCCGAAAAAGCGTAGCGATCACAGACAATGCTCTCGCCAGCCTCGAGCGTCTTTTTGATTGAAGCGACGCATTCCCAGCGATTCGCAGAGAAGAGTAGGTGGATGGCTTGATCGTCGAGGTCGCTGGTCTGCGCAAGATAGGAGTTGATCATCTGGCCGATGGCGGTGGTTCTCTCCGGGAATTTGATAGCCTTAGCCTGAAGATGCTCAGCGAGCCTCTCGACCTGCGTACTCTTTCCAGCGCGATCAAGACCCTCTACGACAATGAAGAAGCCGCGCTTCTTGCGCTGTGTGTCGTCATTGAGGTTCAAAGCTGAAGCGGGGGCTAGAAGGGAGACCGGGTCTGCGCTCTTGCGTCGGTCGGCATCGGAGGCACGGTAGGTGCGTGGATGAGTCTGAGCAAGCACAGCTTCCATAGCAGCTAAATCTTGTGAAGGAGTTCTGGACCTCGGCGGCCTAACGAAGCCGGAACCACCCTGCACTGCGTCGATGGTAGGAATAGTACCACTTTCACTCCTCTGCCTCGAAGCTTGGCGGAACTTGGCAGCCGAGATACTTGCAGGCTTTGCATTGGGTGCGGGGCTGGTAGATTGTGCGCGACCCATGTCGGGGAACTTGGGTCTTTCTGAAGTAACAGCAGTAGTGTTGGCGTTGTCGTCAATAAAGCGTGGTTCGGGTAGCTCTTCGCCAGGGGTCACGTATTCGTCAACGGAAATGATGCTCTGTACTCTGGAATGAGTGTGTGCACCCGGTTCGTCGGCGGCTGTCGAGACATCGCTGGTGGAGCGCACGTTGCGGAACGAGTGAAGGCTGAAGCTGCTGTTGATGTTGGCAGCGTCCATGTTGGGGCTAGTTGAGGGAGAATGGGCGCGCGAGTTGGAGTTGGATACAGAGCCAAGGTTGAGGTAAGGGTCGGACGTTCTGCGGCCAGTAGCTGCGGAGAGATTGCTGCTGTATCTTCGGGTCTTTGTGGTGGATGGCGGATATTGCGAGCGGGAAGTGAGGCTTTCTTGGGTCTGTATGGAAGGCTCTTTTGGAATGTTCAAGGGTGCAAGCTGAGAGGTTGACTCTGGATGCGGGGCAGACAAGGATATTCTAGGAGCTGGTTCCGGGACCTCGGAAGCATTGTGTACTGAAAGACGGCTGGTAGGTCTGTGCACCTCGAGCTGAGGAGAAGGCTGATGGGTGGCAGAGTGGAAGGAGGTTGTGCTGCGATTGGGGGGTTTGCGAACGACCTCGAAAGAAGGCGGTGGCTTTTTGGAGGGTTTGAATGCGTCCAAGAGCCTGGATGTTCTCTTAGAGGGCTTGCTGTCTGTAGAAGCATCGGCTTGGTCAGCACCGGTAGAGGATCGTGATTGTCTGCTGGACTGACCAAACGCTTTCAAGCGAGAAAAGGTACCGGTGGAAGGAATGGCTTCGGATCGTGGAGGAGTGTCTGGGTCCTGTTTGCGGAGTGATAATGTGGAAGGGAAGTTTTTGATCCTGATGAGGTCAGTGGAGAGTTTTCTTCGTGGGCTGCGATCAGCGTCGGCGTCGATGGGAGCCTGACCGGAAGGCTTTCTTGAGCTCGACATGATTTGTTACAGATGACCGAGACAGCCGGCCGTGGAAGGTGCAAGCGTGTGCCGGTGTCCTGCGCGTGGAATGAGGAGAGGCGATGTAGCCCTTTCAGTATTCGAAAGCCATTTTGCTGTAAGAGCGAGACTTCGGAGAAGGGAGTTGTGGAGGGTGGATAGGATAGGATGGTGGTGAGACTAGAAATGCTGAGCCATGAATGACGCTGGCGGTCGGTTCGGATCGTTTGCCGAGAGTCGAGAGAGAGGGTGTGTGTGTGTGAGAGACTTTGGGGCAAATGAAATGGTATTTCGTTTAATCCATCACATTTTCAGGGTCTCTTCTCTCTCCGCTCGCAGCGAGCGCGTGTGCTTCTCTCTCTCTCTCTCTCTCTCTCTCTGTTTCTGTTGTGCTGCAACTGCCGAGACGCGTTTGTGTGCTTGAGCTTGAGCTTGTGCTTGTGCTTGTGCTTGTGCTCGTGTGCCTGTCCCGTGTGGTGCACCGCCAAGAAAGTCTTTTGTGGAGAAAGGCGATCCGTGCGAGAAACAAAAACTGCATTTGGTTGCTTCCAAAAAAGTGGAGTCGTACATGGATGGTCTCATACAACGCTCATACTCTGAGCACTGCTTTCTTCCTGCTCACCATCGGCTTTGTTCTTGTCGAGCACGAGAAAACAAGGAAGCAAGCGTGTACACCATGCCTCCTGTAAAATCAGAGCCCAACGTCAAGAGTGAGAATGGGCGAGCCAACGCAGCAGCAGCATCACAAAGAGCCCGTCCCGCCATTGGCAATCCTCGATCCAGTCTCAAAGCCGAAGAGGACAAGAAGGATCTCCCACCTCCTCCACCTACCACATATCGAGACATCCCCCTCTTATCCACCAACTGTGGACAATGGCTTACCCATCTCATGAAGTTTGCGCATCACACTCGAGTCGACCCCAACGACACGACTCAATTTATCCCCCCTCTCAAGCTCAACAGAAAGAATCCACCTCGGCTCAAGCTTCCCCGCCCCAACCCGGGAGATCCCATCACCGACAAATACAACAGACCCATGATGGGCAAAGACGGTCAACCGCTCACCTGGCCTGGTCCCGATGACGATTTGCAGCGCATCGAAGAGGTGATCAGGAAGGAGGTCGCCGCCAAAGGTCCCGGTGCCGATCAGAATCTCATCGCTCCTGGTGGAAGTGCTCGTCCGCCCAAGAGCAAGCTCTTCAAGAAGAAGGTCAGAGAGATCCACAAGGCTGCTGATAGTGCCAGAAAGACGATGAAGGAAGAACACTTCCCATGGGTGCTTGAAGATTTTGAAACCTCGGAAGAATGGGAGAGCATCCGCACTCCCATCCCCACCGGTGCCCGCGCTTTGCAGGACCACATTGATGAGCTCAAAGCCAAGAAGAACGGTGTTGGCAGCAGCAGCAGCAACAACAACACCGATGCCAACGGCGATGTCAAGATGCAAGACTCCAAACCCGCCATCAAGGGTGAAGATGGTATCAAGCAAGAGACAGGCACCTCCGCCTCTTCATCCTCATCCACATCACACGCACCGTGGATTGGCAAGCTCGAAGGTGATTCCAGCTCCGAGGCATCTTCGCTCCACGTCCTCTTCGTATTCGACGAGCGCGACGCAGGAGGATTCAAAGTGGTCCCCGTCTCGCGCATGTACAAATTCCTGCAAAAACCCAAACACTCGACAATGACCAACGAGCAAGTCGAGCAAGAATATCAAAAGTACCAAAAGACCAAGGAGATGGATCGTTGGGCTTTGCGCAACAAGCCCATCGCTGCCGGCTCGTCTTCGGTGACTAAACAGGAAGACAGTGCGGCTTGGCGCAACTGGCCGCAGGTGAATCAGCTTTCGCTGCCGACTGGTATGTCGTTTGGCGCCGGTCGAAGACGAAACCTTATGGCAGTGCATGGCGGGGAGCTGTTGAGAGGCGAAGATGACGACGATGGCAATGCTGGCCGTAGGAGGAAGAGGGAAGACAGTCCAGGTGCAGGATATGACGAGCTCGACTACGAGGAAGAATTCGCCGATGACGAGGAGATACACGACCCCGAAGCTGACGTTGTAGACGACGAGGAGGCCAAGGAACTCGAAGAGCGACTCAAGCGCGAGATGGCCCGTGCCAACAATATGGGTGATGACGACGAAGCAGCTGATGAAGCGAGCGCACCAGAAGACGAGGATCAGATTTTGACAGGAAGCGGTAAACAGATGATGAAGATCATGCGAGCTTTGGCTAAGCGCGAAGGTAACGAAGCGTATGAAAAGGACGATGATGGCCGTAACCCGTATGCGACGGATGATTCGGATGAGGACGAGGAAGAGTCGTACGTAGCCAATCCTGAAAAGGCCATTCAGCTTGCACGCGAAGAGAGGGAGAAGAAGGAGAAGGAAGCAGCCAAGACCAAAGGCAAGTCTACCGGCACCCCTGGCACCGGGTCGGGATCCAACACCCCCACCGATCGCGTCGAGAAGAAGCCTGTCGTTCTTGGTGGTAGTCAAACGCAGCAACAATCGCGCCCGGGAGCAGGACATGCCAGTCTCGCCCAGCGTGCTACAAGTCCTACAAGGGGAGCTTCCAAGATCGGAAGCAAGCAGGTCAGTCGATCTTCGAGTCCTAGTTTGGCGAGAAGTGTTAGTCCTGGTCGAGCCGAATCTCCTCCTCTCCCTTCTGAGACTTCCAACTCTGCTGGTATTGGAGGTTCGTCCGGTTTAAAACGACGAGCAGATTCGCCCGCCACGCTGGTCACACCTTCTTCCTCATCTTCCACTGCTGCCACCAGTGTCAACCGTCCGGAAGCAAAACGAGCCAAGACAGGTGCAACTTCCTCCCGTGCCGCCTCCCCAGGCACCTCGTCACCTCCGGCTTCCAAACGAGGCTCACGTGCAGGAAGTCCAACTGCTGCTCCTCGTACTCCCGCAAACGCAGTCGAGGCCGAAATCATCCAATTGATTCGAGAAGGCAAAATCGCAAATACCAGCGAACTCGTTCAACACTTTAGGAAGAGATTGAAGAGCGAACCTCACATTAAGGATCAACTCAGTGCCGCGGTGAGAAAGGTCGCGGTGATGGACAAGTCTACCAATCGGTTAAAGCTCAAAGATGGATTCTAAGAGCTGCAGCTTGTAGAGCCAAGAAAAAGGGAGAGCGAAGCAGGTTGGATTTGTTGATTAGGGATGAAGTTTGGCTTTTCACTGTGTTGCAAGTGTTATATTAGGTTTTCAAATCTTGCTATTGTTTCTTTTGATGCAGGTTCAGAGTGATGGTTTTTGACTTTTGAGGAGCAAAATTTTGTGTGGTGATATGAGTAAAGTGAGCAGACGATTGAGGGAGGGGGTTTTGTTGAGTTAGTAGCGTTGATTTGCTAGGGCGTAAGCGAGGGGGTTTAAAAATTTGATGCGTGATACGAAATGTGTAAAGTAGAGCTGATAAGGGGTAGTTTTTGAGATGGATATGAATGTGAGCAGATTGGGTGATGGGTGTGTTTTCAAGCTGACTATTTAGCGGGTGTATAGGGAGATTTGGTGTCAAAACTTTTTTTATATATATGATGATAGTGTTTTGGGTGAGGATAAGAGGTGGTTTTTCTGTTGTGGTGTCTTTTGACGATAAAGGACGACGAGGGGGGAAGGGGCCGGGTTGAGTGAAATTTGCACCTGCCATAGTGTATAAGTGTTTGAGATCTGACCCAATGCTCGAGATACAGTAATTTGGTCTTGAAAACTTTGTATATGAGGTAATATTTGTTGTTTTGACGAAGATGGTACGGTTGATTGATTGGGATGGGGAGGATGGTCGAGTCAAATGTACACGCAAGGCGATTGGCAGGAGGTTTTACAATGAATTTAAGCCTTTCATACAGTACTTAAACCTTGAGCGAGGCAATCAAGAACAAATTGGACCCATCTACGCAGTGTAAAAGAGAAAGAGAACTATAAGTGGATTGCTGTCATACTGTAACTCCGTATCAGGGCTATACATTGCTCATGAGGCGACAATCTTTTCACGTTTCACTTGCTCTTCTTAAAGTCCAGAGAAGTGTAAAGTCCATTGTTTTTGCGGGGCTAAAAAAGGGACGATCTTTTTCCTTTTACGTTGTCTCTACGTAACTTCAACATGCGCAGAGGCATCATCAAGGTGCAACGACGATGACGATGTTAATGACAATGACCTAAGAGTTGGTTGTGTGCTGGCAGATCGCTGGGCTAGTGGTGGAGGTGGAGCTGCGCGCGGGAATGCCCAATTGGCGTATTGTCGCATTGGGAGTCGAGGCTGGAGGAGCAGAGATTTTGGTTAAAGATGGTTTGTCTGGACCACGTTAAATACGCTTGAATACGCTTACGCTCGTCAATGATGGTGAGGGCCGTATGCCGTAAGGACCGTCACGACCTACCACTTGATCACACAGAACTTGCACAGCCGCCAGAAGAAGACTTTTGAGAACGAAACAAAAAGTAGTGTCCATTAAGAGAATTGCAAACAAAAAGGAGTGAGAACTGAGAACTAAGTGTTAAAAAAAATGAAAGACCGAAGGACTTGGGGAATGTCCTGCACGTAACTTCACAGCGAAGTTTGCTGGTTGCATGTGCATTGAATCAAGACTCTGACAGAACCTGTTCGATCTCTGCATTGATGAAAGCTTTCTTGGACTCGATCGAGGTAGCGTACTTCTGTTCGAGTTTGGCACGCAACTGTTTCTTGGTGATTGTGGTAAGGTCTGATTCGGCGATGAGGCTGCGAATGTCGAGTTTGATCTGGCTGTCGGATGGCAGACCGCCTGTTGTCGCAGCGGTACCAGCTCCAATGTCACGAGGAGGGCTCTGACTGCCACCACTGCCCGACATGCGTGGTTGTTGCATTTGTTGCTGTTGCTGTTGTGGATCGACAAAGCCACCAAAGCCAAGTTGCGAACCGCCGTATACCGACTGAGTAGCTTGTTGAGGATAGCCGTACATGCTGGCCGTGGTGTTGAAAGGCTGAGGCATGAAACCGCTACCACCGGTGGGCATGCCGTAGGTCGAACTGGGAGGCAAGCCGTACATCGACATGGCCTGTCCACCGTATGCGCCCTGCATACCACCCAAGCTGTACGTCGACTGACGAGCAGGATCTTGCGGGAAATAACCACCAATCTGAGAACCAGGGCCAGTGGCGTATCCACCAAATTGCGAAGGTGTTCCACCAAACGAAGGCGAGGGGCTGTGTCCAAAGCTTCCATTGTTGGGCAACATGGGCTGTCCGTAGAGACTTGGCGCGTACTGCGATCCGGCTCGCGATCCAAGCGACTTGTTCTCCGCTCGAGCAGCCTCGATGATCGATCCGATAGATCGCGCCGAGTTGCGCTCCCACAGCTCGTTCTCGTAGTCGGTCCATGTCTGCAGAGGGATCTCGCTCGGGTCAAAGGTGCCTTCTTCGTGGACAACCACCTTCTGACCCTTTTCGCCCATGACGACACGCGTGTTACCCCACGAGAAGTCATCCATGTGCCAGAAAGAGTACAACGGCAGGAAGAGCGACCAGATCGGAATACCAATGATGTAGACAACCATCCAGCCAATCATCTCAAACTTGCGGTTGAGCAAGAAGATGATGGCCTGGCAACCGTAGATAGCAGCCAGCATAATGATAGCCGTCAGCGGGATGGTACCGTTCTGTGTAGCTACCAGCACGATCAAGTAGACTATGTACGCCACCGTAACGGGAGCAATGACGGTCGACAGCAAATCGATAAAGACGACGAAACGCATCGAGAAGAGACAGAAACCGCAAAGACCAGGGGTAAAGATGAGCTCGACCAGATTGTGTACGGTCGAGTTGATCCATCGTCGACGTTGTGAGAGCAGCACCTTCCAGTCGTCGGGAGCAACGGTCCAAGCCTTGCAGTCACGGACAAAGATGGTCTTGTACTTGCCAAAGTGCTTGAGCACCAACGTCGTCAGATATCGATCCTCACCGAGGTGGAGCAGATTCTTGGTGTGCAGCGTGTCGACGCGGTTCTCGGCGTAGTCCTCGACAATGGCCGAAGCAATGAACAGAGGTCGGTGGGTGTCGGGAGTGCGGATTCGGAACATGGAGAAACAACCGGGCAGACAGGTGACGGATCCGAACAGAGACTCGAACGCCTTGGCCAGGTAATGCGAAATGTAGTACTCGTAGACCTGAAGCATGGTGATGATGCTCGCTTTGGCGTTCGACAGCGCTGTCTCACCACAAAGACCGATGACCTTCTTGTCGCGAATAAATGCCGAGATGAAGCGGTTGAGCGACATGGCCTCGACCTCGGTATCGGCATCGACCTGTAGGATGTACTCGTAGAAGCTTGGGTTGACTCCAATGACGTTCTTGATCTGGTGGTAGATCTCGAGCTCCATCGGGTTCATGGGCAAACCAAAGTGCACCTTGTTGAGGAAGCGCATGAGAACCAGCTGGGAGTCACGCTTACCACGGTTACCGGGTCGAGAGCGCTCCGAGGGCTTACCACATTTGACAACGACAATGTAGGGAACAACGTGACCGTGGTGCTCGTAAAGACCGCTGTAGATCTTGGCCATGTTGTGCTGCTTGCTGCCTTCGCCGAGCGAAAGGAAGCTGAGCGCCTCTGGCTCCAAGTTGGGGTCGGCGCCAAGAATGTCGAGCACGATACGAGGAGTTGGACGATCGTTGCCGGAACCGACGATCATACCGTCACAAATGATGAAGAGCAACTTGCGCTTGTCGTCGTACTTGAGAGCAGCCAGCGAGTTGATCGTCTTGCGCATCGATTCTTCGCCTTCCGTGTAACAAGGGACCTGGCAGATGACAAACTTGTCGTGATCCTCTGGCTTTCGGGCACGACCGAACTGAAGAGCAGCGAGGAATTTGAAACCGAGAATGGCAACCATGAAGAGCGACAACGCCAAGAGAATGTACTGCGAGAAACGGCACTGCGGCGAATTACGGTGATCAACCTTGCCGATGAAGTACAGGTTTCGCAGGCATACTCGTTGGCGGTCGAGAACGTCCTGGTCCAGAGGCAGGCTGTCGAGCTGCTTAGTGATGTCCTTACCCGGGTTCTGGGCGATGAGGCTAATGATGGCGTCGCTCATAAACTTGCGGTTGGTATTGGCAGGGGCCTGGAAGCCGTCAGGCGCCTTGAGCACACCCTGGTTGCCCTGCTTGATGTAATCCGTCACGTCATAGATGTCACCGCGATAGATAGCCACGCTTCGTCCTTCACCAAGAATGTCGCGGATACCATCGCCAGTGTAGCCCATGAAACCGACACGGTAGTTGGAACGCAAAAGCCACATGGTCTCGTAGTACCAGTCGGGTCGCGGATCGTCCACATGATAGGATCGAAAGTCGTGGTACTGAGCATTCTTGTCGGTCGAATTTTCGTTGGAAAGCTGGACCCAAGGGCTGACATTGCCATCGACACCGTTGCAGAGCGCATTGACCTGGACAGGGAAGATCGGAGTGGCATCTTCTCCGGCGTAGGCAAGAATCGAGTTGGCTGGTACGACAGGAACGACACCCCGATGGCTGCGAACGAGGTTGCTGAGGTCGAAGACTTCACCGCGGATGGACGTAAAGGATGAATCACCTTTGTGTGTGGCGAATTCGGTCGGGCTGTAGACGTGCTGTTTCGGGCAGATGAGGTTTCCGAGGACGACAATGACAAAGACGGCGCAACCGCAGATGAACCAGATGATGAGGTTGATGGCGAGCTTCTCACGCCATGCCATTCGAATATCGGGTCTCTTGAACGAACGGAAGCGCTTGAGGATGAAGGAAGGAATCCAGAAGGTGACGGCCCAAGTGAAGGCGACCCACTTTCGACGGGTCGCGGTCACACCGACCTCTTCGGCCACTTCGCCCAGCGGCTCTTCGGTAAATGCAGCGGTACCTGCCTTTTCGTTGAGACCGTTCTTGCCCATGTCGGCGAACATGTTGCGAGAAGGAGCATACGCCTCGGATCCGATGACCGAGGCAGCACCGCTGAGTCCTCCACCGTAGCTGCGCCTGGGAAGTGTACCAGAGACGCCCGAGTATTCACTCTTGACTTCCTCGAGTCCATCATCGTTTTCGGCAGCACCTCCACCAACCAGAGGAAGGGCAACCGAAGAACGCTCCTTGAAAGGATCGCCGTAAGCACCAACAAAGTCGTTGCTGCGGCTGCGAGTGTAGTCGTCAGCCAGCACAGCGACGGGCGAGAAAGGATCCGACTCACCACGTGCGGCTGCGTCGGCATCAAGCAGAGCTCGCCTCTCGTTGTTCTTGACTTCCTCTGGATCAGCAGCGCGCAGCTCATCTTCGAGCTCACGGAATGCACCGTGAGACAGGAAGACCTTGACACGACCCGAGGCAACTTCTTCGTCGGACCACGACATGACCTCTCGTGCGGCCGAGAACTTTTGCTTTGCCTCGCCAGAGACAGCACCACGCATCTGTATGGCCTCGAGAGAAGGAATGTCGGCGTATCGCTGGCAGAACTCCTCGTAGGTCATGCTGACACTGTACTCGTTGAGAAGCTTGCGCGACATCTCGGAAAGGCCAAGAGTGGTGATCTGCTGCTTGACAACTCGAGCTTCAAACTGGTTGGGTAGCTGGTTATCGTTAGGTCGGATGCAAAGGGTGAACCAGGTCTTGGTCTCCTCGAGCGTCTCCAACAAGAGGTCCAAGGCGCCACGGAAATCGCCTGCAACGCATCGAACACCATTCTTCTTGGAAGTCGAAGCGTCAGCGTCTGCAGCATCGTCATCCGAGTCATCATCGTCGTTGTTGCCCTTCTTGACCGTGTTGCTTCGCTTGACGGTACCAGCACGGTTGGGTCGGCGTGTGGATGGCGCACGCATGGGCCGGACAGACTGCTGGGCCGCAACGATGGTCTGTTCGTTCTTGGGATGCGACTGCGTTTTGAGCACTTTGGTGTTGAAGATGCCACGGATGAAGGGAATGGTGGAGCCGGGAGTGGGGTTGGGGTCTCCACCGAGCTTGCCGGACTCTTGCTGGCTGCCTCGAAGCAGCGAGACAAAGTCTGGACTGACGACCTCGCTGTTCTTTTCGAGGAGGTTCTCGCTGGTGTAGGTAACGGCGCTATTGAAGTGGCTGATGGTGAAGCTCGAGAATCCGCTGCGGTCGGCGGGACCGACCTTGAAGGATGGGTGGTTGCCCCATCGCTTGCCAAAGGCTTCGATCATGGTCTGGTCGCTCTTCTTGGGCATCCTTCGAGCCTGGTCGTCCATGATGTGAATCAGACCACCGGGCTGGTTGGTCATAAGACGGAGCGTCTCTGCATTGTCAAAGTAAGGGATCTCGGGCGACAGGTGATTGATGCCCTCATCGGCGAATTCGTCGCGTCGCTTCTCGAAGACGCTTCGGAGCATGAAGCGGTGCAAGTTCTCGCAAGCAAAGTTGATGCAAAACTGATCGAGCGAGTTGCCTCTGGACAGGTTCTGGAAACCTGGCAGGTCGAGAAGGCCGATGAAGGTGTCAAAGTCGTCGCGGCAGAGCTTCTCGTTCAAGCTTTCGTTGACCCAAGCAAAGAGAATCGAGTAGAGCGACTTGGCGAGATCATCACGGTGGTCGGATGCGCCATCGGCATCGAGAAGGATGGTGCAGACCTCGTTGCGGATCATCTTTGTCTTGTAGGTGAGTGCCTCTTCGAGCGACTTGGCGGGGATGCCAAGGTATTCAGCGACCTTGTCGAGGACCTCTGGATTGCGGACCGTGGCGGAATCCTGAGTGCGTTGTCGGTCATAGTGGAATTCAATGTTGCCAAGGTGGAGGATAGCAGCAAGAACCTGGCAGATGGAAGCAACATGACGCTTGGAGAAGCCGACATTCTTGAAAGCTTGCTTGAGCCTGTTGAACTTTGCGGCATCTTCGCTGTCCCTGTTGCGAGCGCCCTGGCCGAGGTATCGGAAGTGAGCAGCATCGTGAATGCCAAGGTACTCCTTCTCCTCTTCTGAGGCACCAGCAACCATGTAATGGAAGATGTGGAAGTTGCGTTCGCTGGACGCGGCACTGACGACGCGGTTCTTTTCGAGGTAGTAGTCGAGCGTCTTGGCACCGACGAGCTTGCCCGAGTCGGAGAACTGAAGTTCGGTGTACTTGCCAAAGCGAGAAGCATTGCTGTTTTCGAGAGTGCGAGAGTTTCCAAGAGCTTCGAGAATGTACTCTGCCGATGGGACCTGGACACCGAGCTTGGAGCCCTTCTTGCCCGGAGCTGCTACGCTGAGGTCGATGAGAGCTCGAATGGCGAGACGACGGACTTCGCTCTTTCCGCTCGAGGTATCACCGCTGTTGTAGGCACGTTGATCAGAGCAAGGAAGAAGGGATAAAAGGGGAGTCAGTGAATGTTTGAGAATGCATATTTGAAGATGGTGCCAAAGTAACTTACGCCATGAGCAAGCTCTGATCTTGACCAGTACGACGCATGTAAAAGTAAGCATTGCAAGCCTGACCAAAGATGTGTGGTGGCAGAGCAGCGCCACGAAGCTGCTTGTTGGTCTCGCGGTACTCTCTTGTGTATTCGCGGAGGGTGTCATCGCTGTTGCGGTTTCCAGACGAGGCATATGGGTTGACCGAAACGAGGATTGAGTCGGAGAGGGCGGTGTAGGGGAGACCAGAGTAGAATCTATCGCGGAGAACTGAGAAGATGGTGTCGGGGGTGATGTTGGCGAGCTGGGAGAGCTTGGCCCCATCCTCGGGTGCTAGATTGGCTGCCGACATGATTGTGCGAAGGTGTAGAGGGGCTGACCACGGCCAAGTGCAGACTCGCTGCGGCCGTTGATCAGAAGACTGCTAAGGGTTGAGCTTCCGGACGGAATAGAGGTGGTAGCAGAAAGAAGTCCTGTCGGAGACGAGATCGGAGGAGTCCAGCTGAGATGTGACAGCGACCGAGGAAGGTATGCTCAAACAGCAACAGCGTTGGGTCAGAGGTCGAACTCCAAGGTGTAGAGTGAGGTGCGATGAACGTTGAACTGAGGCGCGAGTGGAATGTCTGTTCCCTCGTCCAGTGAAATGGTAGGGTCGACACCAGGAGGTTAGGAAGGGTGTGGTTGGGTTGTGGTGTCGAAGAGATCGACTGCAGTGAGCAGGCGGAAGACAGAGGGAGGAAAGAGGAGAGGGGCGGTGATCGCTGCTGGAAGGCGGGCAGGTGGAATGTGGGCGGAAGGGTAAGGATGGAAAGCAACACGAGATGAAGATGCGATCTGAGCGAGAGCAAGAGGGATGGTGCTAGCCAATCCAATGGAATCTGCGAGGAGCACAAGCAGGAAAGACAAAGAGTAGGAGAGGATCAGATCGAACGGAGCAGTCAAGCGAGACCAAAGGAAAGGCGAGGCGAGGCGAGGCGAGGAGGACAAGCCAGGCGAGCAGGAATGAGAAATTGCCCTTTTTTTGTTTTCTTTTTCTTTTCTTGTCAGCACAGCACAGAATAGCATAGCACAGAACGGGCTTTGGTCATTTTTAGGGGGAGAGGGGAGGAGCACAAACCCTTTAATGTGAAATTTCAATAATGCGTGAGTTGCGTGCATTTTTTGGTGAAATTTCAGAGTCAAGACCACCTCGATGTCGGCAACCTTTTCTGTCGCTTGGCGTCAAAATTCTACACATACGCATCTTTCAGCGGGCGTAGACGTTGCAATTCAATCGCACACACACGGCCAGCAAGTGGCACACTCACACACATTTCATAAGCTCGCTTCCTCCTAAGCACCTCAGCCCCTTTTTCTTCCCTACTTGAATGCTCTCATCGGCTTTCAAGTTCGACGCTCTGACTACTGAAAGCATCTTTACTAAGTACATATATGCTTTCTTGCAACTGTATATGGGTGAAGTTGGAGCACGAGAAAGACGAAATGGTCGTACAATGTGTGAAAAGTTAAAGAAAAAAAAAGGTCAATGATTTCAAGTTTGATCTTGCCAGCATTCTACAGGGTCTGAGCGCACACAAGTGTTGGACTCAGGTTGTAATCTATGCTAGAAGTCGAAACTCGTGGAATGCGAATTTCTGAAATGGAGAGAGGTGAGGAAAGGTTTCAATCAGCAAGGGTCTTCAGAGACACACACACAGGCGAGCTGCCAGCGCGTCAAAAGAAACGTAAACCCCTCTGAAATCGCCGGAGTTCCTCGTGCAGCGGCAAGTACTGTACTGTACTGTACAGTAGTTAAGTTGAGGCGGTTCTCTCTCCTCTTAGGCCCTGTGTTGGCGCATCGAGCTGTTGCTTTCTTTGACCCTCAGAATAACAGGTTGAGCCGGTGGTCCATTGTCTATTCACGTTTGAGATGTCGATGATCCATAGCTACTATACAAACCAAGATGAATGCAACAGTGTATAGTCACTGGTTGTGGTTGTCGGACAGTGAATTCCGGGGATGGCTGATGGAGGGGCGAGATGGGCGTGCATTTCGCAGTTTTGCAAGATCCAAAACGCGCGCGCTGCCAAACTTTCGAGTGGAAATCGATCAAAATGCGCCGCCCATCTGTCCAAAATGCTCCTTCCGATCGGAAGCTCCCCTGTCCTCTTCTTGTTCTGCTATATGGGCTAGCTCGATTGACACATTCACGATCCGCCAATCTTGGCTTCTTCTCATTTTTGGTCATTGAGCGCGACAGCAGCGAGATCGTCAAAGTTGCCGCAAAGCCGAATCACCAAAGAAAGCCTGGCTAGAATGTAACGGTGAGCTTGGCGAGAACCATGGATTTCCATCGTCTCCAAATTTCTACACGGCGGAGAAGCAAAAGCGCATGCAGTCACGCTGTCATCTTGCACACCAGATGAAGCTCCGAAATTTTTGAAGCTGAATGTTACATCATTTACGACTCACAAACGGGCACTGGAAAATCCAACTTGCCATCGATCCGCATATTAGCTCGATAGACCCAATTCTAGATCATACTGTCTCTCAGTCAACCATGTAAAGCTGGCGTCAAAGCTATCAGTTGCGTCGCATCGAACCGTTACACCGTATCAAAGATGGTTAAAAAAAAAAAAAAATACAAAAAAAAATACAAAAGATCGCAGATTCAATCAGAAGATAAGGTCAAAGCAACGACGAAACCTACGACGAGGGTTTTACTCCACCAGCTCCAATTCTCGCCCCGGCAGCCTTGTTCAACCTTGGCTGGATGGACGGCTGCTTCAGACTGGCGAGTGTAAAGCTGAGCGAGTGGCGTTTGTGGCCCGGTACGGTGGCAAAGTCTGTTGGTGGGCGGGGCTGTACTCTGTTTTCCTTTCCAGTCGCATCGTCTACGTTTGGCAAAGGCTTGGTGAGGGTGCGAGGTGAAGGTGATGGGGCTGGAGAGGATGAGGCGGTGGAAAGAGATGGGCGGGTGCGGGCGAGGGATGCGCGATTCTGGCGAGGGGCGAGAGATGGTGCGGCCAGAGAAGGGATGCTAAGCGAGAGGCTGGCGCGCTTGTGGCCGGGTGTTTGAGCAAAGTCGATTGGCTTTCGTGGTTTCGCGTCTTCGGCAGGTTGAGAGGCTCCAGCGAGGCTAGAGGATCGCATGCGTCCAGCTGTGCTTGTAAATGCCGAGGGAGGAGGTCTAGCTGTACCGGCAGGGCCAGCTCTGGGAGAGGAAGCGACGGTGGTGGTGCCTTGAATGCGGCTCATGCTGGCCCTGTTCTGGCGCGGCGCTATAGATGGAGGGGCAGTGGAGGCGATGCTTCCGACAAGAGACAGGCGCTTATGGCCTGGGGTGTTGGAAAAGTCGACTTCTTTGCGTGCTCTGGGCGTCACCCCGCTGCTTGGAGCTGAGCACGAAGGAAAAGTCTTAGAGGACGATGCCACTGAAGAGGGTCTGTTGTTTCCAGCGACCGAAGCTGGACGACGCAGTGCACTCGCTTCTCCGCCTACAGGGCCGCCTTGGCGTGCCACAGCAGCTTTGTTGAGACGTGGAGCGATGCTAGGGGCCTTGAGCGAGGCAAGCTGCTGCACTGGACGTTTTGCAACACCAGAAATCCCCACATTGGCGGAATTGACAGGCTTGGATGGGCTTGCAGTGCGTCGGGCGGGCGAGTCAAGCGAGACACCCATGCGCAACGCTGCTGCCTTGCTGAGCCGTGGTTCGATCGATGGTTTGCTCTTGACGGTGGTAGGAATGGCGCGTGCCTTGAAAGCATTGCCACCAGTTATATTTGTAGGTTGAGCCGATGCACGGCTTGGCGATCGGATCGATGGCACGGATGTGGCAGCAGTAGAGCCGGACGACAAAATTGAAGCCTGGCTGAATCCACTTCCGCCTTCGCTCGAAGACGCGGCGTGGACGATCTGCGGCACATCGCTAATTGAAAATGGCTCAAGCTGATGTGCTAGGACATCCGCATCTGCTTCGATCGTGTCGGTACTGCATTCTGGGAAGAGCAGCTCGATCTGCGTCTCGGCAGTAGCTTGATCAGGTGATACGTAAATTTCGTCTTCGCCATAAGTTTCCCATAATTCAGGTGCATATTCGCTGACGAAGAGCTCATGGATGCTTTCTGTCGGCGCATCCGAGCCGGTCTTGGGCTGAAGGACAAAGAAAAAGTTTTTTGTTGCGATGAACTTGAGTGCCCAACGAACCAGCGTTTCGGCTTCTCCTTGAGTCTCGATCTCGTGGGCCAAGAAAGATCGCAGCAGTCCATCATCCTCTGGTAGTGATAGTCGGAGCGAGCGTTCTGCCACAAGCTCGAACGGCGTTGATGTATTCGACACGAGCTTGTTGAGGATGGTGAGTCGATGATTGGTGGATGCTCGGTTCAGCAGTGCCACCACCAATCGATCGGGCCTGGATGAGGACGACATACTCGATAGCACAGCGCTAGGAAACAAAAGCGGATGATGGTCTAGGGGTGAGGTGGATGGATGGTTGGATGGATGGTTGGATGGATGGCGAACACTCACACAACCAAAAAAAAAAAAAAAAACGGGATTCTGTGGGCTCGCCGCTGCGCCTGTTTGAGAGAGGCAAAGAGACCTCATTTGGGATGCTCTTTCGAGTCGGAGCTCATCCGAGCTTGTCCCTCTCGAAATGAACCGCTTTTGCTGTTGCGCACAAGAGAGTCACACAAAAGCCTCAACCCTGGGACCACTTAGCCGAATACTCCAGTCACGCCACGCTCTGTCTGGCACACAAGGTGCACTTGTTGACTCGAGAGAACCTAGCCCAACACAAGTGCTGGAAGGGCCAAGCTCTGTTGTCTCGAAAAATCAAGGGTCCAAAACAGCACGACAGCAACACCAACACATGCTGCTGCAAGGCTGCATGCAGCTCTGGAGCCGTAGGCTGACAACCCCAATTTTTGACTGCGTCTCAGGCTCAGGCTCAGGCTCAGGCTCAGGCTCAGGCTCAGGCTCAGGCTCTGGTGCAGTGTACTGGAAAGTACTGTAAATTCACGCGTCCTCGACGCGAGAGAGTTGTGTTGGACTCGGAGCTGCATGTGGCTCGGCGTGCATTTTTCCTTCTTTTCCCCAGCCAAGACGCCACCGCACTGCAATGGACGGCACTCCCCTGTGGGAGTTCTGCTCAGGTGCCCTCTTCGAACGAAGTCTGTGCCCATCTATTGAAAGACCCCTCTCTTGGCATTATTTGCTGGCTGTCACATTGCGCTCGCAGTCGAGTATCTCCTGTCGGGTGCTATCGGAAAATCAAGTCACACTGTGGTCTCACCATGTTGTTAAAGAGATCATGACATTGTTGATACATATCTATGATGAGTTGGACAAAAGGACTGCGCCTTGACGGCTCATTTAGTCACGAGGTCAACGGATCAAAGGGTGAAAAATACGAGAGACTGGGATCGCTTTGGAGCTCTCAGACGACCTTGTGGCCGTTCTAGGGCTTCCAGTCAGCACGCTTCGAGTCCTTGACTTTGCTGTTCAACTGGTGCTTGTCCATCATGATCCAGTCCAAAGTCTGTGAGCTGCAGTCGATGCAATTGATAACGATCGGATCGTGTGCTTGTTGACCTGCTGGAACTCGAACCCTGTTACCTGCTTGAGTTACTTGAAAAACGCTTGCTTCCGTTTGTCAGCAACATTGTTCACGCAGTGGCGGTACATAGATTCGACAGTGGCAAGGTCTGTACCAGCGTTTTCGGCGTAGATCTTCCGATGCTTGGCGTGCTTGTAGTCGACTTGAAACCAAGCGCCAGGCTCAAGCATCACAGCCATTGCGTCTTCGGTGGGGCAGCACCGGCTGAGACAGTGGTGAGAGCGACGAAAGGGGTGGTGAGCTTCATCTTGAGATGTGATGAGAAAGAAATTCCCTTGAAATGGGAGGTGAGAAACGTACTTGACAGGGCCAAGTTACGAGGGGTACGATTCGATGGAATTTCTACTTTCCTCTCCCGTCGCTCAGATCTGACCTTCTGAAAGACTAGACCGGGTCCTCGAGCTCCTGCCAAATTGCATCACGAGAGAGCTGAGAACAACATCTGCAGGCGCACACCACATTTATAGCCGTCGCCTGGACTCCATTCCGTATTTACGGAAATGAGGCAGGGCCGCCATCGGAGAGTCGCCACTGGTGGAAATAAGGGCTTCTGAACCCGCACTTGCTGCATTTGTCAATGGAGGTAAGGTTGACATTGTTGACACACACTGGCCGTTGGTGGTGAAGCAAGGCCGTGAATGCTGTAGGATCGACTTGTGTCGACGCGTGCCAGTGGATGTTTCCGACTTGCACTCAGCCTTGTTGAATTGCAAACAAGAGATCCCACTTCGCGAGGGTCCTCTTCAAGAGAGGGTTCTTGGAAATGTCTCCTTTCAAAATTGCTCACAAAATATGACCGGACATGTCCTCTCACACCTACGAAATCAAGAAAAGCATGTTTTTTGTTTCCAGCCTTCACGTTCACACATGAATGAGGAAGAGGCATTGCAATTCATCAACGCAGCATTTGCCAAAGGGGAAGGCGAAGATGGGCAAGTTTCAAGTGGAGGAGGACTCGTTTGAACAAGATATTGAGGGAGCGCTAAAAAGTCGAGAGAACGTCTTGTGGTGACATCGATTTTTTGCTCGAGGAAGAGATACACGATGTATCTGTCTTTGCGAGATGCGGACACTACCTACGAGTCATGTTCGATACGAGTGTCCTCGTACATTTCGCACGAAATGTAGTCGGTGATCTTGGTCTCATAGTAGTTGCCGAGCATCGGCTCGGTGCAGTCGATGCAGTTGACACCGATACTCTCAGTGTCGAACTGCTGGAATTCGAACTGGTCGTTTCCGACAAAGGTTCTCTGGAACATCTCGTCCTTTTGATCGGGGAATGCGGCACGGCAAACGTGATACTTGGGCTTGGTGGTTCGCAAATCAGTACCCTTGGGAACAGAGTAGATTTTCCAAGAGTAGGCGTCCTTGCCTTGGAAGGATTCCCAAGAGACCGGCTTTTCGGCGCAAGCAAAGGCAGAGGGTGGAACCTCGATGCCAGCTACGACAGGGGCAAGGAGGACGAGGAGGGCAGCGAGCTTCATCTCTTTGGCTGTTTGTTGCTTTCTTGTGTGTTTTTGACGGTGGAGGATTGTTCGTCTGTTTGCTGCTCGAGTGTTGACCCTAAGTAGCCTAGACGATTTCAGCCAACTCAGTCACGGCTGCTTTGAGCGCGAAGTGCGATTCTTGAGGCAAATAATGTGGGACTGCAAGAGTAAAAGGCGGTGCTGTCTCACCACAGACCCACCACCCACATCAAGCGGGACACACTTTAATGAGGAAAGAGGGCCCAAGAGCCGTCAGCTTCCGTAAACTGTCCGAAGTGAGTCTTACTTACGCAAAACAAAGCGTCTCGACCCCCTTTTGGAAGAACGGAGTTGGATCCAAACCTCTACTTCAAGATCACCCTCGAAGTGGCATTGTCCGCTCCCACATGTTCTCAGTACACAGCAAGTATGCGAATGTCCATGACAGAGTTGATAGTTTGATGGCAACAGGAACAAAACAAGCCCAGACATGATGAAAGAGTTTGGGATGCGAAACTTAGAGGTTCCGGTTGCCAAGATCCATCTGCACATGTTGAACATGCTCCCTAGGTGGACCTCGTGCCGCCACCCGATACATTGTAGATACTGTACTCACTTGCAAAAGTGAATTGATTTCGGGATATCGCACCAAAGAGATCGTCACGTGTGGTCGCCAGCAGAGCGGCACTTGACGAGCGCTGACTCCAGGTTGTTCTTCCAGCTTGCTGGTGATTGAGCAGCCTCTTGATCCCACTTTTGTGGATGTACGTTACCTCCAAAGGTTGCATCACGTGACGGCGTGTTCATCTGAGCTCGCTTATGCGCCCACAGCCAGGTCTCTCGTCTCTCTCTCTCTTCTCTCTTTCCTCCATCATCTTTCCTTTGGCGAGCGCTGTGGTGAGCACGCACTCGCCTCTTCTTTGTCAACGAGCTTTCCTCCCCGACATGCCTGGCGATCGGACCTGTTCCGCCTGCCTCCGCTCTTTCCCACACAACCACTACGTCGGCGTAGGCGGTAGACGCTGCACTCGCTGCGCAGCCTGTCGCCGAACAGCCCCAGCACCCCTCCCCTCCGTCGCCACCCCAGCTCCCGCGACACTCTCAGCGCCTTCGTTACCCTCGGAAGCACCGGCTCCTGCCCCTCCGACAACGCCTCCAGCTTCAGCACAGGCACCTGTCCAACCCACTTTGGCGGTGCCCTCGATCGGGGACGCTTCTGCGCTACCTCCTCCCAGCGCACTCGACACCTCAGCCCACTCGCGCCTTGACGAGCAAGCCGACACCATCACCCAGCTCGCTGAATCAGTGGCAGAAATCCGTCAGCTCGTCCTCTCGTTGCGTCGAGACCTAGCCCAGCCAGCAGCTGTTCCCTCGCTCCCAGCAGCTTCAGCGATCTCCCCCTCCTCCGGTGAGTTGCAACTCCGCCGCCTCTTCCCTTGGATCTCGCGCGAGCTCGCCCAGCAAGTCTACGACGACCGCCTTCCGCCTCACGAGCTTGGCAAGCTCCGCAATCCCGCCCACAACACCGCCAACAGCGAGCCAGAGCGTGAGCTTCGTGTCGTTGTCAACGGCGTCCGCGTTAGCGTCCCAGCCCCCTCCTCAGCCGACGCCTCTTCGCGTTCCTTCCTGCGCCTGATCCCAGACGCACGCAGCTTCGCCCAGGCCTGGGCAGTCTATGCCGCCCTCCGTTGCACCAGCGAGAACAACCCTCACCTTGCTGCTAGCCTCAACGCCTTTCTCGTGCACATCATCGACCTCGACACTCAGTACTACTGGTCCACGGTGGCAGAGTACGTCCTCACCGTCTGCCAGCGTCGTTTTGGGCACGCATCCGCCAGCGATTGGGTCGAGCAAGACATTGCCGCGTGGCAAAAAGACATAGGTGGCGTTCCTCGACGCCCAGCCCCCTCCAGCAAGCCCTCGGCCGTTAAGTCCGGCAGCCAACCCAACCAGCCTGCCGCTACGCCTGCTGCGGGCCAGAAATGACCGCGCGCCGAGACCGCTGGCCAAGTCTGCTTCCGGTTTAACTCTGGCGGCTGCTCGGACCCCAAGTGCACCCGCGCACACATCTGCATCCGTTGTAAGGCCAATCACGTCGTCCACTCGTGCCCAGAACCTCCAGCCATCAAGAAATTGGCCTAGCCGCCATGGTGAGTCCCATTCTTCGGCCTTCCCGCCCACTCGACCACGTGGGCTCGTCTCCGCGGCAGACTCAAGCCCGGTCCCCAATGTTCTCGTCTCTGCAGCAGACTCAGGCTCAGCAAGGCTTCGTCGCCCCTCTTCAACACTCGTCCCTGCAGCGGACTCAGGCTCAGCTTGGCCACGTTGGCCCTTCACCTTCTCCGTCTCCGCAGCAGACTCAGGCTCGGCTCCTCACTTTGGTCCCGGCAGCTCTCGACGTTCCTTCAGCTGACCGGTGCCTTTCGCTCCTCTTGGCGCTACGCCAGCACTCCCCACCCCCTCGCCCCAACACCACTCTGGCTCGCGACGTCTTCGACCCAGACTCTTCCCCAGCTCGCATTGGCTCCATGCAGACGCAATTGCACGCGTGGCGCCGTCTCCTCCAAGACTACCCGGACGAGCGCTTTCGCTCGCAGGTGGCAGGCATGATCGAGCACGGTTGCCTGCTCGGCTACAATGGGCCATTGCGAGGCAGTAACCGCCCTGCTTCCAACCTGCCGATTGACGACGCTGGACATGCCCACTTACGCCGTGAGATTGCAGCACGCCTGGAAGAAGGCCGCCTCACCATCGTAGGGCACGACCAGCCTCTCGTTGAGTCCCCCATTGGAGTTGTACCCAAGCCTCGCTCGTCCAAGCTCCGTACCATCCACCACTTGTCTCACCCTCGTCGTCCGGCTAGCACCACCCTCCCTTCTGTCAACAGTGGCATCGACCCTGCAGTGGTACGCATTCAATACGAGACCATTGGAAACTTAGTCGATTTCGTGCGCGCGAACCCTCACTGTCGCCTCTGGAAAGGCGATCTCGAAGACGCCTTTCGCCATGTGGTCACAGCGGAGTCTGATGCTCGTCTGCTCGGCTTCCAGTACAACGGCACGCGGTACCGCGAGAACGCCCTCACCTTTGGTGGTAGCAGCTCCCCATTCTTGTTCAACTTGGTAGCGGAGTTCCTCCATTGGGTGGTGGCATCCTGTCTACCCCAATCGTGGCCAGTCAACCACTACCTGGACGACACGTTTGGAGCCGTTCCCGCCGAGGCACCAGCGCTGGCGCTGCTGCCCGTTCGAGTCCTCGCCCTCGCTGCTGCTGCACTGGGCCTTCGCCTCTCTCCCAAAAAGACCTTTGCCGACCTCACGCGGCTCGAAATCCTCGGCATTGACATTGATTCGGCCGCCCAGACGGTCGGCATCACACCGGAACGCCGCGCCCACATTCTCGCTCAATGCCGCACACTGCTCAGCCGCGGGACAGCTGATTTGCTTGACATGCAGCGCATCGCAGGACTTCTCCAGTTTGTGGCTCAGGTTTTCCCCTGTGGAAAGGCCTTCCTTCGTCGCCTGTACGACTGCACTCGTCGCGCCAGAACGTCTGGCCGCCGCCGCATCCCTCGCCCTGCTCTAGCCGAGCTCGCTTGGTGGGTCGCCGTGCTCGACACTTGGCACGGCACCTGCATCCTTGCTCCCTCTCCTCTCCGCGTGGCCCACGTGTGGACCGACGCCTGTCCTCGAGGGTACGGCGCTCACCTTGGCCTCGCCCACAACCCCACAGCCGCGTTCTCAAAGGAAGTGCCTCGCAGACACCGCGGGAAGAACATTTGCTTCCTGGAGGCTCTAGCGGTGCTGGAGGCACTTCGCCGCTTCCTTCCTTACTGGACCTCTCCTACCACTGTGGTGATCCACGTGGACAACGAGAATGTGGAGCATGGTCTTCGCTCTGGCAGCTCGCGCGATCCACTGACACAGCGCCTCATTCGCGAGATCTTTGGGCTTTGTTTCGTGCACAACCTCACTCTCCACCCAGTCCGAGTTACGTCTACTGACAATGTCTTGGCTGATCTCCTTTCTCGCCGCCAGTTTGCCCGCATCCGCCAGTCCTTCCCACCAGCTCACCGGCTGTTGTTCTCCCAGCAGGCACCCGCAGACCAGCCGCCCACCCCCCTCTCTCCTTCGCACCCAGCTTGGGCATCTCTGCGTCGGCGGCCACACTCCTCTGGAACGGCTTGGCGGCCAGTACTCGAGACCGTGCTGGCAGCACCATCACTGCATACCGCACCTTCTGTGCCTTCCGGTTTGGACCCAGCGTCGCCTGTTTTCCAGCCTCTGGCCTCCACCTGCTCGAATGGCTTGGCAGCATGTCCACCGCTGGACGCTCCTACCACTCCGCCAAGCACGAGCTTGGTCACCTCCGCTCCCACCACATCGACCTCGGCCTTTCCCTCCACGGTTTCGAATGTGGTCGCCTTGAACGGGCCCTCCGCGGCTACAAGCGAATCCACGGAGCCCGGCGCACAGGGGCCAAGCTCCCCATCACCCTCCCTTTACTTCGACGCCTTGTCCTCGCCCTCGACACCTTCGCCGACCTCTCAACCTGGGATCGTGCGGTCTTTGGCGCCGCCTTCACCCTCTCCTTTGCCTGCTTCCTGCGATCTGGGGAAGTCGTCTGGGACCGCTTGTCCGACCCCGGCACCATCTTGCGCGTCGCCAGCGTGGAGCTGGCGGCGGATCACGCCATCGTCACCCTGCCTGCGTCGAAGACCGACCCGTTCCGCCTCGGTGTCAAAGTTGTTGCACCCCTCGTCGGCGGGCCGGAGTGCCCTGTCGAAAGACTACGTGTTCTCACCGCCAAGCGCGCAGCCTCGGCACCACTGTTCGGCCTCGGACGCTCAGGCACCGAGCCCCTCACCCGCTCGGCCTTCGTGGCCACTCTCCGACGGGCTATCGCCTGGGCCGGCTTGGAACCTGCCGCTTACGCCGGCCACTCGTTCAGGCGCAGCGCGGCCACGTGGGCTGCGCGCCTCGGCGCCAGCCCAGACACGATCCAGTGTCTTGGCCGTTGGAACTCTGACTGTTTCAGGCGCTACGTTGACCGTTCAGCCACAGAACGCCGCGACCTCTCTGTTTCCGCCCTCTTTGCCGTCCGCGACGGTCCCCTTGTGCCAGACAGCACCTCCTGGCGCGATGTTGGTGCCGTTTAGAGTCTCGCCCTTGGCCCCAGCCCCGTCGACACCGCTTCCTGCTGCGCAGGCGCCTCGACGCTCGATTGGCGGGCTGGGAGCCTCTGAGCCAGCAGACTTCGTTGCTGACCCGCAATACTATGACCGTGTATGCCTCCCCTTCCCTGTGTCTCTCTTGGCCGCGTAAGCATGAGCTGGGATGCATCACGTGACGGCGTGTTCATCTGAGCTCGCTTATGCGCCCACAGCCAGGTCTCTCGTCTCTCTCTCTCTTCTCTCTTTCCTCCATCATCTTTCCTTTGGCGAGCGCTGTGGTGAGCACGCACTCGCCTCTTCTTTGTCACCCGCCCGATCCCTCCCTTGCGTTCCGCCTGTATGTTCCGCTCTTCTCTGCGCTCGACCGGCCCCTACGGCGGGCTGGGAGCCTCTGAGCCAGCAGACTTCGTTGCTGACCCGCAATACTATGACCGTGTATGCCTCCCCTTCCCTGTGTCTCTCTCGGCCGCGTAAGCATGAGCTGGGAAGTCCCTTGATTTTCAGGCCAGGGTGGGCTCGCTTACCATGATACCAGCGTCCCAACCCCGATTCGGCGGTTGGTGACACTAACAGTAGCCGCTTCATCTTTTCCATCTTCCTTCGAGAAGTCACATGTCGCAAAACTCATCTTGCATCAATCACAATACCACACTGAGCTGCACTTTGTCTTTCGATCATCGGTAATCCCGAGTTGTAAGGATGCTCTTCCTTACTCTTTGCCCTGAAAACCCCCACCCGATACGACGTTCCCACCATTCTTTGTGCTAACCGCAAGCAAAGATCATCCTGGCATTGTCTCTGCTTTGAGGGACACTATTGTGGGACGTTCGAAGCCATGCGTCGTGCTGTACCACCCCCTGTGCTGTGGCCCCTTGATGTGAAAGCCTCATGAAGTCGCCAAGCCGCACGCCTTTGGCCCTATTTCTTCGCATTGCATCGCACTGCTTCCTTTTCTTCCCCTTAGCATCATCCATCTCTTCCAACCTCCCTCCCTCGCAGACCATATAACATCCTCTCCCCCCTTCCCTCCCCCCTCTTGTGGCAGAAAACTTGCCTTGCCTGAGCCTCGTTCTCAAGGAGGCTAGAACGGTCTTTTCCGCGGGCCAACACCATGTTTCTCATTCTGTTTTTCGTCTTACTGGCCGTATCGCTACGAGTTTCTTGCGAAGATGTCCAGCCGGCAGGAGCAGCGAATCTAGCCCCTGACCCGGGGACTACTCCAGAAACTCCGCCTGCTGAAGGCCAACAACAGCCGCCACCGGCGGTCAAATCATATCCGCCCACAGTCTTCTCCCAACTCTGTACCAATCCCCAGAATTACTGCATCTACGTCGATCAGGTTGAGCCAGGTACCGTGATGGCTTCCGTTGTGAACGCCACTGACAATCGTAAGTCCTCTCTCCCTCTTCTCCCAAAGTTTCCAACTATTGAAATTCAACACAACCCACATTTCTCTCTTTTCACTACGTTGTCGTCGTTCAGAGGGAGGTTTCCTATTCGAGCGCCAAGCATATTATGGGCACCCCTTCCGCACCTGCTACGGAGGCTGCTGTGTCGAGCTCGATTTTGACAAAAAGCCGGGTTGCGTCTTTATGAGCTATGTCAATCGGGTAAGCAAAGATAAGGGACATTTGCTGGCAAGATTCGCCGATAGCGTAGAGCAAATCATCGGCCCAAAAGATTACATGCCCAAGGTTTTGCATGCTTGCCCCGAGAAGGAAGGTCAGCCTTTGCCTTATGCCGTTATTGGGGCTAGATCGGGGAAGAAAAAAGCTCCAAAGGCGGAAGGCAAGGGTAGAACGGATGGTAAGGGCGCTGGTGGCGCTGATGGTAATGGTGGAGATGGTATGAAGGGTGGTGCTGAAACTGGTGCTGGAAATGGCTCAGGGGCTGGTGCGGGTTCTGACTCCGGGACTGCCTCCGGGACGGGCTCTGATTCTGGTACTGGCGGTGGCGCTGGCGGTGGTTCGGGAGCCGGTGCCGGAAGCGGCGCTGGGACTGGTGTTGGCGGTGGCGTTGGATCTGGAGTGGGTGACGGTCCTGGTCCAGGAGGAAAAGGACCCGGAATTGGAGTCAATGGAGCACCGCAAACCCCAGTCCAAAAGGCCGAGACTCCTCAGACTCCTCAAACCCCTCAAACCCCCCAAGGCCAACTCCACACACCTCTCGCAGGCTCCGGTTCTGGAAGCCATGCATCCTGGCTCCTCGTCGGTGCCCCCGCAGGACAAGAACCTCCCTCCAAGATGAATCATGATTATTTCGACGACGTCACTATTCCCCTTGCCGATGCATAACGCTCCTACTCGTCACCATTAAGGCTTGGATGATGATCATAAGAGAAGTAATTTTCTCTCCATTTTGTAGACTCATACATGTATAGATGGTGCTGTGGCTCCCCTCAGTTATGATTGCAGTCTCTTGCAGAAAATAACACTGTACCGTATCTGTGTGAGTGCGACTGAATGCTTAGACGATTGCACGTGCGGATAAAACGACAGGCTGTAAGATAGAATACATTAACGGTCAGAGATCAACCGCAAAGAGAGTCTCGAGCCGCAAACCAACACCCACCAGCGCGATCTCAGGACACGACTCGCCACTTTGTATCCCGTCTCGTCGACAAAGACACCACTGCATCATCATCCGGTCCTCTCCACGACGACTTGGATGTTGGCATCAAATTGGTCACCCAGAATCGGCGACCTTCTTGCAACTCATCGCCTAGCTGGGCTGCATCATAGACGGTGAGATGAACTGTGCGGGCGTGCGGATTCTTTTTCTTGCCTCCTGCACCCGCGCTCGCGTTTGCAATTGCTGCTGCTGCGGTCGGCGTGGAAGGCGGAGGTGGAAGTCGGGCATCTCTGAAACTGACCACTCGGAACTCGCGCACTTTACGAGGTGGACAGAGCCTGTCCAATGCAGCGATCAACCCGGAGCTGCTGCCGAGTCCGTCCTCTGCGAGCAATGCTCTTTTGGCGATGTTTTGCAGCCAGGGTACCAGACTCGTGTGTCCGGCTGCGACGACCATCTCGTGTACCGCTGATGCCGGGTTGGCCTGCGCACGGAGCTGTTCGAACAAGGTATTCGCCATAGCTTCGAGTCTGCCACTGGGATCGTCTGGTATGGAAGGCAAGAATGAATCGCCCATCAGATCGCCTAGCGCTTCAACGAGATCGTACATCTTTCGATTTTCAGTCTCCATTTCTAGCTCGAGACGTGCCATGGCATCTTCTCGTTTCTTGGTCCAGGCTTCGAGCTGTTCGGCTTCTTCGTCTTCCCCACGATGCTGGCCGCCGGCCCTGGAGGCGTGTTCAACGTCCATATACGCAATTGGGTAGACCCGGGTGATGATCACATCCATGAGCGAGACCACGCCACCTTCGGACGTAAGGCTGCGCAAGCTGGCAAAGAAGGGAGAGGATGCAAAGCCGAGCTTGGCATCCCAAGGAGCGAGCGACACGGAGTTGGAGGCCAGGACAAGGCTAGACATGTGGTACGCGGTCAGCACTTCGCGGCCGTCGCCTTGTGTATCTAGTCTTGCGCCCATAATGGCGAGCTTTTGACCGATGCGGAGACGGCCCCGCTGACAAGCTCTTGTCAGAACAGGATCGATCTGGGCTTGAATGCGGTACCATCCATCTGACAGCTCCAGAATCGTGCTTCGACGCGTGAAGACGGTACCGGCTCTGTCTTGAACCTCGTTTTCTTCCTCAGAAATCTTGGACACAAACAAGACCATTGGTCTCGCTGATGAAGAGTCGTGTTCCTGAATCCGCTTGATGCATGACCGCTGCGCAAGATGCACCTCACGCTCGTAGCGGTATAGCAGCTGATGGATAACCTCATCCCAGCTCCAACGCTCGCGTGCACTGCTCGGCTCGAAGCGCACCACCGCAGCAAGTTTCCATAGAATGAGCGTCCAATGGTTCTGCACCCATGACAGCTTTGCATTCGAGCAACCTCGGACAAGTAGCTCGTCTAGAGCTTGCTCCTGCATCAACAGTCCGTTGTTGGGAGCTTCGAAAGCATATTGTGCTGCTCGAGAGGCGTCCTTGAGGATGACTGCGATTTCGTCAGGGACGCCTTTGGCAATCATTTGTAGTGTCGAATAGTACTCTGGTCTGCCAACGTCTGACAACTTCTGACGTGGCCCAGCGGACTGCATGATGAAAACAGCGGGGCCTTCTGAGCTGGTGCTTGCTTGCGCCTTGCTAGAAGAAGTAGGTGGATAGTGACGATACAAAACGGGGCTTGGTTCGGACAATTCCGGACCGCCGTTGTTCAGCCTACGTAATGGCGATGTGGGATCCTCCTGCTCTTCGGCTCGGGGCCGCTTGCCGCTCTTGAATGGCGTGACAAACTTGGGCATTGACCTCTTTCTGCCTGTGCTGCCACCGATCTCGACTCTTGGCATCATTCCGAGCGAAATGCGCTTGCCAGGTTGCGGAGTGGTGAAGCGTGAGCCAGAAGCAGCAGCGAGAGTGCGCATCGGACTCGCCAGACTCTGACTGCTGTAGAAGAGTGCGCTATGTACTGGTTTTGGCGTCGCAAATGGCTGACGCTGCACTTGTCTGGCTGGCGTCACTTGTACTGCTGTCGCTGGCTGCGCCGGAGCAGGCTTGCTGTTTGACAGAGGTGAATACACCTGATCTGCAATCGAGACGCTGCTCTGTGGTGGGGCAATCTCATGCATGGGCGCTCTGTCAAGCGTCGGCTTGGCTGCACTTCCATTCGAGGTCGGCTGAGGCACCCGTGAAGGCGAGTCAAATGCGGGGGGGTGAAGCTGTGATGCAGGTTGAGATGCTGGCTGGAATGCAAATTGAGAAGCTAGTAGAGGCGGTAGCAGGTCTTGAGATGCCTCGAGCTCGAGCATGCGTTTGCGTGCGGCTTCAAGAGCCTTCTCGCTGGGCTTGACTTGCTTTCCGCGTCCGGTTCTGAAGCCGACAAAGGAAGGCGCGAGAAACGACGACATCTGGCTACCTTGGGGTGCTTCTGGCGGCTCTGGTCCCATAACGTCGTCTTCATTCAAGGAGAGCTCTAGACCGGTCGCATTCTGCGAAGTTTTGGGGCTTTTAATCCGGGTCGGCGATGCTGGTGCCTGGCTTTGGTTGATGTTAGCAGCATCGTCCAATGGAGGCAAGAAAGCTTGTCTGCAGATGGGTGGGCTGAGCTCGATATCATCAAAGGCATCTGCGTCTATGCCGTCGAACAGGTCGGTATGGTCAAGATCAGCTTCCGCCTCGACCTCCATCTTCATATCGCCAGGATCAAGGAGGTCCGATGCTATTGCGCAGGATTGCGCCAAGGACATGCCATCTGATTGTTGCGCGGCGCCGGCAAGCCCGGGTGACAACGACTCGAAACTGTTCGCCACCGTACCGACATGAGGATATGCGATCAACGCCGCGTCTGCACATACTTCTGTCGCAACAACAGGCGTCGCTACTGCCTCTTTCTCGGCGGTCGCGGCTGTGTTATCTGCGTCTGGCGCACTTGGCTCTGCCAGAACGTCGACGGCTTCCACTGCCGCTATCGAGTCTATCGGGACTGCCTCAGCATTGGCTGCTGCGATATTTGCAACTTGAGTCGGCAGGAAGGCCTCTTTCGCATCCAATGTAGGTAACGTTGGGATTTCTTCGCCTTCAGGGAGGGGGTATGCTGGGATTTTCTGGTCCTCTGGACTTGCAGGCTCGCTATCGGAGACATGTGGCTCCTCAGCATGGTCGAGGGAAGCGCCCGACGGTTCGGAGTGCATAGCTACGTCGGCCAGGATCGGCTCTTGCTGATTGCAATCGTCTGTGGCGGGATAATGATGGCTGAGGTGATGAGGGAGAGCCTCCTCGCTGATTGTATGCAGTTCTTCTAAAATGGACTGCTGGGTGGCGGCAACCTCATCGTCTGGAATGTGGTCGGGCCCGCTGGTTGGAAACGCAAGGGCCTCGTGTGATTGCGCAATGTCCTGCATCGTTGGGTGAGATGTATCCTAGATTGCGCTGATAGACCGATAGGATGCGATAAATATGGTCTTTCAGAAAGGGTGGCGAAAGATTAAGATAGCGACCAAGTAGCTGCTGCTGAGTCGGTCATTCTGTCGAGCTGTCGTCGGATGTTGCGAACGGTTCCATCAGCTGATGCTGTGCATTTGAGATGAGATGCCACGTCAGAGAGGCTTCAGAGCCTGTGTGTGTTGAATGAGGCCATCGGAAGGAACCTATGATGCTGTGGGAAAGATGGGGACAGATAAAGTTGGTTACAGTTGGAAAGAAGTGTGTGTGTGTGTGTGTGTCAATTGGCTCATCACGTCCAAAATCCAGCTTTAGGCTACAGTCGAGAGAGTCCAACACTTTCGACGCCTCTCGACACCTCTCGCCTGGCCTTCGCGAAGCTTTGAAGGAAAGTCACACACACACTCACGCTCACGACACGTCTTTGGGCTTTGGCGTAGCAAAAAGCGTAAAAAGCGTAGAAAGCGTAAAAAGCCTCCACACCAAACCCTGCGTCACAAACTCGATCTGCCGATTCAAGGTCAAGCCCCGATACTGAACATCGGGCTGAGCATAGCTTGCCTTACTCTTTTTCATTCGATTGTCCGAATCTCAATCGCCGGTCAAGGTTTGCTGCAGCAAAGCTGTCATGTTGAGAGACATGAATGAAGCAGTTCCGCTTCGTGCTTACCATCTGTGAAATCAAGATGACTGCTGTCGAATCTACTAACTCACCGTCTCTCTTGGCATTTGGACTGAGCATTTTTCGCTTGAAAAGAAAAAATGAAATAAAAAAATAAGGATTCAAGGTCAGCGGATTCGACGATTCTCAGGGAAGCGAGCGAACACGGGCATATGTTGACGGATTTCGATTTGGTTTGGTTTGACATGAGGTGAATCGCCAGATGCATGAGCATTCGCCTCGACTTGCAATGCGCCATCATTTGACTTGGTACGGTAGCAACTGCTCTGCTCGTTTGATACAACTCAACCAAGAACGTGGCAGAAGAGGATCGCCAGATGATGATCGACGCTGTTGAATGAATTCGCTTGAAAGCTGTCTTTGTCTCTTCTTCTCTTCCCAGCCACACATACAGTGGTTACGCGATACCTTCTGCGTTGCCCTGACCCGTGTTCGAAGAGAAGATGAGATTGTTAGCCGCTCGGCATGTTGTACTATTCTTTGTCGGAGCTGCCGAACTTAGAGTGAGTCGATTGTCGAAAGTGGCGCTTAACAAGACCTTGCTGTATTGACCATCCAAGTCCGGTGCCTCAAAGATACAATAGGAAGAGAGAGGGAGAAAGAGATTAGATTTGTGCGGCGACACGCATTGCAGGCACAGCCTGGAATCGGAATTCCAAGGGTCAGGAGTCGATCGGCGCAGGGCAAGGCAGCCTGGTAATGAAAATTCAAACCCAACAACTCGCAGCCGCCAAGCAAGACAAAACAAACCTTTTTACCAAGTCGACGTCTTGAAATCACACTGCAACATGAAGACTATTGTAAAAAGACAATGAACAAATTTGTATGTGACGATGCTTCCAACTAGGAACAAGCGAGTGTGAATGCTAAGTATCCTATCATTCAAGCCGAGTCGACCACGGAGAGTTAGCCAAGTTGTACGCGATGGTGCAGAAGCATGCTGTAGTGGGTAGGTAATGTTTGAGCGAGCAACTCCGGAGAAAAAGAGGGAGGTACGATTCTTGCATTCTGTTTTTTCTTTTGATTTTTCAGAGGATATCGATCGATGCTGTAATGGCACAGCAACACTGGCCACGCTCAATGTGCCGTGTTGATCTTGCAAAAGAGAAAGTGTGTGTGGACTGTATGTGTACGGTATGATCTGCGGTCTCGACCGAGACGCGGTCTGTTTTCTGTTGAAGAGATGGAAAAAAGGGCAAATGAGCCGTGTTTGGTCGATGTTGGAATCGTCAACACCGTCAGTGTGGGCTGGTGAGCCCCTGTTTTGCGTGTTCGGACTTGGGATAGTTATTTTGGAAATTCTCAAGGCCAAGACGACGAGAAAAAGTGATGTGTTGCGTTGGTTTGTTCAACTTGGTCGGCGGCTTGACTGCACGAATTCGCTCGTCCGTGGCAAATCTTGAATTGGCTCGAGCCCCTTTTTTGGCGAGTTGCCAACACACACACACACGCGCGCCCCCTTTGTCGCAGAGAGTGTCACATTCGGCGCTCATTCGCAGCAGACCAACACAGCACAGCTGCCGCCGCCGCCGCCGACTGCCTCTCTGCTTTCTGCTTTGATCTTTGCTATTTGGCTTGAATGCGCAGCGTTGCCTTGCCAATCGCTTTCTCGTTTAAACTCTCCGTATTGTTGACTTTGGTCTCCTCGACATCGTCGTCTCTCTCTTTTACTCCTCTTGCCTCCATCATCGTCCGCCTTCTTTTCCCTCCTACCAACCGCGTTCGTTGCTCAACCTTCTTTTGGCTCGCTGTCCTATTGCTTTATACAATCTAGAGACGCAGCTACATTCCTCGATTTCCTTCATTTCGTTTCCGTTGATCCTCTCTTTCACACCGTTGCTGAGCATCGGTCCTATTCATAGATACAAGTCGCAAACATGGTAAGCATCAAAATTCCGCTCAGCTTATCGCAAGCCAGCATACTGACACTCGTCTCCATATCTTCCTTTTCCTTACTCATGGCGATGCTTGTTTGATGCTTTCAATCCTTGACAGTGCGGCATTTTCGCTTATATCAACCACTTGGTCGAGAAGGACCGCAAGCAGGTCATTGACATTCTTGTCAACGGTCTCGCTCGTCTCGAATACAGAGGTTACGACTCTGCCGGTATTGCCATCGATGGCGACACTGAAAAGGACACCCTCATCTTCAAGCAGGTCGGCAAGGTCGCTGCTCTCCGCAAGCACATCGATGAGTCCCCCGTCGACCTCCACAAGATCTCCATCTCCCAGATGGGTATGGCCCACACCCGTTGGGCCACCCATGGTCAGCCAAGCCCTTTGAACTGCCACCCTCACCGATCCGACCCAACCAACGAGTTCACCGTCGTCCACAACGGTATCATTACCAACTTCAGGGAACTCCGCATGGTTCTCGAGAAGCGTGGTTTCAAGTTTGAGAGCGACACCGACACCGAGTCGGTAGCCATTCTCTGCAAGTACCTCTACGACTCGGCCCAGGGCCGCAAGCCCGACTTCACCTCGCTTATTAAGAGCGTAGTCAAGGAGCTCGAGGGTGCCTTCTCGTTTGTCTTCAAGTCGGTCCACTTCCCTGGAGAGGTTGTCGTTGCCCGTCGCGGTTCCCCCCTCCTCATTGGTGTCAAGACCGAAAAGAAGCTCAAGGTCGACTTTGTCGATGTCGAGCTCGGCGGTGCCGTTGACGAGACTGGTTTCGGTGATGCTGGCCTTCTCGCCCCTCCCGGAGGCGATCCCTCTGGCCCTGGCTCGCTTTCCGTCCCCAACGCCAACAACAAGCTCCTCCGCTCCCAGTCGCGTGCCTTCTTGTCCGAGGACGGTCTCCCCCAGCCTATCGAGTTCTTCATTGCCTCTGACGCTTCCGCCGTAGTCGAGCACACCAAGCGTGTCCTCTACCTCGAGGATGACGATATCGCCCATATCTCTGAGGGTGAGCTCCACATCCACCGATTGCGAAGGAACGACGGTCTCAGCTCCATGCGATCCATCGAGACTCTCGAGATGGAGCTTGCCGAGATCATGAAGGGCTCGTTCGACCACTTTATGCAGAAGGAGATCTACGAGCAGCCCGAGTCGGTGGTCAACACCATGCGAGGTCGTGTCGACTTTGACAAGCGCCAGGTCAAGCTTGGTGGTCTCACCGCTTTCCTCAACACCATTCGTCGTTGCCGCAGAATCGTCATGACTGCCTGCGGTACCTCTTACCACTCGTGCTTGGCCACCCGTGCCATTTTCGAGGAGTTGACCGAGATTCCCGTCTCTGTCGAGCTCGCCTCCGACTTTTTGGACCGCAAGACTCCCATTTTCCGTGACGACGTCTGCGTTTTCGTCTCGCAGTCTGGTGAAACCGCTGACACCATCCTTGCTCTTCGATACTGCTTGGAGCGTGGTGCCCTCTGTCTCGGCGTCGTCAACACTGTCGGTTCGACAATGTCGCGAGAGACGCACTGTGGTATCCACATCAACGCCGGTCCCGAGATCGGTGTCGCCTCCACCAAGGCCTACACTTCCCAGTACATTGCCCTCATCATGATGGCCGTTCAGCTTTGCGAGGACCGAATCTCGATGACCGAGCGAAGAAACGCCATCATTGACGGCTTGCACGCCCTCCCAGACCAGATCAAGGCCATCCTTGCCCAGGACAAGGCGTTGCAAGCACTTGCTCACAACACGCTCGCCAAGGAGCGCTCCTTGCTCATCATGGGCCGAGGCTACCAGCATGCCACCTGTCTCGAGGGTGCTCTCAAGATCAAGGAGGTCTGCTACATGCACTCGGAGGGTATCCTTGCCGGTGAGCTCAAGCACGGTCCCCTCGCTCTCATTGACGAGTCGATGCCCGTCATTCTCATCATGACAAAGGACTCTCTCTACCCCAAGGTGCAGACTGCGCTCATGCAGGTCACAGCGCGCAAGGGTCAGCCCATTGTCATTTGCAACGACGACGACCAGGACATCAAGGAGGGCATCAAGACCATCCGCGTCCCACGCACCGTCGACTGTCTCCAGGGTCTCTTGACTGTCATTCCCCTCCAGCTTCTTTCTTACCACCTTGCCACAGCGGCAGGCGTCGATGTCGACTTCCCACGCAACTTGGCCAAGTCGGTCACCGTCGAGTAATGTTTGTTCGCCCGCGCATCTGAATGTGTCTCGAAGACATTGCCCTTCCCTTTTTTTTTTTTGTAAATCATGAACGCTCTGCCGCTTAATTCAAGCAAGTCAAACCCAGACCCCTTAACCAAACCAAACGCACAAACATAACGTTTGTATCGAGAAAGTGGTTCAGACTCTTGCTAATTGTGCATGATTGAAAGAAGTCGGAAAAGTTGGGCAAGATTGAAGCCTTTTTTTCTTAGGACTTTGACAAGAGTTAATTTGGACAGGATAACAATATGAAGTGATAAAATTCAACAACATTGTTCAAGAGATGTTTGTTGAAAGAAAAGGAAGAGTAGATGCGTGAGTTCAAGTCAAAAGGCCTAACCATTGGGTAGGATTTTCGACTAGGGCCTTCCAAGAGTTTACGAGTTTTGCAAGATGTGCGCCTTCTACGACTCTATGATCTGCAGTGAAGGAGACGGGCATGATTTGTCTTCTTACGATAGTGTGTTTGTTATCGATGTTCAGGCTTGGAATTTCGGAAGCGAATCTGGGTAAGATTCTCGATCTTCCTAGAGCGCCTATTGCCAATTGGCCTGTAGGGGGTAAAAGAGGATGGGTGTAAGTTCCACCACCTACAGCGCCTATGTTGCTGAGAGTGATTGTTCCCGTTTGTGTTAAATCTGCGATTGAAAGACCTTTTGAAGATGCTGCTACGGTTTGCAGCCTAGTAATGGCACCGGATAGATCGTAGATCGATTTCGACTGTACATCCGAGATACACGGTGTCAAGAGGCCAACTTTGGAACTAAGAGCGATCGAGATATCGTGCGATGAACGACGAATTAGCTTCTGCTCGCTGTTGAGTGTTGATCTAAACATGGGATGATCGTGTAGTGCAAGCGACATGGCTTTGATCAAAAGTGGTAGAAGCGTGAGTTTGGTGAAGGAAGCATCTCCGGCTGAAGTGTAGCGAGGAGGAATCGAGGATGAGAGAAGCTTGCGAACGTTGTCGAGATCAGTCACGTCAATCTCGTCGGAATACGCGAAATGAGGGGTGGTGAGGGTGGCAGTCATGGCTTTGAACATGGCGCGTTGGACCGGGGTCAGGTCGATGGTTTCAGTGCTCCCAGCTGCGGGGGCGGGGGTAGGAGACGAGGAGGTGGTGGTTGAAGAGGAAGAGGAAGATTGGGTGTTGCCGTTTTGAATGTGGTTAAGGACGTCTTCTTTGGTGATCCTACCGTCACGACCTGTACCACGAACTTGGGAGAGATCGACACTGTGTTCCCTCGACACTCTCCTTACTGCCGGTGTAGCCAAAACATCCCTACCAGTACCTGCAGTATGACTACTACCTCCACCATTCGAATGCTTGTTCTCTGCGGAAACAAAGCCCTCCATATCGATCGCCTTGAACTCGGACTTCTTTGACACTCCCGTGATCTCCACTTTCTCCTCCTCAGTCTCCGCCTTTGCTTGCTCTGCGGCCCCACCCGATCCATCGCTTTCCATCTCAATCTCACACAACGCATGCCCCACTTTGGCCACATCTCCTTCCTTATGCATCAGCCTCTTGATCTTTCCAGCGTATCTCGAAGTAATCTCGACACTAGCCTTGTCGCTCTGTACCTCGCAGATCGGATCAAATTCTTGCACCACCGCACCCGGTTGAACGAACCACTTGATGATCTCGCATTCGGTAATTCCCTCTCCGACATCGGCCAGCAGGTACGGTTTGATCTCGGTCGCCAATCGACGTGGGGTGGTTGCAAAACTTCGCAACATGGTCGAATTGCTTCCTCCCATAACAATAGGAATCGAACATGACCAAGACGACGATTGGACATAGGTCCTTTTCAGCACGAGATGCTTGGTGGGAATACGACTCGTGCCGGTGCTGGCAAGCTTGAGGCTCCGACGCAAAGCTGTTCTCGCGATCATCTTGCCTTGTGTATTTGTTTGTTTCTGACGACCTTGGCAAGAAGTTGTGGTTTGAATGATGTTGTGTGGAAGGAAAAGAAAAGAAAGAAGCTATTATGAACCCTTCCCCAGACAGAGCGCAGAGAGAGAGAGTGTGTGTGTGTGTTGAGGCGTGTGCGGGGTCCCCACCTGTCACGGTCAGTAATGTCGGATTTGACGGTCAACCGCGTCCTCATGACGAGGAATCCAATCGTCGTCCGAAACAAGAACACATACACACGCATGACGCACACTTTTCTTTCTCTCTTTCTCTCTTTCTCTCTCTCTCTCTCTCTCTCTTTCTCTCTCTCTCTCTGCGCGGCAGCCGAAAATTTATCGGCTTTGGGGTCAAAGTCGAACGTCGGTGACAACGGCTTTTCTCTGGCGAATTTCACGGCAAAATTGATACAATTTTTCGCGTGCGAAGTCCTCCTCTTTGTTATATTTTGTCGATCTGACATTCTTATGATTCGCGCTCGCCGAAAAGCACGAGGCGGAACGAGTAGTTCGCCATGTACAGTACTGTACAGTATCTGCTTAAGCTTTTGGCATTGTATAATGTACATCGATGTGGTGATCTAGTGTAGGAATTGTGGGGAGAAGTTCTTCAATCCTTGCGATGCTTGAAGAAAGCCGCTGTCTGCTGGATCATGCTCCCAAAGCGATCGGCTACGGTGACTTGATTGCGGATCCATCCGGGTAAACGTTGACGAATCTCGGGGCGTGCATAGCGACGGTCGAGGAGGATTAGAGCCGCATAGTCATTCTGATGGCGTACTGCGCGTCCAATGGATTGGTTGACAGCTTTCATGCATAGATTGGTGTATAGTTCGTGGCCCTTTTGCAGCACAAACAACCAAAAAAAGGGGGAGGAAGAGAGAGAGAGAGAGGTGATTTTTTCAGCGATGTTTCAAGGATGATCAAGATCGGTGGAGAGCAAAGGGGACTTACTGGATCAGTAGCTTTCTGTGTAGACGCTGCGGTGGATGGGTCTTGCTTTGCAAGTTCACGGACATACTTCATCCGCTCTGCCAGCTCGGGGCTATGCATGTTTGCAAATGGCATACCTACCATTACGACCCCTCTCGCTAGGTCATCTGAGAAATTGATACCTTCCGAAAGCTTTGCTCCTACTACGGCGAACATAATCGCACCACCCGATTTTCCTTCATTACCCCGAATCGCGGCAGTGTACTCTGCCAGAACCCTTTCCACCTCCATAGTCGTTTTCGGCTCCATAAAGATCTTCTTTTTTACACCTAACCTCTGCAGCACCTCTCCCGAGGCCTTATCCTTCCACCTTGCCATGACTCTGTCCAAGAACGCATATGAAGGCACGAAAACCACCAGACCCTTGGGGACGATATTGCCCAGATTCACCAGAGTCCGTCCGAGCTCGTCGAGCAGCTCAACATTGTCACGCGAGTCGAACTTGAACTCGAACGGCAAACCTTTTGGGCTGGCGGACAGAACAGAGACGAGAAGGTTGGTTGGAGGGATAACGTGACCACAAGAAAAGGTGGTCAAGCGATCTGGTGGTAGAAAGGGCAGCAGTTGCTGGCGAAAATCTGAGATAGGTTCCATGGTGCCTCCGGCTAGGATGACGGAACGCGCTTCGTCAACGAGCGATTTAAAGACGTGGGAAGGGTTGAGGAGTTGGTATTTGGCGCGGATGATGGGTGAGTTGGTGTTGGTGGGGTCAGAGGTGGTGGTAAGGACGACGCGGCCGTCTTCGGAACGATTTGCGAGGGAGAGGATGAACGATTCGATGGCATGCATGCTCGAGATGGCGCCTTGGTTCGTAGATGGGATGGGTTCGACGCTGCTAGTTTTGCTGGTGGCGGTCTTTATCGAAGATCGACCTTTGCCGTTATTTTGGCTAGCGTTGCGCTTCACCGTCACTGCTGCGTCCATCTTCTCTGCTTCCTTCTTGCTCTGCTTATCCGCATATCCACTAATCTTTCTCGCAATCTGCGTCTCCTTCAACCACGTCTCGAGCGTCACCAAATTGACCTGATCCAAATTCCCACTCATCCCTCTCACCAGATCCGCCGCCGACATGATCACCTCGCTCTCTCCCTTCTCCTTCCCCCTTGCCTCGGCATGTTTGGCAAAGAAAGCCGACAAACTCGAAAGCACCTTCCGCACCTTCCGCAAATTCTGTTCGTTGGAACCTTTCAACCTCAGTGCAAACCTGTCGAGATACGTATCAATCTGTTTCGACGCCTGGGCGATCTGTCGCGAATCGACTGTTACCGAGTGAGTGGACAAAATCGTATCAATCAAGTTGTGCGCTTCGTCGATCAGGATGACGCATCCTTCCAGGCTGATACCGAGTGCATTGCGGGCATCTTTTTGGAGCAAGAGGTTGTAGGGGAGAGTGACGAGTTCAGCTTGTTTCGCGCTACTACGGGCGGCAAAGTAGGGACATGTCTTTGTAGATTTTCCTAGCTGAACGAGATCTTCAATGTCGCCAACTTGGGCCATGGCTGCATCGCGAAATTCAAGAATCTGTGCTCTCCCCGCCTGATCAAACGTAGGCAGTGAAGGGCACTTGCTCTTTCCCTCCTTCTTCCCTTTCCCCTTGATCAACTCCAAACATCGCTCATTCATCGCTTCTGCACCTCGGGTCTTGCCAAGACGTTGTACGTCTTCGTTGATACACATCTGTCTACGACTTCCCAACCCTATCGTCCGGACGGGAAGCTTGTCGACATCCAACACGTCAACCTGTCCAAACGACGTTTTCTTGAGCTCGGCGACAAATTGCGAGAGCTGCGAATGAGTTCGACTGGCATAGATGATACGGGGCAGTGTTTCTGGTTCATCTTGGTCGTCTTGACTTGTGAGAGGGTTGTGCGTTTGTTCGTATTGGTGCATGAGGGCGAGTACTGCTGGCGAGAGGTTTGTCGAGTTTGGCTTGGTGGAATGCTCGGAAAGGGCGAGTTTGGTGTAGGTTGCCATACGTAGAGCTTGTGCGTGTTTTGAACCTTCGCTTTCGTCGATAAGAAGGTCATCGTCCGAGTCTGAATCGTTGTCTTCGCGCGCTGAACTCCGATGTCTCTTGGATGCTCGTTGCTCGGCGTCCAAGAGTCCGTCTCTATGGTTTCTTTTTAGGGCAGCTTGCTTGGCTCGTGCAGCAGCAATTCGATCTTTCAGCTCAAGCTCGTACGATTCTTGCTGTTTGCGCTTGCGCTCCTGTTCGTGCTGAACGACCCAGTCAGGTTCTGCTTGCTTCGATGTGCCGAATGGGTCATCACTGCTGCCTTGGGCATGCCGTTGCGCATTCTGCCGGAGCCAAGTGAAAGCAGCACAGATGAGCGAAAGAGACTTGCCCGTACCCGTCGGACTCTCAAACAGTCCCACTTTCCCCTCTTCAATTGTAGAAAACACCTGTCGCATCAGATCGAGCTGGATCGAATAGGCCTGTGGATAAGGAAACTCGTACTCGCGAGAAGCGAGTTCTGCGTCGGTGATGCCAGTTCCGGGGGTGGGAAGCTTAAGCGCCTCATGTCGATTAGTCATGATAGCAACATGCCAAATGTTTTCTTTTTTGAGGATTTCAAGCTAGTGCAGCTTGATGATCGTTGCCAAAGAAAGACCTTTGCGCTCTTTTCCAAGGAGGTGTTGGTTGGTTGGCGCAGAGAGCAAAAGTCGGAATTCAGGGTTCACTACCCTTCTCGCTTCTCTCTGCATTGCCACTCTCTTTTCTTTTTTTTGTTTTTTTGTTCGACGCGTAAATTGCAGCCGCTCCCTACGGCACGTGCCGCCACATTTGAATGAATTCTACCATGTCTTCTCGACAGCGTCACTTGAGCACCGACTGGTCTTACTAAGCTCTCTATTTCGGCTTCAAAGCTCAAGGCAAGCACGAGCTGCAACCACAAAGGATGTCACAGGAAATGCAGCATTAGAAGTAGACCATAGAAGCGTTGAATTTAAACAAGTACAGCAGAGCGCGAGAGAGAGAAAGACAGTCTATCCGGAGACGGGGGGAATACATGAAATGACCGGTCTTAAGCGACCGACACGCAACCTGAATCAGGCTGTGTTGAGTCGGCAAAAGCGGGCAAGAGGAGGGGGAGAACCTGGAAGATCGATCGAGTAGAAATTGCAACACACCCTGGGAAAGGATTCGTGGAAGAGTTAAAGAGCGTGAGGAGGGCATGATGGAAATGGCATCTAGAGGGAAAAAAGATGAAAAGCGTCCGATTTGATAGAGAAAAGCGAGCTGCAAAGTAGCGCGCGCGGAAAGGGGTATTTGCGACTGCGTTGTGGCCGTCACTGCGTTTAGCCCTTGTGGGTCTTGAAGGCAACGAGACCGGCAAGAGCGATACCGTAACCAAAGAACTGGAGGCCGGTAACGGTGTCACCGAGGAGAAGCATGGAGCCAAGGATGAGGAGGATGTCCTTGATGACACCAGCAAGGGTGAGGGTCAAAGAGCTAGCGGCGCCGATAAGGAAAACGGCCGCAATGTTGAGACCGAAAGCAACACCGGCGTTGGAGAAAAGGACAAAGGGGCCGAGGTTGGAGATCTGGAAGAAGGGGACGAGGCCCTCGGTGAAGGGGAGGACCAAGGCGTTGATGGCAGCGCAGACGGGGGCAAAGTAGTAGAGAGAGACCAGAGGGTCCATCTTGAGGCCCTGAAGGAGAACCTGGATCATGACGAGACGCGACGACTCAAAGGCGATGGCAAGGACCTGGCAGATGAAGCCCGACATGGCAAAGTCGCCCTGACCGTAAGACGCGAGCGCCACACCAAAGGAGATGCAACCGACAATCATGGTAAGGGTACCCGAGAGCTGCTTGAGGCCGAAAGCGAACGAGATGAGGAGAACGGCAACAGGGGTGAAAGCCTTGAGCATCTGGATAAAGCTGACGCCGAGGGTGAGGTAGGCCATGTTGCTGAAAATGAGGGAGCACGAGAAAAGAGCACCGATGGGGAGGATGTTCTTGATCCATCGCTCATTGGTCATCTCTACGTTGGCAAGACCGTCGAGGAGGTGAGTGTACCTGGCCAAGAGACGGGTACCGACCGTGGCGAAAGCCATGTGGAAGGTGGTAAGGAAGACAGGGAAGGGGAAGTTGAGCTGGTTGGGGTCGAGAACAAACCTGGTAGCAGAAAAAAAGTTGAAAGAAAAAGAGGGCAAAATGTGGCAAAGCGTGGTCAGCAAACGTGGCACAAATGACCAAGCCAGGCAGGAGTGGCTCTGTCTCAGCAATGCGATGGTTGTGGCAGTACATCAAGTTTGCAAGATGCGACGATGGATCACTTACTTGTTGTAGACGATGACGCTACTCGAGAGGGCGATCCAGAGAACGATGATGACGGCGGGGTGCATCTTCTTCTTGTCCTGCTTGGAGCCGCCGCCGGGGAGGATACCGTTGGTGGGCTGTGCGCCCATACCGCTGTGACCGGGAGTGCCTACGGAAGGGGTACGGTGACCAGTGATGGGGTCGTGGCCGGCCTTCTCATCGATCGAGAGGCTCTGCATGGGGAGTGCGGTGTGATCCTTGGACATGTTGAAGTGAGAGTTTAGAGCGTGCGGGCGCTGCAATGAATCGCAAGAGGATGCTTGATGAGGGTGACCGGCAAAGTGTTGCTCGAGATGAGACGAAAGGAGATGATGGTGGTGGTGGTGGTGACGAGAAGAGGAGGTCTCGTCAATCGAATGTGACAGGAATAACACTGCAGTACTGTACACTCTCTGTACTGTACTTTTGCGTATCATGTGCGGTTTGACCAGAGTGCGTCGAAAAGAGAAAAAAGGCTGACGGCGCATCACCGAGCGGACACCACAAGAGCAGCGAAGGTTGTGAGAGCGGACCGAAGTGGATTTGCGCCGAGCACTGTCCTGCAGTGAACCTCTGCGCCACGAGCAAGAACGAAAACGAAAACAAAAACAAAAAAAAGAGCTCAAGAGTGCGTGCAGCTTCCGTGATTTCTTCGGAAACGGATGGCTTGACACTGGTTCGAGTCTTTTTTTTTCTTTTTTTTTTTCTTTTTTTTTGGCCAGACGGCTGGCTCCGATGCTGTCACTTTTTTGTGGCACGGGCGTCAGGACACAGAGAGAGCTAGAGTTGGCAAACCCGCTGCTGAGAAAAGGAGAGACTGAAATTTCAAAATTTCAACTTTTTTTTTTTTTTTTTTGGAGATTTGAGGAGGCATGAAAGCAGAACACGCAGGTCGTGGCCGAGGGGGGAAAAAGAAAAGGTGATGGCGTAGCGTGCCATTTTCCGCCGTTAAAAAAGAAAGAGAGGCGTGCGTGTGCTGCGTGCGTGTGTCCAGTAGTGTCTGTGTGTGTGTGCGCATGTGCATGTGCCAAACGCGAACGAGAAGGTGTGAAATTGATTTTTGCAGCACACGCGTGTGTGTGTGTCTCTGTGTCTCTGCCTCTGCCACTGTCTCGGCTTCTAGCAGCTTGAAGATCGATTCGAGAGAGATCTCTCTACTCTTGCTTTGAAATCATCTCTCTTTCCAAAGCAAGGCTGTGTTGGATTTTCAAGATTTCGGTGGTTTCGCCTCCCAAATTCGATATTCAACTGGAATTTCGGCCGCCCACGTCTATCCTCCCTCTCTCTCTCTCTCTACGTCTCCCCCGCTCGACAGGCAACTGTTGGAACGATTCCCCTCAAAATGTCGATCTGAGTTGTAACGATACCGTGACTGGATCTGCGCCTTTGCGGCGGGTGTCCGGGGATGCTGCAGCTGCTCTTCTTCTCCTGGAATCACGATCTAAAGTCGAGTTTGTTTGGTGTAGGAGATCGACCAGTGTTTGACCAGCTCGAGTTCGGGCTCGTGCTCGTGCTTGCTTCGGTTCGGTTGTGCTTCCCAAAGTGTCAAAAACGTGCTTGGCCAAATCGAGCCTTTTTTTTAGTGTCAAACCAAGCCAAGGAATTGATCATACATGATCCATTTCAACGACGCTATATTAATACTTGGGTACAGTATGCATGGTTCCGTATACTGTATAGTCTTTCTCGGTAGAAGCAAATAGCGATGGCGTGCAGCTAGCTGTAAATGCGCAAAGATCGTCTCCTAACATTTACCTGTCAAGAGGTTCATCTGGACCAAGCATGAGCTGCAACCTCCCCGAATCATACGCTTTTACAAAAAAAAAATGTATTCATTTGACAGCCGATGTAAGAGAGAGAGAGAGAGAGAGAGAGAGAGAGACGTGGCAAAATCTGCGCCTCGCTCGGCGGAGATGCTGTGAAAATCGATCTTATGCTGTACTGTACTGTACAGTACTGTACTGTATCCAAGCCGCCGCTCCCCACGCTACGCTTTCTGCAGGCCGGCGTGGACGTGGCGCGGGATCGTCGTCCTGCAGCTGCTTGTCCGACGCTCAAAAAATATCGACACTTGTCTTGTTCTTGATCAATACATCCATAGTTAACCTTCCCGGCGGAGTCTCGCACTTTCCACAGCACCAAACCCACATCGCCGAGGTGTAGCACACAAAGAATTATCAAGCTGAGAAGTCAACTTTGAATAGTCCTTTCAAATGTCCATTTCTGTGTGTCACGGTTTGGGCCATCCCTGCCTTTCTCTCTCTCTCTTTTCCTCTCCCTCTCTGTGCTCTTGTTCCCACAAATCTGATTCCAGTCGGTTGGTCTTGCCCGCCAATTGATGATTCCGTTCGACTCTTCTCTTATGTTATTCCCGAGCCATGGGTCCCGCGGTATGCAAGCTGAGCACAGAACGACATTCGGCACGGTCACTATGGAGGTGTGCTGTAAGTAAAGAGTTTGCTTTGTAATTTCCGGTCCTGATACATGCCCACAGTTGCCACTGCCAAGAAGTGAACCTGGTTTGTGGGGTTTCAAGGAAAAAGACTGGCTTCTAGAAGCCCCATCGAAGGACACTGCTGTTGCAGACATCCGCTCTGCTTGGCGAGCTGCCTCCTCACGCCTTACCCCTTATCTGAGGATAAGATACGCAAGGCCTGTGCATCGCTTATAATCGACGCTGCTTTGACCTTGCGAACACTTGAAGAATTGCCCATGTCAGCCTATATCGGTATTTTGACTTACTTCGATTCTGCCTCGACATGTGCTAAACCCTGCTCGACAGCCTACAGTGGAAATCCAAATGGCGATCCTTGAACCGTCTTTTGTCAATCCCAAATTGCCAAGCTGCCTTGAATGCTCGATCTTTATGAAAGCTCTTGAAAGAAATGCCACTCTGCGATTGCTATTGCTTACTGCGCATGCTGTTCGTGTGCAAGATACACGTCATTCTCGATCGCCTCGGCCGCCTCCGCAGCTTCCGACTCGTCCACATCAAACACATCAATCCACGTCAACTGACGCTCTTCGTCCCCCTCCTTTCCATTCCACTTGGCAACAAACTTGGATCGATCCACCTGCAACGTCTGACACGATCGATAGAATGCTCCAGCCGCAAGCACCGGTGCTTCGTACATGACGCATATTGCATCTCTTAAGCTTTGAAAATTCGATCAACCGATCAGAAAATCGAGATGAGAATGTCAATTATACGTTGCGATTTTGCATCTGTAGTTGACGGTTAAGGGAACCACACTCACCAGTCATTGAGGATTGTCCAGGCCAGCCGAACCAAGGGAGTGTCGACGCTCAAGCGGCTACATGCCTTGACAAGAATCTCGTGCGGATGCTCGACAATCAGATCGAAACAGAGAGTTTCCAGCAAAGTTTCTTCCGACAGAAGAATGATGTCGCGCCATCTTGCGAATTCCTGTTAGACATTCAGATACTATATGTCAGTTTTGAGCTTTCGTGTATAGCCACCCGCTCGCTCTGCTAAGGAAATGTCTTACCTTGCTCGATGGATCGGCCCTAAAGCTGCGTTCCATCCATCTCTGGTTACCAGCAGGGCTCCTGTCGAAAGAGGCCATTGCAGCATCGATGACGCTCGGCAACTTTCTATGCGATTCTTCCACCTTGCATGCCAGAAAGACACAGGTGGCCGCCATGTCGTAATGCGAATGTCCAATCTTGTTGGTAGGACCGTATTCGAGCGGTTTGCGCATGTAGAAGCGATGCAGATAGATCGCAGCTGTATTCATAACATGTTGCGCCAATCGCATATACTCGCCCATCCGATAGATCGCGCCAACACCTTTAAAACGTCGTTGCTTTTCTTCATGTGGTTCCAGCCCGCCTTGAAGCACCGATGGTGTGAGTTTCAGATCTGATTTGGTAAAGAGCCATTGATCATCCGGTGCTTGACCCGTCGATGGACGTGTGCCGGTAGATGCCGTCATGTTGCGCTCATTCTTGAGACCGTGATATGTGTCGGAGCTGAGCAGGAAGAGTTGCAGAAAGAGCAGATATCACCTTTGCTTTCAATTCAACCCACAGGGTCTGCTCTTCGGGATTCGGCTTCCTTTTTCCTCCACAACTCTCTCTCTTTCTTTTTGTGTCAGACTGTGAGATGCTCAATTTGATTTTCGCGTAAATTTAAAAAAAAAGTGCTAGAAAAATGGGAGCGAAAAACATGTTGAACAAATTCAACCAACACTCCCATCCACCAAAAAGTACACTGTGATGCACGAAAGGATGGAGCTTCACAGCGAGGAAGATGCAACCATCCTTGCAGCCAAGAAAGAGACGGAAAGAACAAGGAAAAGACAAAGTGATTATTGCTGTATCGCAAAAGAGAACCATAGGGTATATTTGTGAAGATGCAGGTCAGGTCTCTAAAAGCAGATGGGCACATGTTGCGAAAAACAAAATTGGGGAACAGGAGTGCCAACCTCGCAAGGTCAAAGCCGAAGACCTGGGGTATGTTGCGAGAGAGATGGCGAGAAAGTAGTGGCAGAAGAATGCGCTACAAAGGGTCGGCTGGTTTACCGCCCATCCATCCTTCGCCGGCCTCGAGCAGATTGACCATACCGGTAAAGAGAGCGGTGGTGGTAGGTCCCAAGAAGCCAGCACGCAGCTCCTTGACCTCTTCGTTGGGCAAAGCAGCCGCCTCCTGATCTCCGCTGGGGCCGTTGTCCGATCCGGGATCGCGACGCTCGGCTGCTCTGCGGGCGATGCGGGCATCTCGAGCTCGCACGTATCGCATGCGCGCATGTTCGTCCGATCCGAGCGCGTTACCATCCGCCTCGCCCTGCAGGCCAAAGCCCTGTTCTGTCCGGCTTTCCTCATCGTCGTCGCTGGAGCTGTAATCCGATGATTGGGCACGCATATCCTCAAACCATTGACCAAACTCCTTGCGATCATAGTCTTCGGGGTTCTGCATAGCCTGGTCGATGGCCAGTGGAATGCTGAGCGTCACTCTTGCGAGTTGAAGGGTGAGACGCAAACGGCCTGGGATGTCGAAATACGAAAGACCTCTTAGGTCCTGCTGGATCTCGTAGAGGCGCGACATCTCGTTGAGCAGCACGCGCGAATATCTGCGTGTCGCTCGCATGAGGCGCGAGAGTGCTCTGAATTTGGCCTCGATGCTGCTGATGTTGGCATCGCTGTAGGTGCCCAGACCACTGTCGGCGAGGACCTTGAGTAGCGCCTTGACAGAGGTGAAGTCGCCCTCAAAGAACTCGACATAGACGGTGAAGAGGACGTCTTGAAGCGTGGCATCTGCAAACGCTTCTCCGAACTCGTCATCGAAAGCGTCATGGGGCGATTTGCCGTTGAACATGGAATGTGTATGCGGAGAAAAGTCGTAGGCCTGGCGTGAGGCTGGTTTGGACAGCGTTTCGTAGGCAAAGGCGAGCTTCTGGAATGCAATGGTTGAATTGGGATAGTCTGGAAACTTGTCTGGATGGCAGGATCGACTTCTGGTCAAAAAGGCACGACGAATCTCTTCGTTCTTGGCATTTCTCTTGATGTTGAGGACTTTATAGAGGTTCTCTTCTGCGATAATGTCTTCGATGACTTGGACTTTGGTTTGGAAGCTGTCGGCTTCGGAAGGACCAGCTGCATCTGGAAGGTCGTCTGTGTCTTGATCCGCGTCGCCTGGCTCTTTGAGACCGTCGGAATCGAGATGGCCACCTCTCGAACCGGGTCGCTTTGCGCGATTGACTTTGCCGATAGGAGCTCGCCGAGACTCCTCGCTGACAGCAGCTCGGTAGAATATCGACGAAATGAAAGACATGTTGCCAAGACTCTCTGCGAGATTTGAACTTGTCTTTTCGTATAGAGTGCAACGTTGGGCCGATGGATTGTAAAAGCTGCTGCTACTGTTCGCGGGAGAAAGGGTGGCGTATCAAGCAGAGATCTGTTGCAAGCTCTAGAAACCGAAACAGGTTGGCTTGGATTGCTTGTACCTGGCTCGGAACCGATAGAAGTCTAGTTGTCGATGCCACGATGCGCAGCCGCCAAGTGTCGTTGTAGGTAGCCTAATCTAGCGTTGCAGAAACATGGTCGAGAGCATCGATCGGAGGAGCCTTGACCACAAGATGTTGTATGTATGCTGTTCAACGAAAAGACACACTTTATTTTGAAAAAGATGACGATGCGAACGCTTGTCTGATCCTGTCTCGTATTGACTCTGGAGGAGAGACGCTTGGAGATACGAGTCGACTGTGTTTGTCAAGCCAGTGAACCCGATCAGAGGCTGCTTATGGATTCGTGTGGTGAGGAGGGCTGGGTTGACGAGGATCTTGAATGTGGCAAGGGATCTCGTTGATATGATACAAATGACAGCGCAGCTATTGGCAACGTGATGGTGGTGAGTACGAGTGTTGTTGACACAAGACAGAGGATCAAGTACAGTAAAGAGATGGTCGGTCACATCAATCAGCGCTTCGGGAAGGGCAGAGTGTCGTTGATTCACAGCGCGGAGTTGCCGAGCGAGGCTAAACTAGCAGAAGAGTACAGTACAGAGATTGTGAGCTGAGCAGATCAATCAACAAGACCCTTTGCCTTGTTCAGCTGCATGCATTCTAACTACCTCGTCTTGAATTTCACACCCCAACACTCAGACTCTGTGTTACTCTCTCTCACACTCGCTGTTGCTTTAGGCGCCAATTTCGAACGAAACACACAAATTTCAAAAGTTGAAAGGTGCAGCTCGGCCACCTTTCACACGAGCGTCCAAAAGAAGGAAAAAAGAAAAAAGAAAAAAAATAAAAAAAGAAGAAGAAAAAAAAAGAAAAGAAAAAGAGGACGCGTGCCTAAGTCTAGCTAAGAATTTTGGCTCGAATTTGTACGTTCCAATAAATCTGACAAATTCTCAAAGAAAGGTCCGCCGGTCTTCCTCCACTTTTGGCTCTGTGTTGTTGCACTTTGCTTTGCTTTCATCGCAACCCTAGCCATCACTCTTCAAACTCAAGATAGTCCAACGAGACGTCTCTCAAGCAGCTCAATACAGCCATGCTGGGTCAATAATCCCTCTTGGGCCCCTCGGAGCGAATCGGCTGATCTATACGTCCTCAAGATGCTTCTCAATCCGCTTGCTACGCGCCAGCAGTTGGCCGTCACTCCGTCCATGACCGATGGACTCAGTTACGATCTCGAGATGGAGCTCAGGGCCCTCGGCTGTCAGATCATTCAACAGGTCGGCATCCTTTTAAGATTGCCGCAGAGGACCATGGCGGTGGCTCAAGTATTCTTCCAGCGTTTCTGGTTCACCTCATCCATGTGCGATTTCTCTGCCAGCGAAATTGCAATGGGCGCTCTGCTCTTAGCCACCAAGCTCGAAGAGACCCAGATCCGCCTTCGACACTTGATCAACGCCTTTCACTACGTCGACTATCATATCTCAAAGAATCGCCATCTTTCACCCGATTGGACCCCTTCCAGCAGGGAGGACAGATCCAACGTGTCTCTGGCGTCCTCAGCAGATTCTCTAGCTCCACCTTACTGTGCTCCAGCGTACGACTCGGCAGAGTTGAGTCGTCTCCGTGATGCTGTGGTTGTGTCCGAGATGCAGATTCTCAAGCGACTCGGTTTTCACGTACAGGTGACGCTGCCATATGCACTCTTGGTCAACTACTTGCAAGCTCTCGGACTCACGGATAGCAATCTCAAAGTCACCGTTAAGCCACATTTCTGTTGGTCTCCTGAAAACGCGACGCCGCCGCCCATCGATAAAGCTTCGTCGCAGCCTGTGACGCTAGCACAGTGTGCCTGGTCGTTCCTCAACGATGCGTAAGTGCTTTCTTTTTCTTTCACACCTCGCCATCAAGCAGCAGCCCACTGAAAATCAGCTCGCAAGACGCTGACACTTATCCTCTTTTCTCACGTCTCTTTTTTTTTTTTTTTTTTTTTTTTTTTTGGCCCCTACGACTCTTCGGCAGTCTGCAAACACCGGTGCTTTGCATTTTTGGACCACATATTGTGGCCTGCGCTGCGATCGCGCTCGCTGCAGAGATGTGCGTGCCGCAGGTGAATCTGCCTCTTGAACCGGCACCATGGTGGCTGCTGTTTGATGCTTCGGAACCCGAGATCAAGATTGCCGCCTCGCATCTTCTCTGGCGCTACCATCACCAATCGTCCGTCAGGAATGTAGCAGCGCTGCTGGATCGCCACGAGCTGCGCCGACATGTGGCAGCACATCCCGCAAGCCCCAAGTCGCATGCGGAGGACATGGTGATCCACAAAAGTTGGTGATGCTGCTGCTGTGCAATGTATGTATTCTGGATTTGTTGTTGTCATTGATTGAATGCTGCGAATGGGATAGTGTTGAGTTTGTGAGGATTTGTTGCAATTTACATTGGGCATCGAGATGTGAACAAGGTGGAAAGGCAAGGATGGCGTACTACCTAGTGAGCCTGTTATAAGCGTGATGCCTGTTGGTCGAGGTGCAAATCTACTCGTCGGAGGAGTCTTGGGAAGAAGCGGCGGCCTTGGCCTGGGCCTTCTCCTGCTTGGCGGTGTGGGCAGCGGCAACGACGGCCTTGGGGTCCGAGACGGGGTTGCCGTCCTTGGCAGCAGCCACGCCGTGCTTGAAGGTGGTGTCGTCAGCGGGGAGACCACGTTCACGCTTGACGCCCTTCTGCTTGTCGTAGGCGTGCTCGTCGGGGAGCTTCTTGGATTCGAGGTGCTTGTCACCTTCGGGAGCATCGTGGCGGATCTCGGGACGCTTGACCTCGACAAAGCCCTCGGGATGCTCGATGCTGCCGTCGGGCAACTCTACTGGCTCCTTGGGAGCTTGAGGCTCCTGGTCCTCGTCATCGGCCTCGGCCTGGGCGTCATCGTGTTTGGGAGCGTGGTGAGCGTGGTCATCCTTCTTGGCACCGGGAGCGGTGAAGTAGACAAAAAGGCCACCGAAAGTGATGACGGAAGCGATGGCCCAAGGAGCATCCGACTTTGTTGCGACGGGGCCTGGTGGGTTGGTGGCATACTTGCGAACCGAGAGACGAGCCAAGGAAGGACCTGCGGCGGAGCGAGCCAATGGCCTGGCAGTACGAGCGATGGACCTAGCGATCATGATTGATGATATTTGTGGAATTTTCTGGAGGATGGAAAGGAATGTTGTATGAAAGGGAACGATGTACGTTGTTGTTGTTGTTGGTTGTGGTGGTGATGAAGAGGGGCTATAGTAGCTGTCAAAATGGATCGAAGGGATCGCCGAGACTTGGAGCAGCTTTCTGTGACGCAGGTTTCCAAAACTGGAATCAAAGAGCAATCGGACCTGTAGATGGGGGGGGGCAGCGACAACTGACAAGTGCTCTGTGGTCGCCATCGCAATTTCGATCCACGATCCCACGATGCCATGCCCCGGTTGGCTCGATTCTTCCTAATTTGTCTGATTTGACCCAAAATCGGCCTCCACCTTGTCATTCGTTTGCATCACCCGCTCAACCCGCACGCGCACATGGCCCTTTCTCGGTCACAATCTTCACAATGGTCCTGACAATCTTCTTCTCAAGGAGGACTGAGCTTTGTGTGTAGAGTGGGGACAAAATCACTCTTGACGTTGCTGTTGAAAGACAGAGAGAGCAAGAGAGAAAAACAGAAAGAGAGAGAGAGAGAGAGAGGAGAGGCGTCCGTTGAGTGAGAAATCCGCATTCCGAACCAGCCAAATTTGTGGATCCAGCCTCCCGCCATGGCGTAATGTTGCACCGAAGATCATCAGAGTCACACAAAGAGAGAGCGAAATAGAGGCACAGAGATTCATTCATTCGCATCGATCTCAGTTCTTTTCCCTCAAGTCGTTTTTATGCCACTTTGTTAGAGTTTAGGTGGTGAAGAAACGATTTTCTCTCCTTGCTTTCTCGTACGTATCGGAACGTTGGATAGGCCGGGACGGAACGGGCGCAAGTCCACACGAGAGCTTCTGCCGGCCCTTCTCAAAGGCCAACGCTGAGGACTCGGGACTCTGGATGGTAGCTACATGGACCATGGGCCCTGAACGAAATCCAAGCCGTACTCAGCACTCAACAACACGGCATAATGATGATGATGATGATGAGGATGATGGAATATGGACAGCCATCGCTATGATTGAGTGAGAACCGTTTCGTAGTACGGTATCGTAAGACGAAAGGTTGGATGTGAGGCAGTTAGAAGAAAAGGCCAAGAAGATCTGATCCCGGATCCGGGCTCTGACTGAACCATGCGACTGCCTTGCACATACACACACACACACACACACTCACTCACTCTCTCTCTGCGGAGCGATCAGGGTCAATGGCCAGAAGAGCTTCTTCTAAGGTCAAAAGGAACGTGCGAGAGATTCCAACTCGAAAGTCGCATCTTTGGGTCACTTTGAAATATTACCTTGAATACAAAATCGGATGCTTTTTTTGTTTCAGAGATTTGTATTGATTTGGAAGAAATGGACCACCTTAGCAATGCATTTGTATTTCGGTTTTCTTCACTTCACTTGTCTTTGAATTGGGTAAAAAAGCTTGAATTTTGTTGTTTTTTGTTGGCGCGCAGATTGAGTGCTTCTCATTCGTTCAAACTGATCGGTGGTCAGCTGGAAAGGAGAAAGTGCGATCAGTTTTGACTAGCGCACCTCATCAGTCTCGAACCAATTCAAAGTCTAGCTTTCTTCACAGCGTTTTCAAGTCAAAAGGCCTCGTCTTGTCTCTCGACCCGGCGACGCCCTTTGAGTACTGTACAGTAGCAGTTATCGAGTGTCTGTGTGTTCCTTCTTCGGGCGGGAGCTGGCTGGCTGGCTGGCTGGCTATCACTTTGTTACTGTAGAAACCTGGACCTAGAAACAGAGAGAGAGAGAGACAGACAGAGAGAGAGTGCGATCGCAACCTCTTTTGCAATTCTTCGTCTCTGTTGTGTGGTGTCGAGGTGTGTGTGCCGTGCCCGCTCCTTTCCTTCTCTCTCTCTCTCTTCCTTCACACACTTCTCCGTCGTCGTCCTTCATCCCTACCCCAACTCCTTTGTCGCCATCATGCCTGTCATCCAGCGCACCGCTGTCCGGGCTGCTAGCCGCACCGCTCTTCGAGCTCGCCAGAATGCCGCCGCTTTCTCTTCGGTCGCTCGCGCCGCCGTAAACGCTTCTTCCAGCGTCCGTGCTGCCGCCCCCAAGATCGCCGTCGCTGCCGTCAAGCCCGCCGTACAGGGTAAGTCTCTTTTTTTTTCCTCATCATCGACTTTGCTCCAACTCTTTCCATCGTACAATGCGCACGCACATGAAATCCACCCTTGATCTCGCCAATCGTCATCACCATTCAAGTTGCAAGTTCAGACAAGCACATCAAAAAAATCTCTACTTGCCTATCTTTTTCTCGACCACATTGTCTCTTGATGGCAGTTACCTGGATGCATTCGTAACACACCATCAGCATACCATCATCGCCAACCTCACCATCACCAGTGCTGCGCTCATCTCGACATTCCACACAGTTTTTCGTCTTCTTGTTGGACGTCGGTCCTGTCTTTGTTGTTGCGCATCCTGCTTTCAGTTCTTCTGACCTCGATTCTCCTTCTTCCATCCTTTCCTCTTGTTTCCGCTCACCATAGCCCGCACTCTCGCCACCGAGGCCTCCCCCAAGGGCCAGACCGGTGCCGTCAAGACCGTCATTGGTCCCGTCGTCGACGTTCAGTTCGACTCTGAGCAGCTCCCCGCCATCCTGAACGCCCTCGAGGTCCAGGATGTTCAGGGTGGCGGACGTCTCGTTCTCGAGGTCGCCCAGCACCTTGGTGAGAACACCGTCCGTGCTATTGCCATGGAGGGTACCGAGGGTCTCGTCCGTGGCCAGAAGGTCGTTGACACTGGTCTCCCCATCCAGATCCCCGTCGGTCCCGGCACTCTCGGTCGTATCATGAACGTCATCGGCGAGCCCATGGACGAGCGTGGTCCCATCAAGGGCACCAAGCTCGCCCCGATTCACGTCGAGCCTCCCGCGTTCGTTGACCAGTCCACCAAGGCCGAGGTCCTCGAGACCGGTATCAAGGTCGTCGACCTCCTCGCCCCTTACGCCCGTGGTGGTAAGATTGGTCTCTTCGGTGGTGCCGGTGTCGGAAAGACTGTGCTTATCCAGGAGCTCATCAACAACGTTGCCAAGGCTCACGGTGGTTATTCTGTCTTCACCGGTGTCGGTGAGCGTACCCGTGAGGGTAACGATCTCTACCACGAGATGATTGAGACCGGTGTCATCAACCTCGAGGGTGACTCCAAGGTCGCTCTCGTCTTCGGTCAGATGAACGAGCCCCCTGGTGCCCGTGCCCGTGTCGCCCTTACCGGTCTCACCATTGCCGAGTACTTCCGTGACGAGGAGGGACAGGATGTGCTTCTCTTCATTGACAACATTTTCCGTTTCACCCAGGCCGGTTCCGAGACCTCGGCTCTTCTCGGTCGTATCCCCTCGGCTGTAGGATACCAGCCTACCCTTGCCACCGACATGGGTGTCATGCAGGAGCGAATTACCACCACCAAGAAGGGTTCCATTACCTCGGTCCAGGCCGTCTACGTGCCCGCCGATGACTTGACTGACCCTGCCCCCGCCACCACCTTCGCCCACTTGGACGCCACCACCGTCTTGTCGCGTGGTATCGCCGAGCTTGGTATCTACCCCGCTGTCGACCCTCTTGACTCCAAGTCGCGTATGCTTGACCCCGCCGTTGTCGGCCGTGAGCACTACGACATTGCTACCGGTGTTCAGAAGCTCCTCCAGGACTACAAGTCGCTCCAGGACATCATTGCCATTCTTGGTATGGATGAGCTTTCGGAAGAGGACAAGCTCACCGTCGAGCGTGCCCGTAAGATCCAGCGTTTCATGAGCCAGCCTTTCGCTGTCGCCCAGGTCTTCACTGGTATCGAGGGCAAGCTCGTCTCGCTCAAGGACACCATCTCGGCCTGCAAGGAGATCCTCCGCGGTGACCACGATGCTCTTCCCGAGTCCGCCTTCTACATGTGCGGTGGTATCGATGACGTCAAGAAGAAGGCCGAGGAGATCGCCCGCAGCACCTAAGCATAGAAAGTCGATCGGATGCCCCCCCTTCTTCCCTTCGCCTTTTCTTTCCTTGTTTCTCCCCAGCCGTGCCGCGAGCCTTGACCCCGGCTCTTACAACCTTTTTGATGTTTCCGGTGTCATATAAAATCCTCCCTTCTTCATAAATATAAATCAATGCTTGAAGTTCCCCAAACAAATCAACGGATCCCTCTACTTTTGCGCTCGCTGATCTGTGGTTGTCTTGTCGTGTTCGGAAAGTTTGATGATTCTGCGTATTTGATGTTGTTTTTCTCTATCTGGCCAGACTTTTGGTTGAGCATGACAAAGGTGTACAGTAGAGTACTGTAGCAATTCTGGTACTGTTTGTTGGACCAAAAAGGAAAAGTGGATTGTATGTCGAGTCGATTCTGGGAAAAATCGTGAGTTTGTGTAGGATGAAGGGGACAACAAAGTTGAACAAAGACAAACTGGAATTGGATATGATGTGTAGTTATTACAAACCTCTTTCGATGAACCTGATTAGCTGTCTTGCAGGATCGAGGCCTATTAAATCAGCAAGATCATCTTGGGATAAGTTGCAAAGATCATAAAAGTCCTTAACTTTACTCATGATGTAACGAAAGTTTTTCGTGGTAACACCAGGTAAAGCTCTTAGTAAATCTTGGGGAGCAAGATTGAAAGAATGTTGATCGAAAGATTGCCAATCTGAACCTTGAATGATTTGGCTACTGTTGTTGTTGTTGTCTTGTGGTGGGAAGAAGTCATCAAGACCTACTAAAGCTACTTTGTTCGCATCTGGCTGATCGAAATTTAGCTTAAGATCAGCAAAAATATCCGAAGTAGCATAAGGAGAACTTGACCAAATCATCCGAAGTCTTGGAAATGCCGATGTAAGCAAGACCAATTTGGCCTGAATATCAACATCCGTTGACGCTGCTGCTGACCGACCCATTTGTTTGCCATCATTGGTGGATTTTAACGAGAAAGATTTATCCTGATCAAACTCGATCAACAAAATAGGATGTTGATAATGAACGCACATCAGCTCGCACTGAGTATACAATCTACCCGAGTTAAAACTCTGAATCAAATCCGCCAAACTTTTACGTTCAACACACATTGTCGGTGTCAAAACATAATCTCCAACCTGCAAAGTGCAAGGAATCACCTGAATGTCGGCTGCATGCAACATTGATGGTAAACTTGATCGAAACTCTCGCATGTCGACAATAATCCTAGGTGGTTCATCGGTAGCTGAACGTTGTCCACCTGCAACGCGACTACTAATGGTTCGAAGAAATCGTTGATCAGCATCTTCGGCAATAGGTCGTCCATCTGCAGAGAGAGGTAAAGCCATCATGGATTTCTCCCGAATAAGCCTCTCGAAAGATTCCTTTTCCCTTCGAAGAGCACTTAGATATCTTTGCTCTTCAACCGAATCAGCATAGATAAGAAAGTAAACTCGTACACCAACACCCGGGTTGGTGCTACGGTACACTTCGACCCTACGTACAAACGCAGGATCGGGATCGTACATGATGACAAACCGAGGTCGAAGTTCTTGAAGAACCTTATCGTCTTGATCCCCGCGATACGATCGAACCACTACCAGATTTTCCATGCTCAACATGCCAAAGAATGCATCGAATTCAACTTCATCGATATCGTCCGAAATTTGCTCACCATCGATTGGTGCGTCGACCGTAGATGATCCGCTTTCATTGCCATTCGCCGTCGAGGCAATACTACGGCCACAAAAACGAGTAAAAAAATTGTCAGCGGCGTCTTTATTCGTATGAACAGCATTCATCACTGCAGGTGCTTGTCTGCGTGTGGTTCCACTTACAAATCCGACACCTGTGCAGCCTCAGCTTGAAAGCTCGCCTGCCCGATCGCATCCGTTGCGCTGTTGAATCTTCCACCAGCATGTTGCGTTGAAGATCCACCACGCTGCCGTCGTCTCTTGTTGGCAGACGACTGTTGACCCTTCTGATATGCCAATTTACGCTTCAAAGCCTCGTTGATAGGTCCCGTTTGCGCCAAAGGCACCTGTGCTGCATTCGAAGTTGTCCGTGATTCACCGCCATTTCCCCAAGCATCTTTCTGATCCGTGTCGAGTTTGCCGAGACCACCTTTCCAGAGAAAATACGATCGCAACAGCTGTTGCATCAATTTTTTCCCCGGCTCTCCCGGCGGACACTCGTCCATGGTCGAGATGATCTGTCGAAGCTGCATGCTGGTTCTCTCTGATCCGCACATGATTAGAATCGTATTGCCTGTTCCCGAGTCTGTTTTTGTAGATGCCAATTACACGTCAGCAAAAGAGCCAAACGAAAAGAGAGCCAACTTTTTTTTTCTTCCTCTCATGATTGCACCAAAACTTACCAGATGCATCGACATTAAAATGGATCTCTTGCTCCACTTCGTCCAGTACCTCTTGAAGCAGATGCCACTTTGGATTTTCTTCGAGCACAGGATCGACTTCGGGAGGCACAGGGCCGGGCAAAGTATCATGTGACCGAGATGCTTGCCCTCGCTCCGCTTGGTGTAAGGCTTCCTCGTCATCTGCATAGTCTGTTTCGTCGGCAGGAGGCATCTGTCGGGTTTGCGCCTCGTTCCAAACGTAAACCCTTCGTTTTGCTTCGTGGAAAATGACGTTTGCTGCATCCATAAAGAGCCAAGCCGATTGATTTTGACGCGCGGTGCCCTTGAAAGTGGTGGTGCTCGAGGCAAGGATGGTCTCGAGGTACGAGTTGAACGTGACTGCGTCATACGTGAGAAGATAGCTGTTGCGATTTGGAAGAGATACAGAGAGGAATCAAGGTCAGACTAGGGATTTGTGCAAGGTACATTTAGGAACGAGGAGAACCTACTTGAGAAGATTGCGAAGCGTCGTTAGATCTCCCACCAGTTGCTTGGTCTTTGCACTGACCTTGTGCCAGATAGGGTCGAGCTGCCTTCGTACGACAACGTCGAATGCTCTAAAGATGGCATGTTCGATGGAAAAGTCGTCTGTCTCAACCTGTGCGCGCGATTCAAGTTGAGCAGATCTTTGGTCAGAGTTGGTCTTCTGCAGGGCCCTGTTCTTCTCATCGATGAGATTCGGAGACTTGAGTGTACTTACATTGGCGTTGCCGCGTTTGAGCTCGGACAGAGATGCATCGAGACACTCGATGATGGCTGTCTGAATGTTGCGCATCGATCGACTGAGGGGCTGATGAAGCTCGATGACGTCTGCCTTGCGTTGGCCTAGATCCTTGCTGGTTTGTTGGTGGAATCGTGGCCACAACTCGACCTTTCGGATGCGAAGCTGGCTAAGGACTGTTTGTAGCGGGCTGATTCCCATTGTAAAATGTTCCGGATTGTCGGAGAAAGCTTTTAGAAAGCCATCCTTGTTCTCTTGACGATAGATTCTCGCGATGAATGCCTCGACCGAGGTTGGCGTCACTTTCTCGGCGTGCAGGACGATGAGTCCGGTAATGAGACCCGTCGGAATCCTCTTACTGAGCATATCAACCACCAAGATACGCGATGTGACGCTCATGATACCTCCAGATAGATACATTTCCGATCTTTGCTTGGCCGGCATCTCGTGATGGATGGCACGGAGACCCGGTTTTCGAACGCCGAGCGTCGTCAACTCTTCACCTATCCCACTCTCTTCCTCTGACGTTGCGTTGACCAGAATGACCAAGCTGTTGGGCGAGTCGTAGATTCGTAAGACTGTACTGACGATTCTGCGCAGACCGAGACCTCGCGCAATGATGACTAGCGCATCGCCTTCGTCTGGGCTGTCATCGGGTTCAGGAACCAGCGAGTTGACAATCTGACAGTGAAACGGTAGCAGAGCAGCCCTCTGTAGGATTGCGCTATGCGAAGCCATAGTGAGAAGAACAAAAAGGGCGTGGCGCGACGGCCCTTGTATCTTGTTGAGAAAAAGTACGTGTGTGTTGGTCGTGACTGGATGGTGGTGGTCACTGTCCACAAGGCTTGACATTTTGCTGCATGCAATAACTCATGTACTCAGCCATCGTTTTTTGTGTGGAGGTCCCACAACTAAGGGTCCTACAAATTTCCCGAGTTGCGGATCCCATTAACTTACTTCGAGTAACTACACCAAAACAATGGGTAATGGTGGCCCATGACGCGCGACGATGTGAACAACCTCCAGCTCTGCTCACTAGCGACATACTGCATGTGCTCATAAGTATTCACATCAACATGTGTGAGCTGCGATAGTCCTGACAGAAGCCAATTGCCAAGTGCTGTCTCTTTCAGCCAAAACCACCTCCGCGCTTACTGTGCGCGTTCATTCAAACGAAACGCTCTAGCAAGTGACACTCCAGAGATCAGCCAACCATTTTGTTTATTCTATGCTGTCTCCTGCTTGTGTCGGGTTGGGGGTCGGATTGACATTGATTCGCTCTCAACACACTGACCTCAGAAAGGCAGTGCCTTTTCGACTTGGCCGCCTCTCCCGTCCCCCGCCTTGCATGGCATTCGTGCGTGGCGGCATTCTTCTAGCATCATTCGATGTTAAACACGATCGACATCAAACACAAAGAAGTTCAATCGGTGAATGGAACATACATCCGGTTCAGGTCGAGGTTTATGATCTTGATGCACCTCATACCGGCCGTCCTTGTTGTCTGTGTTGAAGAGCGTTTCAAGCCAGTCTTCGAGGCAGATGTCGTTTGCGGCTACCTTCTTCTTGGTATGCAATTAGCGGCGGCTTTTGAGTCTTCACCGCGACTTTGTTACGGCAAGAGAGACTGCAGGCTTGTTAGGAGTGATGCTGACGTACGAGTCGGCACGATTCACATAGCTTATGACGCGCAGATGGCTGAACACCTAATGCTGCAAAAACGTTTGACTAGCCTCAAAAAGAGCTTTCATCGAATTGATTTGATCACGTTTGGTCAGGCTGAAGTGCCTCACGGACCTGTCGCTGGGGAAGCGAGGGCCGATATATGAGAGTTCAAGACGTTGACCAACAGCAGCCTTGACAATATGGAAGGATTTAGTGTCGCCCTCTGTGGGTCAGGACCGCGGGGAATCATGTCATCCGTCCAAGAGCTTTTTGACGACGTTGTTGAGATGGGGTCTGTAGCTTTTTTCGTTGTTGCCTAGGGTTTGACGATACTGAGCCGTATTCCAAGGTATTTGGGGCTACCCTCCCGAAGCTGTTGCAGCAGCTGGATATGTTTGGCTCGATCCAAGCTGACGTGTCTCGAAAGTAATCCTGGACGGACTCGTCAAAGGGAGGAAGTGATGTGGGCCGCTTTGTTCCGCTGTTCTTTGCCATCCAGCTAAATCGCACAGAATATCGATTGGGGATGGCAAGAGAGATTCAAGCCCTTGTCAAGGAGCTCTTTGATGACGCCGACGAGACGGCATTGATTATCTCGCATAGTGATCGAGATGACGATAAACACCAAAAAGACCCCAATCCTTGTGCGATGCAGCCCGGTCGACAGGTGTGAGCCGTAGCGAAAGGATGATGGAGGCGTTTATTGGTCACATTCCAGGCTTGAGATCGTATGGTGGTGAAAGCAAGATCAGTGCATACATACTGTACTGTACGCCCCTGATTGTTCGGGTGAGCTTTCACAAGTGTCAAATTCCGAGATCCGAAATGTACTGTACAGTACCTGTACTCCACGATTTGAGAGTCGCGATGCGCACCATTCACAGAGGTACCACATCAGCCTCTTCTACACATTCCTTCTGACACACCGACGATGGGTAAACTCAAGCTGGCAATGGTTGCCGCCATGTCGCTGACCAACGGCATTGGTAAAGACGGTGGATTGCCTTGGAGACTCAAGGGCGAGATGGCATACTTTCGCAGCGTCACGAGCTACGTTGCCGAGCAAGACAAGCTTCGAGGAGCTCGGAATGCCGTCATTATGGGAAGAAAGACGTGGGCTAGCATTCCACCCAAATTCCGACCATTGGGGGGTCGAATCAACATTGTCATTAGTCGAACGTGTAGTGCTCAAGATCTCGGAGTGTGAGTGTTTGCATATTGCTTCCTTTACACCCCTTTTGCATCCGCTGCTATGGCAAACAGTAATACTGAAGTCCCTCGCTGGTTTGCTTCTTTTTCTTCTGGCAGAGATCCCGATTCGAAAGACGTCAAAGTGTTCGCATCGATTGAACAAGCCTTGAAACATCTGGCCGCTCCTGCAGCTCAACACGACGAAAACCTCGGCAGAATCTTTGTAATCGGAGGAGCTCAACTCTACACAGACCTGCTCAACCTCGACTCGAGCCTAGCAACAGTAGACAAGTTGCTCATCACACGTATCTTGACACCCCACTACGAATGCGATGCCTACTTTCCCGAATTCAGAACCAAACAGCAGTACACGCACGAGCTTCAACATGCCAACGAAATCCTAGCAGAGCATCACGCAAACCCACCCCAACAAGACCCAACATCGCTACTCAACCAAGCAAAATGGACCCAGGCATCAACAGATTCGCTACGACAATACCTTGGCAACTCATGCCCAAGCGCACTGCTGAATTCGCCCGATATGGTCACAAGTGAAGGCGAAACGTGGTACGAGTACCAACTGTGGGAAAAACAAGGGACGTGTTGATGCAGTCGTGGCGTTTAATCTGAGAAACTTGTTCGATTCTTTTTTCTACAAGTGTGTGTGGATCCGCGAAGCGACAGTGTTGGATGCGAGCCGGATGCAAAAAAGCCTGAAACAGAGATGCGACGAGGGGGCGATTTGGAGAAGATGCAGCCTGATATATGTAGGTATGCGTGTGCGTGTGTGTGTGTGTGCTGTGAATATAAAGACATGGAGCAAGCTTGCTGACCGGCTATGGTGGGCTGGGGTTGGACAGATGTGCTTATTTGGACTCGGACTTGCGGCAGACAAAGAGCATCATGGGGGTGAAGAGCTTGGTGCGACCACCGTCTACGAGGGCGTCGGCGGCAACAACGAGCGACTCGCCGACCGAGTGGGTACCCTTGGGTACGAGGCGAAGTGTTTCGAGGAGCTTGACACCGTATTGGGTGGTAGCTCGACCAATCTTGGTCATGCGGGCCACGGTAAAGTAGTCCCAGACGGTCTGGCAGTCCCTCAAGCTACCGGCGATGGGGTAGTACCAGGGAATCTTGTCTCCGCGGTCGGCGAGGTCCTCCTCGTGAAGAATCTCGAAACCGACCGTCTTGAGGGCATTTCGAGCATTCTTGATGGAGCGCATCTCGGGAATGCCGTCACCGACCTCGATGCCGTGGGCAATGCGCTTGTGCTCGGGGTTGGTGGGATCCCATTGGTCGGTCATGCACCATTCGTAAACGCCAAAGATTCCTCCAGGCTTGAGAACCTTTTGGATCTCGCCGTAGATGCCCTCAAAGTTGGGAGCGTGGCAAGTGGCCTCGATGGCGTAAACGGCGTCGAAGCTGTTCTCGCCAAACTGGTCTGCGAGCTTCATAAAGTCACCCTTGACGAATTCGACCTGAGCCGAGAGACTGGCCTTTTCGGTGTACTTGCGAGCGCGCTGGATCTGGTATTCGTTGTTGTTGAGACCGACAATGTTGACATCTGCAAAACGGGCAATCTCACGAGCGGGACCACCGACACCGCAACCGACATCGAGGACACGCATCTTGGGCTTGAGCTGCATCTGGTGAGCGAGGTAATGTTCGTGACGAGCGATGGCCTGCATGAAGGCCTCACCGGGGTAGTAGCGGGCAAAGTGGAAGTTCTGACCCCAACCGTACTCGTAGAGGTCGGTGGCACCGTCGTAGTAACCGTTTACGACCGAGGTGTACTCGGAGAGACGGTTGGCCATGTCGGTAGCCGAATCATCCTTGGAATCCTTCTGCCAGAATTTGGTGTAGTTGGCAATGCCCTCGTTGTTGCGGACGTTGGTAGCGGTAGGGGCCATTTCTGTTGCAGGTAAGAGTCAAAGCGCTGTCAGTCAAGTTGACACTTGAATCCATGCGTAAGTGTGAAGAGGGTTGACTTACTGAATAAACTATGTACAACAGTGTTGTGGAAAAGAGTGTAGAAAGGGACGACGGCGAAGCGAGGTCGTGTTGAACGATGAGATGGAGGTGGAGAGAGAGAGGAGACCCAGCAAGAGGGAGAGCAGCACATACTGTTACCTGTACAGTACAGTACAGTACGCACCAAGACACACGCACGCACGTTTACTGTACATGTTGGACCCACAACGGGTTCCCTCCAACCACACTTTGCCGCGTCTGATTCTTCTTGGCCCTGTCCATGTCCAACTCAAACTGGCAAAGTGCCGTTTCTTCTCGGCGACAATTTAGGTATCACGCGGTTTTTGAATCAGCCAGTCAGCCAGTCATTATCACTCAAATTCTCGAAAACAGACCAACACGCAAAAAGCGCGTGTCGCACCCTCCCAAAGTGAGCTGATTTTCCAAATTAGGCGGTGTTGTACCTGAACGAATGACACTGCATGACTAAGCAAACCACCATGGCATTCGGCCCCGCTTCACCTCGACTCCTCTCTTTTACACTTTGCATACAATCCTTCTTCCGTTACCATCCGACCATCTCTTCACCAAAGCACTGCATCACAATATGGCACCCATCTCATCATCATCAACAGAGAACCGCGCTCTTTTCGGCGGTGCAATCACCGTCGACCTGCCCAAAGGTTTCATCGACGCAAGGTGTGTGCGCCTGTTGCATCCCGCTATTCAACTGACTCTCTAGCTTACCAACACCATCTCTTAACCTCGTCACAATTGCAACAGCGACTTCCGACAAGTTCCAGACAACCAAGAAGTACTTTTGCGTCAGGACTCGGATATAAGTCTCATCGTCGAGGTTTTGCAGCTTGCTACCGACCAAGGTAGCGGTGAGGATCTAGACAAGGCTGTCAGGTAAGTCAAATCAAATCCTCGCTACCTGTCTTGTCCACAGCAGAACAGACTGACCATAGCTCGCCTTCCAATATTATGATTGACTCGTACAGATTCCACTTTGATTCCCTCGCACACGATAACTCGGCAAGCAGCTCAACCGTACACCAGACACAGGTACCGGCACAAGAGGCTCAACCACCAGCAACCCCATCGCCGGCACTGCTCACAGGAACTCAGCTCGTCCGAAAGTTTGGAAAGGCTTCTGAACCCGAAGAAGCTGTCACTATCCGTGTGGCTCTCTGGCGACTGCCTTGCAAAAACATCGACCTCGTCTTGAGTCTCAATCAGCCTGAAAATGCTTCTGAAGCAGGCCAAAACTTTCTAGCACAATCCGCTTTCGAATCGGCTGTCGACTCTCTTCAGATCCGAGACTGGGGTTTGTTTGCCTGAGCGAGCAATCAAACAAATTGATATTCCATACTGCTTGTCTGTGCTCGTCTATACTACGACTATGCAAACACCAAAAATGAGAAGTGTGTTGGTTGCACGGTGCACATTTTTACACAATCAAGGGTCCTTGGAAATTTCGTGACAAAGTGTTGTTAATAAATGCGTCGCGTGTCAATCACATTCACAGCAACACCGCACCTACAACGCACCGCACCGCTATGACCAACACTTTCAAACATTCAACAAGCTCCACCACAATTTCATCACCATCCATCATCCATCATCTTCTTCCACTCTCCACTCTCCACTGGCCAATCATTGTATCTACAACATCGACTTGCCTCTCTTTCCCATCGCACTGATTGGACGATTGGAGCACCGTCAGTATGTCTCTCACCTCCTCATAGTGCCTTCCAAATTCACAAGGCCATCCACCTTTGAAAGCTACAGGCGACAACACTTCCACCAACAAGTGTCTCTGTCTCCTTTGTATCACACGATCTGCAACTCAAGGTCCTGATCGGTCGTCCACATACAACACGTCTACCTTCCACACCCCGTCTTGGGGAGAGCTTGGGCTCTAGCCGACACTTTCAATATCATCATGTCACACTCAACGCCCACAGCAACCACCAAGCGCAAGGTCATGGGTCGCATCGACTCTGCACCCGTCGAGTCTCCTTCCAGCTCGGTGACACCTAATGCTCGTCCTCGTATCGTCAGGGCACATCATGGCTATTCGTCTCCTTCCTTGTCCAACTCTGCTACACCTACTGCAACTCGTCCAACTCCGGGTACCGGTCGTGCGCGTGTCGACATGTCAGCCTTTGCCAGTCCCTCATCTGCAGCAAACAGCCCCGCCATGTCTCCATCCGTTTCCAGCCGTCCAAAATCCGCCGCTTCCGCTGGTCCTAGTACCATCACAGCGAGACTATCGGCTCCTTCTCCCACCATACGCTCCACTCCCACATTTCACGCCAGGTCAGGCTCGACGGTCGGTGCCAGCGCCTCCTCCTTTAGACTTGCAGATGTCAGAAACGATGCGCCGGTCGATGCCAACCTCGTATCTCTGCGCTCACCCAAACTCAGAGCGCGCAACGGCAGCGTAGACTTGTCCGCTTCTACCTCCGTCGCCTCGCCCAGCACCAGGTTCTCGGCGAGCTCACAGCTGTCGGCTTCAACATCTCTCAGATCGCCCGTGCCGCGTGCGGATCAGTCGCAGTTTCAGAAACCATCCAATCCCTCCACATCCGCTCGTCCTGCTTCGGCGATACCTGCTCGTCACTTGCTTTCACCACAACGCTCGCAAGAGACGCTCGATCGTAGTGCATTACTGCCCAAGAGCAGATCACCCTCGCCTGTTCTTCCAGCTCCGGCCGTTGCGGATGCTGGGCCTGCTTCGGCGCAACAAATGAGCCCTTCGAAACAGATCTCTACATTTCCGCAACATCCCGAACCTCTGGTACCAGATAGACAAGCTTCCATACCTGTAGCTGTACCGACCGCACTTAGGACTGCCGAGTCGACGAGAGCGTTCAACGTCGCCAACGCTTTTAACACTTCGATCGATGACCAATCCATCTATGCGATATCGCCCAGCGAGTATCGACCAGTAGGCAATGCTGGTAGTGGCAACCGATTCGAGCAAACCACATCGATGACGACTGGCCGCGCTTCTTTGCGACCTGGCCCTTCCCTGCAGAGATCTGCTATGCCGCCGAGCTTCATGGATCTAGCCAACGTTATCGCACCGTCACGTCCCGCTGTTGAGCAGCGTGCCAGTTTCGCCTCGAGCACCTTTTCTGCGCATTCCGTCAGTCAGCCTCTATCGCCTTCATCCGAAACTCCGCGTTCTCCCAGCGAAACCGGCGAAGCTGAAGAAGCACGCGTCCATCGCAAACTACTCGATCTTGAAATCACCAACAAAAGCCTTCTTGCCATCAACTCCGCTCTCGAAGTCACCAAAATGAAACAGGCGAGGGAGATTCGCGAACTCAAAAGACGCCTCAGGGAAGGAAGAGGACTTTCTGTAGTTGCTACAACTTCTCGTGATCCCTCTGGTGGCGGTGGCAATGGTATTTTTAGCGATGATGAGGATCTCGAGACTGACAGTGACGAAAATGATGATGATGATGACGAGTTTATGGTAAGAAAGGAGGATCCGGAGTTGGAAGCGGCGCATCAGAGGTGTAAAAATTTGGTAGATAGCATGGTGGAACAAGCACGCAAAGCCATCCTTGCTGAATACGAGGGGCCCGAGAATACAGGTGGTAAAGTTTTACATCCTGCAGAATTGGAAGAGATGCAAAGAGAGATGGATGAAGAGGCGGATACTACAATTGCTACGGATCTGTTGGAATCTTCAATGACTTTTGACGATAACCTTGAACATGAGCACGTGGAGGATGGGGATACAAGTAGAAATCATGATCATCTTCCTTCAAGTTCTTCTCTCAATTTCGCCATGTCACACAAGATTGATCATGTCGATCTCTTGAACCCAAACACTTTGTCGGATTTACATTCAATCTCGGCTATCGACACAAACTTTCCGTCGCTTGCTGACGTTTCTATCGATTAAAATACACACAACCATACCTTCTTTGTTTTTCATTTTGTCAGGTCTTATTCTACAGTACAATGATATACCCCCCTTTTATGACTTGACCTCAAAAGTAGACTGTCAAACCAGCCCTCAGGTCAACACAAGATAGATTGTGACAATGACATGCAGATACACCAACATTTCGTCAAAACACCTCGCAACTATCAGGAGGAAGTGTTGGCAAGCAATTCGTCAACAACGACATCCAACAGACTGTAGATGAGATGTTTGTTGAGACGTTTATTCTGCAAAGCGGAAAAGACTCTTCGTGTACCCTTTCTTGCGTTCTCTCTACCGACAAAGTTTGCTGCGAGTTCCGGAATGAGGCTTGCCAATTTGCTATTGGCGTTTTCTCGTAGGGTATCTTTCTCAGCTGGTGTTCGAGGTGGTGTTGGTTCTTTGAGCACGCCGTTGGGCCAGAGACTTGATTTGAACGCTGTAATGTATCCGGTGACGGCAGGTGGGGACAAGGCGGTAGAGAAGGTGGTTCGGATCTTACGCTCGACAGTCGAACCAAAGAGCTGCTGGAGGAGGATGACAATGGCTTGGCGACGAAGCCAGTTATTCTTTTCGTGCAGCTCGAAGAGTTCGGTGAATAGATCACAGATGGGTTCGGTCCAGTACGTGGTGCCTGCGCCTGCGGCTTCGCGCAACTCGGCAGGCGTGGCATCCTTATCCATGGCTTGCGAGACCATGTCGATGTCGGCGATGCCTTGAACGAGAGCGGTGCCCGACTTTGTCTGCATCTGGGTAGAGAGGCGTTGCACAACGACATCGAGCATCGAGGGACCGATGCCGATCAGGTCATCGAGGCCTTCGGCGACGCCAGTCATGCCTTTGAAAAGTGTCTTGACGAGGCCACCGCCGGGGAATGCAGCCGAGGGCTTGCTTGGCGTGACCGCGCTAGAGTTGCTGAGCTGAGGCGCGGTGATAGCATCATCAGAGCCACGAGAGACAAGGCTTGGCATAGCAGCAGATTGGGACTGTGAAAGGAAAAGGCGCAGCTCCTCACTCTCGCATGCCACCTTGAGCTTGACAAGAGCCTGTAGATACCTCTCGAGTGCCGCTTTCCTCGCGTCAACAAAAGGTGCATGTACCAATCCGACCAGTCTCTTGCCCGGGAAGTCTGACTCGAGCGCACGCACTTCGGCAAACCGCTCCTTGAGCGACTGATGCAGAGACCAGAATTCCGAGTATCTCCTTCCAACAATCCAGCCGCGTGCTGTCGGGGCACTTGCCTCTTTGCCCCTCCCATGACTGCCAGACTTGCTCCTCTCCTGCTCTAAAATGCCCACCTCGATGAGATAGACGGCATACTCCTTGCCTTCCTGATCCACCGAGATCATCGTGTCCTGGATCGACACTCTCGTCTGGCCTGGTATCAATTGAGTCGCAGCCATTTGCTGTTCGAGCTGATTGCGTTGCCATCGAATGTCACGTGCTTCGCGCCGAACTGCTTGTATGGACTGAGCCAGCAATCGCATCTCGCCGCTTCTAGCGCCCGTCAGCTCGGCTTTCCGGGCCAGTGCGTCTAGGATCTCAGCTTGCGCCTCAAGCTTCTCGAGTTGGGCGTCCATTTTGCGAATCTCTTGCCGAAGGTTGAAGCTGGGAAGACCAGGGAATGCGCCGCTTGTAGCAGCGTCGTCTGCTGTGAGCTTGGCGGTGGCTTCACGAGGTGTGTGTGGCTGACCAGGAGGATCCGAGTCATTGAACAGCCCGCTTGCTTTCTTGTCAGACGATGGTTGATGGACATCTTGGTCACTTGTGCGCCGTAGCTTGTTGCCAGAGTTGGAACCGAAGGAAGCAAACCCGGCTGGCCGCTTTCTGGTTTTATCAAGATCATCATCGATGATGCTTTGCAAAACACTCTGTAGCTCGTCCATCTTCTCGACGTGGATAAAGTCGGAGCTGCTGTCGCCACGGTGATCGTCTCCGTCTTGCTCGTCATTGTTGTCATCTGCCTCATCAAAGAGGGGATCTTCGCGGAATAGAGGTGTCCTGCCGTCGGGTCCTGCGTGCTGGGTTCGCCCTCCAATGAGGATATCGAGGTTGTCCGACTTGGCGCTCGCTTTGGATCTGCTGCCTGTGAGCGAGTCGCCAAAGAGATCGGATTGTTTGGATTCAGGACCTATCGGCTTATCTGTGCCGAACAGGTCGGCATGCTCGAGATTGGGCTTAATCGAACGGCCAAGTGGACGCTGCAGTCCTTCTTGGCCGTCTGACGCTTTGTTGTGCGCGAATGGTTGAAGGTCGGTAGTGAGGGAGCCGACACTCGAGGCGAGACCCGCGGCAAGGTGAGGATTCGGGTGGAGGTCCTGTGCGGCCTTTACGAAAAGATCACTCTCGCGGAAGCTGATCCAGTCTTCCTCCTCCATCTCCTCGTAGATCTGTCTCTGTGCACGAAGAACGTCTCTTCGGACACGCCACACCTGCAAGGCGGTAATGTGAGCATCTTCGCCTGTTTTGAGAAATTGCTGGGCACTTTGCACGTATTGATTCGACACCTTGATGACGGGAGAAGAATAGTAGATGTTATCGAACATCCGAAGCTCCTCTTTGAGTGACTGAATCACCGCACGAGAAGGCGGTGGGGCCTTCGCAGCAGTACTCAATTGCTCCCTCTCCGCTGACGGATCAGCCTCGGAATCTTCGAGAGGATTCTTGAAAGACTCTACGAGGAGCCAGAATTGGACCAAGATGGATCTTTTGCGGCGGTCCATAAACTCCATGAAGAAGGAAAGGCTGGATGGATTCAAGAGCACGTCGTGCAACTTGACGCGAGAGGCGTTGGGATCGGCACCAGCGGAGGCTTTGGCTGAGACGGCGGGAAGACCCTTGTCAGATCCGAGCTGCGCAATCTTCTGCTCTGCGACGACATAAGCAGTCTCAAGTCGATGAAGGTAAGATTGAAGCTTTGCGCGGGAAGAGTCGGATGAGTCGTCTGACAAGCGTTCTAGATTGGTCTTTGTCTTTCTGATCTGCACAGCGATATCGTTCTTGGTCCTGCGAACTTCAAGCAGAGACGTCGTGTGTCTTATGGATCGCAAAAAGGCATCAAACGACTTTTGATCTGGTTTCTTGGCATCTTGCATCCAAGGGAGCAGGTTCTTGGCATCGATATCGACAAAGGGGACCGTACGTGTTCGGCCAGGCTTGGAAGTCGAGAGTGACTCTTGCTTGTCGAGGGCATCTCGCAGCTTGCCGACGAGAATCTGTTCGTGAATGACGGCGCCGGCTTTCTGCTCGAGGAGGTTGTTCCAAAAGTCAGGATCGCTGATGGATTCGATGACGGCAAAGACGATGGTGCAACTGAGCACCTCGCGGACAACGATGTGCACGGAAGGGCTCTCGCTCTCCGGGTAGGGCATGAATGCACCAAGGAGGCGAGTGCAGACGGATCGAAGGAAGGCTTGCTCGGCCGTTTTGGTATGAGGACTGCTCATGTCGCCGACAGCTGGATGTAGACGACCATTTTCGAATTTTCTGGCGAGGAAAAGGTCAGTCTGGTCGCTTCCAAAGCTGGCAAGTTGAGCGTGTTCGGAAGAGCCGCGAAAGTCGGCTTCAGCTCTGCGGTACGAGTGAATGTGTGCCGTGATCTTGGGCATGAGCCTTCGCACAACGAGGTCAGCATGGTCGAGCCGAGTTACGACCGTGGTCACCTTGTCGAGCGCGTTTCGAATCGTTGACTCGACGGCCTGAACGAATTCGGGAGCTGAGTCGGCGGGTGTGGGTTCGAGCGAACCGGTGGCTAAAGGAGTATGCCATTTGCAGACAAAGTCACGCAGGATGAGCTCGATCACCTCATCAGTGACGCGAGTGAGTGGTGAAGCGTCGGTTCGCTTCCGATCTAAACAGAATGCGCTGTGAGGCTCGCGGGCCCATTGCAGCCGTGTGTATTGTGCGGACCATGCCGCTTGTGTGAGAAAGGCGAGGCGTGGTAAGGATCTGAGGTTGTCGTTGGAGCTCCGTCGACGGTGGATAGATTTGACTTCGGTGATGTGACAGGCAAACAGGTACGCGACGAGAAGGATCGAGGTCCATACAAGCAAGAGCAGCGGAGATGCCCAGAAGAAGTTGGACCAGTGCAGTCGCAGTGCAGCATTCAGAAGCAATGGCGGCACCAGCGCAACGAGCGCAGCGATGATCAAAGGTTGGCTCAGCATCTTCTGTCAAGTAGGGATCTCCGACCCCGACGGAGCTTCCTTGACGTCACGAGGATGATTTGTGGCTTATCGTTTGGGAGACCGGACAAGTCTATCGGAAGAGCCGATGAGAGCAGATGCTAGAAGAACAATTCTGATGTCGACGGTTGTGACATGCTGAGGAAAGTAGCCATTTGCATTGCGCAACAGCCGCGCCAGAGTCAAGTTATGGTTGTGATGGTGGTGGTGATGGTGGTGATGATGTTGATGATGATGGCGACGAGATGAGCAAGTCAAACAGCGGGTGAGGTGAGGCCTTGTTCGCAAACTCAAGGGTCCAAGCGGCAAGGCTGGAAATCTGTGTTTGCCGGCCAGAGCCGCGAAATGTGCCACGAGTCTTGCAGGGTGTCGAGGTGTTGCGTGTTGGTTGTGAAAAATCCAGAAAAAAAGGCGTCGCAGGTGAACAAGCCCCTGAAAGTCTTTCTCTACGAAGCGTGACGCGCGAGCGGATAAAGCGCGTGTCAATCTTTATCCTGCGACAGAGGAAGACTTCGATCTTCATTTTGCGATAGAGGAAGACTTGAATCCGACGATGAGTAGAATCGTTTCATGAACTCTGACCACGGTTCCAACACGGTGCAAAGTTCTCACAGCTTCGGATCCTCGCGCCGCCGCTGCTGCTCAAAGATCGGAAGGATGCAGTTGATTCTCCGGCTACGGTCCAATATCGGGGTCTGCCGACATCGAAATAGTCTCACGCCACCACGTCTTGACAGAAGAGCCAACTTAACCTCTGACATGAATTTAGTGCTAAACCAGACCTCTGCGAGTACGGCTACACCATCTACTATCGGCTGAGCACCGATGTAAATTCTTTCCTCACACTAACCTTAAAAAAAGAAAGACCCTCATAACACCTCATCGGAGTGTTGGCACGGACATTTCGATTTTGCACTTGTTCGCCATTGACACGATCCTCTCAACCATCAGGATAGTCGGGTGATGCCGATGAAGACAAGTTTCGTGCCGAAATGCTTGCGGCGGATCGATCGACACTGTTCTCGAAGGCAACATGCTCACGCCACCGAATCAGTGCTTCATCGCCATGACGACGTCTAGCCCAAGCCGGCGAAAGAGGCCTTGAAGACAGCGGGCAGAGAGGCCCAGTACAGCCCCGATGAGGCTGTATTGCGAAACATTGGCTCAACCAAGTACAAATCCATCCAGCATTGGTTCTGCGCAGCGTTATGGGCCTAGAAATGTATAAAGGAGCATGTCAAGGTCGTGGTCATCCTTGCCATCTCGTCTTCGAACCAATACATATACCTCGACCTTACATCCACTTCATTTCCATAGAGCTATTCTAGAAAACGAAATTCTCAGAACAATAAGACCACATACAAAACGCTCCTCGATACATTTTGTTTCGCCATGGTTCTTCTCTCCATCTCCTTCAAGGCTCTTCTCGCGCTTGTCGCTCTGGTCGCTTGCACCGACGCGCGCCCCGTCTCGGCCAGTCAGGCTCTGCTTTCCACCAACGCTCACCCAATCGAGCCCCGCGCCAATGGCATCGCAGCCCAGCTCAAACGCCGATATTACGACATCATTCTTGTCGCTGGCAAGGATGGTAAGGAAGAGTTTTCCAAACTTTCCATCAAGGACCTCGAACTCAAGAGCGTCTCCAAGGGACACGGTCCCCCCTTTGGCTACAAGAAAGACGAAGGTGGAAAAGGCTACGGCAAAGAGAAATCCTACGGTGGCAAGTCCGAGACTAAAGATTCCTACGGTGGCTCTGAAGGCAAGGAGGAAGGAGGCCCCGAATCTGGTAAGGATGAGCACGGCGAGATGGGAGGAAAGGTCAAGGGCGGAGAAGAAGGCGGTGAGCACGGTGAGCGCAAGGAAGATAAGCCTAGCGGTGGTGAGGGGGGAGAACACGGCAAAGGAGATGAAGGCAAATCTGGTGGAGGCTATGGCGCCAAAGAAGGCGGCGAAGAACATGGACCATCTGATGGATCCGGCAAAGGCTCTGACGAGCATGGGGAATCTGGCAAGGACGACAAGAAATTTGGCTCTGACGAACATGGCGAGTCTGGCAAGCCCGAATTTGGCAAAGAAGGGTTTGGCGACGATGGCAAGAAGTCTGACCTGATGGGTGGCGAGGGAAAGAAAGTTCCCGAGGAGCACGGCGAACCTGAGAAGCCCGAATTCCCCAAAGGCGGCGACGAGGGCAAGAAGGATGGCAAGGGTGAAGGTTCAGAGGAGCACGGGGACAAGAAGGGTGGTGAAGAGCACGGCGGCGAAGGCAAGAAGGGTGAAGGATCTGAAGGATATGGGGGCGTGGGCAAGAAAGGTTCTGAGGAACACGGCGAGCAAGGCAAACCCGACTTTGGCAAGAAGGACGACGACAAAAAGTCTGGCATGGGCGGCGGATCTGGCAAGGGCGAAGAGCACGGAGACAAGAAGGGTGGTGACGAGAAAAAGGGCGGCGACGAGAAGAAAGGCGGCGAGTCTAAGGTTTACGGCGATAGCAAACAAGGAGGCGACAGTGCACATGGCGAAGGCGCAGGGGGTATCAAATATGGCGGCGGTGGAGACATGCCTAGCTTCTGAGACCCTGTCACCGCACTAGTCCAGCTCTGCTATCAAGATCTTTCCCGATCTTGCACCGGCGCTACCTTCGTTCGAGTCCATCGTATCAACGATGAATCTTCCAAAAAGTCTCTCTCTTAATCTTGCACTTCTCATCTTCTTGGCAGCCTTGCATAGCTTGCCATTAGTTTACAACATCACCACACCACTTGTTTTCTCAATGAAAAGTAGCTTTATCATTCCCACCGCACCATTGTACTGTATTTGTGGTTGTTCACTGGCAGAATTTGCATCTTTTGCTTTCTCTCATGTCCACGCTGATATTCTTGAGACGTGTTTCAGCTGGTCCAGGGTTTCCTCTTTGAATTTTGAGCTCGCTTCTGTCCAACAGTACAGTATTTTGTATGCCAAATGACGCACAGAAGCGCCAAGATCTTGTCGAACTCCGCCTCTTTTTTTAAAAAATGTTTATTTTTAACTGTAAATTCAGGAACGATTTCTGTGTCTGTGAAAAAAAAAAGAAAAAAAAAAGAAGAAAAAAAAAGAAAAAAAAGGGAGACCGCATGGTGCGACATGATAACCGAGAGTTTGGGGACGAGGAGGTTTGATTTGTCGGAGAAGGTTATTCCGCCCTTCCAGCCTAGTGGTTAAGCCATATAGTATATAGTGATAGTAGTGCCCGATCTAATGTTAAGAGAGGGACCGGTGATTGTAGAAGGGCGAATTGTCGGGGTTCAGAGCCTTTGTACTGTACGTCACTGCCTGGCCCGCGATGGTTATTCCGCCGGTATTGCCAAGAGATAGAGAGAGGGGCTTGTTCAGGCCAACAGCCAGTGACACAGGGCTGGGCAAGGGGACCCTTTGGAGCTAAGTTTAGCTGAGACTTGTGCCTTGGCTTGTGTTAGGGTGGCAGCTGGTTAGGTTAGAGTTGTAGGTCTTGGCGTAGAGTACCCTCGATTCCACTGCTGCTGATACTGCTGCTGCTGCGCAGCATACAGCGTGAGGGTACCCCGCAAATACAGCCCTGCGCTTCATATGCCCTTTCCCCCTCCTTCTGATCCCTCGATTGATACTGCACTTTTTCATCTGGACTCATCTTAACATCTTACCACCATCCAACTATCCAACCGTCCATACAGATAGACATATACCTGCGATTTCAACAGACTTGTTCTTCCATAGACACCCCCTCATACACACAGCAACAGAACAGCCGCAGCTGCCAACCTTTTCACAACCGCCACTCTTGTTGTGAACAATGTCCAAACTTCTGCGTAACGGCGTTCCTAGAACCGAAGATGGCAAGATCGATTTCTCCTGGAAGAATCATTACGGATTCACTGGTCTGATCGTCCTTCTTGGCTTTCTATTCCCGCCTCTCGCCGTCGCGATTCGATTTGGAATTGGCAAAGATTTCTTTATCAACGTTCTGCTCACCATTTGTGGAATCATTCCAGGACACATACACAATTGGTTTATTCAAAACGTACGCAACAACGATACCAAAGCTAGGACGCCAAAATGGGCAATTAGGTATGGTTTGGTGGATGATCGACCGGCAAAGAAGCTGATGAAGAAGAGGGCTTGGACGGGGAGGTTTAATGATCGATTGCCTCCTAGTCAGAGGGTGGTTTATGATGATGATGGTAATGCGCATGTGGTTGAGGAGGAGGTGGATGTGGAAGTTAGGGAGGATCGAGAGCGAATTACTGCTCCTTGGAACGTTCATGCTCCGGGTGAGGTTAGGGAACACAAGACAGGTTTACTAGAACCTGATCAATGGATCAACCAAGACCCACCCACCACACAGTCAAATACAAACTACTACTCTCATGGTCACTCAACCAGCCACTCGAAAAAATCATCCAAACTTAACCCCTTCAAACGCTCTTCAGCAACACCAACAACACCACTTGAAAACCACATCTGGTCACAAGACGAATCAAAGAAACACCTCAAAAGAATCAAATCAACAAGCACCATCTCCACTATTAGCAGTACAAACAATGACGGTGTTGTCACCCCCGAAGATCCATACCGCTCTTTTTCACCTTACACAAGCACCGAAGCAAGAAAAAACCAACACCAACATCAGCATACACAAAACGTCAATCTTAGTAGAACAACAAGAGAAGACGACATCTTCTCTCACGAATTTTAATCTTCTTAGCACACTATTGTATTTTCTTCCAATCTTACCCCTGCATCGCTTCTCTCTCTTAACCCCTTTCATCAATGCTCACTTGTCTGTTACACACACAAACCTACACAAGGCTGAATAGAATTCGCTTCTCTCTCTTAACCCCTTTCATCAATGCTCACTTGTCTGTTACACACACAAACCTACACAAGGCTGAATAGAAATCGCTTCTCTCTCTTAACCCCTTTCATCAATGCTCACTTGTCTGTTACACACACAAACCTACACAAGGCTGAATAGAAATCGCTTCTCTCTCTTAACCACTTTCATCAATGCTCACTTATCTCTTTTACACACACAAACACAAACAAGGCTTGAACAGAAATCAAAATGAAAAAAAAGAAGAAAAAAAAAACAATGTCCATCAATCATTCAATACGTACCCACCCTACTGTACCTATTTCGGTGGCCATTCAGGCTGACCTAAATTTTGCCAGACACCCAACTCTACATCACCTTTTACACCTAAAGCCTTCAAAGTACCTTTGCTAGTTCCAGCGCCAGGTTTGACTCCGGAGCCTTGGACTAAATCAGGACCGTGATGATTAGGCCAAGTTGAACGAACGAGGATATTAGAATAACTAATAAGTGCGGCACGAATATAACATGCTGTAGCTGCCGGGGTTAGATATCTATCTGTCAAAGTACGTTTTGCGTTTCTTGCGATTCTTTCGGCGGTTGTAAGCTCGAAGGAGGAAGTAGATTGAGTTTCTTGCTGGATGAGGTTTTGCATTGTTTCGGGTAGGTGTTCGAAATAGGTTCCTGGGAGGAGGATGTGATTTTGATCTGGGGAGGAGGGGGAGGAGATGAGGGCGGGATGGAAGTGTTGTGTCCATTGTAGGGTGTGCATGAGGACGGTGCTTGCGCAGGAGAGGATGAATTTGGAGCGACCCGAGTAGGCTACGCCTTCCGAATGGATGAGGAATTTGTGTCTGCAGTGTTCGGGTGCAGAGACGATTTTTCCGATGGAAGGGCCTTCTTCCCAGAAACTAGTTCGTTTGACGTCTGACCAGGATTCGGTGGTGGGACCGGTAGCAACCGAGAGGAGAGATTCTCGAGGTTTGATGTTGTTACCTAGCAGAGCGTCGCCTCTCCAGAAGGCAGGATTGGATTTGGAATGCCATGGAGTCTCGGCGTTGACCTGTTCAGCTTGACGGCGGAACTCCTGGTAGGAAGGGATACCTGCTTCGGGCCAACTGGCAAAGGAGAAGTCGGGAAACAAATATTGGCCTGAACGATCGTCTGTCCTCTTATCCAGCACCCAACCGGCACCACGGCTTCCCTTTGGATCGGTAAATCCGTCAAAATCAGCAGTACTGATCACGAGCTCCGTACCCTCAATCAAAGCCTTTTCATCCTCGCTCGCTCCCTGATACGCACTTGCCAGCAACTGCAATGTGCTCCTCACTCTACTTTGCCAATCCTTGACCTGAGCTCGAATGAAAATCTGGCCATGTTTGATGACCAAGTGTACACAACCATGTCTACAGTTCTGCGCAGCATTCTGCACGTCGGAATACCGAATGCCACCTTTCGTCTTCCACATGACTTCGTTTTCCGTCAGCTGCGGATAGAGTAACGAGAATTCGGATCTACACTTGCGCTGATCGAAGCTGAGATCGTCTCTCATTCGGGGGCTAAGCGAAGGTTGACTGGATTGCAGCGATGGTGCGGGTGTAGATGTGAGGTAGTTAGGGAAAATGGTAGAGAGCGGGATGATGGAAAACACCAAACAGAGGCCGACAAAGATGGCGCCAAAGCCGGCCATGGGGGCACCCTGCACGGATTGGAGATCGACCCCTCGACGAGGTGGAGCCATCTTGGATTTAGTTCTGAAAGAGTATGGAAGTGATGGTGGTGGTGGTCGTGATGGTGGTAGGAAGTTAAGTATCCATCTTGTTGAGGGCAAAACTGTTTGGCTGTTTGGGCGATTTCATTTCGAGTGCATTCACGGACGTAGGATTATGCACGCCAAGATGGTCAGCTGCTGCTGCACCTTTTTTCTTTTTATTTTTATTTTTTGTGTAATCGATTCCGGATTTTTGTCATCGGTAACTGTGTCGTGAGGCGTTGGAAATGCGAAAGCCGCGTCGGAAAACAATATTCTCCGACGAGGCATTTGCTACAGTACGCGCCGCGTTTCTCTTTTTCCATATTACACCGACACCTGAAACACACACATACTCACAAGCACATACATGCACGTGCTCATAATCTTGAATGATAAACAACGATGATGATGATGATGATAACGATGTCTGTCCATTGCTGCAGGAGTTAAAAAGGAAGCTGTCGAGTCAAAGTAGAAGCCGCAGGGGCACTTTCACTGAATCTAAACCTGTCAAACAGTCCACCAGTGCCTCCACTCTTGTTGTTCCTCGGATCATTATCCTCATCCTCTTCGCCCAGCAGCAGCGTCGGACTACGCTTGAGAAGCTTGCTCGGTCTACTCGCTGTCAGTGGCGTACTTGTACTGGCGGCCAGCTTGAGCACAGACGGCGACATACCAGAACCAATTGCTGTGCTACTTGCCGCTGCTGGAGTTGCGTCTGTTGACCGTCTCGGGAGTGTTGCCCTTCCACTCTCTTTCTGCTGATCTTGCTGCTGCTGTTGATGCTGCTGTCGAGGGGTATATGAATAGCGGTACGCTTCAAGCTTGGACATACTAGCGCTTGTATGCAGCATCGGTTTACGCAGGCTGCCATTCCGCATAGCTAGCGGTGTAACAGGCTCGGCTTGCACTTCGTCATCCTCTTCCTCGCTTGCACTCTGCTTTGGATGTCGGCAAGCCAGGAGCGGCGAACTAAGCATCGAATCCGACTCGCCACCATCCATCGCACCAGTCTCCGCACCTGGCGCTTCACCTCGAACAGACGAAGAAGCAGGGGAGGAAATGAATCCGCTCCCAATCGCACTTTCTGGCGAGGACAGGATCGCATCGCACTCGGTCGAGGCCGAATGCATCCTCTTCCTCCCTCTTGAAGGTGTCTGTGGTACCACCACGACTGCGCTTGAAGATGATGCTGTGCTTTCGATGACAGCTTGTGTAGCAACGACGCTTTCCACTCTGCTGCTAGCTTCTGCTGTGGTATCCTGCCAGAGCTCCTGCGTGTCCATTACGAGCGGTTGCGATTCTCTCGCTGTCAAGGGTTGAGGTGGACTGCTTGACCTGACAAAATCGTGCATGTCGTGGCAATCATCGTCCCAGTAGCCCGAATCGTTTGGATCCTGTCGAGCTTTCGGCGGTGTCAGCTGGCCTCCGAGATGCAAATATGCGTGATCTAGTTTTGCATCTTGCGAGAGAGCAGGGATTTTGGTAGGTGTTGAAGTTACTTTACGAGCAAAGAACTTGCTCTGTGTTGGCTTTGCCTCGACTTCCTTCGCTTCAAAACACGGAGTCGGCACCGGATTCGAATGTGAAACTCGATTGGTATCTCGAGGCGCAAGCGGCATGCGTTCCTCCTTCCCCTTGCTTGGCTCACTCTTGTCCTTGCTGCTGCCGGTAGACTTGCTCTGCGAGCCTCCGAAGAAGTTCTTCAGGCTCTGCAGACCCGTCTCATTGCTAACCACCTTCTTCTTTGCTGTGAAAATGGACGAACCTGCTCCCACGGATGCACGGTAGAAGATGCTACTGCTGCTACTGCTGGCTTGATTCGCCGAAAACGTGGTCGGCGCGGTTGTGCTCCTCTGCAGCATGTGTGGTGAAGAGGGTGTGCTTGTCGAGGCAAATTTGGAGACGATATTGTTGACTGAGCTGCTGCGTGTGTTGAGAGGTTTTGGTACGCGGTCTACGATGGGTGTCCTTGCAATGGGATCGATCATCCCCTCTGCCACGCCCTTGGCGATCTGGTCGTCCATGGCAGCTCCGATAAAGGGCAGCATATCATCGTGCGTTCCGTCTGGCAGCGGAGTGAGCGTGACCAGCTTCTGCGAGCGTGGGTCAAACACTCTCTGATGAACAAAAGTCAGCTCGGCCTTGCGAAATTCGCGTGAATAGGTGGGTGGTACACGCATCTTGCCTTCGAGTCGAACCGCCTGCAACACTTTGTCGACCGTCTTGTACCTCCTGAGCAGGCGATGTGCGTTCTTGAGCCCCATACCCACGATGCTGGGCAGGTAATCGCAGCCCGAGAGGATGGCCATCTGACGAAACTCGACTGTGGTCCAGCCGGAGAGTGCGATTTGCCTGTTGGTCCAGAACCTCTGCTGTAGCATCTCTACCGCATTTCCCGCCTGGTCCAGCTTGAAGAGCACCGTCTTGCAACCAAACACCAACAGATCCGAGTCCTCTGTAATCACGCCATCGATCAAGCCCTCTGCTTCCAAATATGCTAGCTGAGCATCCGCCTCGTAGGGCGCAACAACATACGGGATGCCTTCCTCCTTCAGCACCTTGATGAGCTGGAACGCCATCTCGGGAGTGATATCAACACATTTACCGTACACGTCTCTGGCCTGCTGCATATTTCCTTGTTGTTCTAGCTGCTTGGCCCGGCGCAGATTGTCGCTGCGACGCTGTTCTCGATCATCTTCTGTGCCTCTCTTGGCGGGAAGCTTGTCGCCGTCAAAGACGAGATAAGGCTTGACACCAAAATGCTGCAACATCCGAATGCGACTGAGTGCGTGGGCAATGTAGCGTGGCGTAGGGTCACCGAGGACAATCTCGCGAGCGCAACCATATGCGCCGCGATGGAGCCAGACATAGGCATCGACGCCGAGTGTCTTAGCGGCATAGCTCGAGACGTGGACGGGTCTCTGAATGTCCTTGAGTAAAGGCAGAAGACCTTGGATACCCATGATGAGCGAGGATCGAGTTGTGCAATGATGATGTTTACTTCATGCTGTTTCTGTTGCTGTCACTGTTGCTGTTGCTGTTGTAGTAAATGGTGTTGGTTGTGGTCGACAAGAAGTTGGTGTCATGGCCAAAGCAAGCGAAAGAATAGTGAGCATTTTGAGCCAACTCACTCATTTTGTGGAGGAGCACTTCGCGTTTGTTCGCTCTGGTGCCGCCTTTTCTTTTCTTTTCTTTTCTGTTTGGCGAACGTTGTGCACTCTCAAGTTACACATTTAATTAACACGTCTCTTTTGTTTCACAGCAAAGCACACGCGACTCGCGACTTTCTCCCTACTCCCCGATTCGAACTATCAATCGGGGGTGCGATCAAAAACACGATGCTAAGAAGCGAAAGTGGAAATATCCATCGTGTGCTCTCTTTTGCTTGGTCGTCAACGACATCTCCACACCTTCTTCTCAAACCTACACCTCTCATCCTTTGGTCAACATTGTCAGACAACATCAACTTTCTCTCGCGACTCTGTACTAGAGCGCTTGATACACTGCAGCCGGACTCCCTAGCATTGCTTGCAGAGATCCTCACACGCTTCTCTTGCACACTCGTCAGGGTCAAGGCTTTCCCCCTCCTCCAACATCCACGATTGTCTAGCTCGCATTCACGTCGATTACATACAGTCTTGACCTAGTCACGATGAAGCTCGTCAGGTAAATACATCATTTCATTCTGTGTATAGTTACCAGGTACTATTTTTGCTGACCATGCTTTTCCTTCTGCCTCGTCTTGCTGTATGGATAGATTCTTGATGAAGCTCAACAATGAGTCGGTGACCATCGAACTCAAAAACGGCACCGTCGTTCATGGCACAGTAACTGGAGTCGACATTCAGATGAATACGCATCTCAAAACCGTCAAGATGACCGTCCATGGTCGACCCGCCGTCACTCTTGATACGCTCTCGATTCGTGGTAACAACATTCGCTATTGGATCTTGCCCGATGCACTACCGCTCGACATGCTGCTGGTCGACGATGCACCCAAGCCCAAGGGCAAGAGGAAGGATCCTGCCGCTGCGAGGGCCGCGAGAGGTGGAGGTATGATGGATAGGGGTAGAGGTAGAGGGAGGGGCGGTGGAATGCGCGGGGGTAGAGGGCGAGGCAGGGGTGGATTCTGAAGCTTGGTTGCATCGGTCAAAAGCTTTGCTCTGGATTACAACCCTTTCTGCTCTCAATCAACTGCAGCAAAAGCTCTCATCATCATCTGCTCTGATACATCAAAATCAACTCTGTGTACTTTTAGTTTCTCGTCAATCATCAAATAGGCTCTCTCCTTCTCTCTAGAGATTCAAATTAGACTCTTGTGTGGCAACCAACCATCGCTGCGGATCAACAGCCTTCGGGAAACAAAGGCCATTTTGCTGCATCTACTAGTGCATCACACATAATCTTTCGATTTCCATCTACTTGTCTACAGTACAGTTGCCGCCATCTATCACGCCTGTGCCTGTGCCTGAGCGGCCGCAGCCGCAGCCGTTGCAGCATCCCTGGCTTCGACTTCATCCATGAGTTCCTGTTCGGATCTCAACAAATTCTGTGCCAATTTTGCTGCTTCTTCGGGCTTTTCTATTGGATAATCTAGTCTTGTGATCTGTCCGCTTCTTAGCAGCAGTGTCATTCTTTTGATATATCTTTTATCCTCTACTTGGAATGAAGGGAAATCCAACACTTTGCACAGTTGCTCGTGTTCATCTGATAGTAGGTCGAAGGGTAATTTCAAGCGTTGTTTGGCTTCAAGCTGTTCAGAGTGGGGTTGGGTGGAGAGGCCGAATATGGCAAGGTTTGGTTCTTTGGATAGTAGGGAAGGTATGTGGGGTGCAATGGAGGTGAGGTGCGGGGTGCAACCGGTGGCTCCAGGGATGGTGGACCATGAAGCAGGAGTGGCACGGAGAGGGGTGGAGAGGGAGGGGTAGAGGAAGAGCATGATGGGTTGTCGAAAGGAGAGGGAGAAAAGATCAACGGTTGTACCAGAGGTGGAGGCGAGGTCGATGATGGTTGGAAGAGGATGGCCGAGGAGATGGAAGGCTGCCCTGTCTTCGTTACTGACGTTGGTGTTGCCGCTCATGATTATGGTAAAAGCAGAGGTATACCCCCTTGTCAATATGTGTGTTTGGTTATAGGGCAAGACAAAATCGAAGTGAGGACAGTATGATTGAGGCAACGATGGTGTGGACCCTGTTCCTCTTCAAAGCCCATCCAACACCCGCAATGCTAGAGAACCGGCCGAGACTTGTGTTTCTGTTTGACTTTCTTCCAAATTTTCTGTCCTCTGGCACCCTCTCAACTCGGTAATTTCTTCCCTTGGCCTCACCCTCGCACACATCATCTTGCTTTCACTCCACCACCAACTCGACTGACACCAACAACGTCGTCGAGCAACTTTCCTCATCTGTAAGTCAACCAATCTCAATCAACAAAAAACTCCCCGACAACAAAGCGTATGACGACAACACAAACAAATCTATAATCTGTCAATCCTCCGAAACCATTCTCTCCCCTTTTCACCTCTTCTTTTTTTTTTCCTTTCACATCTCAATGCCTTCCTCCGCTATAGCAGTGTCTTGTTTGCTCTCGGTTCTGACTGTTTCATTACGTGTCGACGAGAGTCAAGCCGCTGTTGGAGGATGGTGAGACGCGCAAAGGGGAGAGGCGAAAAGGGAATCGAGAAACATGTGGATATCTTGTTTTAAAGTTTAACGGACGCTTCTTCAATCTCGTTGTCGAACAAATCACATGATGCGTGTGCGGGTAGAATTAAGAGTCGCTGACTTTCTTTTGATGCTCTTCATTCTCGAAACAGGTTACCTGTATGTCTCGGATAGCAATGAATATTAGGCCATGGTAGTAGCTGTACATCCTTGTGTGTTGACAGGCCTGTGGATATGACTTTCAACGAGAGCAACCTCAACATTACTCAAAGTCGCCTTTCTTCTCACAAACACATCACACACACACACAAGCAGCACACTGAGCGAGATACCTATGCAAAGAATTAAACTAGATTATACCCCCAAGCGTGTCCATAAACCTAGAATCGAATGAGATAACTTCCATTGCTCCTCGTAAGATATCTCACCCATTTGACACTCTGATAGTTGCTCTTTTCAAACACCTTGAGATATCTCACCAGCAAGCCGGAGCTGGTAAACATCAATACCTGGAAATCCACCTCGATAGGGGGTCTACTCCACTGTTTCCGAATCGTTGTGCTGCTGAGCTCTGCGTCGGCGCCGAAACTTGCCTCTCCACCGCCTTGAATTCGGGCAATCTTCCATACAATGTGGTTCTCGGCGGGGACGTACTTGGCTTTACCCATGCTCACTTGACATTTCACCGTCGAGGTGTTGAGCGGTGTAGGGATGCGAAGGACCACATTGGTGGCGTTGAGCTTCGAGTCGAAATTGGCTTTGAGATTGAGTGTGTATTCGACTTTGCTCTTGGAAACCTCTTCGACAATGGCGTGGACTTTGAAGGGTAGGTTGACGTTGGTGGTGGAACGATAGCGCATAAGTTCAAATTCTCCATCGGGTGGGATAAAGGAGATGGATCGATCCGTATCGTACTTGGAAAGCTTGACGCACTGGTGGAATTGACAATCGTCCAGCTCGACGGCGTCGACTTTGCCTCTGTTCTTGTCGTTCTTCTCCAAAACGAGCTTGTCGTTGAGTCCAAATCTGCATTCTGGCATACCGGTCAGATAGGCACGCATCAGAATGGCACCATCCACATCCGCTCGTAAGATGGTCCCCTTGTTCGACATTAAGAGATTCACTGTCTCTACAACATCGACAAAGGCCTCGTTCTTGCGATACTTGACATCGGCTCTTCTCCAACTCGTCGCACCGGTGGCTTGGATGGTGATCTTGCTCGAATCCTCCCTGACCGCCTGTTCAGACTTGACGCCTTCGGTAGTGATGTACATCTTGAGTGTGTCGATCTCCGAGTTTTGTGGATAGCCAAAGTCGAGAATCTCGTCCAAGAGTTCGTAGATGAGGACAAAGTTGTTCTTGACGGCTTCTTCGTCGAATTTGCCGCCAAAGTAGGAGCGACCGATGGTGATGACGCGATAGCAGAATTCAAAGACGAGGGCAGCGTTGGCGTTGCACTTGGTGACGGCGACAATGTAGAGATTCTCGTGACGGACGTGGAAGAAGCTGGTGGATCCAAGGGTGATGATGGGAGAGCGTACGTCTGGATTGGAGACGACTTGGATGCGGAAGATGTCTGCGATACTGCGACGTAGGTCGTTGCGGAAGAGACGCGAGATAAGCACTTCACCCTTTTGGTTGAAGATGAAGAAGGCAGAGATCATGCTGGCGAATCTGTTGGTGGGGGAGGAGAGAGGAAGGAAGGGTTCTTATACGTCTAGCTAGCAGCTATGATACGAAAAGCGCAAAAGCGCGCAGGAACGGATGCGGTAAAGAAAAGCAAAAAAAATCCGCCTCCCCTTTGAACAACGGTCTTGGCACGCCAGTTGCGAGATGAGCTAGAAGGTTAGTATGTCTCTCCTGTGCAGTACCAAGATCTACTGTGCTTGTCGTAATCGCCAAGTGAATGTGTGATTGTTGAAGCGGAGAATCGCGGACGCTGAAATGAAGATACGAGCTGTCGAGGTCGGATTAGTTTACAAAGGGTACGTTGGGCCTGGACTTTTGCAAATTTTGAGGAGTCGGACAGACAAAGGGGTAGGTAGAGAGGGTTTTGCCGTTTAGAAGGTATATATGAGATGATGAAAGGGAAGAGGCTGCGTGGAGTGAGTGAGTGTGTGTACGAGAGTGGATCTGGATTCAAGGTGCATGTCTCCACACTTTGACCCTTTGTTCTCTCAAAGCCGAGAGCCGAGCTGAGAATCTTTGAGACAAAAGAAAACAGAGCGCTCAAGCCAGTTTTGGCAGATAGCCACACATAAACTTAACAATTTGATTTTTCTTTTCCGCTCACCTATCGTCAGAGCACCTTTCAAGCGACCATCAGGCAACTGGACAACTTCGAGCGCAAATATAGCAGTAGTATTACATTCACGTTAGATCATCCAAAGAGATTAAGCAGTCTGCGAGACCACTCGCTTGCGCAAAGCTGTTCGCATAAACCCAACCACAGCAGAGCATGCATTTAAGCATAGCTGGCGAGCGCGCTGCAGATCCTCCAAATCGACTGCACCCTGCGATTCGGCCAAGATCTGTTCCGAAACCTCGCGTGGTGCTGCCTCCTTATCTTGCTCATCCAATGCCTGTGAAAAGCAGAAGGCAAAAACGTGGGTGCTGAGTGCATAGTCGAGCTCCACTGGTGTTGGGTCTAGCAGTACCACGGTGCTGGACAAGCGCAGAGATTCGAAGAAAGACGGATGTTAGTCACTATGATCTGGCTCAAGAGCATTGCATCATATCATACCAAGGTGGGACTTACTCTCCAGTATATCTCTTGTTGGACTTGACTCGTTCTTCTTCCTCGTCATCCACCTCAATATCGTCACTTTTGCCATTCTCCTCCTTGTACTGGCGTACGAGGCCTGCCAACTGTGTCTCGGAGATCTCTGCAAGATGGCTATTCTGCCTCAACACCATTGCCTGTGCCGCTGGCAATATGGCACATGCGCAAGCCGCAACACTGCCCCTCGCTGGGATGCCTGCATCCAAAAGTGCCAACGAAGCCGCGTTGATCAGCGCAGCCTGCTCGGTGACACTGGGCGGGTTATCCGGTCCCAACAGCAGCGGCTGCCTCGCCACGTGTCTCTGATTCGATGTCACATCCTTGTGAAGGATGTGGGCTGATGATTGTGGCAATGATGGAGAGGAGAGCGTCTGAAGCACTATCTGTATCAATGATCTTGGGTGGTGGTGCAGCAAGAGCACCGACGAGAAGGCTGTGAAGAGCGAGTCGGAAACAGCCTGGGCGGGGATACCTGCTACGCCGTGCTGGGGCTGGAAGATAACATCGAGGGTGGCCCGATCTGTGAGCTCGTCACGGATGCGCACTTCGGTGGGTCCAGAGACGGAGGCCACAACCTTGACGGGGCCAAAGGCGAAAGAAGCGCTGGCGTCAGATCGTGCCAGAGTGCCGAGTTCAGCAGACAGGGCTCGCAATGCAGTCGGGGAAGTTCTCTTGACGGGCGCTGCCGCTGCCGAATGCGACGAAGACGAAGCTGCTGGTGCTATTGACGGTGCCATGTTCACTTCCTGTAGGGCGATGAAAGCGAGTTGTTGGATGAGTAGGGAGAAGAAAGTGGCCATTTTCCAAAGATTCTCAATTTGTGCGAAATGCTTGAAAGGCTTGACCGACTTCCGATATTTCCTTTTTGTGCTAAAAATTCAGAGCTGATTTCTGCCCGCACGAGATCTTCCGAAAGTCCAAAAAAAGGAGGCGAAACAGCCAAAACCTTTCCGGTGCAACCTCAGAATATCCTCACTACCAACACCATCTTTCCCATCAACAGCAGCACCAGCAGCAGCAGCACTTCAGCTGCAGTTGGAGATCATCATGAGCTCGACACCACCCACACCGCCGTCCAATTCAACGACCACGGCCAAAGCCGCTCCAGCTGCGTCCTCATCAACCACAACAGCTTCCAGCTCGACAGCCAGCAATGCAACAACCACCGCCGGTGCAGCCAAGCCCAAACCCATACCCCGCGAGATCCCTGCGGTTCTGCGACCCCTGGAATACATGGGTATCCCCAAGAGCGTCCTAGCATGGAAACCTCGCCTGCCTTCTCGCAACTGGTCCATTTTTCTCGTCACTGTCGGCACACTCTCGTATTTGTACTACGATGACCGCCGTCAATGCCGACTCATCAAAGAAGACTACATCGACAAAGTCAAGCATCTCTCCACCGACACCATGCGACCTGGAGACTGGCCGCGCAAGATCACCGTCTACGCTACTCGCTCTCCCGGTGATGACGACTACGACAAGGCTCTGCGTTACTTTAAGAAGTACGTCAAGCCCGTGCTTGTTGCAGCTGGTGTCGACTGGGAGGTGACCAACGGCACCCGACACGGTGGTCTCGCTCGTGAACTGCAGAGCAAGATCCAGGAGAGGAGACGCAAACTGCTTGGTCTCGAACCTTGGATGGACGAGATCACAGCCATGTCCCAGAATCCTTTCTCGCTCACACCGCAACAGGAGCTGCAGAGGGAGATCGATGGTGGTCTTGTGCTTGTAGGCAGGCCTGCATACAAGGAGTGGGCATGGGCGCTCAAGAATGGATGGTGCACACCTCTTGAGGTGCTCAAGCGTGACCGAGATGACGAGCTTGCACAGGAGCTTGCTGAAGATCATGCCTTCGACGAATTGCCCGCCGAGCCCTCTTCTTCTGCTACAAGCGGTTCCACACCGAGCGAGTTCCTCGATGAAAAGGATCGCGCCATCGCTGCTCTCGCCGAGACGGGCGAGGATGACGGTGCTGGTGCACCACTCCCCTCTCGATTCGGTGCCGGTGCCGGTGCCAACAAATTCGGCTCTGCGCCCTACGGCCTCGGCTCTGGACCCAACGCCTTCAACGGTATGATGGGCCCTTCCCCCGCAGCCGCCGCACAAGCCGAGAAGAAGCGCGCCAGAACCGAAGCCGAAGCAGCAGCCGCTCGACTCGACCCTAAACTCCTCGAACCTCCCGCACAGATCCCAGCACAGCCTCCCATCTGCTTTGTCGATTTCACCAACCTTGTCGGCTGGCGCAACATCCCCATTCGCATGTACCAATTTTTCCGACAGCGCGACAAGGTCAAGCACGGTGCCGAGCTAGCCCTCACCCTTGTCTACGGTACCAAGGAGACCGCACGCGAGTTTCAGCCCGGTCGCGATGGCACTTTTCCGGGCGAAGTGCCCGACACTCCACCTCAGGGTGGAGACCTCGACTGGGGTCTGGAAGGCGAAGAACGATACCCGCCGTACTTCCTCAAGTCGGACAAGAACCTGGCGGAAGCAAGGGAGAGCTACTACAAAGCCCTTCCCAAGCACCTCAAAGACGCCCGTGATCTGGCAAGAGGATTGCGCGAACAAACCAAGATCGAAAAGAACGATCCGAGCAAGACCGAATCCGAACTGCGCGAGGAGCGATTCAAGAAGGAGAAAGAGTGGAGGAACGCCGAGATGGGTTTCGAGATCATCAGGCCGAGCAAAGGTGTGGAGTGGGATGAAAAGTTCAGAGGAAGCCTAAGAGTATTCGAGCTGTCGAGCGAGGTACGCGAGCAGATTGATCGCCAGCAGCAGCTGAGGAAGGAGGCCAACAAGGAAAAAGAGCAGCGGGTGGCAGCGGAAGAAAAGGTGTTGAAGGAGGAGCAGGCACAGCGTCAAAAGGAGCTCGAGTCACAACCGCTCGAAGAGCTCCCAACAGGTATCTAGGCTTGTATCACAATATCGGTATTTCTTTGCCCTCTGTACCACCTGGCACGACATTTTCGATATGGACATGATTGCAGAACACACACACACACACACGCACACACCTTTCCTTGACTTCTTGTGTGTGCGAGCTTGAGTCCTTCGTATCATCATCCTTGAACAATGTGCTGTGTATAAGAAGGTCTTGGCGAAGAAATTGACAAAAATCAGGGTCTGAAAATTGCCTTGAAGAAAATATCCAAAAAAATAAAAAATAAAAATAAAAAAAAGGAAAAATAAAAAATCGACAATCGGGTGCTCACGAACGCATCTCGATTGTCAGGTGGAGAAAGTCAAGAGACCAACACACAGACAACACATTCCACATCCGAGCTAATCCCGACTCTCTTCTTGTCCAACCGTTATCATTCGCTACCAGCTACCCCCAGTCTGCCTCAGACCGTATCCCAGTACCTCTTACTCAGAGTGTGAAAGGTCAAGCAAGGCAGGTCAAAGCGGACAAGCAGGCTCGCCCGACAGCTCCACACCCTCGGACGCACGCGCTCTCTGGGTACCATGTTCAGCTCAGCATAGTCACACTTGACCCATCATCAACTGCTCCCTCTCTTCCAATTTTCGCACACATCGGAGCACCACATCGGTAGAGACACAGAGATTCGGCTTCAGTTCCGTGACTATACAGCAACATGTTCGAACGCACCCTATCGGCGCTCATCAAGGGCCTCCGGTCCCATCGCGGCAAAGATGAGCCCAAGTACGTCGCCCAAGTCATGGACGAGATCCGTCACGAAGTCCGTTCCGGCGATCTCGAAGTCAAAGCCGAAGCTGTCCTCAAGCTCACCTATCTCCAGATGCTCGGCTACCCCTTTGCAGGTGCCAACTTCCATATGCTCGAAACCATGGCTTCGGCCAAGTACCATCACAAGCATGTTGGCTACTTGGCTGCTGCACAGTGTTTCTCTGCAGACACAGACGTATTGATTCTAGCAACAAACATGATCAAAAAGGATCTGCAGTCGAGTCAGCCGCTGGACGTGGCGGTTGCGCTGAATGGGTTGGCGCATATTGCGACGTCAGATCTGGCGAGACACTTGGGCCCAGACGTGATCAAGTTGTTGACGCATAGCAGGCCGATGATCAGGAAGAAGGCGTTGCTGGTGCTCTATGCGCTCATCATCAAGTCGCCTGATCTACTGGACGCAAGCTGGGATCGACTGCGAGAAAAATTAGACGACCCAGATCTGGGCGTAGTATCGGCAGCGGTCAACATTGTCTGCGAGCTGGCCAGGAGAGATCCAAGGCCATTCTTACCCCTATCGCCACAACTCTTCCGTCTCCTCACAACGTCAACCAACAATTGGATGCTTATCAAGATCATCAAGCTCTTCGGCTCCCTTTCTCCGCTCGAACCGCGTCTCGTCAAGAAACTCGTCCCTCCAATAACCACTATTATCTCCACCACCCCCGCCATGAGTCTGCTGTACGAATGCATCCACACCATCATCATTGGCGGCATGCTCACCCAGCCGGGTGGTGATGATCTCGCCCATATATGCGTGGAGAAGCTTGCAGCTTTTCTCACGGACACCGATCAAAACCTGAAGTACATCGCCTTGCTCGCCCTCGTCAAGATCTTGCCCAGCCACCCACACTTGGTCGCGGAGCATCAGGATGTCATTTTTGAATCGATCGAGGATTCTGATCTGTCCATCCGACTACGTGCACTCGAGCTCGTGTCGGGTATGGCGGTCAGCAGGAATCTCGAGAGCATTGTCAGCCAGCTTTTGTCGCATCTGGAGTCGCCTTCGAGTGTGGCTAGGGGTGGTGGTGGCTTGGACGGGGCCGGTGCAGCGGCTGCCGCCCTCAAGGCGAGTCTCGCGAGCGGTGGTGCGGGGGATGCGGATCCAACATCGAGCTCGCTTGCTGCGATTACATCCAACAATCCCACCCTTTCGCCGTCGTACAGGCTCGAGATCGTAGAGCGCATCCTGGCACTGGGAAGCTACGACACCTATGCCAACGTCGTCGATTTCTCCTGGTATCTCGACACCCTCCTTCACCTTTCCACCGTCTCCAATCTACCCGATGGTAACACGATCGGAAGCAAAATCAGAGACCAGCTCATCGACATCACTTCACGTGTCAGAGCCATTAGACCACACGCCACCCGAGCCATGGTCTCTCTGCTTAGCGATGGCCGATTCCTCCCTTCTTACGACTGGTCTCCTGCTTCCTTCTCTTCTTCAAAAGCTTTGACCTTCACAAAACCCTCATCAGCAAGCGGCGCTAGCGCGGGGGACGATCTACGGGAAGCGCGAAAAGTCCTCCATGCAGCTGCCTGGATTCTTGGCGAATACGCCTACGATCTACCTTCTTCGCCTTCGCAGATCATCCCGCTTTTGCTGAAACCTGCGCTGTTCGATGCACAGGTGTGTGATGGGTCTACGGCGGCAGCGTGCGTCCACGGTGCAGTCAAGATGTACGCGTTTTGGGCGTCTGCTATCTCAACAAGATGGGCTGAGGATGGGTTGAAGCCTCAGGTGGAGTTCGATGATTTGGTGCAGACGACAAGGGATGTTGCTGCGAGACTGGATGGCGTGCAGGGTTTGACGCTGGACGCAGAAGTGCAAGAGAGAACGGTGGAGTACAGGCAGCTCTTCAGGCTCATAGAGAAGGATCTCGAGTGCCACACTTCATCTTCACCCTCAACTCCGCCCTCACTTCCTGAAGAGGTAAAAGAAGACGAAAAGAAGGGCGACGCACAACTCGAAGAGCACCCACAAGACTCTGTGAAAGAAAATCAGCAGCAGCAGCAGCAGCCACACCCACCACGAAGTCTCGACCTGCTCTCGCCTCTATTCTTTAATCACGCACTGGGACCACTAGGAGCTAATGCGCAATCCAAGGTACCCGAGCCGATCGACCTGAATCTGTACGCATGGATCGTACCTACAGAAAGCTACGTCGTGTTGGACGGCATCGACCTGGCCACCCATCCAGACCCCGATGACGAACCGCTCATCCAACTTCCCTCTTCGACTACCAGCGCTGCTGAGTTGAGCAAGAAAAAGTCGCTCTCAGCCAAAGAAACGAAAGCTCAGAGAGAAGCGAGATTGCAGAAGCAGAGAGAGGATCCGTTTTATATTGTCGATTCGCGATCTTCCGCCGCTGCAGCGGTGAAGGAGAAGGAAAATGCGGATGCGGATGTGGATCAGATACCCATTGTCAGACTGGAGGATCTGATTCAGCAGCCGCTGGGAGCTGAAAGTGAGGCAAAGGTGGAGATGAAGATGAGACCACCGGTGCTGGAGGAGGAAGAAATGCCAGAGCCCGGAATCAAGAAGAGCAGCGGCAAGAAGAAATCAAACAAGGTGAAAAGTAGTGCGTTGGTAGAAGGCGAGGATGGGAGCGCAGCGAAGGTGGTCAAGGTGACAAAGAAGAAGAAGGCTTCTGGCAAGGTTGCATCCAACATCGTTATCGACTGATTCATGTCTGGTTTCTTGGGCGATTGCAATTCTACTCTTCTTTTCACATTCGTCGCTAGCAATAGGCACAAAGGGTGCGGGAATGGTTGTGCAAAAAGGTGTGTGGATTGTGTGAACGGAGTGTCGATGCGAAAGACTGCAAGCTGACGACTGTGAAGTACGTCTACAAGAAAGCTTTACTTGAGCTGGTATCTGAGCACGGCATAAAACAGGACCCTATAAACAAGGACGATCACGACCAGAATCCCTGCATACAATCCGACACTAATGCCATTGATTTGCAATGCATTCAGTACGTCCTCTCCGCTAACCGCGCACATTCCGCTTTGAACCAGACTGCTTGGGAAGCTACAGTTACATGTTCCCTCCTTGACGCTTCCCTGGCAAGTAAACACGAGACCTTTGAAATCGTTTTTGACCAAAATGTCGAATGCGTAGGTTTCGTAATCGATCCAATGAGCCCAATAGTACCAGAATTTGGGAAGATTGACGGCTCGGATGAAATATCCTTGAACGCACATCCAGAAACCGTTGAGAAAGGCGCATACTGCCAGAGCAGCGACAAAGATCGGGATGGCTGCGGCAATGAGGAGGGCCTGAAATTCTGCAGCGAGAACGCCGAGGTAAAGAAAGGCGAGGAAGCGGAAAAAGTAGTCTGCTCCGGGATGAAGGCCAATACTCCAATAAGCTAGGACGGAAAAGAGGAGAGAACAGAGGAAGAGAAGCGGGATGGTAGAGATGGTGTTGGCAAGTGTGAATGCTAGGGGGCCATAGAGGGAATTTTTGGCCTCGCGAAGAAGGACGGATCGTTCTTCGAGGAACGATGGGATACCCGCGACAGCCATAAATCCGAGGAAGGCTACCGAGAAGAAATGAACCGAAAGACGGTCGTTGATGCGTGTGTCGGTGGGTGCCAGGTTGACCCAGACAGTGGCGAGTAGAACGCCCATTCCGAGATACATTCCCAGGCGAACACCATAGGCGAGAAGGTTGCGGGAATAGTTGAGAAAGTTTCGACGGGTCAAAGTGACAGTTCGCAAGTATTGGCTAGCTAGATTAGTGCTACGAGCGTAGTCAACAGTGGAGTGTTGGTGCGAGGAGGCGGCAGTTGCTTCTTCGGTGCTGTTGCACGGGACGGCGGAGGAAGAAGAAGAAGAGAAGGAGGAGGTGCGAACGGTGGTCCCTGCACCAACGGGGGTAGAGACGTGCTTTGCCCACGCATCTGCAAAAGCCTTTGTATCCCCCTTTGCAATGCTGGCCCCCTTCACTTCGGCTACCGCTACTTGCTGCTCCTCGTTCTTCTCCATCGCAACATTTCTAGCAGAGTCGAGGAAATCATCGTTCACCAACTCGATCATGAAATCTGCAGGATTCGTATGCTCTGGACACCTATGACCCAACTTTGCAAACCAAGGTGCTACACCCTTTGTCGAACCTTGATAGATCGTCCTCCCTTTACTCAGCAACAAAGTGTTATCGAAGCTGCTAAAAATCTCCCAATTGGGGCTATGAATTGTAGCCAGCACTGCGATATTATGCCTCTTTGCCAAGTTTCGAATCGCTGCAATCACCTCGTGTGCCGTGAAAGTATCCAAACCACTTGTTGGCTCGTCCAGGAATAGAATCTTGGGTAGTGTAACCAGCGAACATCCGATGCTGACCCTTCGCTTCTGACCACCGCTGATGCCTCGCTGAATAGGGGTGCCGATCTTCTGATGGGCCACTCCGGAGAGACCCAGGTCGGAGATGATCAGATCCGTTCGCTTGTCAATATCGCAAGCTGGGGTAGAGGGTGGGAGGGAGAGTTTGGCAGAGTACCAGATAGTTTCGCGGACGGTAAGGACGCCAAGGAGGGAATCGGATTGCTCGACGTAACTAGAGATGCTTTTGACGTCGCGTGCGCCAACGGTGGTTGCAATGGTTCCAGAGGAAGGGATCTTGCGTGTGGATAGAATGTCGAGTAGGGTAGATTTTCCAGCTCCAGAAGGTCCCATAATGGCGAGCATCTCTCCCGGTGCAATAGTGCCAGAGAGACCTTCCAGTAAAACCTTGGAAGATAAAGTGTCGGAAGAACTCTTGCGGAAGCGGGAGAAAAGAGAGCGTTTGACGGGGACGGATACTTTGACGTCTTGCCAGACGAGACCGCCACCCGTAGAGGGGGGAGATTCGAGATCCTTTGTCATGACTGTCTCTGTTATGATGAGAAGATTGTATGTGATGCTTGTGTGAGTGTTAATGAAGAGATACTTTCGAAGGGTCGCAACCTCACAAGTTGGGACTTTATACGATCCTCATTTCACACCTCGCACAACGATTCAACTACACGAACTTCTTTTTTCTTCGCAGGGTTGTTGCTTGGCTGTTATGCTTCCGAACTAGGCTCACATCCTATCAAAGCAGCCAAGTAGCAGCCAAACGAAGGAGCAAGAGCATCTTGATCAGCAAGCGGGCGGGAAAGTTACCGCGCCACGCGAGGCGTTTTTGTTCATTGTCGCGGGTTCTTTTTTTTCATTTCCGGTTTTTCTTTTTTTGACACCCGAACAAAAGGCGGGAAATAAATCCAGAGAGAAAAAATCCGGGTCTCGTGAGCGGTCAACATTTTTTTATTCGGCACTCGAAAAGTAGCCTGTTTATCTGGTTGGCCGGTTCGATTTTTGTGATCTCTGGTCACAACCTAAATGTTCACAATCTGTAGACCTGTGTTGCGATGATCGGTCGATATCCCAATATTTGAGCGTTGGTGTGTCGACGCTCGATGGAGCTAAAGGCGATACGATGCCGTCAAAAGAAAAAAAAAATCCGCCTGACAACAAAATGAACAGAAAGAATGTGGGATGAGGCGGCTACTTTGCGGATGACAGGTACTGTACAGTACTATAATGAAGGGTGGAGCTGTCAAATACAGTGTATGCAAACACGTACCGTTGAACGAGGTCAGGGTGATAAGCGCTGATTCAGGCATCTCTTCTCTCTCTCTTTCTCTTTTTGTCTTGTGTATGTATTGTATGTGTTTTGTCTGTTGGTTGCCGTGCTGAAACCCGTACCCGAGAACAAGCACAAAAGTACCCGATGACCTATACACTCCTCTCACACATATCTCTCCAAACAAAGGCATGTGCATGTGTGTATCTTCCACGTCAGCAAATGCCGAATGACAACCGTTGATATCGCTCCAGATACACATCGGACACCCGTTGCTCGAGCCGGAAAGAGGTTGGTGGTCTCGACCAGCGTCGCGGTGTCAAAATTCACCTTACCCACCTCCGAAGAGGTACGGGCCTTACACTTACAGTCAATGATCGACTGATTTGCCAAACACACCATAGTACAGCGCTCTAGTTCATGCCTTTGTCAAAGATACTCGCGATTATTCTAGCAATCCTTTGTGCACACATTGTGTACAGGGCCTTTGTGGCTTTTGCCTCTTTCCGATGGTACGACGTTCGCAAGAGCCGTACAGAGGCGCATTCGGTTGGCAAGGAGGGGCAGAAGTTGATTAGGGGGGCAAGGCTGCGGGACAACAAACCCAGATCTGCCAGGTCGTACCGTGTGTACGAGAGAGGGGACAGACCAGAGAGGTACACACACGGTCCTGTGAACTCCGATTGCGCCAGGCATCCCTCTCCCCCCCTCCCCTCCGTTTTCGCTCTCCTTTTCTCTATTTTTCTCTTGTCATCGTTGTGTTCAAGACTACAATACATAGCATCTGTGAGTCGTCCCTCACCCTTTCTCGATCACAACCCCTTGCTTGCTGGCGCTGACATATGGAACCGTATTTGTCGTTGAGGGGTCAAGGTCTGAGTTAGGGTCAACAAAGCAAAGCAAAACCAAAACATAAGGGATCGACAAATGGCTACTTAACTTTGAGAGCGGCATTCTGAGCGCGGCTACTTTTTTTGACAGCTCTGCCAAACAAATATTTTTGACGGCTATTTTTTTTTCTCTCTTTCTCTCTCACCCCTTTCCCTCTCTTTGCCAGTTGATACGACATGTATGCACATGAGAAACAAATCGCGCCAGAAGTTCCAGTAGTTACCCTTCATCCTTTCCTATCGCCCCTGATCTGCCCTTAACATCCGCTCTCCAGCATCCGTTATGACTCGAAGGGCATGTTCGAGGGTCAAACAGAGGGGCGAGAGAAGTGAAAACTAGTCTTAGGCACAAGGAAAAGATGCGAAAAGCGTTTCGCTCTCTGGAGGAATAGACCAAAACGCAATCCTCACCCAGCGTATAAGAAGCTTTAGCTCTGGAGCAAGATCACGCCATCGTTGAAATCTCATCACGCCATCGACCTTCTACTACCGCCATACTTTTCCTCCGCTCCCCAGTTCAATACAAGCTTCACTTGGTATTGCTGCCCCCTCTCCCATTCCCTTCCCGAGAACCCGGATTAGCACTCTTGGACGTTTCGGCTACGGTGCAAACCTGACACACAAGCTTAAGATTCTCCGGAAACAGGCGGCGTTTAATTAGGCAGGTGTGACAGCTGCAGAGCAGATCACATCCAGATTTGGCCTTGTTCCTTTAGGCAAAGCGTGTGTGGGTTGGGATCTTTAACGGTCTGCGTTTCCCGCTGTTCGGATATACTTGTCTGCAAAGGTGTGGCGCATAGATTCCATCATCAATATTGCACCCCCTCCGTATCGGTGCTGATAGAGAATCGCTAGACTTCACCAAGTGACTGTTCAGTGAGAGCAACCTCTACCTTGCTCTTCCCCTTTGCCTCCGTATCCTGTTGGGAAAACTTCGCCGAGATGGTCGTCACCTTGATTAAAGCCGTTAATACTACCGCCAAGACTTGTTCTCTCTGTCTCTCGGATTCGCTGGCATACCATCGATCCAAATCACAATTTATCTCGTCAAACCCATCTTACCCTGATTCCTCGTTGACCTCGCTTCGCAAGCGCGAATTTTCCCGGCTCGACACCAATGGCGGATCGGTATACCTCGACTACACGGGAGCCTCGCTCTACCCATCCTCTCTCATCAGTGACCATGCCAAATGGTTGAAACGCTCTGTTGCAGGAAACCCGCACAGTACCTCTCCATCCTCGCTGCTTAGCTCGCGAGCTACAGAAGAAGCTCGCAAGGCGGTTTTGGACTTTTTTGATGCAGATGAAACCGAATACGATGTAGTCTGGACATCTAATGCCACCGCAGGTTTTAGGATCGTAGGAGAGACGTACGATTGGACAGGCAAGAAGGTGCTGATCCCTCGGGATGCGCATAACAGTTTGAATTCGTTGGCTAAGAAAGCAGAGGTCGGAGGGGGTAGTTTTGAGTTTGTCGAATTCGACTCTGCCTCTTCTTCTAGCAATGGTGGTGGTGGGCAACGCGATACGATTTCTACCGATGCCTATCTTACTGCTCTCTCACAACATTCAAACTCTCAAGACGCCTCAGAGGCGCAGAAAGGATTGGTATTCTTCACGGGACAGAGCAACATTACCGGGGCAAAACTTTCCCTCTCTCCTCTCCTTTCAAAGGCTAAAGAACTAGGATGGGATATCGGACTCGACGCAGCAGCATTGGCGCCAAGCACCCGCATCTCTCTCCGTACACACAGCAGCATCGATTTCATGGTCGTTTCGCTTTACAAGATCTGCGGCTATCCTACCGGGCTAGGTGCGTTGATCATGAAGAAGAGCATGTACGGAAAGATGACAAAGAAGCAGACGTTTTTCGGAGGAAATATTGTCGGAATCACGATGGATAGGTTTGATTTCACCCTAGTGGACGGTCCGGAGAGGTTCGAAGATGGTACTGCCAACTTCACAGCTATGGCGGCAGTGAAGCCTGGATTGGAGTTTGCGGCTAGATGGATGGACAAGGTAGCGAAGAGGAATAGGATGCTGTTGAAGTGGTTGGTCAAGGAGCTTGATTCGATTTACTATCCTGTTGAAGGGGGGAAGGAGGGATTTGATGAAAAGCAATCTTTTTCTTCTTCTTCTGCTTCTTCATCCTTCTCGTCATCATCGCTCAAGAAACCTTGTCATTCAAAAGCCGTGAAACTGGTTCAAATCGGAGGACCAACCGCACTCGATATTCGAGGTTCTACCCTCCCCCTCGTCTTCACCTCGCACTGCGGCGATTCTTTGAATTACCGCTTTGTCATCTGGTGCGCTGCTCAAGAGTCGATTTCACTTCGTGGTGGACCCTGTATGTGCAATCCAGGCGCTTCATCTAGCGTCATGCAACGTGGATTGATCACTGATCTTGAAGCTTCTTCCTTACTCGCTGTTGCCGATGTTGGCATTGTCCGAGTCAGCTTGGGTATAGCTACTAACTTTAAGGATGTTTGGAGATTGGTACATTTTGCTCGGAAATTGACGGATCAACGTTGGGTAGAGAAAATGTGGAAAAGTTATCAAGAGTTTTACCCGGGTGGTAGTCTTAGTAACAACATTGATGAATTGCAGGCGTTGGCAACTAGGAAGAGGTGAAAGGTGAAAGGTGTTAGGTGAAAGAGGGGAGAGGAAGGACAATAGTCATTTTTGGTTCTTATTATTTTGTATTTTTTTGTTCTCTTAAATGTTTCGTCTCGGATCGGCAAATGGAATTTTTTATCAGGAGTAAAAAAAAAAAAAAAAAAACAAAAACAAAAGCTACCGTAGGGCTTGTATGCTTGCGGGAAGAGGATTATGATCGTCATCATGTGAATTGTTGAGAGGTGATACAGGACGTCTCATCAATATGTCGCCTCCACGCTCACGCTCACGTTGTCAAATAGGGAACTTGTCATGCACAACCTTGGCCTCCTCAAAACACCAACGACACACTTCTCTCAGCGACCTTTCACAGCGCGCGCGCACACACACACACACACACACTTACATCAAACCATGTCAACATCGTACTGCACATTCCAAAACACACACTTCCGTCGAGTTACAACGCCTCCAAAGTCAGCCTACACCTCCCAGCGGCACTCTGAACTCTCTTTGCATCTCTCAACACTCTACCTGCTGTCAATTTGACTGCTTTATCATTTGTCCATTTCAGCGCCAATTGCACTGTATCCTCTTGATTTTTCCCTCCCTTCTTTGCACCTCCTTCTTCAAGCGCCTTGATCACGCTTGCTGCGCGCAAATCCGCCTGATTGATCCACTCGATACTCTTCGACCCTTTCTTTTCGTGACCCTTGAACCACGAGGTTGGGATCAATTTGGATGTCGACCCAGAGCCGTCTTTTCGCGTGAGCGCAAAAATCGTCTCGGCTACATGCAAATCGAGGACGCTCTGATAATGTGTTAGCCACAGATTGTGGAGTTCTGCACTTACCCCAGAAGAAGGAGGAGGGGTGAGGAGGCGGTTCTCTTCAGCGGAAGAAAGTTGAAGGGCCGACATTTGGGTTTGAAGGGCGATTTGAAGCGAGGATGGGTTGGGGGTTTGTGCGTGGAATGCTGATTTGGAGACTAGGGCGGTGATCAGGGCTCGTGTGAGGGCAGGTGTAGGTGCCGCAGCCGCGGGCGCACCGGTTGGAGAGGCCATTACTGGTGCTGCTGGTGCTGCTGGTGTTGAAGTTGTTGTAACTACTGCAGGTGGGGAAGAAGACTTGGCAGAGGAAGAGAACCAGCCTCCAAATCGACTTTTCTTCTCTTCCTTGGCAACGGCTTCAGGAGCAGTAACGGTTCGCGTATTGTGTAGATCAGGCGTGCTCGCTCCAGCTGAAGCAGCAATGCCGACGGCCCTATTTAACCACTCCTCCGCCTCCTCTCTCTTCTCCAACGCCGAATGAAGGTCTCCCAGCTTTGTCGCTAGTCTGACCAGCTTACTCGCCCTCTCTCCCTCGGTTTCCTCCTCACTTTGAGTCATGGATGCAACATCGTAAAGCCTCTCGTAGCTCGCAATAGCCGACTCCAACGCTCCTCTGCTACCCTGTCTTTCCTTTACAGCTGCTAGCCTACCCTCCAAGGCGACGGCAAGTGGGTCTGCGTTCTTGAGCTGTTCCCTGGCTACACTGTCGCTGACCAGTCCAGCACGGATGCCGTCCGTGTCGGGGAGCTTGATCCCTTTGCTGGCAGCGATTTTGACGGCGAGGTTGAGATACTGCATAGCCAGAATCATTCCATCTTCGACTTTGAGTGTCTTGGCACCTTCCATAGTCGTGACAGCCGTTCTTCCTAGACCGGAGCTACCAGAGTTGCCGCCAAACATGACGCTGGGAGAAATTCCGCCTCCCCAGTTGACACACATCCAGGCGGATCGGACTGCATGACGACCTTTGATGCCCAAACGTGGATCTGTGCCGGTGTGCTTGGTCGATCCGGACCAGCTTTCTTCAAGCGCCTGTTGGGTCCAACCGAATTCATCTTGACCAGAAGAAGAGGAGGAGGAAGGCGAAGAGGAGGGCATGGCGACGTGCTCGACGTACTGATGAGCTGCTTCGAACGACACTACGCCAATGGTGGCGACGCCGAGGGCGGTAAAAGTGATGATACGGGCAATTCGGGAGATAGTATAGACGAATTGGGCAAAGGGTGTTCCGAAAGATTCCATTACTTGGTGGCTGTTCGGCGCCGTTGAGTAGGGACGTGCTACTGAAGCGATGGGCAGTGGCTGGGTAAGGCGAGCAGAATATGGTGTTGCTGTTGGAGTTGGGCGAACAACTCGCATGGTTGATAGAGAGCGATTGGCGAGTAGCGATCTCTGCATGTAAGAGGATACGCCTAGCCGAGAGGCTGGTATGGATCGTAGTAATGGCTTCATGTTGCGTACCTATCCAGTTGATGATGTCGGGATGACAAGGAAGCAAGGATGCAAAAAAGAGTTGCAGAGTGGAGGAAGGACAAGCAAGAGAAAGCTTCTCTTCGCTTTTGCTGCTTGACAGTACACCCAATTTTAGCCGTGCGCGCAAAATCCCAATCGCGAGATTTTGGTTCCCGATTCCTGCGATTCACTCACCATCCTTGCCAACCCTCACCTCTGCCTCATCAACAGAGTTTCTCGTGTAGTGCATTTCCGTATCTGATCATCACAAACGCACACAAAAGACGAGAAGTAAAAACAAACCGTCTATTCTAAGAGTCGGAACCCTAAAATAAGCTAAGCATCTTTGGCAAGCGCCTTCTTCTCATCGTGCAAAACCTTCTTGGCCAGCCCTTCCCTTCTCTTTTCCCTTGCCTCGATTCCAATCCCGGCAAACACCACTCCAACACCTACCCACTGCAGCCGGCTCAGCTCGTGCTTGTATACTATCACGCTTAGCAGCATGGTAAACAACTTTCTCGTCACCGTGATGGAAACCAGCGTTAGACTTCCAAATCGCTCCAAAGTTTCAAAGATTGACACCTGTCCAATGGCACCTGCGAGGGCGTAGGCGATGATGTCTCTCCAGACCTCTGGATGTTTTTGTGTGAATGCCAATGCTGTTGCGAGCTGTGTAGGTTGTCCTGGGGTGGAAAGGAAGGGGAGAGGCAGGGAGAGGGTGAGAGACATGAGGAGGGCAGAAATGGCGTTCATGACCAACATCATCTGTCCTGCCGAGACGGTTTTGCGGCCGAATCTGGAAAACACTTCATCCTGGGTACTGTTGGTTGCACCATCAAGAATGAGGTTTAGCAAGCAGAGCAACAGACCGACGAGACTGCTGCTCTCGGGACCCTTTGACTTCTTGCCCGGTTTAGCGGGGGCGAAAGCCATAAAGAGCCAAATCCCAAAAGTGACTAATCCAACAACTGCATATTTGTAGCCGGCGAATTTACGTCGGTAAAGGACGACATTCATTATAAGCACTGGGACGAGCTTGCATGATTTGGCAAGGGTCAAAGTGGGATAGGAAATGTAGCGGAGACTGAGGAAACCGAGTTGAGAAGCAGTGCTCTGAAGGGCGGCGATGGCAATGTAGCGTGAGAGGAGTGGAGAGATCCATCGAGACGCAGGAGGCTCAGCAGGGATGCCGTTGCTGGAGGTAGTAGAGGATCCATTCTGCTTTGCTTGTGGAGGGATGCCATTAGGTGCGAGAGTATGCAGACCAAGAATGTGAGAAACCGGTCTGTCGGAGCCTCGATTCCTCACGAGGAGATAGATGCACGCTACGATTGATGAAAACACCGCCTGGACCGTGTTGAGAAAGAGGGGCGAGCGAAAGTAGTCCGGCTGCGGATTGGGATGCAGCAGTGTCGCTGACGAAATATAGGGCGTCTTGGTCACTATTGATGTTGGTTGAAAAAGTGCAACACAACCAGCCATATCAATACCGACCCTTGTTCCAATTTTGTGTGTGCGTGTGGTAGGAGAGAGCAGGTGTAACTTACGTCGTTCCTGAAGAAGACCCCATATCAAAAAGGTAGTATAGATGGAGCTGGCACACAGGCCGAGCTGTATCAATGTCATTGTTTCTTGAGGGTATTTGATGTGGTGGTGGAGTAATCAAGATGAAGGACAACAAAAAAGGGAGAACAACACTCCTGTTTCGTCTTGCTCCTTGTTGGTCATTCCAGAGGAGCGGAGTTTTGTGCATGAAGGTATTTTGAGAATTAAGTTAACGAGTGCATGTGTCGGCGAATTTAAGACTTTTTGGCCACGTCAACCGCTTCTTTCAGACATTTCGGCCCGATCGATCCCGATCCATCTTCAAACAACTGTCTTTCATTCGCACAGTTGAGACGTAGAGATGCATCTCGAGCGAATCTTGACGACGAGGCAAGGCTCATCACAGAGTGCAAGCCGTGGTGGGTCGGATCAAAGCTTTGCAATGCATTAACGGGATATGTGATGTACAATAGATAGATTTACAGTGTATGGGCGGCAGTGAGAAGGTTGGAATGCGGCTGAAGAAGCCAATGCCGATCATTTGCTGGGTCTAGAGGCCGCAGACTGAGCTTCGAACAGATGAAAAGGATAGCCGAGAGCCCTGGGAGCAGAGAGAGCTGAAATGGCTTGATCAAAGGTATGTTGCTGTCTAGAGCGGCTGTTTGGCCATCCGATCGTGATTTGCTGTGCAAACTTGATCGATCTGTCACCTTGACAGCGATTCTGATTGCTTGCTTGAGTGTTGAAATGATGAGGAAGAGAATGCTTTACTCTGTCTTGGCCTCGATCTTGTGCTGGGTCTTGCCCAACAGCGCCTTGATGGGATCGGCTATCGCTCTTGGAAGGCCGTTTCTTGCAATGTAAATAGCAGCCAGAATGAAGACTGCATCGACAACCAGCAGCAACCAAGGATTCCAGCCATCCTTTTCGGATGCACCTGCTGGAGTGGTTGCAGCATCGCTGGCGGGGGAAGCGTTTTCGAGACCAGCGACTTTGGGGTGACCTGGCGGCGGTGTGCCTTTGAATCCTAGTGGGCATTGACTCATCGTGACTGGTGGTCCCTACTGTTACGAGGAGCTAAAGTGAAAAAGGGTGATGGTGGTTGCGGAAGAAGAAGCAGATGTGACGCTGCTTGGAAGAGGTGTAGATTGACAAGGAGTGACGAGCTGGAAGCAGCGAGCGAGATCAGATAGCCTCAAATCAAAGTGTGGAGATTTACAGTAGAAAGAGATGCAGTTTGGCGTAAGAAATCAAACAAAGCACGGAATCTGTCTCTCGCTTGTCGAAAGTCATAAATCACCAAAAAGAAAAGGGACCCTGAAATCTCGCTTTAAGGGCGCAGCACAGCACACACCAACACACTTTGACAGTACAATTTGTCGCCGCGGCAGGTAACAACGTTTGTATGTGTCTCTTCCTCTCTTTCAACCATTCACGATGGGCCGATCTGCAAGCACATTTTGGTGCGTTTCATTTTACAGACTCTTCTAGCTAGTCGTTATCTAGCGAGAAGCCCAGCTGCTTGTCCGCATAAGCGGCATCCATACGAATCAAGTTGGCCCACACTGTATCTCGAATCAGAATTATCAGCAACTATCCATTCTTTCCGGTACAATGCGATAGAGTGTATGTGGCTGAACTTACTAGGCTTCAAAGTATCTGGGAGATGTTTGCCAAACTTGGGATCTCGCATCCATTCGACACCGTGCTGGAGGACGTTTCTGGCTCTCTCTGCTGCTCCCTTTCCGCCTTCGGAAGCGTCTCCGAAGCATCCGTGTAAGGTGGCGCGTTTGGCACTTGGAAGATAGCTGGCGCGGTGAAGGATTCTTTGCGAATAAAAGGCCGTCTGTCCTGGTTGGAGTTGAACTCGGAGCGTGTTGGGTGGATCGACGCCTATCCACGTTCCATCTTGGGCAAAGCCTTGTTCTGTCCTTGTTTCTTCTTGGTCGTCGCTGTTGACAAGGGTGGCTGAGGGAGCTTTGGCCTGGTTTGCGTGGATCTCTGCTGGGGTACGAAGTCGACGGTGTGTGCCAGGGACGATAAATAGACAGTCATCGTTGTAGAGCGCAGTGTTGAACTGGACGCCATACGTTGGCGTGTTTAAACGGATCTGTTCTTCTGTCGAAGATACGTCGCCTCGAATGTCGTCTCGATGCCAGCCCAGCGCAAATCGGTGGGAAGAAGGATTGATAAGGAGATTGAACAGTTCCATCTGCAATTCTTCCACCTCGGCTCCAACCAACAGCGATGCAACATCGAGCAGCAGCGGGCTCCCATAGAACTGCTGGAACGTGTCTGATAGAGATGCAGGAGACGCTACAAGAGTGTCGAGGTGAGGATTCATGATATGCTGCACGCCCCAGCTATCTCGGTTGTTTTTGGTGAAAGGTGGGAAAGCGTTCCCTACCACTCTGCGGTGTGGCCAGTGTCCATCGCGAGTGAGTTGGGTTGCCTTGTCAGCGCATTGGCGAAGCGTGTCGATATAAAGTGGAGAGGAGGGTTCAGTGGAGAGAATGCCGTCGATGATGACGAATCCTTGATCGCGGTATTGTTGTAGTAGCGTGTCAGGGTCATAGCCCCGTGTTCTGAGACGTGACGCTGCGTCAATGTTGGGATTCGTAGCTTCCACCATCTTGTGTTGCGGAAGTGTTGAAACTAGATTGACGCTTCTCTTGTTGTGGCTATATATGCTCGATCCGGCTGATCTATGTGTGTGTGTGAGAGTGTGCGTGTAAGTGTGTGTTGAGACTGATGGTTGGGACCATCTGCCAGTCGAGATAGGACAAGCACAGACCATGACCCTCAAACCATCGGCGGCTGTACCGACATCTCTGCATGCATTGCTCTGCCCCGCCTTTAGTCGCCGAAAGCGCCGACAGAGTTTTTTCAACGTGTCATTTATTCAAAGTATAACAATCCAAGCCTGGAAAGAAAAAAGAAGAAAGTGTGACTCTGTGTGGAGTTGAAATGCTTTAGTAAGGGTGCACAGTCTTTTGTCGGCACGTTTGCTGCTTCTCAGATGCATGCTCAGCCAACCATCGATTCATCTTCTCCCCCGCATCGATCTGACTCCTCTTTCTACTTCTTCTCTTACCTTTATCAACCAGGCTTTTTGTCTTGTTTTCTTCCCACCATTACCATCGCATCCAATCGATCTAGCCGTTGGACAAGATGACCGAATTCACCGACTCGATATGCGTCTTTTGTGGCTCGTCCCCAGGTATCAAGCCCGAATACATGGCTGCTGCCGCTAGCGTCGGTCATGCCATTGCCAAGCACAACTACCGTCTTGTCTATGGCGGAGGTTCTCGCGGTTGTATGAGCGGTGTCTCCCAAGCCGTCTTCGAAGCTGGCGGAAACGTTCTCGGTGTCATTCCTCAAGTCATGGCTACCACCGTCCCCGCAGGTCATCCAGGTCACAAGCCCGGTCAGCCCACCGTCGTCTCCAACGAAGGTACCGGTCCCACCATTCTCAACCCCTCCGCCGGCACTGGCAACGTCGAAACCGTTGTCGTCCAGTCGATGCACGAGAGGAAACAGCGCATGGCCGAAGAGAGCAACCTCGGCTTTATCGGCCTTCCCGGTGGATATGGAACTTTTGAAGAGGTCATGGAGATGGTTACCTGGACGCAGTTGGGAATCCACCGCAAACCCATGGTGTTGCTCAATGTCAATGGATTTTACAGCCCGCTCAAGCAAATGGTTGATCATGCTGTGGAAGAAGGTTTCATTTCGAAAGCTGGACAGCAGCTCATCAGTTTTGTCGACTGCGATCCTGCCAACATTGACGGATGCGGTGACGCCGTTCTCGCAGAAGCCGTGCGCCTTGCCAAGGAGCTCTCTTCCAACGGTGCCGGCTACTGGGATTGGAACAAGCCTCAGGGCCCCGTCAGCACCGCTGATGGTGGTGTCATCGACAATGCCGCCTCCAAATCTCTCCAACTCGCCGAGGGCGAGAATCTCGCCGTGGAAGTCTCCGATCTCACTTTCACCTTCAACCCCGACATCCCCCCTTCTCTCGAGCACTGCAACATTCACCTCAAGCGTGGATCTCGCTGCCTCCTGATCGGTGCCAACGGAGCCGGAAAATCAACCCTGCTCCGTCTGCTCGCTGGCAAGAAACTCTGCGATTCCAAAGTACGCGTCTTTGGCAAGGACGTCTTCCGCGATTCCCCCTCCGGCGTCACTTACTTGGGCACCGAATGGGCCATGAATCCCGTCGTTCGATCCGACATTGTCGTATCTACCTTCCTCGACTCTGTCGGCGGATACCGTCACAAGGCGCGCCGAGATCGGTTGCTCGATATTCTCGATGTCGATCTCACCTGGCATATGCATGCCATCTCGGATGGCGAAAGACGCCGAGTTCAGCTGTGTATGGGTTTGATGGAACCCTGGGATCTTCTGCTGCTCGACGAAGTTACTGTGGATCTCGACGTTCAGGTTCGTGCAGATCTGCTCGATTTCTTGCAACAGGAGACCGAGGAGAGAGGTGCAACGATTATCTATGCAACGCACATCTTCGACGGATTGCAGAGCTTCCCCACCCATCTAGCCCACATGAGGCTCGGCACTACCACTACAACCCTACCCATCGATTGGCCGGCTACCAATCCAGCCGACATCGCCGCTCTTCCGCCCACCGCAGCCGCAGACAAGGATCGCGATCTCTCGCCCCTGCTCAACGTCTCCCTGGCCTGGTTGAGGGAGGACAAAGTGGTCCGAGCTCAGGAAGAGGAGAAGAGAGGTAGGAGGAGAGGTGCCAATAGGCAGAATGAGACTACCGATTCGGAAAGGTTTTTCAGCAAGTACGATTATTCTCAGACTGTCACTCGTTGAGAAGAAAGTGATGGACAGCTCAACGCTGTTCCCTTCCCCAACCTTTGTGATATACTCACACCTTTAGATTCGGCTACATGTACTTTTAGGCGACACGATACGATCACACAATAGTAAAAAGCTGCTCAACCAGGAGAAACTCCGACTGCATTCACGATCCGTTGGGACCGAGTTCGAATCCCTTTCTTCCGACCTAAGCTCCATAGTAAAGCAAGAAATGGAACGTCGATGGGATGGCGGACCGTGGGAAACCCGCATCCGTTTTGGCCGGCCATTAATCCAATTCAGTCCTTGAGCAATTGTGAGTGAACAAAGGGATAAAGTTAGGCTTCCGATCATGGCGGGCATGATCAAGATGAAGTTTCATGAGCTGGCTACGGCGGCTACCGGATGTGGTTTCTTGTTTTTTGGTTTTTTTTTTTTTTTACAGATGGTCGGACCGAAGTAGCGCTTGAAATCGGTGCTTGAGCTGTGTATAAAGTTCATAGGCTCCGTATTTCCTCCTCCTTCTTCTTTTGCAACGTCTCTGGTCTAAAAGTTTACACACTTGGAAGGCAAATCTGGCAAAACCCGACGTAGTAGCAAAGGATGCAGTTCATCAGATCAAACCAACAAAGAGGATGCCATCCGATCCTACTGTTGATGTCACTGATAGCGGGTTTGGCAGGGCAGTTGACATTGGCTCTACCAATGATACGTGGTGGTGGTATGGGGGAAAAGTTGCTCGAGAAGGGTAAGAATGTACTCTCTGACTATTTGGCTTATACGCAGTCCTCTCCTGAACCAGAGGAGATTGTCGAAGAGGAGTTGTCACTGTTACATCTCGACTCCTCTCCATCACTTTCTAGCCATGATCACGTTGGACCTTATCATCATCATGAGGTTCAGCAGCACGGATGGAACGATAATTCGCAATCAGGGCCTGCCTCAAAATTTCCGCAGCCGTTGTATTCTCCTCGGGTAAGCACAAACTTTTCGCTACATCTCTCTCTCCCTCTCTCTCTTCTACTTTCTTTTTTTTCTGCAGTCTGTTCTGACCAACTTACACAGACACCTTGATCTCCACAAACCAGAGTCATACCTCGAAAGAAACCCAACAATGGATCTACGCAACCCATCCACACCCCGCTGAACTATCACCTAGTCCACCAAAACCCTATCCAGCAAGCATCTCAAGTGCCCAAGAAAATTTCCAGATCTGGGCCGCCCTCTCTCCACGCATTTCCAGCTCTACCTCTACATCTTCCCCTCAAGCGCTTTTATCCACCTCTCCATCGCGAAGACGAGTTGCTGTTCAAGAAGATGCCCTGCCAATGGCTTTGAGAATTTCTGCCCCGCGTGGAACGCATTTCGCCAAAGAACAGAGTGAAATGACACCTTCAACCGTACAGAACTATCACCAGCAGCGACAGCAGCTGCAGTACGAGGAGAGATCCAAGGGTAACAGACCAATCCGGACGGGAAGGAAGGGGAGCGGAAGGTTGGAAAGGTTGAAAAAATTTATCGTCAAACGTGTCAATTCCTCATTCAACTTTGCTTCCCCAAAGGCCGTGTCTGAAAGATTGAGGGGCAGTGCTGGTGGTGGTGGTGGTGATGGTAGTGGAAGCGCAGCAACGAGCGGGATAAGCGAAGCAAGCGAATCAGCGAGTAGTCACAGTGCAAGATCTGATAGTAGGCGATGGTTCAGTTTCAAATGATGTACTTTGTCAAGGTGGTGAAACCGGTTCGATTGTATTGCTCGACTCCCAAAGAATCGAAGATGTACAGTTTAGTGGCATCAGATTGCCTAAGATTGGAAGTGACACTTGGCGACGACGTCATACAGGGCATTTTTGTCCTGCATTGTACCCTTCGACCCAACCAGCTCCCTTCGCCTCACCTCCTATCACAGATACAAAACTTCCACCGAGTTTTCTCCGACAAAACCCATCTGCACCCGTATCACCGCTTCGTTTGCAAAGACCGCCACTCTGTGACCATTGTCCGAAAGGGGAGAAATCACAAGAATTGCCATGAAAGTGTGACGACCGGTGGGTCACCTACAAAGTATGCATATCAGGACTATCGTTGTTGCCTCTTTTGCTGCCCGGAACCACGTACGGCAGGTTGACACAACGATAACGTCTATAGACCCACTGAATACCCACAGATGTTGGCCAACGCCGAAATACTGCAAAGCGATGCCTTTACTGCGGTTGACCGGGTCGTTTCGGGATCGGAGAGTTGGTTGCACGACGATCGGCGATCCTACTCGAGTGGGGACATCGCAGATTGAGTGGAATCCATTTTCCTTAGGATGATGAAGCTAGCCGATGAGCTTTGTTCTGTAATGTCTATCGAATATCACAAACAGTACCCGCTGGCTCAGGATCGCAGAAAATTTGGTCGAATCGTAAGTACCACTGCGACCATGCAATATCATAGTGGGATTCTGGTTGGTCTGAGGAGTGTGCAGATCCGTCGGATGCGAGAACTGTTTTTTACCTTTTGAGCTGCAGAGCATGAGATGAAGCTGTTCATTGTCCCTCTGCTGTATCACGGCCACGTTGAATGTTGGCACAATTCGAGTTGGTGGGTGGTGCAGTCACTGACAGTGGTGTCATGCTATGCGGTGGGGATCGGCAGGTTACGAGGGAGGCTTACCGGGTGAGAGTGCTTCTTTGCGTGGTGGTGGTGATGGCTGGAATCTGGCTTTGAAAGCATCCGTTCCATTGTGATTCAGCGTACTGCCTCGGACACACGCTCAAATTTGTGTTCTCTGCCCGACCTGACTGCTCCATCCCACCCCTGCTCCTTCTGTAGTGATTTAGCTCTGATTCCGAGTGCCCCTCCATTCTACAATCAAAGAAGGACATAAAGAAGCTTCTTTTCGGCTCAACCATGGATCTCAAACATCATCCTTTCTCCCGACTTTAGCTGTGGTGTCACCGACTCAGCCATGCGTACCTTCATCTACATAGCTCTAGCAGCTTTGCTAACGCAGTTGGCCGTCTTGGCCATGAGCCCTGGGGAGGTGGAAGCGATTGAAGCGATGGAAGCAAAGGAAGCAAAGGAAGTGATTGAAGCGATGGAAGCGATGGAAGCGAAGGAAGCGAAGGAAGCGAAGGAAGCGAAGGAAGCGAAGGAAGCGAAGGAGGCGAAGGAGGCGAAGGAAGCGATGGAAGCGGAGGAAGCGAGAAAAAAAATCGATGAAGAAGAGCAAGCCCAACTTTCTTCTTCTCTTCGTCTCGCTCACCCGTCCGAGCACGCCGACCTAGCAACTGCCAGACAGACCGAACTCACTCCCATGATTGACAACATGGGTCTCTCGGGATCTTTTCTTGGACGCACTGACTCGGGACGGCTCGTCTTTCGTGCTCCCCGTTTTCATTATCTCGCCTATCGCATCCCTTCACCGAATCCCAGGTGGTCTGAAAGACTTGTCGGCATCACTCACAATCCGGCAACAGGCGAAGGAGCAGTACAAAGCTATGGCTGGACACACACCATTAATTGGGGTAAAAATCTTCCAAACCAAGGAAAACACGATCTCGCATTCAAGGTCAATGAACATACCTACCTGATGGGAGACCAAATCCCCGTAGGCGGTGTCTCGGTAGGGCGAATTAGCCATACATTGGATCAGGAAAAAGCCTTGTTTGCCCAACCTCTCAGTGCTCATGTCCGTCTAACTTACGCGAGCCCCATCACCAAAAACAAACCTTAGTCTTTCCATTCTTTCCCAAGCACAAAATCTTTCTCATCTACATTTGTGGTTTGACGTCACTTGCATAATTTCCGTGATGATGTAGCACCCGTGATGATGTAGTATCCGTGATGGTGCAGTATCAGTGACTTTTACAAATTTGACTAGAACAGCCTTTCCGAGATTCAGCATGACATGCTTAACTGCCTTCCTTGCCATGAAATTAACGTTGATGTCTGGTTGAAAGCATGGTCAGCATAGGTCTTCTTCTTCACCAGGTGACAGAGCGATTCCTGACTGAATCTGCGCACCATGTCCCTGCTGGTCCTACCCTGAAGATCGGGTCGAATGTAGGCTGTCACTTTGACAGTGTTGCAACATTGCAAGATTTGACCTTGCCAACCTGATCAGACATCTCGTCCGAGGCAAAATTTGCATGTCTTCGCCATCATTGATCACGTCTCTTTATACCTCATACTTGACCTGATTGGTATTGATCTGGAGTAAGAGATGATCAAATCTTTTCCTACGCGCTTTGTCTCATCGCCGTACGGCCTCGACATTCTCGAAAAAGTGAATACACTGCAAAAGTGCATCACAGTGCTTTCTTCACACCATCAGCATCGTCAATGGACATATGAGCTTTTTGAAAGTGGTACAAAAAGTGCTCCGTCTATCCTCTCACAAAGGTCTCATAGTCTGGTCTATCCAAATTGCTGCACCAACGTTGCTTGTGATGGTTAGTGGCAAGCCGAAATATCCATGCTGAAATGCGGAAAGGCCGCTCCGGTCCTTCTCCTCAAAGTTGCAAAGGTCAAGGAAACTACATCATCACAGGTGCTACAGTAGTGACGTTATCACGTTCCTGTCGTGCCTGCACGCCCAATACGAAGACGACGCTCCTACTTATGCAAAAAAAGAAAGAGACACCTGAAGTTTCGGATGCATGTGATGTGATGTTACAGTATGTGCGAGCAAGTTGAAAGCTCCATCGTAGAGCTGCTAAAATGTATTTATATATTGGCGTCGGACCGGACCTAAATATCGACCGGCTTATCATGCAATTGGGACCAAACGCCTCTCGCAGCCTCACTTTTACTAACCACAGGTCTCCTCTTGAGGGCCTTGATCTTGTTCCCACTGCTCTCTACGACTTGTTTGATCTTTGCCTCTACCTGATTTGCATCGAGATTGGCCAAGTTGATATCCTTTCTCCTCTGATTTTCGCCTTGGTTGGCCTTTACACCTCCTGGTTGGGCGTAGAATCCGGTTACGAGGGGATGTTTCTCGCGACCTGCTTGATCGACCACGAATTCCACAGTAGGGTAGGTCTGGGTTAAAGAGGAAAATTTGGATGAGAGCAAGAAGCTACGGAGACCAGAGGAGGACGGGTTGTGTTGAGAATATCGTAGCACGAGTTTGCGCAAAGGTAAATGAAATGTGCCGGTAGAACCGCCAGAGGCAGATGAGGGGGAGGCGGTTAAGGAGCCTCGAAGAATCTTTGTGAACTGTTTCAGGTACGACATTCTGCAGTTCCCCTTACTGGAATTTGAGCTTTGTCGAGGTGCTGCGGTGGGTGCGAGAATTGATATGCGTGGGTGCTGCTTAAAGTCGCACAAAGCGAGCGCTGATAAATGAGATGCAAATGCCTGGATTATCCTGTCGGATGCAAAATAAATAGTCACGGCTGTTCAGGCAGAGGCCGTTGCAGAGGAACAGAAAGGGCGGTTTGAGGAGTAGAGAAACGATGATGATGTCCGAGAAAGTTGTTAAGGATGGAGTCAAATCGTCCAGCAATTCTTCTTTTGCTTCTTCCGCGAAGCCAAAAATCGGCAACGCTTCCGTCTTCCGAGAAAATAAACCCATTTCTCGCGCGGGAGAAAATTCTCTCAACAACCTTCCCCCATCCTCACCGCTCTGAATCCAAAAAAAAGTACAGTATACCACACACACCCACACAAAGCACAAAGCACAAGATGACCGATCAACAAAGACAAAAGAAGAACAATGATTTACACAATAAACAACTCGATGAGCGATCAACGAACAAGAGAGCGGCACAGTAGAGGTGGTCGAAGAAGAAAAGGTACGAGAAACATCAGAAGAGAGAGCGTGTAGAGACTGCAAAGGTCAAATTGGGCTAGCAAGCGCTTTGCATCTTGTTTTTGTGGAGCGGAGAGAGAGGAAGAGAGGAAAGAGTGTGCGGGCAAGAAGATAGGGTTCGAATTCCAGGGAAAATGAAAGAGCAACTTGCTCCTGCGAAAAGGCAGAGCCTAGGTTCAAGGACTTGGAGGCGAGGGGGTATCGACGGAATCTTGTTGTTGTGAAGCCTTTTTCTTGTTTTTTTTTAGAGCAACTGCATATAGTTACTAGGCACAATGCCCGTTTCGCCATTACTCTTCCTCGCCTGCCACCATTTGCCCGAGTTGTCAACGATATCGAGCACCTCTCCCTTGCTGAAGCTGATCTCGGTAGGGTCATCGGCGTTGGCCTGGTAAGCGTAGAGGGCGCGTGCCTTGTAGCCGTAATCTGGGAGGTCGCTGCCCTTGTTGCCAGCTGCGAGAGCTGGGCTTGCGGGAGCGCCGTGGGAAGCTACGCTGGGAGCGGCGTCTTGGCTGAGACCTGCCGAGGTTGGAGCTGCTGGGTCTGCTGCGGCGCCACGGCTTCGGATGGAGGCAGAGGAAAGTTTGGGTGCACCGAGACCGGTTCCGTTGGCAGTGGTGATGTCAGCTGCGGAAGGGCTGTTGCCATAGGCGGGTTGGTATCCTGCACCTCCCTGGAAACCGCCAGAGTAGGCGCTTCCGTTACCGGCACCGTAACCACCAATTCCACCACCGGAACCACCGGCCATTCTCATGGATTGACCACCAGCGGCACCTCCACCGTTGTACCTCGCACTGGCGCGTGCTGCAGGAGGTGTAACGCCGTCGTTGGCAATGTTGACGATGGGATAGAGGGGAGAGTCCTCCTCGGTGGTGAGGAAGAGGAGCCAGACAATGTTGGTGAGCGTGATAAGGAACCATCCGGCAGCAACGGCCTCTTCGGCAGAGTTGTTGGAGTAGATGCCCGAGTTGATGCCAATGACGCTGAAAACGAGGGCAACGGCGGTAAAGGTGGTAAGTTGGAGTCGAGAGGTGGAGAGCGAGTCGGTCATGACGCCGAGGTATTTGGCGACAATGAGGAAGAGCTGGAGGAAGATGGCGAACCAGAGCACGCCCTGACGGCCACCCGAGCCGGCTTCAGCGGCACATTGACCGATGAAGGCGACGATCCATCCGACGGTGCTGAGTAGGAAGAGGACGGTGAGGATCTTGTGGGCAAAGATGAGCCTAGCAGAGTCCAAGATGTCAAGATGGAGGTGTGATAGTGTTAGTAGATTTGTACCTTACTCGTGGATGAAGTAAATAGCACTTACCCGACATCGAGTCCTCCGCCACCACCACGTTTGCCAGCCATTTTTGTTCACGAAGCTAGATGGATGCAGAAGATGACTTGTCGTCGTCGATAGGAGAGTGAACGCAAGTTTGCTGCTCTGTGTTAATCGTCCGCAGTTGATGAGTGTGAAAGCGAACCGGATGGAAAGAGCGTGATGCGACAATGGATGATGGAGCGACCCCAAAGACGACGAGTAGGAAGATGATGATGACGATGATGATGATGATGGATGGAGTTTTTGTGTGGTGTGGAGAAATAGTAAAATTGCCAAATCGCATTCAACGTAGATCCCCTCTGACTTTCCTCCAAGATCACACTGCCAGCCAAAAAGAAAGGAAAGAATTGCCGAGCCAAATACTCTATACAGTACCATCTCGGCACTGCCGAATCCCAGACACACATACTGTACACACACACACACAAACACATACACACACTCTCTCCCTCTCTCTTTGCACTTTATCGGATCTCTTTCCGACATCACTCAGCAACAAGAGCAAGCGTGGCACTGTGCAGTAGAGACGACTGAGGTTGGGGGCGAGACCAGTGTTATAGTACAAACCTGGTTCGATCGATCTGAGGGCTCTGCGTGTTCGTGTCTGTGAGTCCGTGTCGGATCGGCGACGAGCATGCAGTGCAGTCCAGTGCTGTGCTGTGCTGCGCTGTGCTGCGCTGTGCTGCTGTGCACATTGTGTGTGTGTCTGTGTGTCTTTAGCGTAAAATATCAACTCCGCTCCCAAGCAACAAAACAGCGCTGCCAAAAATACCGCGTGATTCGCCCGTCTCGGGTTGCATTCCAACACACACACACTCACTCACTCATACACTTGCCAGCGGATCCCAGTAAAAAAAAAAATCTCTTTTTTAAATTTTAATTCTTTTTTTTTCAATTTTTAGGGGCTCCATCTCGCTCTTTTTCTCGGATAGCTAACCAGCCTCCTTAGCGGATGCGTGCGATTGTTTGATGTGGGCTTCTGGACGTGGATCAGGTCAAGATCGATTGACACCGACGTCGCCGACACCGCTCAACAAACAGCGAGCGTGCTCCTCACCATGCATCATGCCTTTTCACAGTGCTGATATCAAACCACAAAATGCAATCGCAAAGAGAGCATAGAACCATGTTGATGTACAAATGACTAGACTGAGCATCAAATGCGTGTCAAGACCGCTTCTCAATTGGAATCCCTTAACAATAACTTTCCACTAACTTCGGCCTAGTCCTCAATCCATCTTCGTCTCACAAGCAGAACAACTTGTTACTCTTGCGCTTGCTCACCTCCTCCAGCCTCGCCTCCAACGCCTTCCTCGCTCTCTCTTTCGCCTGTCTCTCTTCCTCAATCTTACTCTCATACCCTTGCTTTTCCAGCATGACGCTATTCCGCACGTTCTCCACCTCGCTCTGCGCCGTATTCAGCTGCGCACGCATCGCGTTGGCTTCGCTCGCATATCTCTCCCTCTCCCGTGTTACCTCAGCCAACTGCACTCGGCTCTTGCGCAAGTTGCGCTCACTGTCGTTGAGCGCTGCTTCCAGCGTTGCCACCAGATCAATATTGGCCTGCAGGTCGGCTTCACAGTGATTGAGCTGCTTGGCCAGATTTTTTATCTCTTCGGCTTGTTCGGAGAGCAGACGTGTAAGTTTCACGTCGGGGGCGGGACCAGCGCCCATCATGTGGCCGGCGGGCGAGTGGACAGAAGTCATGGAGGAGGATCGGGTCATCATGCCTGCGCCAACGTTGGCGGGGGATTCGGGGCGGGTCATCGCCGAAGAAGTCGAGGTACGGATGCCGGCTGAGCTGCGACCAGGGGCAGCTCCGGCAGGTGTCGGCGGGGGAGGCATGTTGGGCGGAGGGGTCGGTGGGGGAGGCTTGACAGAGCCCAAGCTAGGACGGTGATTGCGCAGATCCAGCGTGTTGAGCTCGTAATCCGAAGTGCGTCGACCGTTGATCGACGAACGTGCTCCATTGGTCAGCGCGGCAGCAGTAGCCGCAGCATCGTGTTCGCTCTGACTCAGTTGCCCAAAACTACCACTGCCATGCGAACGCACCGACCTCGTCTCCGAGGTGGCCAGACGCAGCTGCAAATCCTTGACCGACTGCTCGTGACGCATACACTCGTCCCGCGCTGCCTGCAATTCCGCTTTGAGCTTGGTCATGTCTCCCCTCGTCTTGGACAGCATCGACTTATGAGACTCCAATTCTCGCTTCAGCGCCGCATCGGCGGGACTAGGTGTAGCCGCATTGCGCGCGACACTACCGTTCGAGACGATCGACGCATCCTGCTGCTGTAGCTCCGACTCTTGTCGGATGGTCTCGATTTCGATCAGCAGCTGGTCACGTTCTTCCTGCGTTTCGGTCAAGGCAGCTTCGAGCGTCACCAGCGCATCGCTGGTATCGTTCAATTCGGCTCGCAGTGTCTCTACCTCGTGGGGATCGATATCGATCTTGGCGAGCAGATCCTGGTGCTTGGCGTGCAGCTCCTCGTAGGCATGGCGAGTCTCGTCTCGGTCGCTGCTGACGATTTGCAAATCCAAAAGGGCGCGGTCGAGCTTGGCGGTGTGTTCAGACTTGAGCTTGTCCAGCACACTGGCGTGCTCGACCTTGAGTGCAGCGAGTCGCTCCTCCAACTGTGCCGCAGAGCCAGAATGCTGCTGTTGCAGCTTCTCGAGTTCGGCGGCATGTTTGGCGGCGGCAGCAGCTTCGGCCTCATGTGCTGCTACAGACAAAGCTGATAGATGTTGGGCCTCAAGCTCCATCTTGAGCTCTTGCAGAGCCTTGGAGTGGCTATCTCGCAAAGCTTCCACCTGGGCATTGTGCTCCTGTTTAGCAGCTTCGAGGGTCCGCTTCGACTCGACATCCCCGCTGACCAGCTTGGCAGTGTGCTCAGCGACGATGCTCTGATGCTGAGCAGCTTGTGCCTCGAGCGCCTTGGACAGGCTCAGATTCGCGTCTTCCTTAAGCTTGGCGAGCTCTTGAGCATGCCCCGCCTTGACCTGCGCCAGCATGTCAGCGTGGTCGGTTCCATCCTCAACATCACCATCAGAAATCGATCTGGAGCTGGTGGATGCCTCGACCTTACTCAAGCTCTCAGCATGCTGCTGCGCCAGCTTCTGCAGGCTGCTTTCGTGTTCTTGCTTGAGAGAGTCGATCGCAGCGGCGTGTTGCTCCTTGAGACGTTCGAGTTCAGCCTGAGCAGCAGCATGGGCCTCGTTGTGCTCTGCGACCGAAGCGGCGTTGAGTTCGTCAGCAAGACTGCGCCCGCTCGCGCTGGATTTGGGAACCTCGGCATCTGCCACCGACTTGGCAGCAAGCTGAGCACGCAGCTCCTCGATCTCGAGCGACATGTTGGCCATCTGGTCCCTCGACAGCGCCTCGAGCGTCTCGTTCTGCTTTCGGAGCGAAGCAAGCTCGGATGACATGCTTTCGACTGTCTCGCGGTGCTGTGTCTCCTTGCGGGCCATGGATCGCATGAGGTCGTCCAGCATCTGGGTACCGTTCGAGTCGGCTGCTCCCTCACCACTGGGTGCATTCTCTGCCATGACACGTCGGATAGCCTCAAGCTCTTTCTCTGTAGCAGGAGTGAGCGCGCCCGATTCAACCCCATTAGCGGCAGGATGAGCAGGTGCGAGTAGCATCTGCTCTCCCTCGTCTCCACGTGCTATTGCACTATCCGACGAAGCCCCATGTTCCACCTTGGACGGTGACACGCCGGCAGAGGGCACCGACGACTGTCTTCGGCTACGCAACGTCGTCTCAAGCGCCCGAATCTCATCATCACGATCCTTGAGCGCCTCCTGCAATCGCATCGTCTCCTTTTCGAGCGACGCCACCTTGCGTTCATAGTTGGCCGCCGAATCAGGCTCGAATGCCTTGAGCGTAGGCGAGGGCGGAACGGAGCCAGTCAACGACAGCGGCCTTGGCCCCCTCGTCTGCGACAGCTGCGACGGCAAGGCCGAGGCAAAGTCCAGCGAGGAAGACTGCGAAATCGATCGTGTGCGACCGTGAGCGAGCGGTGAGATCCCTGTGGACCTCGTACCGTCGCTCTTGTTGTAGCCTAAAAAAGAAGCCGAAGAGCGGCGGGTGAGACGACTGGAGGGACTAGGCGTCTGTCGGTTGGTGGTGTCGATGAGCAGGCTGCCAGGACGACGATTTGAAAGCCCTCGCTGCTGGAGGTTGCTGCCGCGTCCGGGAGTCTGCGGCGGTTGGTTTTCGTCCCCCTGTGAGTCGAGGACTTCGAGCTGTTCATCGTCGCCAGAGTCCTTATCAAGCTGGAACGAGTTGGGCTCGAGATGCGAGGGCAGACCGCCGTTGAGCTTTATCTCAGTAAGTTGGGTGTTGAGGTCGCTGATCTCGGAGAGCGACTCTTTATACTTTTGCTTGGTCAGCTCGAGCTCCGCGCGGATGCTGGATTCAGAGTCGCGGACGGCACGCATTTCCTCTTGCAGACCGGCGAGACGCTCCTCGAGCTCCCTTTTTGCTGCATTGGCGTCGTTCTCGTTGGCAGCAGCAACAGCAGCGATAGACTCGTTCGCAACAGCCTTTTCCGTGCTATGCTCGTCATCGCCGTTGGTCTTGGCCTCGGCAGCAGCTCCAATAAGAGCTCCACCAACGCCACCAGCAGCAACGCCAGCAGCGGCAGCCACCTGCAGCTCCTTGATCTGCTGCGAGAGCGACTTTTTCTCCTCTTCATGCCCATTGCTGACCTTCGACAGCTCCTCATGCTGCGTAGTAAGGCTGTCGAAACGCATAGCAAGGCTCTGGTGCTTGGTCGTTGCATCAGCCAGACGAGCCTCGAGGTCTTGCACCTCGGCCGTTTTGGCCTCCAACTCAGCAGCAATTGCCTGCGTCTCTTTGCCATTGTCGAGCAGCTCGAAGCGCGACAGCAGATTGCGGTAGTCTTCGTCGCGTTTCTCAAGATTCACCTCCATCTGTGCCACCTTCCGGGCGAGACTCGTCGCCGATTCCTCGGATGAAGCGAGCTTGGCCTCCAGATCCTTGATGTATTGCTCGGAAGACGTTTCGACCTCTTTGAGGCGAGCGACCTCCTTTTGGAGCTCTGCGAGCACCGCCGAGTCGGTATCGCCGCGCGAACCGACTGCTTCGAGACGCGCTTCGAGCTCGCGAGCGTAGACCTCGGCGGATGATTCACGTTCTTGCAGCTTGTTGAGGCGAGATTGGAGCTCTGCTACGGTGGTCTCCTTCTCTTCGAGTTCTTCACCGATGATCTCGAGCTGGCTGCTCTGCTGCTCGATCTGAGCTTCGCGCTCGTTGGCGATGTCCTCGACGTAGGCGAGTGCGGCTTTTGTGAGGTTGAGCTGTCCCTCGAGGGCATCAATCGACTTTTCGTACTCAACAATGATGGGTTCTGCTGCGCGGAAAAAGTCCTGTTCGCTGCCGTCTTGCTTGCTAGGGTCGAGCTGAGTGCGAAGCTGCGTAACCTCGGCGGTGAGCTGACTGTGCTTTTGGCTGAGCGAGGCGTACTTGTCCTGCCAAGCAAGGATCTCGCGCTGAGTGGTGCGCGTGGCATCCTTGTTGCGAGGATCGTCCAGGTCGACAGCGCCTTTACCGACGCCTTTGATGATGCTGAGCTCCTTACGAAGTCGCTGGACAAGTGTCTGGAGGTAGTCGACGTCATCCCAGCCCACTTCGACCTCGTTCAGTTCGGCCTTGTTCTTGATGTTGCGTGCTCGATTGGCGTATTGGAGTGTGTTGACGGTTTCGCTGACGTTGTATTCGGTGGGCGAGACGCATGCGATCATGAGGGTATGCGCATTTCCTCCGAGACTGTCCTGAAGCAACCGAGTGAGCTTACTGTCACGGTACGGGATGTGAGTGGCACGCCTGGCTTTGGCAGGATCGCCAAGGGCCGAAATGACATTGCCCAACGCATGAAGGCCCGAGTTGATCGAAATACCTTCCTTGACACGCTCGCCTTGTGCCGCTGTGCGCTTGAGACGTTCGGAACCGGCGAGATCGACAAAGTGGAACTTGCTGCTGACGGTGACCCATTCGCCATCTGCCCCTAAGCCGCTCATGGAATCGTCGCCTGCATCTCCGAGCGCACTAGCAGGTCGAAGGCCGATAGACGAGCTGCGCCCACCTAATGCTGGTATACCGCTTGGCGTCCTACGACCGAAGGAAGGCGATGCGACGCGACTAGCCATCGGAATACCCGAAGCTCGAGATAGACTTGAAACCGCCCTTCCACCAGGTGTTGATCTGCCACCGAAACTTGAAGGAGGTGCAGCGTTGGGAGGTGGACCCGAGCCGACCCACTTCTTCTGCGTCAAAGTGATCGAGAAGATGGCATGGGATCGTGAAGATTGTGCATTCATATCTGTTTCGTTGGTCCTACGCACCGAGCTGCCTTGCAAGAGGTGATTCATGACTTCGGCAACGTTGGAGACCTTGACTTCGCGCAAGCCGCTCCAGATGATCTGCCCGTTTTTGCCCTCGCGAATCTGGACGTGGGGTCTTGCATCGCCATCGACGGCATCACCGAGCAGATCGATGAGGTCCTCGTTGTAAATTTCAATAAAGCTGACTTTGGCGCTATATTGGGTGCCAGAAGTCTTGTTGGCACGCATGGCCGCAAAGATGCGAGCGACTGCGCGTGGAATGATGCCCATCTGTGGATCTGCTGCGCGTCCAGATACGAGGCCTTCGTAATCGACCTCATCGCCAGCCGAAGTGCCCATGGTGTACGATTTACCACTTGACGTCTGTCCATAGGCAAGAATGGTGACATTGTAGCCTTCCATGAATCGATCGATTAGTGGTTCCGCTACGGTGAAGATTTCTGGCTGCCCATCAGCGGGGGAGAAGACACGGTCGAAGCTGAATGCTTGGCGCTTATCGCGAGACAGTGCCAAAGAAGAGCCGCCGCCGCCGCCGCCGGGACCGGCCGGTGGTGAAGAGCCAGGCTCTACAGTGACGCTGTTGGCAGAGGAGGCCGTGAGGATGCTCTTTTGCCATCTTGGCGGGATGTTGCTCTGGTCTGCATTTGTGACGGGACGAATACGGACGGCGACTTGGACCGAGGTTGTGTTGGGGACGGATGGAGTTGAGGCGCCGCTGGCCTCCCGTGTTCTCGACATGGCTGTTGAGCCTTGCGTGTGCGGAAGATGGCGATGTTCGAGCCCGACGAGTCTAGCGAGAGTCGTGTATGGTGTACGCGTGGTGATCTAGGCTGAATGCCTGTTATTTCCAGCTTCCACCTCGTGAATGCGTCTTTCAAAAGAAGTCTTTAATGGGGTTATAGATCCGATGGTGAAAGTGTGATGTATGAAGAGTGATTCGCGATTGAAATCGATCGATGGCTGTGACAAGACAAGGCTTCGGTCTCTCCGACTGGTTCGAATGAAAGAAGGGGGAAAAAGGTGAGATGTGATACGATGCAGCGTATCTTGCAAATGACCTGTGGTTGCGCAGTGAGGGTATCGCGGGAAAGCCAACAGAGACGAGCTTCGGAAGTGTAGCCGGTGCAAAATGAAGGTGACAGAGGCGTTGGTGGGGAAGACCAGCAGATAAGTATCGGATCCGGCCCGACGTCGAGCGATGGAAAGCGAATTCAAATGCGAAAGTGAATACCAGTGTATGAAGTTGTGATCGAAAGGAAGAACGACGAGATGAAGGGGGAGAATTGTGTCGACAACCAAGAGACCAAGAGAGAAGAGGTCAAGAAGAGGCTTTGGGTTGACAGCAGCGAAGAGCGAAAAGGAGGCTAAGCGAAAGAGGGGAAAGCACGGTGTGCGCTGTGGATGCGCTGTGCTGCGTTGCGTTGCGTTGCGTTGCGCTGGGCTGCGTGTCTTTGCGTGATGCGTGTGAAGTGTTGGTTTGAATTCAAGAAGGTCCTAAGCTCAGAGGAGCAACTCAAAGCAGAGTGGCAGCCCGGATGCCTGGTCTGTCCAAAAGAAGGGTTTATCTTTGAACCAAAAAAATAGAAGACTGGAATTGGGCGTCTAAATTGCCAATTTTGAGCGCAGAGAGTTAAAAAAAAAAAAGCTTCAACTCGTCTGCGGCGCGACATGCATCTCAACGCGGGCCATGTGAGGCCAGCTCTGCTGCTGCTGCTGCTGCTGCTGCTGCTGCTGCTGCCCACCTCTCCCCTTTGATTCCAGTTGCAGCCAAATGCACAGATTGCAACCATGGACAACGAGGGAGCAGACAGAAAGGCAAAGAATGTACAGAAGTGTGGGACGGTAACCACAAAAGAACGCATCCGAAAGCGTTGCTCTCGGTGTGTGCAGGTCAGCAAGGGCAGAGCAGCGCAACTACAGTACAAGATCTCATCTTCCGGGGTTGGATGAGCTCAAATTCGGCAACAGATTCATGCCTCCTCACTTTCAGGCAAGATATCTTTTGATTTCTACCTTCTGGCGAGAAAATGGGCTCGAGAGGGGGGAAATTGGCAGGGACCATGAGTCCAGAGGTGGGTTATTGATCGCAAGAAGAGCACACAAACATCATCGGTTCAGAAAACCTTCGCTTGAGAGCGCGCTAAACCCCACGACGCGAGTTCAACATGCGAGGAGGTCCCAAAAGTGCACTATCCCACTGAAACACGCAGCACTAGCAGCAAGCACCAGCATCGCAACCCTGACAGCGAATCAAAATCCCCGCGAAGGCGCGTGCGTGTGCTCTTTACGCGAGAAGAAGACATTCTCTCTCTCTCTCTCTCTCTCTCTCTCTCTTTCTGCAAAGCCGATTTTTTGAAAAATGTTACGTCTGAAGAAGGGACACCTCTGAAGAAGAAAAATATGAGGTGGAAGGTGTCGGTAAGCAGGGCTGACCGGTTAGCCGGTGTATCCGCAGCACCGTGCGCGGTACTGGATATAGAGTTAAGACAGTTTGTGTACCAATCTCGGTTGAACGTTTCTCAGAATTGACAGAACAGATGCAGACAAGTTGATGTTGCTCCAGTCATTCGGGTTGCCGTTTCCGAAAGAGGTTAAGAGTACTTGAAGAAAATAGTGGGGAAGGTGAGGCTTTGGTGCTCCATCTTGTGTTTAAAAGTGTACACGTAGCTTTCTTTCCCCGCATTCCATCTCAACATCTCAACGCTTCTCCTTCTCTGTCAACCATCTTCACTCCTCCAGGGATAGATACACCCTCGATCTTCCCCTTCAGGTCATATAGATCCCCGAGCCTGTTCAATCGTCCGCCGCACAACACCACAATCGCATCTTCACCCCTCTCACAAGAGCTTTGCCCAAAATGGCAGGCTGGACGCCCATCAACCCGCATCCTCGCATCTGCGATCTCGACATTGCCAATTTCGACTACGCTTCCTACCCTTGGCAAGACATCAAAGTCGAACTTCGTCCCGATGGCATTGCCGTTCTCACCATGGACCGTGCTTCGCAGTACAACACTTTTACCGGTCCCATGTCCTTCTCGATCGTTTTTGCCTTTGAGCTGTTTGATGCCGATGATCGGGTCAAAGTAGCCGTCATTACGGGGGCTGGTAAAGTGTTTTGTGCTGGAGCCTATCTCGCTCAAGGGTTTGGGGCGATTGCCGACCATGCACAGGGGCACAGGGATGGAGGGGGACAGGTGGGGCTCGCGATTCTGCGTTGTCGCAAACCGAGTATCGCGGCTATGAATGGAAACGCGATTGGCATCGGTGTCACCATGACGCTCAGTTGCGATTTCAGGCTGGTGGCAGAGGACGCAAAGGTAGCAATCCCTTTTGTCCAACGCGGCATTGCTATGGAAGCATGTTCGTCCTACCTCCTCCCGCGTCTCATTGGTGTCACAAAGGCGATGGATATCATTCTCACCGGTGATGTCCGTTCTCCCAAAGATGAGAGCTATATGGCTCTCTGGAGCCGCCCGCCTCTTCCGCAAGACAAAGTATTGGCAGAATCTCTCGACTTGGCCAAGAAATTGGCCCAGAACAGCCCCGTATCGATGGCACTCTGCAAAGCACAGATTTGGAGACAGGTCGATTCGCCGGAAGACGCACATCTTTTGGAAAGCCAGGGTATCTGGGAAACAAGTAGACTCGATGGTGAAGAAGGGGTCAAGAGCTTTATGCAAAAGAGGAAGCCAGAATTCCCAGGCAAGATGAAGCATCTTGAGAGATTTGCCTTTTGGCCTTGGTGGAGACAAGCCGATGTAGCGACGTATCCTAGGGGACCAGAGAGTATGCGTGCTGCAGAGGCCAGGAGGAGCAAGCTGTAACTTTTGGCATGCATCCGTCAGCTCCTGCTTTCGTTTGCTCGTTTGCTTCAATCACATTTAATTTTCGTGATCAATGTCTGCTCTTCAACAAAAGCAAAGTCGTGCGGGCACAATTCCGTGGCGACGATCAATCGAGCAAAGAACCTTGATCCGTATTGTTGATGATAAAAGTACATGGAAGAATAAGAACACAACTGCGTCAACCACTGGCCTCGAACCGCGCCTTGGAAGCAGCAAACAGCAGTTCCTGTTGTCTCTGCAACTCCTCCTCTGAAAGACCAGATTGTTCCATCCTGGTGGTTTTCCTCTCTCTGTCCTTTTGCGCCGCCTTGTGTTCCGAGAGGACCGATTTGGCCTCTTCGATGAAGCCTGGGAAGCCCAAATCGTCCAATGCTTTTAGGACGTGTTCGGGTGCGATGGTTTTCTTGCTGTCCTTTTCGCATACTTCGTTGGATTCCGAGGATAAGAGATGAATGAATTCGACACAGCATTCGATGAGAAGGTCGCGAGTGTCTTTGGAGCAGGTGACGTCTTTGGGTAGCATCTCGGAGATGAGTTTTTGAACGGTGGCTTTGGGTAGGGAGAGCTCGTCGTCGGCTCCAGCGCCCGAGGGGATGCGCTCGTCGTCAGACATCCTGGAGAGCAAGAGCTATAAGAAAGAGCTGACTTGGGCAGAGGGGAGAATTGAAGAAGGAGAGTGTGTTGATGTGTGGGGTTGGCTGTTGGACACCGATGAATTCACCGCAAAAATTGAAAAGGAAATTTTTTTGGCAATGAGAATGTTAGAACGGCTTCCCCTCGCAAATTTGAAGATTGTCGAAAATTGGGTTGTGGTTCAACGACGAGAGAGAGAGAGAGAGAGAGACAGGAAAACAGTGCGGCGTAAGAAATGGGGGAAACGGGAAAAGCTCGAGACGAATTCCAATTTGCTTTTATTCGGGAGAAATTGTGGTGCTGGTCGATCCCTTACCTTGGACAACAACGCGTTGCCGTTGGATGAGCCAGAGTAAGCACCCAAACCATAGAGCTTTGGCGCGACGGGTGCCTTCTGGTGTTGTGGGCTTGCAAAACAAAAAAAGGGACACGGGCCAAGTGGGCAGTATACTCTCTCTCTCTCTCTCTCTCTCTCTTTCCTGCAGCGAGACTAGAAAAGAAAGAGGGGAGAAAAAAAATCATGAAAAACGTGATGTGATGCAAACACTCAGCTCTGACCCTAACCCTTTCTCGACCAAATCACACTACTTTGTATTCACTTCAAACGCCCAGAGTGTGCTTGTTGAATGCTGATGTCCAGTAGAGGAGCCAATGGAGACGCTCAACAAGCAACGAGGCACTACCTGAATGTACTACTCGAGACACGGACATGGTATTGATGAAGCTGCCGTCACAAGGATGGATCGCCGATTCTGGGCTGGTGCAGCCAGTGTAATCTTGATTGGATCTCGGAAATGCACCAAGCAAATGGAAATCTGCTGGTTGGCTGGCTGGCTGGCTGGCTGGCTGGCTCATCAGTCTCTGATCATAGGAATGACTCGATAAGGCGGCTGCTGCTTGCTGATCTAGACTCTCCAAAAGAGTTTTGGAATTTTGTGAAATCAGGAAGAACACAACTTCTCTCTTTCTCTCTCTCTCTCTCTCTCTTCTAGCGGGGAACCAACTCGGTTTCCCACCGTGCATGGGCCGCATCATTCCTGCTTCCCAACCATCCTCCTCGCCCTTTCGCTCCGTCTCTACCAACCGCAACAGTATTGCCCCAGATTGCCCCCCATCTTCGAACATTTGTCGAAGAGGATAGCTACGAACATGACGTCTCTCACTTATAAAGACGCTCTCAACGAGCTCGACGATCGACGTATCAAGTCGATCAAACCCTTGATCCCACCCCAAATTCTCGTCGAAGAATATCCTCTCTCCCTTCGTGCAGCCCAAACCGTAGCCTATGGCCGCAAAGCAACCGAAGAGATCGTCAAGCAGGAAGATGACCGATTGCTCGTGGTCGTCGGTCCTTGCTCCATCCATGATGTTCGCTCCGGCTTGGAGTACGCCAAGAAGCTCGCCGAGTACTCCGAATCTGCCAAGGATGACTTGCACATCGTCATGCGAGTCTACTTTGAAAAGCCCCGTACAACCGTTGGATGGAAAGGTCTTATCAACGATCCTAACCTGAACGGCTCATTCCAGATCAACAAGGGTCTCCGTCTCGCCCGAGGCTTCCTACTCGAAGTCAACAATCTCGGTCTTCCCGCCGGAACCGAATTCCTCGACACCATCTCTCCCCAGTACACTGCCGACCTCATCTCTTGGGGTGCAATCGGCGCACGAACCACCGAGTCCCAAGTCCACCGCGAGTTGAGCTCGGGTTTGTCGATGCCCATTGGATTCAAAAATGGCACAGACGGAAGCATCTCCATCGCCGTTGATGCCATCAAAGCCGCCTCTTCGGAGCACGTCTTCCTCTCCGTAACCAAACAGGGCATCAGTGCTATTGTCGAGACAAACGGAAACGATGCCTGCCACGTCATCCTCCGCGGTGCCAACACTGGACCCAACTACTCTCCCGAACACGTCGCTTCGGTATCTTCCAAACTCACTTCCTCTGGTCTTCCCGCAAGAATCATGATCGACTGTTCGCATGGCAACTCTGAAAAGAAACACGCAAACCAAATGCGAGTTGTCGAATCCATCGCCACTCAACTCTCTTCCGGTGACGAAAACTCTTGCAACATCTTTGGAGTCATGATCGAATCCAACCTTGTCGAAGGTCAACAAAAGATCCCCGCCGAAGGTCCCACTGGGCTGACCTACGGTCAAAGTATTACCGACGCCTGCGTCAACTGGGATACAACAGTCCAAGCTCTGGACAGATTGAGGGAGGGAGTCAGGAAGAGAAGAGAGTCTCCGGAGGCAAAGAGATGGTTCAAGGCTAGATTGAGCAGATGTAGCAGTAGTGAAGGTGTAAACGATCATTTCTTGCGGGCTGGCAGGGAAGGTCAGACAGGTTTCAACGACGATGCTCTGGCTACGCTTGGTAGAAAGCAGTGAACGAGCCTCCCTTCTCCGCATGTTCCCCATTTCTACACCAAAGCAATCTTAAACCCAAACACACCCACAAAACGCCCGCGCATCGGACACGTTACGATCTTCGCATTGCAACCAACAACCCGAGTATGTGGCTTGATCTTAAAATGCAGGAGCCCTGCATGTTGGACAAACGTCGACCCGTTTCAACAATTTGACCGTGCAATCTTCATGAAAGACATGACCGCAGGGTAAAATGACAGCCCTCTGCATCTCTTTGAACTGAACCAAGCATATGGCGCACTTATCGACGCGGACGCCAACGCAGCTGAGCTTCTGCTTGATTTTGCCCTCGCGTGTCACTCGGCGCGAATCGCACTCGATGAGTCCAACGGAGAGGGAAGCTAGTTGAGAGGGTGTGGCGGCGGTGGGCTTGGCAGGGCCCAGGAATTCGCCGATGGCAGAGAGGGATTCGAAATGCGATCCCGAGGTCTCGAGTTGCGCAACTAGGAGGTCAAAATCTGTCAGTCCCAGCGAGGGTTCACGACGCGGAACAGGGTTGCGAGAGGTGGTCGAGAGGTTCGAGGTTGTGGTGTTGGTGGAGGATTCCGAGACTTGTGGAGGGGCCGCAGCTGTGTTGGAGGCTGCGTTTTCTGCTGCAGGTGTGTTGGCGGGAGAATTGTTGGACGGAGAACTGACGGCTGTGGTTGGTGGAGAGATGACAAGGCCGTTTGAAGGTCCATCATGATTCCCCAGATCGTTACCATTCAACCGACCTGATGTCTCACCTCGCTGCATGGGTGTATTGGGTAAAGCCCTAGTAGCAGAAACCTCCCCGTCCATCCTATCTTGCCAGGCCCTCACACTTCCCCAATCCCTGTCACGTGGTGGCCGAGTAGGCAGCGGAGGAGGCACCGGCAAGATCCTACGCACTGGCACATCATCTCCGCTCCCACTAATCCCCAGGCCCTGATTCGGTCTCGTCACAGAAGCTGGGAGGGTCGGCAGCGGTCTCGCCCCGCCACTGCCAGCACCACCACCGCCATGTCCACCTCCGACCGCTCTCCTCGAGTCGTGCTGGTCCAAAAGTTCACCGCCAGTCACGTCAAGACTAGACGATGCCGAATGAGAGCGGAGTTCTCTCCCATCGCGTCTTGCGAACGCGGCCGCTTGTGCAGCTGCAATACTGGCCGAGAGACCATTCCGACTTCCAGCTGCTAAGATCTGTTCCGGCGTCATGAGCGGAGACTTTGGCGGTAAGGATGGCGGGGTACATGCGCCATTATCGTGCTCGCGCCGGGTTAGGCTGTCCATTGCTAGCGTGCGGGGTGAGCGGGGTGGACCGCTTGACCCGGCATTGGCAGTAGAGGCTGAAGATGTGCTGGGCACCGCCAGTCGACTTGAAGACGCACTCATATACTGGTCAGCGGAGCTGTGCAACGACGCAGCCGTCCATTCGGAAGCCGCCTGTTCGATCTGTCGCGCAAAGGCTTCCATCGATGCGGAGTGCGCGGAGCTCTCGTTGCTGATTGGGCGGTCAAGTGCCTCTGAGCGACGGAAAGGGTTTGTGTCTTGTCTTTTCGGCAGAGTAGGAGGTGGTGGTGGGGGCCGTCTCTGCGAAACACGCTTAGTTGGGCCGTCATTCCCTTCGTTACGCGAGAAGCGACGAAAGATAGCCGGCTCTGTCTCCTCTTCTCCGTTTATGACACCATCACCCGATATGTTACTACGGTTCGAATCTGACCGAGCGATCCCAGCAAAAGGAGCACTCTGCTTCGTCGGCGAGGTGGATAACTGCTCCTGTGGAGTTTCGAACTTTGAGATCATGGCCGAGACTCTGCTTCCCGCTGCCCTCGAATTGACTCTCTGAGGCTCCAACGGTGCTGGCAGCCTTTCGCGTTCCTCTGATGGAATGTATGACAGCCAAGATGGAGCAACTCCGGGACCTGTGCTCGATGCTGAGGGTGGGAAGTGACGAGTTGCATCCGTAATCGCGGGCAGACGTCCACGAGGCAATGGTGCAGCTGAAGAGCGCGGGTTGACGAAGGACACTGGTCGCGTAGCACTCGATGGAGCTCTCGAGAGTGCAGAAGATGGCGATGGTAGGGGAACTCCTGCACGGTTGCCTCGGGTGATCGCGCCCTGGCGGGAGAGACGCTTAGTTGCAGGCGCTACAGCTGCTGCGGATGGTAGCTCGTTGCTAGTTAGAGCTGCTTCAGCAGAGGTTTGAGACTCGGCAGCAGGAACATCAGAAGACAGTTGCAAACGCCCGCCGAGTTCTGCACGACTCATAGCGCTTGGCGGCATCATCGACGTTGGGCGACTCGTCTTTGCAAGAAGCCGCTCTAGAGCGGCCAGAGATTCTTGCCTTTGTTTGCTTGCACTGAGCTGGGCGATCTGTGCAAGTGCTTCATCACGTGCTCTCTGTTCTGGTAGGCCAGACGTCGATGACGACAACAACGACGCCTCCGCCGTCTTGGGAAGATCAAGATCGGAAGATTGGGTGACAGTAGGTCGACTGCCGGCACTCGGCTGTTTACGCATTGTCGGGCCTCGAGAAGGGGCAACAGATACGCTATCGTCTCCCTGTGATGAGGTCTGCTGTAAAACTGACATGTCTGCTGTCTTCGAGGCTTCTGGCGTGCGTCGAGAGTCCACTGTCGTAGGTGCGACTGGCTCCTTGACACTTCGGTTCGAAGCACGACGAGCATCGCTCAGCGAGCGGCGTGCCTCCACAGTAGCCGGCATGGGTTGCGCAGCAGGGACGGACGCGCTCAGAGAGGCCGCCTGCAGGGCTGAAGGAGCCGGACCGGGAGGATTGGCAATGAGTGGTTGGCCAAAGAGGCCTTTGAGACGATTGCCCAGATCTGTACGTCCGTATCCCAGAGGCTGCAGAAGAGGGTCGAGTGAGGTGCGTCTTGCATTGGTCTGTATGGGGAGATTCAGAGAACTGACACTGTTTCGATGGGTCAAGCTGGTGGTGCCGATAGGTGTAGAGACCGGGATGTTTGATGTAGTTGAGCCTAGTGAGGGCAAGACCTCTTCAGCATCTGAGATGTCCCGACTGCTGGAGGTGTCTTCCTCAAAATCGCCTGCACGCGCATCGAGCTGTTGAGTAGCAGAAGGCACAGAAGTCCTTTCCGGTAGCTTGCCTTTGGCTTTGAGGCTCAAGTTACTTTCTGGGATGTTGGAACGCGGCAGTTCGGCTCCAGCACGTTGGATTGCACCGCTTCTCGGTGGGAGGGCGGGAGCTTGCTGTGCTTCCATCAGCACCGTCGCAGGTACATCCGCGGTAGTCGCCTTTGTAGGAGTTTCATCTTCAGAGTCGTCAAGGATCGTCAAGTTCGGGGCGGATGAAGTGTTGCGAGCATGTACCGACTTGTGCGAGTTGACAAAAGGATCAATCTCTGTACGTCCAACATCGCCCGTTGAAGCTTCGTGAAAAGCGCGGTGTTGTTCATCATCCTCGTCGCTCGACGAGTACTGATCTAGCGCATCATCCGTATCTGTTGTTTCTGAGGAGGAGTCCGAATAAGCAGCGCCGCCACGTGAGCGACCCAAGACCAACGGCGGTGGTGCCTTAGGTAAGACTTGGTCCATCAAAGCAAGGTTGGCTGGGTCTGGTACTTTGCGAGAAGCAGTGTTTGCTTGTCTGCGGTTAGGAGATGGTCGGTGATTGAAAGCGCCGGGCATGGTCGCATCGCCGTCCTCATCTTCGTCGTCCTCGTCGCTGTCAGATACAGGCGGCTCGCGCAGAGCTTGTAGCCGTGCCGTCGCTTCCTCTTCCCTCTTGCGCAAAGCATCGAAGGCAGCGGCTTCAGCCAACCACTGCTCGATGGATGAGTCGGACTCAGCGCCATCATCCTCATCCTCAATAGCTGCGTTTTCGCTTGATGCGTCGTCCTCCACATCGGTTTGCTTGGTCGACATCGCAGCAATTGCCTGTTCCTTCTGCGATGCAAATCCATCCTCAGCACTGGATGATCTGGCGAACGTAGAGGGACGAGGCGCGGAGACGACATAGAGGGTGTCTTCCGGACGCCGGCTAAGAGGTAGGTGTGAATCGCTACCATGTCCACGGACGGTTTGGCCTTCGAAGCGACGTTGAGCGAGTCCGCTGAGAGACGCTCGCGTTCCGCTGCCAAGATGAGCGCTTCCTCGAGATGGCTGGATGGCCGAACGCGAATCCGAGTTGGTCTTTCGGTGGCCAGAAATGCGGCGAAGAGCAGTCGCGGTTGGCTGGGCTGTAGCGCTGTCGTTAATCGTGCCAGGCGGTGTTCGAGACGCTGCTGTCGGAGGGGCCGACAAAGGTGGAAGGCCAAGACGGGGCTCATTGGCAAGGATGAGTCGACCATCGCTGCTCGGTCGGCTAGTGACAGAATCATTGATGATCGGCTGTTCCCCTCGGACGGGCAGAGTAGATGGTAGGTGAGTTGCAGAAGCTGAATCCGAAGCGCTTGCTGCAACTGTCGCAGGCGCAGTTAGGGCATCGCTACGCAAAGGTTCGGGGGAAGGTATCTCTCCTTCAGATCCAACCACCGCCTCTGCCGGCTCTGCGATGTCAGACGCCCGAGAATTTGGCTGTACTGTAGCGTCTTCGGCTGGGCTTGCCTGCAGAGGGAAGCTTGTTCCGGGCGTGGACACGTGCAACGCTGGCAGTGTCACGACGTCATGCGGGGCTGTCACCTCGCTCTCCAGGTTTGCTTCGCCCTCACCAGACTCGACATCGCTTGACGGCAGCACGTGTTCGGAGAATGGCGCAGCATCCTCTACTGCAGCATCTGCTGATCGCGTATTACTTGGATCGTCTACCGTTGCTGATTCGGCTGCAGCTTCTCCAGTCTCAGCTTCCATATCCAAGGAATCTCCGTCGGTAGCCGCAGCTTCCTCCTGTTCAGAGGCAGCTTTTAGCGCCGCAGCACGTTCCCTTGCCACCCGACGCTGCTGCTCGCGCAATATTCTCACCTCAAAGCTGAGTCCATTGCGGATATCAGCTTCCCATGCACGGCGTTCTTCCGTCAGCTCTATGTTCTCATCATCGCTGGCGGATGCCGAGCCGGATGTGGAGGCGCGGCTTGAAGGTCGACTGCCTGTGGGTGCGCACGCTGCTGCTCCATCGACTATCGATTCTCCTGGTTGTACGGATGAAGTCGCTTGTCTTGATGAAGTGGAAGCAGGCTCGTCCTCGTCATCGCTAACGAAAGGCGGGGGCGGGCTGCTTGGAATGCGAGCATGCGGTTGAGGGCCTATGAGCTGTGCATCGTTTGCTGCTTCAGAGTGTGTCGGTGGACGTGGAGGTGTTGGAGGTCGAGGTGCGCCTTCAGGGAAAGGTGGAGGGAGATCGTCTGGATCTGCTTCGGTGATGTCGTTCCACACGTTTTGTCTGTGCAATGAAGTTTGCGGTACTGCATTCGATAATGGTGCCGGGGGTGATGCTGCGTTTGTCGTTTCAACATCATCTGGGGCGGTAGCGAAAGCATTGTGAGAGCGGCGTGGTTGCGACGCGGGCGCGCTTTCGGTGCGAGAGCGAGATGTTCGGTCGTCGCGAGGCTGTTGAGATCGATTTGAAGCCGATGTTTGCTGTTGTTGAGGAGGTTCGTCGTCGTTGAAAGAAAGGGCGCTTTCGGGACGGCTGGTACCACTGGCCCTGGAAGCGGGTCTACTGGAGTCTTGTCGAGATGCAGATGGACGTCTTCTGCGCGTGCGTGTGGCTACTGTCTGAGAAGTGGAAGGTGACGGTGTCTGCAGATGGGAGGTGGATGTCAAAGTTGGTGTTTGATTGCCGCTGAAAGCTCTTCGCATACCAGCATGCTGGCCTGATGCCGACAAAAGCAAGCCGGAACTGACCGGAGCGTCTTCCAAAGTAGTCTGGTAGCGCCGACTTGAGTCGAGCAAGTTGGAGGAAGATGACATGGCATTGCGTCCGACGCTGGAAGAGAGCGGGTTCTGGATTGCTCCGGCCAGAGCAGCGGCGGCAGCCTGTGCATTCTGAGCTTTCCTCTGGCGTATCTTTTGCTTTTTTTCCTTTGCCTGCTTCCTCAACAGGTTGTCTGGTGCTGTGAGGGTTACCCTACCGAAGTGCGATTCGAGATTCGTGAGGTAGGGTGCATCTGTAGCCTCCACGCCTCTAGCAGCAGCAGATGCGGCGGCAGAAGTAGCTGCAGAGGTGGAGGCGGCATGGACATCGGTGGATCTAGGAAGCAGGGAGCCGGAGGAATGAGCGTGGCCGCCGAGGTTGTACATGCGAGAGCGACTCGCAGAGGCGGTCGCCTGTGTCCGGTCAAGCCTTCGTGAAGTGGGCGGCATTACGGTGATGGGTCATGCCGAACAGAACGTGATGATTCCAACTTTCTTGTGCTTTCTGCTGCTGTTGCCGTCGCTAGATAGCGCGTTATTGATGATTAGCGAGCCATTAATAATGATCGTGTGCGAGTGCTGTCGATGCAGCTTGTGTCGGCAATCAAGGATAAAAGTATTGAAGCCGATACGTGCGCAAAACTGATCTTGACGAAAATCGGCTCGCAGCTCACTTTGATAGCTTCCTTGAAATCTGACTGGGTAATGACAGATTGTTGTTGTGGGCGGACTGAGATGATGGATGGTGTCAAAGGAGGGTCTCTGTCGATGTAAGAACAATAAGCCGATCCAATGTTCCAGTAGCGGGTGGAGGCCGAAATGTAGTGCGTGGTTCGAGCGTTTATTTTTCCTTTTAAAGTCTCTGAAAGAGGTGTCACAGTCTTGGCGCAGGGTTCTGTGCAGACGTGCTGCCTCTGAATTTGCCGCACTCTTGGAAACGTCACTGTGCCGAAAGCACAACCAGCACGCGACTCGAGCACAGAGTGCGACTCTGTGGTTGGCATGTTCCCCTAACTTGAAACATCACAAGCAGCATGCTATTTTCGGTTCTCGTTCTCTCATCGCTATCAGCCTCGCTTATCTTCTGTCTACTGCCATTCCGAATGTCGGATGTTGATCAACCGAACTGGGATGCAATCTCACAGCGTTGCAGGATCACGATCCGCTCAGAATATTCTGACATCTTTTGCGTTGCGAGCAAGGTCATCTTCCATTGGTATCGCCAAACAGTCATACAAATACAGTACATATATATAGCTAGCTGTCGAAGTAACATGACCTACGACTTTGTCCTTCGTCATGTCGCCTTGACAGTGGCAGGTTTAGCCGCCGGCGCCGTCTTTTCCGGAGTCGACTCTGCTCCCTTTGCCGAAGCTGTTGCTGGGCTGGCAGACGCCTTGGCCGCCCTCTCCTTTGCCGACTCCAATGACTCGACGTAGGTGCTTGGGAACCAGCCGATGCGACCGTCTCGGGTCCTGCCTCTCCACCATGCGCTCTCTGCGCCCGTTTGTGGATCGTGCTTGCTGAGCACTGCGACAATGTCGTTGGGCTGCAGGCTGAGTTCGAGCGGGTCAGCGGCTGGATAAGCGTAGAGTGCACGGACAAAGGTGAGCTTGCTAGGGTCAATCGCTTCGCCGTTTTCGTTGGCTGAGATCATTCCACCGCCGTGCTGACCGGGAAGCATGCCTGCTTGGCCTGGGTTTTGGCCTTGCTGCTCGAGGCGTTGACGCTCGGCTTCCTGCTTGGCGGTGATGAAGCGAACCAGCTTGCCCATGAGGTAGGGAAGACCGATGACCGCCATGAAGAAGACGATGAGCGGTCGCTTGGATGGGCGTGCTGCTTTGCCGGGTTGACCACCGGCACCGTGTGCTGCAAACTCTTTAAACTCGCGTGCGTCGAGTTCGACTGCGGGTGCCTTACCGACGAGTCGCAAGCCGAGGTTCTTGAGGTATCGCGCGAGAGCAAAGATGCTGAGCACTTGACCGAGGTAGTTGCGCAAGTGGGCAAACTGATCGGCAACTCCAACCATGGCGAAGAAGCTGCTGTGCGTGGCCATAAAAGTGCTCTCGAGCATCTGTGCAAATCCTCCGAATGCTCCCACGATGCTGCTGATGAGTTCAAAGGTGGCTTGTGTGCCTGCTTCCATACGCTGCGTCAAAGAGACGTCGCCTGGTTGACCTGGCATGCCGGGCATACCTCCCATGCCCATTCCCATTCCCATCCCCATACCGTAGCCTCCGTATCCGCCATATCCTCCGTAGCCACCATAGCTTCCATAGCCGCCACCGTATCCTCCGTAGCCCATACCTCCCATACCGCCATAGCGCGAGTAAGGAGAGCCGTAGGACGTTCCATACGTCGATCCCATGCCACCGTACGTCGATCCGAGTCCACCCACGGAACTACGATACGGAGAGTTGTATGCAGATGTGCCATATGCGCCTGTGCCCATGGTGCTTGCGCCTAGCGTAGTTGGACGCTCAGGCAACGCTGGAGCTGCCGAAGTGGTTGTGAGCGCTGATGACGTGGTGGTCGAGGGAGTGGTGGTAGACGCCATGGTGGAGGAAGAGAGATCGGCGCCTGCACCTGCACCTGCACCTGCGCGTTCCCAAGGCTTTGGTGGCGAAGGCATCAATTGATGAGTATGTGAGGGCTAGATAGCAGAGGTAAGAGTCGTTGACTCGAGGTGTCGTCGGACGATGATGATGACAGATGCTTGTGAAGAATGGGGACAGTGGTGAGTTCGATTCCCGAGGTGAAGATCCCGAATCTGGTAAAGCGTGCGAGTATAGTGTTGGTGGTAACGGGAGATGACAGTTGGAGATGAAGTGTGATGATGATGATGATGATGATGATGATGATGCGGAAGAGAGAGAAATGTGGGGATGGATGAGTCGGGTAGTGATTGCAGCTTGCCGGTGTCGAGATGAACACACACTTGTACTGATTGGATGGGCAGCCTGACTGAGCCAGAGCGAATCAAAGCAGAAAGGGCGATTTCACGCTTTCAAGCTGCCTCGGTGCCTCAACGTGGATTCAACCTCTGACCAGCTCTGAGCGCTTTTGGCAAATTTGAATTCAGGTCACAGTCACCACCTACCTGAAATTCAACTGGAACCGGTTACTCGACCTCGTTCCTCCCCGCAAAACAACAAGCTTGCCAATGGAAGCCGGTCATTTGTGTTAATTTTTTGGGCTTGGCTTCAAAGTGTTAGAGCATAGCTGAAAGTGGGGCTCTGCTCAATTCGGCCGGATTGGGGTTGTGGAGTTCTGCACGGCCATTTCAACACGCACACCAAAACCGCTACCGTTACTTTTGGCTCACGACCCTCTTTTCAATCCAAGAATCAATCACTTTCGCTCTTCGCGCATGTCCAGTGTAACCGCAGAATCACCATCATCAACCACCGCCCCACAGACAACAGCAATCCATCGCGGTCACGCTAACTGAAAACCCTACCGCATCCGAACTAGGCTGTCGTCAATCTGTCCAGAGTCACGAAGAGGATAAGCATGTGCAGCTGAGCACATCCGCCACGACCTGCCTCAAGCTCTGACAACTTCGAGACCTCCCGGCTGCCCAGCCAACACTCACACCGTTCACATCCAGTAGTGGTGCCAGCGGAAGCTCTACAGAGCCCAATACGACATTCAACACATCTCATTGAGCCAAGTTATAGCGGAGCTCGGCTCAGCCTCAACACGGTCGTTGGATCGTGGTCGTAGCTTACGCCTGGCTGCTAGGGTGCGGCAGCAACTCATCTCTCTACCTACACTCTACTACTGCAGCTGCTACCTACCAGCTCTATCTAGAGAGTGCTTCCACAATGAGCTCCCTCAACAGCACCAGCATCCTCTCTGAGCGGCAAAAGGACGAACTGCACAAATCCATCTTGGACTATTTCAAGACCAACGGCCTTTCCGAGTCTTATGCAACCTTGATGCGTGAAGCTGGTCAAGATGGCTTTGTTCCTGATCCCAAAGCCAAGTATGCAGGTCTTCTCGAGAAGAAATGGACTTCCGTCATTCGGTTGCAGAAGAAGATCATGGAGATGGAGACGCGCATGGCTCAATTGCAAGAAGAGCTTGCCTCCGCACCTTCCGCCAAACGATCCGCCTCTCTCAACGACTGGGTCCCCCGTGCTTCCGCAAGACATACTATGCAGGGTCATCGTATGCCCGTTACCAGAGTCGCGTTCCATCCCGTGTTCAGTCAGGTTGCATCGGCATCCGAGGACACGACGGTCAAGCTGTGGGATTGGGAAACGGGGGATTTCGAACGGACGCTCAAGGGGCATACCAAGGCAGTGATGGATGTTGACTTTGACAGCAAGGGCAATTATGTGGTATCTTGCTCCAGTGATCTTTCCATCAAGGTCTGGGATGCCAACAATGACTACAAGAATACCAAGACGCTCCATGGACACGATCACAGTGTTTCCAGCGTACGCTTTTTGCCGGGGGACGATTTCATCGTAAGCGCAAGTAGGGATAAGACGATTAAGATTTGGGAGTTTAGTACAGGATTCTGCACACGAACCTTGCACGGGCATGCGGAATGGGTCCGTTCGGCGATACCCAGTGAAGACGGTCGATTGCTAATCAGCTGTTCTACGGATCAAACTTGTCGTCTTTGGGATCTGTCCACGGGAGAAACAAAAGTCGAGCTGCGTGGGCATGAGCACGTGGTGGAAGTAGCCATCTTTGCCCCTGTCTCTGCCTACCTCGCCATTCGCGAATTGGTCAGCCTCACCACTCCCAAAGACGCCTCTGCGACCGCACCAGGTCAATTCATCGCCTCAGGAAGCCGTGACAAAACAATCAGGATTTGGGACAACGCCGGCCAGTGTCTCAAAACCCTAGTGGGGCACGACAACTGGATCCGCGGGCTCGCATTCTCTCCCAACGGCAAACACCTCTTATCCGTCTCTGACGACAAAACGTTGCGCATTTGGGACCTCAAATCAGGGAGATGCACAAAAACCATCGACGCACATCAACACTTTTGCACCTCGATCGCATGGGGAAAGGCCAAAATCGAAACTCCAATCCCCCCAGCTCAGGATGGAGATACTGCAAACGGGACTGGCAAAGTAGCAGAAGCCAGGACCGTCAACGTCGTCGCTACTAGTGGTGTTGATCTTGCTGTAAAGATCTGGACGCCTTGATGTGCGCTTCCTCCCTTAAGACAGTCCTGTCATCATTAGATACCCTCTTTATCACACTCCAATTACACACACACACACAATACACTCTTTATGTCGAATCACACATCCCCTTGCTTGCCTTGCCTCAGATGCAAAAGGTCACCGAATCAACCTGAAGAAGAACATCAAATTCGCGGTCTGTGCGTCGCGCTTTGTTTTTTGTGGTTGGTATCAAAAAGCAATCATGTTTCGTCGACGGCTCATCACAAAGAGACTGTATCAGGGAGAGATGTACATGACATGTCAGATCAGATCAAGCGACCGACTTGCCCTTGACGTAAGTGTTGACAACCTCGGCGAAGTGCTTTCCCTGCGACGTCGCAATGGTGTAGTCGAGCTCGATGGGCTGGCGGCTACCGTCACCGGCAGCGATGGTACCGGCACCGTAAGCGCTGGCACCGTGAATCTCGTTCAAGTTAGTCTGTTCGGCAAAATTTCGGTAACCGAGCGGAACGTAATTGATACCGTGGTGAACGAAGAAGGGGATGGTGGTGAGGTGAGTGGTCTCGTTACCGCCGTGCTGGGAAGCGGTTGAGGTGAAAGTGGCAGCAAATTTGCCGATGAGGGCACCGGAAGCCCAAAGCCCACCTGTGCGGTCGAAGAACGCCGAAACTTGAGCCGGGGCGCGTCCGTAACGTGTGGGGAAGCCAAAGATGAAGCCGTCGTACTCCTTGAGTGCGTCGGGAGTAATGACGGGATACTTCGAGATGGGGGCCTTGTTGGCGTGCATCTTGGCCAGGACATCATCCGAGAGGGTCTCTTCGATCTGGTAGACGTCGACGGTGGCGCCGGTGGACTTGGCTCCTTCAATCACTTTGTCCGAGATGGACGCGATGTGTCCGTACATAGCTACAGGGTCCAAGAGCAAAGAGCTGGGGCAGTGTCAGCTAGTGTTTTACATGGATGATGTGGGAACGGAGGACAACTTACAGAAAACAATAACAGCAATTTTAGACATCTTGACGGGAGCAGCAGGGGCAGCGGTTTGGTGGTCGTTGGAGGATTTGGAGGAGTTCTTGGACTTTGTGGAAAGATTGGAGAACTTTCGCAACAGGGAGGACATGGAGGCGAGACCTTTTAAGGCAAATCCAAAGATGAGATGATCAGTTGTTACGATCGCATTAGGCTCGGCAAGCTTGAGACAGCTTATATACACGATCAGGGCAGCGCGTTCTCGGAGCTAGTGCTCTTCCAAAGTCCGTCCCCTCCAGCCAGATGGTCCATGCGAAGAGAACGTCTCGCTTGCTTTTACGGATCAACACGATACAGTACGTCAATCTGTGCATAAATTGTAAGCACTGGAGCAGTCGCGGTAGGCACGGATTTACGGAGCTAAGCAGTCGGGCATAACTTTATGCACCCTCCTTCCTTTTTTTTTCACTTTCGATAAGTTCGGAATGTTCACGTGAAGTTTGATGAATAGGTCAGATTCTAGCCGAGACCGTGGCGGAGCGATGGCATCAAAGCAAGCAAAGACAAAAGCGTCTTTGCTCCGATGAGAAGGAGCTCGAAGTTTGCCAGGTGGTGCACAATAGGCTTGCACTGTCTCTTGGCAGTCGATCTTGATCCGTGTCACGTCGCCGGCGAGCATCTCAACTGGACACCCAATTTAGCGAAGCGAACCAATAATCGGAGTGATGCATCGCCCGCTCTCCACTGTTTGCACATGGGTCCCCGTTAAGATTTTGCCAATCCCCTGGCTCAGACTTCGCATTGCTTGAACAAAACACTCACAGTCTCAACTTTCAAAATTTGGTCTCAAGGCCCCACCGCTCTGGCAGTTTGATGCGCTCAAATCTGGGCAATCTTGCAAGTGTGCTTTTTGAAAAGTGCCAGATGCAACTTTGTTGATTTCTCAAGTTGATTTAAGAAAATAAATACAAAACCAGTTGGTAGCTTCACCTCATTCCCCATCCTTAGTCTTATCAGCAACTTCACTGTGACTGACTTTACCCACTCATCACATCCACTTGTATATATAGGCATCTTCCCTTTGTTTGTCTCATTTTCTACTCAATGGTGCACTAGACTTTCAGACATTTTGTCAGTCCAACAATTCTTGGACATGAGACATTTCTATGTTAGGATTACAATTAATTCGAAGAGTCTGCGCTTGTATTAGGCTGACACTGGTCATCTGAGGTTTCAGGCCTTGCAGTCCTTGGGCATGGACAAGCCAGATTCAGCAACAAGCACCACTTGTTCCATAGTCGAAAGGGGTGAAAAATGGAGTCATATCCTAAAGAATGGAAAATGCCAACTCGAAGCCACCGTTGCCACCCCGGGTGGCTTCACAGCAAAGCCACCCCCGATCAGCTGGCTTCGCAAAGTAGCCACCCCGGGTGGCTTCGGTGGGTGGCTTCTCAATATGGCCCCGGATGGCTTCGCAGCTGACTTTGACGTTTTTGTTTTTTTCTTTAGAATGTGAGTCCGGGGTGCTTCGCAGACAATTCAATTTTTTCTTCTTCTGTGAGGGCGAAATGGCATCTAAGCTTGAATGTGAACTTTGTATTGATGACTGTATTTATGATTTGCACGCTTTGTATAGGATTGGAAACGATCCTCGCTCTGTCTTTACTTGGTTAATCACATCCAAAAAGAGGAAGATAAAACTCCTTCACAAAGCCAATCGCGTGCAATTCATATGCAGAATGCTTCCGTATATTGATTGCCACTTTGTGTACCAACCTGAAGCAGGCCAGACGGTGGAGTGGTCAAGAGAAGACGCTCCCACATGCACCTCAGATGCGCCTGCGTAAGGATGTGGTCGGGTTCAATTCCTGGTGAGAAATATTTCTCTTTTCCCGAAGCGGACTGAGGTGGCCTCCAGGGTATCTTTGTCACGGAATTTCCCTTTTTGAGCATGTGAATAGCGAGTTAACTCATCTCCAAATTTTGGCGGAAATCGTCCCAGAATTTGAGGTGCACGCACGCCCGTCAACATTCATGATTTATGATTGTGAATTAGGCTCAACTAGTCATTTTGTGACGCACCAAGAGGCCTGACCCATTTATGTTTCATGGGCCAGCAGTCTTTATGTCAACTTATGGACACTTTGACTGCCAGACAGTCGCCGTCACGTTCCCTTTTTAGTTCTCTATCTGTTTTCCAGTTGGTGAGTTTTTGTTGCTAGCACTACCCACGGTGTCATAAGTTTGATTTAACGTGACTGGCCCATCAACGGGTCAGGCCCATTAGTCATATCGTAAAAAAAAGAAAAATCCGTCATGAAGCCACTCATATCGTAAAAAAAAAGAAAAATCCGTCATGAAGCCACCCTCGAAGCCACCTGGGGTGGCTACACCACCGAAGCCACCCTTGAAGCCACCCCCGATCTGGCTGGCTTCGAGGGTGGGTTTTTATCGTAGCCACCCCGGCTGGCTTCACAGGTGGCTTCTCAATGTAGCCACCCCGGGTGGCTTCGAGGGGTGGCTTCGCGACGAATATTCCTTCTCTTAGTAGGTGACTGGCTCATCCACGTTCAGTTGACTGATCCCAAGAGGACAGACAATTCGAGCCTAGGATGGCTTACAGAGGTCCCTCGTCTTCTTGTTACTTTGCCAGGCTTAATTTTGTTGATCACATCGCATCGTACAAAAAAGACATTCATCTCGTAAAAAAGTAAAATTCCGACATGAAAGCCACCCTCGACGCCACCTTGGGTGGCGAATATACGATGCCAGCCGTAAGCCAACCCCGATCAGGTGGCAGACCCATTATGCCACCCTGGATAGCTTGGAGGGTGGCAGAGACGAGATGCCATCATCCAATGTGGCTTTCAGGGTGGCCTCGAGGATGGGATTTTTCTTTCATTATGAATGGTCAAGTAACGGGACTGGCCCATTGACGGGCCAGGCCCATGAGTGGGTCACCAATACAATTTTTGCGAAAAGTGTTTAAAACATTCGAAGTGGAAGTACAAAAGCTCCTCAAATATGTATTGGTGACCCACTCATGGGCCTGACCCGTTAATGGGCCAGTCCCGTTAACATTGTTGGTCGACGAATCAATGCTACCTCGCCTCCGACCAGCCAGGGCTTGCTCGACACTCATCACTACCAAGTCCATCGCCGAAAGCATCTGCCCAACTCTTGCGCTCTTCAGCTCTGCGCGGTGTCGACTACTGCCGCTGATGGATCGCGCTTTACTCGAAAAGGGTCTGGCCAGACTCAGAAAGGCTATGTCAATCTTGTCCTAAAAACGTAAAGTTGCGTCTCGGGTGGGTCTGCGGACGCGACTCTACGTTTTCAAGGATTTGAATCGTTCAGCCAGCGCTTCAGTCAGGTGTTGCGGAGGGTTTTATTCCTTTCGGCGCATCAGATCGTGACGGTCCGTGATCACATCATGATCTCTGCTGATGTTATCGTGATCGAGGATGGAGACACCACGACTCAATTCGTGATGCTTGCAAATGTTATCGAATGCTCTCAATTGATGTCATCGTGACCACACTTCGTGACTCTGCCTGTGATGCTGATACAAAAGATGACATTGCAAGTGCGAGCAGGTACAAGAACTAGATGATGGCCGGGTCAAGAACATTGGTATTGGGCATGAGATTGTGACGAGAGAGAGCAGCAGCGGCATCATGATCAGTGTCAAGGCGGTGGCCTGCCTCAGCCACAATCATCCACCGATTGGTCTCGTGAATCCAGCCCCGGGCAGCTTCTGGTGTGATGGTACTGAGCGACTGATCAATGAGTGAACAGATGTCATCAGCATCTCGAAGTTCCTGACGGCCAACAAAGGGTTTTACCTTTGCAAAGACCTTCTCTGCAATGTTGAACCACGGAGTATAGGGCGGAAGGTACTGAACTTGGTGTCCAGCTCCTTGGATTGCCTGTGCGACATTGTTGGAGTGATGAAAGCCGGCGTTGTCGAGCACAAAGACCGTTGGCTGGCCTTCAAAGACCGGGAACACCTCTTCCTGGAAGAACTCAACGAGGCTGGCACTGTTCCAAGCCCCGGTCTTCACCCTTCTTGCCTGTATACCATTGCGGTCAATGGCAACCAGCAAGGACATGTTTGGGCCACAGTTGTAAGGCCTGTTGCGCTGAGTAGCACGCTCACCGACACGAGCACGGCCAACCTTCCTTGTTTGCTGAAGATGGAAGCCAGCCTCATCAAGGAAGACGGCATCGTCGAGGGTGTGTCCTGAGGTACGGAAGGCCCGTACCCATGCTTGTTGAGCAGTGATTACCTCCGGGCTGTTGTGTCGATCGTGTTCAACATTGACACGCTTCAGCGTGATGTGTAGACGGTCGTGAAGAGCATGACGGACTGTCTTGTCCGAAAGCTCAAGGCCAGTTGACTCTTGGAGGTGGTGCCGGATCTCCTCAATGGTTGCACTAGGGTGCTGTCCGACAAACTCCAGCATTGTGTTGAGATGGTCTTCGCCGATCTTGCTTCCACGGAAAGCACCGCCTTTCTTCCTCTGCGCGGACGTCTCACCAGTCTGCTCATACTTCCGGACAATGCTGTCCACGGTGCTGTATGCATAGTCGTAGCGCTTGGATACCTCTGCCTTTGTCTGGCCCTTGTGGAGCACGAAGTCCACAATCTTTGCTCGGATCGGGTCTGGGACAACGTTCTTCTTCTTCTTCGGTGGCATGGTGTTGGTGTTGGTGTTGGTGGCGGTGTTGGTGGCGGTGTTGGTGGCGGTTGTGGTGGTGGTTGTGGTTGTGGTTGTGGTTGTGGTAGTGAAGAAAGGAGCAAATGACGAGCAGCTGATGGCTGACGGCTGATGAGGAGGAGGAGGAGGAGGAGGAGGAGGAGGACCGTGCATTGGCTGAGTCACAATCACTGCTTACGAAAACTAGGAGTGTCACGATGACATCTCCTATGGCCTTACGATAACATTTGTCAGAGTTACGAATCAAAGTGCAGCATCTTCATCCTTGATCACGATAACACCAGCAGAGATCATGATGTGATCACGGACCGTCACGATTTGATGCGCCGAAAGGAATAATATAATTCAGGGCAATGGCATGATCACGATAAGTTAGCAAGGAAGATCACAAGCGACATGGCACTAGCAGTCACATCAGCAGAGTCTTTGATCACAAACAAAACAAATGTACTGACCACGTTAGGATATAACGACGACATTGGCTGGGATTACGATAGCATTGAGCGGGGTCACGATATGATCTGATATAAGGAATGTACGTCGATCTGAAATTCTGCATGACTATGCTGTATTGCAGATTACGGGAGAATTGCTAAGACTATATCACAAGATCTGATTTTAGTGGTGATGAGCTGGCATTCTAAGCATCTACGTCCTGCTGGCCAGAGTACTCGGGAAGAACCTTGCAAGCGCCCTCCCAGTCCAAGCTGCCATCGCAGAGCTGGCGGATGACCTCAATGACCTGGTCGATGGGCCCGATGCGCTGGGTGGTCGAGTCGCGTTCACGCAGCGTCATGGTGCCCTTGCTCAAACTGGCAAAGTCGAGCGTGCATGCAAAGGGAGTTCCGAGCTCGTCGTTTCGTGCGTATCGCCTTCCGATGGAGGCGTTCGAGTCGTCGACTCTGGATGCGACACCGGCGGAACGAAGCTTTCGGCTAACCTGCTTGACGAGTGGTGCCAGCTTCTCGTTGGAGCTGATGGGTACGATGAGTGCCTTGATGGGTGCCACCAAGGGTGGCAAGCTGAGCACGCCACGGTCCTGGTCCTCCGCACGAGTCCAGAAGCTGTGCTCGAGCAACGAGTAGAAGATACGGCCAATACCGAAGGAAGGCTCAATGACGTTGGGAGTGAACTCGCGAACGGTCTCGCGAATCGTCTTCATCTCGACGGTGACGACATCCGTGGTCAACTCGAAGGTCTGACCAGTGCAAATGGTGAGTGGCGCAGCACCGTTCTTGAGCTGCGACTGGAGCTCTGCAAGTTTTTTCTGGTCCATCTCGAGGATAGCCTCCTCGACGATCTTGGCGTCCTTCTTGAATTTGGGGCCGATGTTTTTCTTTACGATGATGGGGACGAGTTTGTCGTACACCTTGGGCTCCTTGTGTGCCTTTTGGACGACGAGGTCCTTCTTGGTCCTCTTGCTGTGCACGGTCAGATCGTATGCGCTGCGGTCGGCACAGCCGACACACTCGATCCAGCCGTACGAAGTGTGAATCTCGGCATCCCAGCAGTCCGAGGCGTAGTGGGCCATCTCGTTGCTCATGTGCTGTCGGAAGCGCAATCGGGTAGCGTCGATGCCGATCTTGACGAGGAAGAGATAGATGCGGCCGATAAAGTATCCGAGAGTCTCGTTGTCAATGATACCAGCCGAGACAGCCTCGCCGATGGTCTTGATGGTGATGTCGGTCTTGCCGGATTCCTGAACGTCCTTGGCAAGCAGAGGCACCTTGATGTTCTTGACCTCTTCGAAGCGCTCGTGGTTCTTGTCCTCTGGGTCGACAAAGTGCTCGATCTCGGCCATGGTGAACTCACGCACTCGCAAGAGGCCGGCACGAGGGCTGATCTCGTTACGGAACGACTTGCCGATCTGAGCACTGGCAAAGGGAACACGACCGTTGTTGAACTCGAGCAGACGCTGAAAGTTGACAAAGTGTCCCTGGGCGGTCTCGGGTCGGAGGTAGCCCTTGACCTGACCGGTGGGACCGATGGAAGACTCGAACATGAGGTTGAACTCGATGGGTTCCGAGACCTCGTTGCCGGACTCGGGCGATCGAATGTCAAACTTGCGGATAAGCTCGCCGAGCTGCTTGCCATCAAAGTTGTCGATCTGGGCAAGAATCGAGGTGTACTCATCGACAACAGCGTCATCGAGCTTGACAGCGGTGGACTTGACCTTCTTCTTCTTGCTCTTCTTGTCGTCGCCAGCAGCAGCCTCGGTGGGGACAGCAATGGTCTGGCCAGCCTCCTTGGCACGAGCCTGCTTGTCACCTTCGAGACGAGCCTCGAGGACACCTTCGACGAGGTGGTCGGCACGGAAGATTTCGCCGTTCTTGGTATCCTTGCACATCCAGTCAGCAAATTTGTCGACGTGGCCCGAGGTCTTGAGGACGTCGGCAAGGGTCATGATGGTGGTGTCGAGCTCAAGCATCTCCTCCTCGATGATGAAGTGGTTTCGCCATTGGTTGATGATGTTGGCCTGGAGCGCAGCACCGGTGGGACCGTAGTCGTAGAGACCACCGACACCACCGTAGATCTCGAAGGCTTGGATGTAGAAGAAACGCTTGGTCATGAGACCCTCGAGCTGGCTACGAGAGAAAGGGTGGGCATCGCGCTTGACTTCTGGGCGGTTCGAGACGGTCGAGGGAGCTGGAGCATCCGGGGTAACACCGGGAGCGACGTGGGACATGGTGCGCAGAAAAGAGGTTGCAGCAATCGAACTTTTGAGGAGTACTTGAGAACGGAGAACAGAAGTCGATGCAGAAGATCGTAGGGCTGCCGGAAAGTGTTTCGAGAGAGATGGCAAAATGGACCGAGTCGCAACGAGCATAAACTGCGGTGACGTTGGCGACGAGTTTGGACAAGGTTCGGACAGCAAACGGTAGCAGTCGAGCCTGAGGGTATCGATGCGGTGATGGTGATGAACCAAGTGGAACTTTTTTTTTTTTTGTTCGATGGTCAACGACGAGCAAAGAAGTGTTGATTGGTGAAATTGACTTTTGACATTGAACGGACTGGACGGGGAGCGAGCGGGAAAGCTCTCTGAGAAGAAATGCAGAAACAAAAGAACACAAACTGCCAAAGCCAAGCTCCAGTGACTCGGCACCGGAATGTCGTTGTAACATTGCTCATCATTCTTTTTTGGGTTCAATCCCTGTCGCAACACTCAGAATCTTACACGTATGAAGAGCCAAAAAATTAGCATCGAGGGTCCAAGCAAATTGACATGGACTGTGCGCTGCAGAAACAGCAGAGCATGGGCCAAAAAATTTGAAAAATTTCAAGAAATTGCGTTCCATGCTAGAGTCAGGGTTAAAGGCCGATGAGCATGACATTCGTTGCACAGAGCACAAAGCAAAAAGATTAGATTCGAGACCGAGGAGTTCGAAAAATAAAAAGGGGAAAACAAACTTTCTCTCTCTCTCACCGCTTCCTTGGACCCCTGCTTTGCTTGGGAAAGGCGCGCAGCATTGCAGGGCGAGGCACATGAAGAGAGCTCTCCGAAAAATGAAATTTTGCCATTTTTTTTGTTTGTCTTGTTTTTCGATTGCATCTGTGCCCCCTGGCTCGAGCGAGGGTGGCCCGGGCCCCCTCTCTCATGTCAAAATTTGAACTTTTTTTTTGTATTTCCAGCAGCAGCACACTGCTTACCAACCTTTTGCCTTTTGGCCATCAAACAGAAAAAAGTTCAAAAAAAAAAAGTGAGGCAGGCTCGCACTGTTTGAACGGCAACACCGGAAAGGAAAAAAAAAATCAAAAAAATCCAAGGCTCGAGCGCAGTCAAAACGTGCCTGCTTATATGGCAAGTCGATACGGTGAGAGTGTGCTCAGCTGCTGCTGCTGTTGGTGCTACTGCCTTGTCAATGAGCTCCTCTTGCCACCCTTGACCTTGTCATCCCGACGACATCCGCTTTCATACCTTGAGCACCACCACCATCTCGATCTCTTCGACACTTACAAAAAGAGTCGCTGCTCCAGGTATCAGCTTCGACACTGCATCGTTTTCCGCACTCGAACGGAGCTATCTGCTTCTCCAAACAAGTGTGCATTGCCGGCCAACTTCTTTGCTAGCCTCGACAAACCCCTCCTACTCACCTTCCATCCGTCCGCCTTGCATCCGGTTCATTCCCACACACGACATCGACCTCGGCAACATGTTCAGCCTGTGAGCATCATATCTACAACCGACTCCACCCTTCTCCTCGGCTGCGACTTGAATAGAGCTTTTGTAAACAGCTCAAGCAACTACGCTGCACCACCAGCTCCTTCTCCCTATAGCAAAGTCGAGTCTCTCGGATTGCTTCCACTTGCAATTCTATACCCATAACAAACATGAGCAGGGCACCTCCACTCATGCCCAGCTCCTCGAGCGGCCATTCCTATTCATCGCCCAAGCTCGGTGCGGCTGCTATCTACAGCACCAGTTCTCCCACCGGATCTCCTCGACCTTATTTTGCTCAGCACCTTCCCGGCACTCTCTCGCCGTATCGAGATGCTTCCGCCCGCTATGCCCATCTCGGCAGTCCTAGGATAAGCTCGCTCAGCCGTGATGCTACTGCTGCCCTCAAAGGATCCAACTACCCCACTTCTTCTTCTCGACCTACCTCACCAACGCCAGGGTCGCGTTCACCCTCTCCCAGCAGTGACAGCGGAGAGTCGAGTGCATCGTCTTCGCGAGCTTCTCGCGCACCCGCCGACGACCAAGCACAGCTTGACGATCGGCCGCTTCTCACCCGGTCCGACTCTTCCAGTCGCAAGGGTGTCCCACCTCAACCCGCCGACATCGATGACTCGGCCCCAGGCCCAAGCGTCGACTCGCCTAGTGGCCTCAGACGTGTCCACCAGCTTCAGCCAATAGAAACCAAAAGTAAGTTCTCTCTCCCTTCCCCTACTCTGCTAGTGAGCCATCTTTCGCCCTTCTTCCTCTCGATCGCTTTCGACATTCTCGACCATCTTTCCACCAGCATCGACCCCTTGCGAGAGTATCGGTCTGTCACCAGCACCTGCAACAGCAGCGGTTGGCGTGGACATGCTGCCGATGCTGTCTGGTCTTCGGTCCTATCTCCCGGTCCATATGGCGCCTGCATTCGCACTCAACTGCCCGTCGGCAGCCATGCTACGTCCCTGTAGCTCTGCGATCCCATTGAGATACGACTCTCGACGCTGTCCCCACCACAACGTGTGCCTCGGACGCGGACGGGGTAAAGGAGAGCAAGCACAGGAGGTCCGCATTGCATCGCATCCGAACAGGTCGGAAATCCCATCACCAGTCGATTTGGATGCTCGAGACGCTAAGATTTTGTTACAAGCTGTGACCCATATCGAAGCTCTCCGCAGTGACAAGGACCGTCAGACTCAGTGTCTTGTCAATCGGACTCATTCTAAATACGCCAAACGCTCTGTTCGGCGCAGTGGCATGCTCAATCGCTCTGCGAAGAAAAAAAAACTATAGCCGTCCTAGTCGACGCCTCTCAGCTTCCGAACAGACGGCATGACCTGTGGGGAACATCTGGGCTTCTGTTACATTTTCCACTTGCCTCTTTCGTCTTGTGCTAGAAGCTACCACTGCTTGCAGCGCATTGCGTCGTGCTGTCAGTCGTCAGAGAGCTCAAAGAGGTCGGACATGGGTATGCACGAAGCTCTCTGTGACAGCTGCAGGCGTGATTGAGCATAGGCCGCATGCCCTGTCGATCCTGGTTTTCGTGACAAAGTCGCCGAACCAGCGAATTATGAAGGGTGTTTTGCGTCACTATTTACTCCTGTTCTGACTCGTTCAGGGTTCACCTAAGAGGTGCATTGCTCGTGGATTGATGTTGCACAGCATCTATCGTCGAACTCTGGATGTATGCTCAGGGTCGCACGTGTCTCTCTGTCTTGGGTTGGTCGGAGCTGGCAAACAAAGCTCTGCTATGACAGCGACAAGCGAAGTTGGAGCAAGGCTTGCATCTGCCTTGCCAGGGATTCTTCGCTTGCCCTGTCAAGCTGTCATATCTCGATGTCGTCCGGACAAGCTAAGAAGCCCCACCTGTGACGCTGGAGAGCCGATTTGACGTTGCTCTGCGTTGCATGCAGCCATGCTCATGCTCTCCTCACGCCTTTTTGGCTTCGCTTGGAGAGCTCAACTTTGACCCGCTTTCGTCGTCTGGCATGAAAGCGAGCCGAGTCTGGCTCTGATTCTGACTTTGACTCGGCGCCGTTCTGTAGTGTCGCTGTACAGTCGTGAACGCCATTTTTCTAATTTCGCGTTGGTCACTTGGGGATATTTTCGGAAAAGCAGCAGAGCAGCATCACCAAGAAGGCGACACTGTCAAAGTGGGGCGTTGGATTTGCAAAAAAAAAACAAAAAAACAAAGGCAGTGCGCGCGGCGCTAAGGCTTCCGTGACCTTTGTATCTCTCTCTCTGGTCTGATGCCAGATTTTTAGATTGATGCACTGTGACCCCCTTTCGATGCAGCTTCTTGACTGGACTCGTGCCCGTCTCTTCTGTTCTAGGCTTGGCTTGCGACAAGTTTGCAACGTTCACACCTCGGTGGCTGCAAGGTTGCTGCAGCTCTGCTTTTGACGCATCACGGCACACTCTTGGCCCCTCTTCAGTTGCGCGGGCGGTTCCGCGTGCTTTCTCTCTTTTTGTTCCCGCTTGGTGTGATTCTTGTGGGTCCTCGTTTTCGTCGCCGCCGTCGCCGCGCCGCCTCGTGCAGCAGCAGCTCTCTCACCGTCATCAGTCCACGTCTGCTGCTGCTCAGCCCATTCTTCTTTCTGGCTTTGACTTTGACTTTCGCTCAGCCTCTTTCGCCGCTAGGGTTGGCCGTTGTTTGGGCCTGCCAGTTTCACTGTACTCCACCCAGTTCCGCCTCTTTCTCCTTCTCCCTTTCCTCTCTCCCATTCTCGCACCGACCACCTCTCCCCTGCACGTCTTCTCCTTTCCTCCCATCCTTCCCATTCAACACAACACCAACACCATCCACTTTCCACGTTTCTCATCACTTCACCAGTGCTTCAGTGTATTGCCATCTGCCATCTGCCACGTCCCACTCCCGCTTCCCTGTTCATAATCACTTCTCGACTCAGCTTTTCGGAAGACGCGACAAACAGTGACTCAGTCAAATTAGGAAGCCGTGATTGCGACGAAACCGTTCACGGAACGAGTATCACAGCGTTCATCGATACCCAGTACACGGCAATCGCTCGCCAAAGTCGTGTCAGTCGCCGTTTTCGAATTTCGAGCATCAGCTACGTCCCTACGTGTTCGGCTCACTTCTGAGCAATCAACGTGGGAATCATCCCTTCATCTTAGCTTCCGACCGCCGCGATATCGAGCCCCACGCACCTCGCATGGAACAACGGCAAAGATGGCAGCCTCACCCGAACTCATCAGCTTCACCAACAGCCTTCTCAATACTGACAACATGCTTTCACCTCTCCATCATACTTTTGCTGCCGCAGATGCCGCCGCACGCAGGACATCTGCGGGCGAGCCCTTGAGTGCCAGCTCGCCCCGCATCGGCGAAGCCTACGTCAACAGCCCCAAACGCGATCCATTGCGTGATGGCTACCGCGCCACTCCACCATCATCCGCATGGAGGCATTCAGGCTCCTACACGGGCCGAGATGGCTCACCGTGGTACACCGATGCACGCTCTTCGCCCTTTGCGTCCTCAGCCGCGCGCGACTATGCTACTCTCGAACTTGAATCGAGTCTCGGTGCACCCACACATCCCGCCGGCGACCCTGCGCTCCACTACGGCGACACGAGCAACACCGACAGCGTTGTCGCGCTTCTGCACGCCGCCGCTGCTGCCAACGAAGCCAGCAAGCAGACCGATCGCTCCAACGAGAACCGCTTCCCTTCACCAAGCGCCTTCTACCAGCAGGGCATGCCCACATATGGCATTCCGCCATACTCTGCTGCTTATCGCTCCAGCTCCTCCGGACTTGGATTCACCAACTCGCCCAATCTCGGATTTGCACGCCCATACCGAGGTGTAGATGGATCCATGGATGCCGCTTCTCCATATGCCACCGCGACCGTTCAGCCTTCCGCCACCGCGACCACGGCAGCAGAGGACGACTCCAAGGTTCAAGTCAAGACCGAGCCAGATACACAGGAATCCGAAACACAACCTCCACCTAAGAAGGCACGCGGCCGTGGTCGCAAGAAGAGCACAGTCAAACAGGAGCCTCAGGAGCAAGCCACAACTGCCTCAACCAGCAACGGCCCCACCGCTCTCGACAGTGTTGTCTCGGCCGCTCTTGCTGCTTCTGAAGCCCCTGCAAATTATGCCGGTCCCGCCTTCTCGCAGTACGGCTATCCCGATTACAGCGCAACCGGCATGCCCGCGACCGCTTTTTCCGCCAATCCTCTTGTCTCTCTGGCTGCTCAAGTCGCCGGTGCCATGGCTCCAACAGCTGCAGCTGCGCCACAAGCCGTTACTTCAGCCGAACCCATCGACAAAGCTCCTGCATCTGCAGCTGCCGCTACCGCTACCGCCGCCTCGCCAAAGGCTTCTGATGCTGCTGCGTCCGCCACTTCGTCCACCTCGCCAGGCGTAACCAAGGGCAAGACCGAAAGCGATGCAGGTGGTCCCAAGCTGCACGAGTGCGAGACTTGTGGCAAGTCGTTCAGTCGAAGATCCGATCTGGCTCGTCACCGACGCATTCACACTGGCGAACGTCCCTATCCATGCGATTACCCTGGATGCGGCAAGAGCTTTATTCAGCGATCCGCACTCACCGTCCACTCGCGTGTTCACTCGGGTGAGCGACCGCACAAGTGCGAGTTCGAAGGATGCGACAAGAGCTTTTCCGACAGCAGTTCGCTGGCCCGACACCGTCGCACCCACACCGGTCGACGCCCTTATGTCTGCGACTTCCCAAAGTGTGGCAAGATGTTTACCCGACGCACCACCCTCAACCGTCACTCGCGCTGCCATCAGCCTGGCTATGTCAAGCCCAAGAGCCGCGGTAAGGGTCGTGGCAAAGGTAAGAAGTCGGCCAACAGGGATGATCCTTCTGCTGCAGACGAAGATGACGAAGATGATGACGACGACGACGATGAGGATGACAGCGAGGATGACGATGAGGACGAGGACGAAGACTCTGAGGCTGAGTCTGGATCTGGTTCCGAACCCGCTGAATCCGTCACTCCTCCTGGGACTTCGGCTCAGGTTGCCAAGGGCACCAAGCGAGCTGCACCTGGTCGTGGCCGCAAAAATTCGACAGCCAAGAAGGCCAATACTGGCAATGCTGGCAACGCTGCTGGTGTCGTCAACCGCATGAACCGCTCTGCGAGCGACGCTGAGGCGGCTATGACATTGGCGCAGGCAGCCCTTCAAGCACAATTCAACCCTTACTACACGGACCAGATCAACGGTGCCACCGCCGATCAGAGTGGTTCCGCTGCTGCCAGCATGCCATGGTCGGGCTCTCCGAGCTTCACTTCTTATCCCATGTCGGCTCAGGATGGCACAGCAGCCCTCCTCGCTGCCAGCAACCACGCCAGTTTCTCGCCTGGCATGGGCAGCAACGACTCGAACGAAGCCATGGAGGCGGCTGCTGCCGTGCTTGGCGGCTTTGCCAACTCGCCCACCGCCCCTGTTAACGGTCAGGACTCGACGCACTCGAGCTCGCTTTCGGAAGCGCAGCTGCTGTTGGATGCTGCAATGAGTCCCGTCTCGAACCACGCGACGATTCCAGGTCTCGCTGGCAAAAGCGCTGCTGGTGCTGGTGCTGGTGCAGGTGCAGGTGCTCGCGGCCGGGGCAGAGGCCGTCCTCGTGGATCTGGAGCTCGAGGTGGCCGTCGAGCTGATCGCCCTAGTAATTTGTCGACTGAGACGGGTGCGGAGGCAGTCGTAGCGTCGCCGGAAGAGACACCTTCGACCGAAGCCTCGGCTTGAGAGTCACGACAGAGCCGTGTTCTCGACTGTCTTGCTCCACTGCATGTCATCTGACGTTTCCACCAACCACATTATTCACTCGGTTATCCCCTGAACCCTTATTTAACTGCCTCAGTTCGTCTCTGTTTTTGACCTGACAAGACGATGTACTTGTATCTCTTCTTAACCTTCCTCTGGTTTCATTTCTCTTGCACTGTTCACTGTTCTTCTGTCAATCAGGTTTTCGTTTTGGCCTGACTTGTAATTCATATAGATTCCTACTGCTACAACAGTGTTGGCCCGACATGTGAAGATGCTGGCCTGTTGTGCTTGATGAGACGTCGAATCGCGACCGCATTATGAGAATCGGGAGTCGGATCGGCTTACCCAGATTTTCGCACGGCTCAACGCGAACGCGAGGTGTCAGACCCTGTCGACTTTTCTGCTATTACACAACCGCGAACTCGACCGTTCTCCCACCATCACCCTTCCCTTCCCTTCCCTTCCCTTCCCTACTACATCTCACCACAACATATCCACCATGTCGTCTTCCACCAGCCCAGCCTCGCAATACGCCTCGTTGGTAGAAGAAGAAGTCATCTATCACAAAGCCTCTACGCCAATCTCTGAGATGCCATCTTGTACAGACATGTTTGACAAGTGGGCCCAATGTTTCGCTCTCGGACCCCAGCTTAGGGCAGTGTACAGATATGGGGAATTTCAGGATTGCAAAGGCAAGCTGGACGATTTCAAATTTTGTTTGACAATGAAGGGGATGTCTCAAGAAGAGAAGTACGAGGCTTGGATTCGAAGGAAGAGCGAAAAAAGTGCAGAGGCTCGGTTGGGCAGGGGGAGCGCTGAGAATGTCTTTTTGCTGCGGAGGTAAAGTCACTTCACCGTTACCTCTTTGCTTGCTTACAGAGAATGGTGGCTGACTGTCTTGATGCGCTATGATACGCGAATTGTAGGGATCCAAATGAACCGATCAAGACCAAGACCCAAACCACCGGGACTATCGTATGAACTGCACCTCATGGACAAGAAGATCAAGATAAAGCTGTCATCTAGGAGGGCCCTACCAAAACTGTCGGAGCCCCTGGTACGACCTTTTCCTCCCAATGTGAGCAACGATCAAGACGTCCGACTCTGCACGGTGTCCTTTGAGGATGATATTTTTCATCCCAGATCGGGGCCGGTGCAAGGTTGGAAAGACTTTTTTTTTTGGTATATACAGATGCAATGTGTTGTCTTTGTTTGTTTTCGCTCACCGTCTCTCTTCGCCTGTTGCTTTTTGCTGCAGGTATTGCGAGGACGGCGTACAAATACGCGCTGTTCGGCTTGGCGTGCCGATGACAGACCCCCCCACCCCAACCTCCGAGGTACTTGCCCAATTCCACCAAATCCAGTTAGGAGAAGCCGAAACAAAATCACAAAGACGAGATAAAAAAGACGCAGCATTCTACCACACTTCGATCCCGCGCCCGCCTCCCGAATTTGTTCCCCACCTTGACCGCAATTAGCACCCTCCCTTCAACCCTTGTTTCAAAGGTGCAAAAGGGAGTGTCTGTGATTTTTTTGTCGGTCGGTGGTGGAAGAACAGGAGGTAGTTTCCCAAAAGAAACTTTAAAGCGGTGATGGGACGATCCTAACCCTAAGTTGTTCCACGTAGAGTAGTCAAGGTTAGGTTCATTCCGGAAAGAAGGGTTTCCCACTGTGGTCTGACTGCATCATGACTTTGTCATTGTCCCTGTGGACGCTGTGCGGGGAATGGGGAAAGAGAGGTCTTGCTGGACACCGTGTTGGTGATGAAGCACTCTTTCTCCCTCTCTGCTCGGTGAACGCCTCAGCGAAGGCATAGCTCAAAGAAGTGGTGCAGGAGGTTCAATGTAGGACCCTCTCAAAGGAATGGATCTTTCCCTCAGGCGCAGTGTACCATCACCCATACTCCTTGGGTGAAGAAAAAAGTTAGATATACTTTCGTATATCATTGTGCTGCGCCCTCTGCACACGTCAACCGCAAAGCCAGTTCCCCCTTGCGCACTACAAAGGGGAAATGGTTGCCTAGACACCAATCCTCCGTTTTATACACACTATAACACTACAGTTGTAGCGCTACACGGTCTTTCTTGTTCTATCCTTCTTACCGCCGTCCCTTGACTCAAAGGGAAAAGACTAAGGAAGGATGAATGTCCGTCGCTTTTGTTTTTATCTTCAGCCAACTTTTTTTTTTGGATTTGGGCTCTTCTTCTGGGTTTGGTCTTGCGTTTGGATACGGTAGGGTATAGGTTGCGGCTCCATAGAAGGGTTCTCGAGGCACACTACGAAGGCAAACCACCAACTTATTCACCTCATCTTTCACACTCCTTTTTTCGCTCTCTCGACGGCTACCACACTCTTCGTGGCCAAAGGCGAACTCAAGAACATCCAACCTCCTTCTAAACACTGCTCTGCGGAGAAAAACCAAGTCGACAGGACTCCCAATCCGATCCCATCTCATCCTCCCCTCTCCGATCTGCCTTTCGTGCATGCTTCTCAGGAATTTGGTGTGGGGCAAGCGCGTCCCGTCTCTGGATCAGGAGGCGTGAGGAAGCAGCACCGCCTTTTCGCCTGTCCCATGTTTCAGAGGCGCAGGAAAGGACGGGAAGTCTTTGGATGGGTGGCAAAGATGATGGAAGTAGATTGGGATCCTGCGCGGCCTTTTTTGTGTTGTCAGAGCTTTGCGCTCGTCAGAAAGGTTGGTTGGATTCTTAGGTTGCCCCTTTTGTTCGCGTTGCAAGTCATCGAGGTCACGAGAAAAGGAGGAGTAGGCGGAGGAGGAGGCGGAATAGGGTGTGTCTGAATTTTTCTTTCCTCTCATCGAGGAGAGTGAGCGACCAAAGTTGTGCCGTCCTTTTGAGAGGTGGCAGTTTGGAGAATTGCCTCCTTAGGGACGCTCGCTTTGGCTTCTCTCTCCCTCTCTATCTTTTTTCTTGCTCGCTCGACGATTCATGATTCTCCAGACGTGGTTTCAATGCAATGTTGCAGAGGAGAGAAAGGATCGTGGCCTGTGCTGAGTTTATCGACTGGGCCAACTTGTGCGAGAAGGTGGTAGGAAGCTTGGCGATGTTTTGGAACCCTGGTCAACAAAAGGCTGCTTTCGAGGTGTGTTGCTTCTCGGTCGCACGCTCACGTACAGACAGAGGTTGGTGCTGGTATGTGTTCCGACGAGATGTGGGATTGACAAGAGAAGAAACAGTGAATGCTACTAGTACAACAAAATGGAAGCTGAGTTGGAAGGAGGGCGAATTCAGTGGTGTTCGTCATCACCAGGAATGCTCTCGAGCGAGTCCAATTCCTCGAGGGCCTCCTTGATGATGTGTACACCCTTCTCCAAGTCGGCCTCGCTGATGACGAGAGGAGGGGCCAACCTGATAATGTTGACGTGGGTTGGTTTGGCGAGCAAACCCTTGTGCTTGAGCAGCAAGCAGAGCTGCCATGCGCTCCTGCCCTTTGTGGACTTGTGCTCGTCGATGACGATCGCATTCAGCAAGCCTCTGCCTCGGACACTTGCGAGCAAGGGGTGTTGGATCTCGGAGAGCTGCTTGCGGAATTTGGCACCGAGTTCTTCGGCACGTTCCGACAATTTCTCGTTGACCAAGACGTCGATTGCTGCAGAAGCTACTGCGCAGCCGAGGGGGTTTCCTCCGTAGGTGGAACCGTGCTCGCCAGGCTTGATGCAGAGCATGATTTCTTTGTCTGCCAAAACGGCGGATACGGGATAGATACCACCAGAAAGGGCTTTGCCCAAGGTAACAATGTCGGGTCGAACGTCGTCGTGCTGGTGGCAGAGCATCTTACCCGTACGGCCGAGACCGGTTTGGATCTCATCGCAGATGAAGAGGACGTTGTGCTTGCGGCAAAGCTGTTCGACTTTCTTAAGGTAGCCAGGGGTGGGGACGACGATTCCGGCTTCTCCTTGGATGGGTTCGACGAGGAAGGCGGCTACTTCGTGACCGTACTTGTCGAGGACCTTTTCGAGGTCGTCGGCGTTGTCGTAGCGGATAGTCATATCGTCGACGCCGGGACCGACACGGTCGAGGAAAGGGCCGAAGCCAGTGCGTGAGTCTGGATCGGTGGACATGGAAATGACACCCAAGGTTCGACCGTGGAAGTTGCCTGCTACTGAGAGCAAACGAGCTTTACCCTCAGGAATGCCCTTCTTCATGTAACCCCACTTGCGGGCGAGCTTGAGGGCGGTCTCGACGGCTTCAGCACCGGTGTTCATGGGGAGAACCATTTCATAACCGAAAGTCTTGGTGACCTTTTCGGCAAAGGGGGCAAATGCCGAGTTGTAGAAGGCCCTCGAGCTGAGAGTGAGTTTCTGAGCCTGAGCTACAAGGGCACCGACGATGGCGGGGTGGCAGTGACCCTGGTTAACGGCACTGTAGGCAGAGAGGAAGTCGAGGTATTCTTTTCCCTCGGGATCCCAGACATGTGCTCCAGAGGCTCGGTCGAATACGACGGGCAAAGGGTGGTAGTTGTGGGCTCCATACTCTGCTTCTTTGTGAATTACCTCTTGGGTGGAGAGGGTAGAGGAGGAGGCGGTGGCAGAGACGGCGTTGACAGCGGTCTTGACGGTGGTAGGGATGGCTGAGACGGCAGCGGCCACACTCGAGGTTGCGGTGGGTGCCATTTTGAATATAGATTATATTTTCGTTGTGTGAGAGGGGGATGTGATAGGGTTGAGAAGATGACACAAAAGCCAAGGATGGTGAGTTTATATGTCTTTTGCTTGACAGCTCAACCGAGCAGATTGTGCTCTCTCTCTCTCTCTCTCTGTGTGTGAGGGTGTGTGTGTATGAGTAATCGAAGGAGATAGAGAGAAAGCCAGCAAAGTGGTTTGGCAGCGTCAGAGTCAAGTCAAATCCGGTTGCTAGACCGGCAATCAATCCCAGCTGTACTGATAATGATGATGAAGATGAAGGGAGTGGGACGAGAGAGTGGATTTGGCTCAGTTGAGTTTCCATGAAAAGTCAAGCCAAATTGGCTCACGCTAAGTGGCTGTCAGCTGAAAGTGCTCAGCAGCACAATCAGCCCGAGAGGGTCCGGACTACGAGATAGCAATCTCTCATCAACAATCGAAATGCCAAGAGAGGCCAAAGTGACGCGCGCCCAGATACGTTACTGTACTGTACCTGTATTGCCCAAACGGATATCAGCACGGCAACTCGCACTCTGACCCCACACAACCGGAAAAACCCTTTACGCCAGACACCCTGGCGGAACCTCTGGCGGAAAGCGTCGCGTCGCCTCCGGCTACTTGTTCGGATGTCGAATCTCACGCAAGAAGGAAGCGGCCTAACAAATTGAGCAATCAAATCAAAATCGGGGATGAATCGAGTACATGATCGCAGATGGCCAAAGGGTCCAACATCGAGTCGCGAATTTTTCTATTTCTTTGCAAAGGGCGGAGCGGCAAAAGAAAAGGGAAAAAAAAAGTGAAATTTGGCAGCAAATGCTCCACACGCACACATTTTCCCGTGCAACTTTCTTCTTGAACATCTTCTCATCTTGTACTCATCCTCGTGTCACTCCATCTACTCCTTGCCTACCAACCTGTCTTTCTCACATTCATATCACCCAAGAAAGGAGTAGCAAGGATTGAACATTATATCAATCTCAACCACAACCACATTCCTACACAACCAGCAGAGCCTGGCAGGCCCAACCCACAATGCCAGCTCAGCACAAGCCTGGCCCTGCGGCCAAGCGCAAAGCCGCCTCAACCTCCTCCATCTCCAACACACCACAGAAGAAATCCACAAAAGGCGCCAAGCGCAGCGATGACGACTTTATCATGACCCTCGACTCGGACGATGAGGTTCCCGACTTTGATGCTGCCGACCCTGACGCTGCTCCTGAGTCCGAGTCCGAGCCCGAGGCCGAAGAGGAGCCAGTTGCAGACGAGAAGCTGACCAAAAACCAGCGCAAGCGCAAGGAGAAGGCACATCTCGTGGGAAAGGAGAAGATTGTTGAATCCGTCGTCAACAAGGCAAAGAGTGGCGCCGGTGCCGCGGCAAAGGATGGCATGGCGCTCGATAGGGATTTCGAGTTCGACATCTTTGGAGATGGCTCCGGGGCTGACTACCCGGGTGCGGAACAGAACGGTTGGGATATGAGCGTCACAGGTCATCGAATGCATAAGAAGCTCAATGTGGACGATATAATTGAGAAGAGAAGGAAAAACAGGCCGGAACTGATGCTCGATCAAGAAGATGAAGAGGAGAATGCAGAGGAGGATGACGAAGAAGACGACGAGGATAATCTGGATGACGATATCAAGTTTGCCGAGTACGGAGATAGCGACGAGGACGAAGATGAGGACATCGACCGATTTGGTGGAGACGGTGGTAAGATCGCCGGTGACGAATCTGATGAAGAAGACGCAGCCGAGGTCGACAGCGAAGAAGACCCACTCAGCTCAGACGACAGCGACGCCTCCGATGACGACCAATCTGACCAAGTGCAAGCCGAACAAGACCAAGACTCCCATTCGAGCGACGACGATTCCGACTCCGAGACCGAGCAAGAAAAAGCCAAGAAGGCTGCATTCTTCGCTGACGAACCCGCCACCATTTCCTCGAAAAAGTCGGCCAACGACGCCGACTCATCCTTCGCCAGCTTCTCCCTCTCGCGCCCGGTCCTACGTGCCCTTTCCTCGCTTTCGTTCCACAAGCCCACCCCCATCCAGTCTCGCACCATCCCCATCGCCCTCGCCGGCAAAGACATTGTTGCGGGTGCCGTGACAGGTTCCGGTAAAACTGCCGCCTTCATGATCCCCACCATCGAGCGTCTGACCTGGCGCGCCAAAGGTCGTGCTGAAGAAGCTAAATCCCGAGTCCTCATTCTTGCCCCCACCCGAGAGTTGGCAATCCAGTGCTACTCGGTCGGTAAGAGCATCGCCAAGTTCACCGACATTCGCTTCTGTCTCTGTGTCGGTGGATTGTCGGTCAAATCTCAGGAGGCCGAGTTGAAGCTCAGGCCTGAAGTGGTGATCGCTACCCCGGGTAGGCTCATCGACCACGTCCGTAACTCGGCCAGTTTTACGTTGGACGACATCGAGATTCTGGTCATGGACGAGGCGGATCGAATGCTCGAAGACGGTTTCGCAGACGAGTTGAATGAGATCGTAAAGAGCTGCCCTAAGGGGGCTAGACAGACAATGCTCTTCTCAGCCACCATGACCGACGATGTCGAGCAGCTTGTCCGATTGTCACTTAAGCGTCCCGTGCGCCTCTTTGTTGACCCTAAACGAACAACAGCCAAGAAACTCATTCAAGAATTTGTTCGAGTCCGCGGTACCTCCACCGGCGGCGTTGCTGGAGCAGACGGCCTTGCCGGCATCGAATCCGAATCCGGCTCCAACTCCAACTCCACCGCTGTCTCGGGCGGAAGGAAGAGCGAAGATGCCCAACGACCAGCCCTACTCCTAGCGCTCTGCACTCGAACCTTTACCAGCCAAGTCATCATCTTTGTTCGCTCCAAGAAGCTTGCCCATCAACTCAAGATCGTCTTTGGACTCCTCTCCCTTTCTGCCGGTGAACTTCACGGTGACTTGTCGCAAGAACAGCGTATTGACGCCCTCACCGCCTTCCGAGATGGCAAAGTCGACTTCCTCATCGCCACTGACCTCGCCTCGCGCGGTCTCGACATCAAAGGTGTCCAAACCGTCATCAACTACGACATGCCTGGACAGTTTGAAGCCTATCTCCATCGAGTTGGTCGTACTGCTCGTGCAGGACGCAACGGTCGAGCAGTCACTCTGGTCGGAGAAGCTGATCGACGAATGCTCAAGCTCGCCATCAAGAAATCCACCGCTGAACAGATTAAGCACCGCATCATCCCCGCTGCCGTTGCCTCTAAAATGCTGGCTACGCTAGAAGAGCTCAAACCCGAGGTCGATGCGGTTCTTCGCGAGGAGAAGGAGGAGAAAGCGTTACGCATTGCAGAGATGGAACTCAAAAAGGGCGAGAATATGGCAGCTCACGCGGATGAAATCTTCTCTCGACCCAAGAGAACCTGGTTCCAATCCGGTACCGATAAAGATGCCGCTGCTGCCGTCTCGAAAGCTGCGTACGAAGCTACTATGTCAGCCGCTGGCAAGAAGACTACTGGCAAAGAGGGTAGGGATAAATACGCTGGTCTAAGTAGGAAAAAGAGACGTAGCAAGATGATGCGCGAAGAAATTGAGAGGGAGAAGAAGGAAGCGCAGGGTAGCAGTGGTGCAATGACGGCTAGTGGAGGTAGTTTGGATGCCGGTATCAGGGCGGCTAAAAAGGCTCAACGACCCACAAAGTTGGGTGTTGCTCCTGTTAAAGTGATGAACAAGGGTAGAGGAAAGGGAAAGAAGGGAAACGCTGGTGGAGGAGGAGCAAGTGTAGGTGGAGCAGGGGGTAGAAAGACAAAGAGTTCCTTCAGTAGAGATTTGGGTGATAAGAAGCGCCGTTGAATCTTTCTTTTTTTAAACGCACACCCGAATCTGACAATGATGAATCGTATAACGTTTACTCTAGACTTTCAACAGAATTGTGTGTTTTGGCAGAACGTAATTCATGTATTAGTCGCGCGCCCGTATTAGTCGCGCATTCTCAAACCTTGAAATTGAAACTGATGGTAGTACTTGGCATTGATCGTGAGCACAGTCCTCGGTGAATGAAAGAACATCAAACTTCAATGAGAACCACGTGAGAGATTAAGGTACATGAATACTGAGAGAAGGTTAGAGCTTGACACGTGATGAGCTTGTTACAGGAACACTATCGTAGAAGCAGGCAGGATCAATATCGTTGTCTTCAACGGGGCTGAGAGGCTCACCATCATCAAGAATGTCAATGATATCTTGCCTTGCTGATGTGGTTGGATGTGTTGTTGATGCTGAGGCACCATTATTGTTATCAGCACATGCTTCGTCGCGATCATTGATCATAGCAGGAGGTGGTAGTACCACCCGCTTCTCCTGCTGTCGCTGTTTCTTCCTCCGTTCCTGTTTCTGCCGAGCGGCAATTGCTGGCTTTTTCCGGACTAGCTCCTGCTCTGCATGCTGACGAGTGATCATGATATCTTTGGATAATATCATTTGATCACCAACTTTCTTCTTACCCCGCATTTTCTTTGCTGCATGCCGCCGCCGGTCCTCCTGTTCCTGAAGAAGCTTATTCTCGGCTTCTAGAACCGAGATTGTTGCATGTGGACGTTCATATGCCTGCATGAGAGTTTGTTTGATTGCTTTTGCATCCCGAGGATTCGGTTCGTGCCTGAAGGCGTCGAGCGCCGAGCTTACCGCCGTACTTGTTTGCGGTGGAAGGCGTTCCTGCAGCGGCGATTGCTGTGTTGTTCCGGTCCGTTGAGCTTGCTGATGCCCGGCAAGTCGGTTAAGCACCTTCTCGGCATTAGGTTTAACCGCAATTCCACAGTCGGCGAATGCTTTTCGGGCTGCAGTTGGCGTAAGGGCCTTTGCTCGTGCCTGGGCGTAGAATGTCACAAACTGAGATCTGTTGACATCCGAGATTGATTGAGGAGCAAGGTTGTTGATTATTTGTTTGTATGCGGCGCTGACAGGACCAAACACCGAGACATCAAGCGGCTGCATGATGTGCGTCGAATGTGCCGGGAAGCAGAACGGAATGATACGGCGATTCCATGCAGTGACCAGGAACTCGGTACTGGTGTGTGAATTGTGGCCGTCGATGATCAACAAACGCCACTCCGATGGCGTCGAGGGCGTAGTGTTGGCGTCAAACACTGTTTTCAGCCAATCAACGGCAAGCTCTTGTGTGGTCCAGCCTCTGTCGGTCTTTGCAAAGTGCCAAGATGCAGGAACATTTGCCATTTTCCGGTGTTCGCCAACCATGTGGCTTGCGCCTTTGGTGATGATCACCGGCGGAAGTATCTGGCCACCCGTTCCGATGCATTCAATTGCCGTGGCCGATTCTCGGGTTCCTGGCTGTGCCTTAAACCGGGCTGCTTGATCGCCGGAAGGTACGATTACCCGCTCGGAACCACCTTGACCAAACCGGAATCCGGTTTCATCCATATTGTATATATTCGTTGATAGCACACTGTATTCATTCACAATCCTGCCTAATTGTTGATACCATGCTTGTATTCCATTAGCGTCTGTTCCAGTGAGCCGGGCATTATCAAGACACCGTGACCAATGAGAGCGGATGCTTGGATGCCGAAGCAGGAACCCTTGGAGCCAATTCCGTCCGACGTCGGGAGCATCAGTGCAGCCGGGAATGCCACGTGAGACGGTGTTTGCGTAGTCTTTGATCTGCGCCGGCGTCAAAGGAAAGCCGCTGCAGGCACAGCGCCGAATGTGTTCCAGAAGTGCTGTCTCCGCTGCAGGCGTAAGTGCCTGCATGGAAGCATGACCTTCCCTGATTGTCGGAACACCGGAAAGTCGGCCACACAGTGTTGACTCAGGCACACTGTTTGCAGCCGCTGCTTTACGGATGCTGGAGAATGTTCCATTGCCAAGCTCAGCAGCTGCTTGTTGAAGCCGAGCTTCTTGTTGATCACGATCAGCAGCACGAGCAGCACGAGATGCAGTGGAGCGCTTTGAAATTGATGGTGTTGTCATTGCAATGTGAGAAATGCTGTTTGTATTGGTTTGATTACAGATGTCGGCAGTGATTGTGATAAGGTTGATGCCGAAGGTCGGAACAGAATGCAAGTTGGTGGGGCTCATGTAAGGCACAAACAATGCGGACACCATCATGCAAGTCACTACCATCAAACACGGTGGGGATTTTTGAAATTGGTCAGTGCGCGATTAATACAGGCGCGCGACTAATACATGAATTACGTTAGCATGTGGAAGATTTTAACTGCTTCTCTCACGTTGGGGAATGTTTCTGCGGGGGATTTTGTAGGATAGGCGTATTGTTTCTGTGTTGGTGATACAATGCTGGTATATCAAGTCTGTCAACATGTTGCATTCAGCGTACAGTACAGTATTCTCTCATTTCTATGGACACGATTCGATTTTGCGTGAGTTAGCTTTACCAAACCGAACCATCCTTACCTGCTTTCAAAAAAAAAGCAATCAAAGGTTGTGAGGGATTGTCAACCCTCTCACTCTCAAAACATATGGTTTGAAAATTAAAGTTGGGTATGATTGAGCTTTGGATTGTAAAGATTTGCAAAAGAACCTAAAGTTGAGGGCTGAAGCTATGTCCAGGGGTCTCAAGGTTCAAATCTATCTGGCTTCAACCAAGCCTTTCTTTTGATAGAATCAACAATGTCATCAACTTAGTATACGTTTCTCGTTGACGACAAAGCAACGTCCAAAGACGAAGTTTTTGCAATGTGATTTTGACTTTGACCAAGTTCTTTCCTACGAAAGGCTGCATTTTCCACATCGCATCGAGATGCTAAAATTTCACAATCACCATAGATGGCCCAACACTCGGTTTGGACTTGTGACAATAACTGCTTTGATTGCATGTATTTGAATTTTATCCTTTGTCGAACCTTTTTCAAAGAATAACATCTCCCCCAACCCGTCCTTTAAAATCAATCAGCACCACCGTAAACAGCAAGCAGAGCATCACCTACACCGCTTGGAGTAAGCACTCCTACGTCGCTGAACAAAAAAGTGACCAGGTCTGGGGTTGTATAATCGATCTATTCCATTCATCCCAAAAAACAAAAGAAAAAGTGTGTGATCGTGGTTAGTATCCAAGCGTGGAACACCAAATATTTGCGTATAGTATGACTTACTGCAGGATTGATGAGTTCTTGATCTTTCGACATGAGTCTCTGTTTCGATTCTGTCTGATCATTGTTCAACTTTGGCGTGTTGTGAACATCCATCTCTTCAACCTTTGCATCCTTCCCACTAGCACCACCCGTGGCAGCGAGATCGGGGAAAGCCAACACCCCTCCTCCTGCTTTTCCCCCATTTGTCGGCAGATCGTACTGATTCAACGGGAACATTCTTAAAAATTTGAAACTTTCTGCCAATGCAAAAAATGGCTTATTACAAGCTTTTGCAATGATCGCCATACCATACGTCCCCACAGCGTTTAAAAATCCTCCACTTTCCACCACACCTTCTGCTCCCGTCAAAACCAGGTCCACTTTGGGCATTGTATACGCCACTGCCGAGTCCAAGATGACCGTACAGGGGATTCCATATTGCATCAACTGGTTGTACGTTTTCAACCCTAGACCATGTGGTCTGGATTCGGTGACGTAAACCGAGATCCTCTTGCGCTGAGTCAGGGCGGCATGTTTGAGCGCCTGCATGACTACACGAGAGTAAGAGTGGGTAAGAACGACGCTATCATCTTTGATGAAGGGGAGGACGAGTTCGCAAATTTTTTCGCGACAGGAAGGGACGGTATGAAGGGCGAATTCATGCGCAAGGCTGGCGAGGGAAGCTTTGTGGGCCTCAAAGTCGTCGCCGGAATCCCAGCTTTTGGTGACGACGAATCGGGTGAATAGATCCAAACCGGCAGTGGCAGGAACAGGGTTCTCGAGAGATGACTTGAGCGTTTGTGATGCGGATCGGATGTTCTCCATCAGTTCGGAAGTCGTGGCGGCTTTGGATTTCGAGACAAGCTCGGAGAGCGCGAAAATCGCCGCAATGGGGAAGGGAAGTTCGGAATTGGACGAGAGGAGGGAGTGGTAGCAGGAGATGATGTCGAATTCGTCCGCATGACTGCTGTTAGAGGGAGCCAGAAGGGTGGGGATGGTGGTGGAAGAGGAAGTTGCGCTTGGAGTCATGGTGAAAGACAGAACAACACGTTTTGAGATTTGAAGAGAGGTTGCGAGCCGACAGGCGGACAATGTTTTCAGGATGAAAGTTGAAGTGCAACAGAGACTGCAGACAGCGATAGTACCCGAGGTCCAAGAATGATAGCGCCTTCGGTTTAGAGCCTGAAGCAGCAGTGACCAAGACACTAGATCAGATCCAGGAATGACGAGACCGAGAGTCCCAGAGTGACACCAGACACTCCACCGAATCCAGAAGTCGTTTGTTTGAGCAGCGATGATCAGCTTCTATACGCAAATGTCTTCCTTCGGAGAGAAGAAGCACTTGAAGTAGCGCCAGTATAGAAAGAGAGAGAGAGAGAGAGATGGAGGTTGGTAAAGCGTGAACAAGGATAGAAGGTGCAAAGAAGTGTGCAAAAATCCAAAAGCAACCAACGAACACGCTGCTGCCGAGGGCCGAGATTCTTTTTTCTTTTCTATTTTTCATTTTAGTTACACGATCTGACACCTTCCTCCAAAAATCCCGAACCCTTGCACCTCTGATAGCACTCTCATCAAGCACCCCTGACTGTACCGCAACCAAACAACTTGTTCAACTTTTGAGAAAAGCGTGGACGATATAAGTTAATTAGACAAATCCATAAAAAGCTAAGATGAGCAAAAAAGCAAAATGCGATGTACATGCAAGCAACTGGGGATCCATCCAAAAACAGAAAACCACCAAAGGGTTGAGGGGTATAAGACTTTGTAACACGAAACAAAACGAGAAGAGGGTATTCGAGAGCCAGAAAGGAAAAGAAAGAAAGAAAAAAGCTCGTTTGCTACGAAGAAGCCACCTGTTGCTGAGGCTGATGTTGGTGTTGATGATGAGCGGTCGATCTGAGAAAGTAAGAATTTGATTGTTGGTTGAAGTCGACCTGCTGTTGTTGAGGGGTGAAAGATTGTCTGGGTTGTTCGTAAAAGTGCGGGTTTGAAACGGCGACTGTGGGTGAAGCGCCAGTATCCCAGAGGTTGGGGTCGATGTTGCTTGTATCCTGGCCATCCATGACGCAACCATTTGGCATCATTGAAAATGCAGTTGAAGCAGCCATGACTGAGCTATGGAAACCTCCTACCTGTGCAGTGTGCGGTTCGGAACCACATCCACCACCATATGCCATGTTGGCCACGGAAAGATGGTTAAACTGAGGACGCGATGAGACGGTTTCGAACGCTCTCGTATCCCTAAAGTCAGGCGTACGTGGGAACTGCGACAGTTCCGAAGCCGGAGTCAACGCATTCGGCGTAGCACACATGCGGCTGCTGTTGCTAGTAGGACTGTGAAAGCTATGCGAACTGCTCGACATGTAACCCGACATGGCAGCGCTCGATTTACGTCCCAAATCAAACCCATCGTAAATGGTGCTGCTCGATGGACATGACGACATCGGAGGAGCACTGTAAGGAGTGCCCGGATATTCGCCCCCCTGCTGCTGGTGCTGGTGCTGCTGCTGCATGTGGAAGCTATACAAAGCGCCTGAAGCATCCTCTTCAACCTTGAGTCCCGCCAAATAGTGCTGTTCGAGACCCTGCGGGAACGTCGAGCGGCTGTGAGGAGGCAGCGAGCATCGATTCATCGAGATCGAATTGCTCATAATGGTAGTAGGACCACCAATACCAGTGTAGGTGCCCTCGGCATCGGCATGATTGCGACGGGTATGCTTGGTGAGGGTGGTCTTGCGGCAGAACGATTTACCACATCCTGGCACAAGGCACTTGTACGGCCGCCTGCCCGTGTGGATTCGCCGATGACGTGCCAGCGAGCTCGAATCAGAGAAGGCCTTGCTGCACGATTCGCACACGTGAGGACGTTCACCAGTGTGTACGCGAATGTGGACGGTCAAAGCAGAGCGTTGGATGAACGTCTTGCCGCATTCGCGAAAGGGACAAGTAAAGGGGCGTTCTTGACTGTGGATGCGAGCATGTCTGTGTAGGGGAAAGAGTTCAATTTCGTTTGGTCAGTATTGTTCTTCAACATCACTGTCCTGCATCCCTTGTGCCCTGAACCAGAACAAAGGGAACTTGTTCGAAAGCAGAAGCCGAAAGATGCGGCCAGCATGTTCGGCGCGATTTCCCACGTGGCTCTTTTTTCGACAGGGCCAAATTTGATGCTCCGCAAAAGATACTGCGGCTAAAAACTTGCATGCATTACCGCCGAATGCATAGACCAAACAGTCCCCAACACCGGTACATCGCTTCCTTTGTCCTTCTTCGGCTTCCCTTTGTCGCTGTCGATCACATCTCTGATCAAACTTACCTAGCCAGATCAGAACGCCTATCGTTCGGATCCAAACAGCATAGAGTCAGCAAGAGTAGGGTCGACGACAAGCGCATGTCGGGTCGATGGCGAAAACGTGGCAAAGCCAAGATCAGCAGAGGCTACGTTGTTTCCAAGTAAAGTTGTGGTTGCTGCTCACCTCGAGAAGGCCTTTGGACAGCCTGGATGTTTGCAGTCGAAGGGTCGACATTCCTTGCGCTGGTCTTCGTGAACGAGTTCTGCACAAGCACGGGGAATTACATCAGTACAACGAAGCCAAGATGACGACGCAATTCCCCCAGGACAGGATCGTGAGGCAAGATTCTCACCAAGGATATCCATTCTGAGAAGGAAAAGGTGGAAATGGATCTTGTTGCGCGAGTTGAAGAGTTGTTGAAGCTTGGCGAGTGGAGCCGGATGGTTTGCAAGTGGCTATATGCTTGTCGGGATGCTTATCGGTCAGACCAGAATATGGGTTGAGACAAAGTGGGCGTGGCTTAGAACGTGAATGGTTCGGATGATGTCAAGGGTGGTAAAACGATAAAGCCGTGGCTATTATGATATAGTGAACTAGAGAGACCCCTGGCAACGAGGAGAAGGAAGGGATCTGGGATGGGAGATTGATGAAGAAGGAGATGATGGAGGTGACAAGGTTTCCAGAGAGAATGGTGGTTGCTTAAGTAGGAAAATGCAAGTGGGTCAAGAGGTCCCAGCACGAGATACAGTGGTAGGAGGAGGAGGAGGCGGCGGCAGATACTTACCCGGAGACGGACCACGGGAGAGAAAGGGAGAGTATAGGCTGTTCTACACCTATCAAACAGAGAGGTAGGGGCGAGGGGCGATGGGTTGCGGAAGCGGAGTAGCGCAACTCAGCTCAGTGCGTGTGTGTGTGTGTGTGTGTGTGTGCGTTTGTGTTGATTGTGGAGCGGCGACTGAAAGAACCACCCATCAGCTAAAGCCGTGTTGCTGTGCTGCCAGTCTGACTCAAGGCGATGGGCCGAATTCTGGCTAAAGGCGGCGAAACCAAAGAGGAAAAAAAAAAGATTCATGTTGCAGAGGGCAAGGGCTAAGACGTTAACGCCCGAGACACTGAATCAAAGGGAGGCAGACAGGTAGAAGTACAAGCGTCCGATCAAAGAAGGGTCAGTTGTCGGGCCATTGGAGACATCTTTCAGCCTCTGTTCGAGATCAAAAGAGAGAGAGAACATGGCACGGCCCAAGCACGTTCGATGCGGTTGTATGCCAGCCGAGAATGGTCGTATGTGATGCGAATGTGACAGCCAACAATCAGTTTCCGTCTCAGTCAAGACGGCTGATTTGCCATGGACCCCGCCTTCTTCTTTCTCCTCTTCCATTTACTTTTACCACTTTTTTTGGGGGGGAAGGGGGGCAGAAGATAAAACCCAGGAAAACGCCAAACCAACACTCTTGCAGCTACTGTATGTACATTTGCTAGTTAGCGTGGAAGGGGGAACTGTTTGAGTGACCGACAGACAGTGCTGGCGCACATACGTTATTCTGCAGACCAACAACAAAAAGGACGCAACGATGGATGGAAGCACGAAAAGAGTCGCTGCTCAAACTTGCAGCGATAGCAGCAGCTACTCTCCCTTTCTCTCTGCTGTTGCAAAAAAAGGAGTGTGGCGCCTGGATGATCCGAGAGTCTGGCTAGTGTGGAAAAGGGGGTTTTATTATTATTATTTTTTTATTTTGGTTTATTTTTGGCCCTTGATCTGTTTTCTTAGTCGAGTCCCTGCAGAAGAATCTCACCCTCGCCTTCGATTTCCACCTTTTCCACCGGTCGTACTGTAGAAGCAAGCAAAGTACAGTAAAAAAAAAAAAAAAAAAGAAGAAGCCGGCACCGCCCCTCACTCCAGCAGGTGGCCAACTTACCAACGACAACCATCAGGAGCCGCAAAATAGTGTGGGCTGTTTCCACACTCATCCGCCTCAATTTTTAACCACAGTGCTGTACAGTGAAGCAGGAAGAGGGGGAGAGAGTGCACAATGGGTCTCAAAAAAGAAAAAGAAAACAAAAATAAAATAAAATAAAAAAAGGAACGAAATGAGGAAAAAAAAAAAGAAAAAAAAAGGCATCCAGGTGTCACAACCCTAATCAATCCGGGAATAGTCGAACATGTTGCATCAACAACTGTATCTCTTGTAGAGTCGACCACGGAGGGGCAAAGATCTTACTTGTTCAGTGACGTTTCGTACTACAAACAAGCTCGACCTCGTTTTGAAAACCGAGTCCGACTCTCGGACAAACCATCAACCCGTCCGCATCATCTCCATGTGATAAGCTTCTGGAGCCGAACCCCCCCCCCCCCCCCCCCCCCCCCCCCCCCTCTCTCTCTCTCTCTCTCTCTAAAGAACGCACACTCGCACATACTACTTGTACGCTAGGAAAATCCCCACTATATCAACCATGCTAAGCTCTGAGTTTGACAAACTGCTCAATTGTGCGGTTGTGAGACTTGCAAGCAGAGGATGAGAGAGAACGTGTTCAGCCAACAAGAGGCTCGAGAGTCTCATTTAGGAGTGTTTATTGGCTTTCAGTCGTACTTACAGTACTTTGCTACTAGGTTGATTGAAATCTGTTTCTGTTTCTGATACAGGCCAATTCTTGAATGCCCCGGCAAGTTATGCAGTAGTTGCCAAGCGTTGGACAATAGTTGTGATTTGAAGATATTTTCGAACCTGGAAGGCGTCCTTCGAACATATGCGCCTGATTGTACTCAAGAAAGACCCTTACATTGATCCAGAACAACATCAACATCCATCAGCCGCTTCAGATACTAATGCAATGTACTCAGACGCCATAACCATGCCAGCTAGCCAAATCTAGTTGCATCAACTTCATGTATCTGCAAAAAGGACATCCTATAGGTGAAAAAAAGCTGCTGCAGTCAAACCAAAGCCAAATCGCACGGCGTCAAGGCCAACTCGAATTTTCAGTGATGAGGTTTCTGACACCTGCACCCCTTCCGCCTTCGATAATGCACCCCGCGCGTGCGACGTCCTCATTTCCGTAGAAACTTTTCAGAGCCGCAATGACACCATCTCAGAATCGCATCTAAAGGTCAATCCACAAGAGCTGATCTTAAGCTGAAGCTTACATTACAGTGGAATGTATAACCCATTTCTTCGGAGCTTCTTTTCTTCAGCCTCTAGCACCGAGAGTCAAGTCCGAAACAAAAACAAAAAGGCTCTAGAAAGAATATCAAAGAGATAAGCTGTACAATACCTCCCGATTTGACACCAAGTTACCATGTTGCAAGCGTCTCCTACATCCGCTACTTGCTGCCAACAGCGATCGACGCTATTGTACAAACAGACCACAATTCGGTAGAAGAAACCATTTTGAACATAGATCAACGCCACAGCCATGAGAATCAAGTGGTATCCAACCACAAAGTGCCGGATCTCTCGATCAAATATCCTACCGTACCGCACTATACCATGATCAAATTTGGACCAAAACGATCTGTGCCATGCCCAAAACAACCGTCTTGATGATGAGAAGCAGTTGCAATGGCCAAGCTAAATGTTCTTTTCAGTGGAGCCGAAGAGGTCCGGCCTCTTGTTCGACTATTGCACTATGCTTCGTATACAACAGATGCAGCGGACTCACTGACGTGCGATGAAACTTGACCCTAGGGCTCCGAACTACTGTACCAAGGCGTTCGAAGGAGTATCGAATCAAAACCCAAACGATGCAAATCTGGGATGTACAGTAGGATGAGGCCCAGATTCTTTCTGCGGATTGTTTGCTCCTTTGCTGAGTTTGATGCGTCGCACTTTTTTAGTATGTTTTTACATTTTTATTTTTTGGCGCTTATGTACTGTACTGTACAGTATTTACCGAGCGGGCTGCAGCTGGGCTTTGCATTATTGTTGGACAACCATGATTAGGTTTCTGACAGCTTGGCTTTCCAGCTCGGACTTGGTCCAAGTATGCGAGCGCGCCAGCATTGTGATGATTGGAGCACATGTGACGACTAAATCGGAGTTGACACAGTGTGTCAAAATCTCTGCGGGTTGTTGTCGCTGCTACTGTCACTGAGGCTGAGACGTCTACAGTACTGTGGTGGGTTGGAAAATAGCAGCTTCAGCTCGTGCTCAACGTGGATTCTTTCGCCGCTGCACGCGCTGCGAAACTAGCCAGTGCCCACACGCGAGCATGACTGTTTCGCAATCCAGGCGTCCGAAGAAGATCCAAAAGGTTGGATTCGGGAGCGGGACTTGTCGTTGAGCTCAGGCCGCAGCCAAGCCAGGGTGGCGCTTGCAGGCGACGTTCTGTGTCTTGTACCGGCTCCGGCTCGGGCGGCACGACTTTGGTAGACAAGTTTAGTACTCCCGAATGCCAAGGTGATTCGACGGTGTGTCCCGCAAACCGCTTTGCGATTCCCGCCGGCCAAGATGAGGAAGGAGTCCTCTGAGGCTTCGGAGAAGAAGGACCGGCCTAAGACATGTACAGCCTTGCGGCAGGTGGAACTCAAGTTTCGAGTTGAACCAAGCAAGATGTGTTGAAGCATCTCGGCGAGCGCCCAGCATTGTTGATCGCAATAAGCTCGAGCAGCCGGAGACTAGCTCCAAAACCGAGCTCTATCGATGGGAGGCCAAACATTGTAGTCAGACCGCGTTCCTCTTGTTGAATGAGCACGGACCCGTTCGCTAGGCGAGAACAACACGACAAGGTTCTACATACACTGATCGTGTTGAAAACGACCCGGCTCTCTCTTCCTAACGGAACAATTATGTGTATGGAAGTCATGCATCTCAAGGCAGCCCGGGGACCTTACCATTGTGCGGGTTTCGAGAAGTTTTCTGGCCAAAAGGTAACGGGGTAGCAAAGATAAGCATGCGGCGGCCGTGGCAGAGGTGCTGGCATAGGTCAAGGGCTCAGTGCTTGGTTGGTCAGTCTTGAGAAGTGACTAGAGAGCGACGGCGAGGCGCAAATGAACTGACTAGTTGGCAAGACTAAACTAGGCATGGTCTGACAAGGCTGTGTCCCATCCGGTGGAAGGCCCCACCGTGGACAAACGTGGACAAATGAAGCTGCAGGGTCTGGACGGGACCTCGTCGGCGTCTTTGGTGAGGCGTAGTGTCGGCGAAGGGTACACAGGCTATTGAAGGATTCAGGGTTAGGATAAGGCTTCATTTGGAGGTTGTGAGGTTGTGACGCCCTTGGTTGGCGCCTTCATCTCTCAAGGACGCTGCATCAAGATGCTAGCTTGGATCTTGGAGACATTGGCTCTGACCGCGCGTTTCGTAGTGCAAGAGCGGCGGGTCGCCTTGTCCTTTATTAAAAGGGGACAGGCAACGAGCGCAAAGACGGCTCGGAAAGAGGAGGAAGAGAATAATGAAACTCGATAGAGTCTTTCACGGGGGCCTGTGATCATGGTTGAACTTTGTTGATTCCTGGGCGAGCGCATGTCGGAGTTGCCCGAGCGAGCCAGACGGGTGGAAGCGCCGCATTGACTTTCCAAGTGGGCGATGATTGGGCACTGGGAATGTCGCGCTCGCTGGTTTGAGAGGTACACACAAGGGGAAAAAAAGAGTGAATGCGACGTCGAGGTGAATCGACGAGGGATTGAATGTCAGAGCGCACGAGAGTAAAGCGATGTGAGACCCTTGTCATTGATGTAATGTTTTGAGATGCAATATGATACGAGACGCTCGGGAACGAGTGTGTGATGGAAGCGAAGCAAAGTGCTTTGGACATATGATGCGCATGCTGTGACGGGAGGATTCGGTCGGACTGGTCGGATCCGGCAAGCGTAGAACAAGCAGAGCTCAGGCGATTTGGAGGGTAGGATGGTCGATCAACATATTGACGAGTGGCTGAAAGAGGGGAGCACCGCGAGCAAAGTCGTCAGCTTCTGCCCATGCGAGAGCCTCTTGGGCGGTTGAGAAGTGAGGAGCCGAGTGAGAATGGAGGAGAGACGAGAAAGAGGGATGGGTGCCGTTGCTCAGATGCGCAGTCGAGGTGATGGGTGATGGCATTGAAGGGGATTGGGTGGTCTCGTCGGCGTCGTGGAGCGCTTGAGCCAAGCTTTCTGCTTCGAGGAGTTTGTCGATGGATACGGGAAGCGAACGACCTTCGGAAGCAGCAGCAAGCTGAAGAAGCTGGAGCTGATGTTGACGATCAGCGGCGTTGCGAAGGTAGGAGACGGGGACCCAAAACCAGCCAAGACACTTTGTTGGTTCCATGATATGGGCTTGGGCGACAGGATGAGCAGGATCCGACTTGACGCTGGCCTTCATGAAGATGGTGACGTAGTGTTTGCCTTGTCCAACTTCTCCATGATCCTTCATGCGTACCGAGTTCTGAGCCGTGACGAATTGGAGTGGTGTGGGAGGGATGATAGTAGTGGTAGGATGTTGTAAGGTTGAGGTAGGTGGAATGGGAGATGGTGAGGAAGCGGTGGATGAGAGGATGGGCTGTGAGGGGGATTGAGACTGCCAATGAAGATGCGAGTGGGAAGATGATAATGACGGTGAGAGGCGTTGAGATTGGGGATGAGATTGAGGCGGTTCGAGGATGAGACCGGTCTCTTCAAACACCTCGCGAGCTGCGCATTCGTAAAAAGACTCGTGAAGTTCGAGGTGTCCTCCTGGAAGAGCTAGAGTGCCTGCACCATGGCTACCTGTACGCTTGCCGACCAGCACATGACCTTTTTCGTTGATCACATACACGGCTACTCCGACACGAGGCACTACCGTAGCATCCGATATCGGCTGAGTCGACGCTGATGGTGATGGCATTTTTGCTTGCTGTCTTGTGTTTGGACACGATTCGATACGATCTGATATGGAGCTGGATGGTTGATGGTGATGATGATGATGATGATGGAACAAGAGAGACAAGTTGGGATCTACAGTATGACTGGTATCGGTTGTTGAGGCTCTCCGGCGTTGTGAAGGTGTGCGAATGAATGTACTGTATGTGAAGAGCGAATAGAAAGAAGAAAAAGAAGAAGAAGAGACGTTCGTTGTGACTGTGACCGGACAAGGGATTCTTGTGATTCGACAGCAATCTCAGAGTCTCTGCTGCACGTCTGGCGTGTCGAGCGCGCTGGAAAGGTGAGTCAGATATTGCAGCGGCTACAGGCTACAGCACAAATGCCGGCTTGGCGTGGCGTGGCGTGGCGTAGCGAGAGCTGTGACTGATTGTCCTGCAGATACTCTGCTGTTGTCACTGCCACTTTGTCACACTCAGAGATCGGGACAGCATTTCCAAGGTGTCGCGGTTGACATGACTATATCCGAACGCTTTCGGTTGGTGGGGATCTCACTCGGCAAAATCAATCAGACAGAGAGAGAGACCAACACCAAAAAACCCTTTTCTTTTTGACCCGAATTTTCAAGAGCATTTTTTGTGTGTGTCTGTGCTGCAGCTCGAGGATTTGCCGCGCCGAGATGGCTCATGTCACAGGTTGACGCTCACAATGACGCCGTGTGCCCATGCGATTGCATGCAGCAACAACCACCCCGCATCGATTCATCAAGATTGTCCATCCATCCATCCATCCATCCATCCATCCATCCATCCATCACTCCATCAATCCATCAATTCATCAACACAGCCTTGTGCCTGTTCCACCGCGCGATTCTATACGCCACGTTTCGAACCACATCGGCTTGCTTGGTGTCACACTTGCATCTTGACCATCCTATATCTGTAATCACTGCCACCGTATCAGCAAGCACAGCTTCAACAAAGCTCATCCTTGACCCGACACTGATATACCCTCAGATCGACTCTCTAATCATTTCGTCTTTACCCTGTTCGCGAGGTCAAACCGAATCTCAACCCGGAACCATGTCGGGAACTCCGCCTCATTTGCCAATCTTGCCTTCTGGCTTTGGCACAGACTCGTCGTATCCTCCCATGCCAGGCAGCACTCGAATCACTGCATCACAGCCAAAACCGTCAATGAGCTCCACTCCTCCCAAACCATATCGACCCCTTGGTCCCCCATTGCCACCTCTACCCCCAGGCGCTCTCGAAAAGGAACAACAACGATTGCGACATCAGTCGACTTCCTACTCGTCATCACCGTCCGGATTCTCGTCGGGCTTGAGACCAGGTCAACTCGTACACGCTCCCACACCGCCACCACCACCACCACAACATCATCAGCATCATCATAGTCATCATAATCAACATCATCAGCAGCAGCAGCAGCCTGCCTCTTCCTCAAGTCACTTTGTCGGGGGATTTGCGACTCCCAACCAGCAACCAACAGGCACACCCTTAGCCGCACCCCGTCCTCCTCCCTCTATGCCTACTCCACCACATGGCCGCATGCCTCCTTCCACCACATCCATGACCCAATCTCAAAGCCTTGCCAACAACATACACAACCTGTCCATACACAACCCTACACATCCTCACGCTTCTTCAGCACGAAGAGCAAGTGCCAACGACGCATACGCCTCCACTACCAACACTTTACCACCCCGAGCACCCCAGCTTTCCATTGCCTCCACCTCATCCGGTCCACCCAGTCTGTGTGCTCCGCTCCCGGACATGGCATTTTTAGCAACCCAGCGCGACAGAGCACGAGATGACAGGCAGCGCGTCAACTGGGCCAAACACATGCTCAAGTATGTCGAACGCAACTTTTCCGACGGCACCAAAATCAGCGAACCCAACTTGGTCAAGTGGACCGACGAAGCCATCTCCATCATCATCCGCAATGCATCTTCGCCTCGTCCCGAGCCCGAGGCTCTCTACCTGCGCGGAGACTTGCAAGCATCCGGTGCCTTCCCCACCTATCTAGCCAAGAACCTCAAGGAAGCTTTTAACGACTTTGAGCTCTCTGCTCGCATGGGATGGGCTCCCAGCTGGTTCCGCATTGGACGCGATTACGAGGTGCTCGGCGATCTGACTCGCGCAAGGGATGCATATGATCGAGGCGTACATGCAGCAGATGTAGGATGCATCTATCGTATGGGCATGGCCAATCTGCTCGCTCAACTTGACCTGCCCGTCAATCACGCTAGAGCCGTCGCAATGCTACGTGATGCTGCCGACAAGGCTGACCTCGATACGCCCCAACCAGCCTACATCTATGGAATGCTCCTCGCTGGCGAGTTTTCGCACGTCGACATCCCACTGCAGCTACTCCAGTCTTCTACTGCCTCGGCCTCAACAGAAGACGAGGCCCGCAGACGCATCCAGCGAGCAGCATATCTCAACTTTGCACCAGCACAGTACAAGTGCGGCTGGTTGTTTGAATACGCCCAGCTCGGATGTGCGTTCGATCCGCTGCTCAGTGTCCAATACTACAGCCTGGCATCGCAAGGTGGCGAGATCGAGGCCGACATGGCTCTATCCAAATGGTTCCTCTGTGGAGCCGAGTCGTTTTTCGAGAAAAACGAAACGCTCGCCTACACTTTTGCGGATAAAGCAGCACGTAAAGGACTCGCATCTGCCGAGTTTGCACTGGGCTACTATCACGAAGTGGGCGTAGGCACGGAGCGCAACGTCGACGTTGCGAGGAAATGGTACAAAAAAGCAGCGGCCAAGGACAACTCGGACGCCAGGGAGAGACTGCAAGCGCTTCAAGGACCGCAGGCGCTCGGATTGTCGCGTCAGCAGCACGAAGCAGTTATGGACGACAAGTTGGTACGCAAGCGTACACAGGCCAAGATGCTATCCGATAAAGAGGGTCGCAGTCCCATGACTGAGCACGATCAGTATTTTGGATCCGGTACAGCGCCAAGAAAGCCAAACAACGTCAACAACGAAGGTCGTCTTGCTGCTCCTGGGCGAGGAAACCATCTGGAACTGTCTCGGAAAAAGACGATGAAGATGGTCGAAGAGACGGCTGCGGGGAGAAGAAGGCCCAACTATGGCTTTGAAGGAAAGCCGGGTCGAGACACAGTAGCGCCATCATCAATGCCACCATCTAGCAGTACAACCCAGCAATCGCAGTCGCAAACGCAGTCGCAACCACCACCTCGAACTAACCCTTCTCTCCCCTCACCTGGTGTCGTTCACCATCATCACCACCAAACTGGTCGCATAGCCTCCTCCACCCATCCATCCACAAAACCAGGCCGACACGGCGGCGCAGGACACACACTCAACGACACCCGCCCTGCTCCTCCGCCTACCTCCTCTTCCACCACCTCCTCCTCGACCTACTCTACAGCCCATCCAAGCGCTTCCTCCTCCCAAACCTCTGCCGCTTCTTCTTCCGAAGACAAGAAACCATACAATACGTTTGCAGAGATGGGGTTCGCCCCGCAAAAGCAGAAAAAGGAAGAGTGTGTCATTTCCTAACCCCTCACCCTACCCTTTCCTATAGATTCTTGCCTCTGTACTGTACTGTTTTGTACTGTATGTTGATTTCGGCAAAATAGACACAAGATTTTGCACCATTTATCCACCCTAGTGTAACCTTGATCGTCTTGCCTAAGTGAGGGCATGACACACGTCTGCTCAGAATCTGGAAGCTTGTATGAGAGATATTTTCTTTGTGTGTGATGAAAGGGGGATTTGTTTTGTTCGAAAATCGGAAATCGGAGATCAGGAAGGTGAGCTATTTTTTCAAGCCCATTCTTCTGGTTTTTGCGATCTTTCTTGTCGTTGTTCCTTTTTCATCTACATCATCTTTACTTGGATTCTCAAACGAACGTCACCTTTTGTTTTTCCTTTCTCCTCCCGTACTTCATAGGGCGCTTCGGATCCACTTTCACTCGCATTTACGACGATGCTGCGATCGATTTGTTTGCCTCGTGTGCCTTTGACGAGTGTTGGAGGAGGCAGAAAAGTGGTGGTGGTGGTTGCTGGGGTGGAAAGGAGATTTTTCAGCTCTTGTTGCGTTGCACTTGACAAAAATCCTACTCCTTCTCCTTCTTCCTCTTCTACGACTGGTTCACCATCATCATCAACATCATCACCATCAACATCACCATCAACATCAACATCAACATCAACAACAACATCGTCAACGTCAACGTCAACGTCAACGACAACGTCATCGACTAAGCCATTGGTTCGAGAATCATCCGTCTCACCGGAGACATTGAATACTCAACCTTTACCTTATCTCTCTTTTGCGCTTGGATTACCTACGCCTCCATCATCCGCACCTGCATCATGGAGTGAAAGACGCGAACGACTGACATCTTCGTCTTATCGGATGGAAAGTCGTAAAGCCATAGTTCGGGAAGCAACACGAGGATATTTTCACGATTTTCACGCTATACGTTCGCATGGTGGTAAAACTTGGCGTGCACCTTCTACGTTGATTAAATCTTCACGTTCTTTATGGTTTCCACGAATTGAAGGGATTCGACTTTCTGACAAGATCAAGACGAATACGGTATCATTATTCCACAATAAAATCTCGATCGTTGCGCTGCTGGGTAGTAAAATAAGTGAAGAACATACCAAATCTTTCTACAATGATTCTTTGCAATCTTGGATCAATCATGACGATTTTCAATTGGTTCAAATTAATCTTCAATCCAATCCTTTAAAAAATTATTTAGTAAGTTTATTCTTATCCAGCTTAAGGAATCAAATCCACCCCAAATTCCACCAAAGTTACCTCTTAACCGCTCAAAACATCGAACTCGAAAAAGACGCTTTAGGCTTCCACAATAAACATGTAGGTTATACCTATCTGATCGATGAAAAAGGTAGAATAAGATGGGCTGGTTGTGGTTTCGCAGAAGACGCAGAAAAGCTGGCGCTCAAAAATTGCACAAAAGTCCTCTTGGATAGATTACAAGACGTCAAAAAATCATCAAAGTAAAATCCATCCTTATACTGCAAGACAGGCAAAATGTATATTAACTTTTTTTAAAAAAAAAAGGAATCACAAGTTTACAGCATACATCAAAATAACCCTGATGCTACAACACCAACTCCAACAACATCACTCCTACGTTTTCGATTCATTGATTCACCAAAAATTACTCTCTACCCCCCTTTCCCGGTCGACATCATTGTCACATCCAACCCAGAATGAATCATAGTCAACCCCAACCCTCCTCCCCCTCCGCCTGCTATCATTCCATTTTGATCTCTAACAAAACTATTCTTCCGACTACTAGTACCCCCACCTCCACCACCACTCACACCACTATTACTACTAGACAAACTTGCACTTCTCGCCCTCTGAATCATTCCTCTCGGTGCTACTTCCGGTTGCATTTTTGGATCTGTAATCGTCATTCCGTGTTGTAACCTATTAAACTTTGGAGAACCACGTCTAATCGACCCATTTCTCGAAGAACTGATAGAACCCGAATCAGAATCACCTTTTCGTCTCTCCAAAACTGCACTACTAGCCGATCTCATAATACTCGACCGACTCCCACTCCTCATACCCCTACCCTTGGTCGTTTGAACCGTAGCAACAGTAGAGACGGAAGAATAACCTTCTTTACGCACGCTCAGTGGACCATTGCGTGAAAGTGGTGATGAGGATGATTCAGTCTGAGAACGAGAACGCGATCTCATCTTGCGTCGAAGTGAATCAGATGAAGACGAATCAAGAGATGCGTTACTCGAGTGGGAGTGGGAGAGCGCGTCGGGATCAAAATCCGCCCGTAGCTCTTCGAGTATTTCCTGCTGGTCATAGTATCCAGATGAGGGCGGGGCCGAGGTTTGACGGTTGAATGGGGTTCCTCCGAGGAAAGAGGCGGTCTTCTTCGCTGGTGGCTGGTTCCGCGTTGCAGATTGCGATTGTGATTGTGATTGTGATTGTGATAGAGTTTCGACTGAGGTTTCCATGGAGCGCAGGCGTGAATCAGTACGAGAAAGTGCAACACTCTCCCCTACCCTTGCAGAAGGAGGACGCCAATTGTAGCCACTATACATATCTGCGCTACTCCTCGGGCCTTCTGGTGAAGACGTCGGCGTCTCATCCAAATACCGCATTCCTTCAGCATCATCACCAGTGTTGAACTCGGGAGAGTTGGGAACCAATTCGATCCCGCTTGCATCTTGCAGAAATCCACCTGTCCCTGCCGTCGCTCCAGAACCACTGTTCCTCCTGAAACCAGCACGGAGATTGGTGAGACTGACTCTTTTACCTACAGTACCGCCGAGACTGCTCAGTCGGCCAGGAATGCTCGTATCTCCGCTATGGCTCGGAGAAGCCGCCAGTGGGGAAGGCGAAGGGGAAGAGGAAGAGGACGGGGATACTTGGTCGCGGAGTGGGGATCCGGCCAAAGCTTCTGTGCTAGGCGAACCGCCGCCGCCACCGCCGGGCGAAGTGGGCATCCCTGCAGCTGCAGAAGCAGAAAGCCGTCTTCGAGTGATCCTGCTCCCCCTTGCCGAGGTAGCATCTTCGCTGGCGCGTCTGCGCTGTGCCATGCGTGCGGCCATAGCTGCCGAGACCGTGTCTGCAGAGGGGAAAACGGCTCCAAAGATGCCACCCAGTGGAGTGCCCGTTCCGGAAGGGGTAGGACTCAAGGGAGTTCCGTTTGGCATGGTAGGACTCGAATTGCTCGCTTCATGTCGAGGTTGCAGGGCTGTCCGTCGGCCTGTTTCCGTGTCGATCTTGAGGATGGGAGCCGATTGCAATTCTTGTTCGGTGAAGGTGATGAGCGGTGCAGAGGGGAGCACTTTGCGTGTAGGTGAAGCAGCTTGTGTTGCTGGCATTGGCTCTGCTCCTGCTCCCGGTCCCTGGTGCTGCAACTGGACATCTGTCTTGCCCACATTACTCGGCAAATTCGTCGCAGGAATTTGAGGAGGAGCCGCAGCAGCAAGTCCACTCTGCCCCAAAGCCATACCAAGCGCTGCTGCACGCTGCAGTCTCGCCCGCCTCTTCCTCCAATCCCAATCCCTCCCCGCAGCCGCTGTGCTCTGGGTGAACCTTTCAAACCAGAAATCGTCGACATCAACCACGTCGTTGCTTTCGTCAAATTTGCTCGAATGCTGGGCCATGCGGAGCGCGGCGAAGCGGGTAGCGGTTTCGAGGCGTTCACGGGCGCGGATGTGCGAGTCGATGTGAGGTCGCCAGTCGGGCTCGATGAGTTTGACACTTTTTGGTTTAGCTTCGTTGGTGGGACTCGAGGGGAGGTCCGGGTTGGAAGGAGCATAGGGCGGTGGAGCGGGAGAGGCCAAGGGGAGGAACATTCCATTTGCCTGCAAGAGTTCTTGCTGCTGCTGTTGCTGCTGCTGCTGCTGGAGGAGTGATGGGTCGGCAAGCGGCATGGAGAAGGCAGAAAGGGAAGTCTTGCGCTGCATTAGACTATACGAGATGTCGATTTCGCGCAAGGAGGCGGTGCGAAAGGTCTGCGGCCGCCGTTTGAGGATGGAAGGCGCTCGGCCGATGGAAAAGGTGCTAGAGGTAGGTGACGAACATGCCAAAGGGGTTGCGGGTGCGTCTGGATGATCACCACCATCTGGGGTAGGGTCGACGGCTGCAGAGGTGAATGACGCTTCAGAGGCCATACTTGGGGATCCTAGCATCTCTACGTCTTCGCGATCGGGGCTGAGAGTGGGTGTTGGTGTTTCGTCCGTCCAGCTCTCCTCCCGGCCTGCTTTCTTGAGTGAAGGTCTGGGTGAGTTTGTCGTCCCGTCGGCGCTGCTCAAGCTTGAAGTGCTACTGCGCTTGTTTTTGCGGCCCAGTGGCGATCTGGCATCTACTGGCCGAACGCGTGTTGGTCTAACGGGCAGAGCAGCGCCAGAAGCAAGGGGTGAGCGACTTGGGCTTGCCGTATGCTGCCGTCGCCCTGTCTCTGCAGAGAGAAGTCTGCCGCTCTCCTTTCTCCGCCTGGTTGTCGCCGCTCCGCCGAGAGTTGGCGAACCCGTGGCGTTGAGCGCAGAAGACGCGGTCGTTGGGCTGTTTGGGACACTCGAATCGGATGGAGTTGTATTGGTCACCGGTGCGGGCCAAAAGGAGCGGCGAGTGGTGGATTCGAGATCGAACTGCATAGGATTCTCGCAAAGACTACTGGTCGGATCTGACGATGTGATGCGGACGATACTCGATCGTTTGGTGAGACCGTGTTCGTTCCTACCCAACATCCTTCGAAGTACCTCTCTCTCCTTTGAGCTGGCCAAGAATCCGGCTGAGCGAGACGAATCTTCCTCATCCTCGTACTCGTCGCTGTCGAGCTCGGCGTCGAGGCGGTTGATGGTGGCATCGTCGGCGAGCATGGTGGAGAGCTGCCAGAGGGGCTTTGTCTGCGCCAAGGAGCCATGGGCGACGGTGAGCCACAAATAGAGGATGTAGGCGATCAAGATCAAGAGGGCAGCAAAGATGAAAGTGGAAGTCCATGTTGCGGTGCCGCGCGCCCAGAGGTCGCGGCTGTAGAGAATGTTTTTGGAGAAAAGACGAGACTTGATGCTGAGCTGAGCTTTGGCGGGCAACCATCCGCGAGGATTGGTAGGTTGAGCTGCAGTCGCGGCAAATGGTGGTGCTGGTTGCATGGTTGTCTAGGAGTGCGCGTATGCCGAGACGGGAAGAGGCTTGGGGTTGAATCGACGAGGTTCGGGTGTTGAACGATTTGGTATCAAGACGGATGGACGTGCAGGTAGGTGCGGGGCACTTTGCCCGTGAGGGGCTTGTATGGCACTGGTTGATCACAATGGCATTGTAGATACGGCAGGATGTGCTTTGTAGATCCAAAACTCGTGGATGACGATGTAACTGTACGAATTGCAGGTGTACAATGGCTTGAAATGGCAGATGCTTTGAGCTGGAGTAGATTCGCCGTGGATACGAAGCTCGTTGGAATGAGTCGGAGAGGTATGGGTTGCTTGAAGATGGCTGGAGAAGCAGCCAGCGATGAGTGTGAGAAGTCTGATGATGATGTTGATGATGATGATGGCTTGAACAAAGAAAGGCGTTTTGACGAATCTCTATTGGAACGGGATGATGAACGATGAACGAGGGCAGAATGAGGGGCCAAGAAGTGAGGATCACAAAAGAGCAAAGTGCGGAGAGAGAGCGAGAGAGGGCGTCTGCACACATTTCCAGCCGAGGCAGCGGCAGCAGCCGTTTCAAAAGCAAAGGAAAATGGGCCCACATTCGCATTTCATCTCTGAATATCACGCGGCTCTAGATCAGTCTCATGCACACACACGCTCTCTCTGTGTACTGTACGCCTTGGCTGTATCCTACGCTCAGCCCGAGCTGGCGACGGCGACCGCAACGGCGTTGGCGTTGTCGTCAACGCTATATCGCATCCATCATCGAAGAATTCAACAGACCGCCCACTGGGATCCGCCTCAAAGAGAAGAGCTTCTGTACAACATATCGTATACAGACAGAGTCGAATCGAAACGGTTCTGCATGAACCACCACCACCGACCATACAGTACAGTACAGTACAGTACGCAGGAATGCAAAATTGAGCGTGAAATGCAAAACCGCAACAGCAACAGATTTCAATTTTTGGAAATCCAAAAGCCGCACTCTCTCTCTCTCTCTCTCTCTCTCTCTATCTCTCTCTGCATTTCTAGCAACCCCACAATTTCCACATGTCGAACTCCACTGCTGATACATTACAGTAGATATCAGCCCATTGCTTTGGTTTGTCTATGATTCGTGGATCATGGTGTCAGATGGGCCATGATCATATCAAAAATGTCCAAATCCTCCATGGCATCCTGAGGTGTAGTTTTGAGATCCTTTCCGGTCGTCAGTGCTTGGTGCAGATCCAAAAACTCGGTCGTATATGCATCTTGATACGTGGGCCGGATGATCTTCTCCGAGTAATGTCCATCTTGGTCGTTCTCCTTGACCGTCACATTGATCGGTAGACCTTTGACGTAAGGTGTATCTATATCGATCCTGAGGATTCGTTGATCTGTCCAAACTTCTAGATAGGATTCGAAGACGCCTACTTGGTGTATGCCAGTGGTATAGAGCACGTTGAACTTGTCGGTGCCCTTATTGCCAATGCCCGAGTTGGAATATTGGAACGAGGCCGAGATGAACATTCCATCGTTACTCGCGAATGCTGAGAGGCAACTGTCTGGTTTGCCACCCAGACCTTCGCGCATGAAGCTCAAATCGTGACTTCCTAAGGATCCCAGTAGACGATAGACGAAACCTAGACGTGGATTTGCTGCCTTGTCCGAGCCGATGGCTTCTTTCAACATGGTTTCTGCTCTCGCTGCCTTGTCCTGAACTGCACTTTCCGGAATGTCACTGACAAACTTTTTCGGATCGGTACCCGATTGCGAGACAAAGAAGGAATTGGGACCGATAATGTCCTTGACGATAGCATGTCGGATCGGACCCGATTCGGCAAGCAGTTTCTTGAAAGTGGCAAAGGCAGGTGCGTAGCGTCGCATGTATCCGACAAAGATCTTGACGCCGTTATCTTGAGCTGCTTGTTGGATTGCTTGTGCATCGGTGCGAGTGAGAGCCATGGGCTTTTCGATAAACACATGCTTGCCCGCTGAGGCAGCCTCGATAGCACACGAGGCATGGTACTCGTCACTGTTGGCGATGAGGACCACATCAATGTCGTCTCGTTTCACCATTGATGAGCTGCAGGTGTAGACGTGCGGAATGCTCCATTTGGAAGCCACATGCTCGGCTGCTTGACCAGAGACGTCGCAGATGGCCGTGACGGTGTACTGTGCAGAAAGAAACTTGAGCGTGGCAAGGTGGACTACTTGGGTCACTTCGCCTGCTCCGACCACACCTACTCGAAGCGGTTTGGATGGTGATGATGACATGGTGATCAACCAAAAAGAAAAGAGGATCGTTTGGCTGCTGTGGTGATATGTTGGTTGGTGATGCGAGCGCCTTTCTAAGAAGAAGTTGAAGTTGAACAGGATCCAGATGGCCCGAGCGTGCACTTTGCAGCAAACGAAAGTGCAGATCCCACGTCAGTCAGGCACACATACAGTATTTGACAGTACAGTAACAGTACAGTACTGTACTGTACATGTAAGCAGAAGCGTAGCATCCCATCACCGATGGAATCCCTCATCCCACATCTATGGGATGCGGTGATTTTACAAGACTACAGTATCATGCAAGAGAGCAGTCAGTGTTGTGTGAGGTGAAATTACGCCAAAGTGACGTTGTGTGCTGCATCACAACATCAACACGGCGTTACACTCACCCGCTGACTTTTTTTTTTTTTCTTTTTTTTTTCTGTACTTTATCTTATTCTTTAATAGTCTATTTTTTTTTATTTCTTTTCGAGTGTCGGCCTCCACTTTTTGACCTTGTGGCCATGGCCTTTGCGTTGTTGTGCGGGCCAAATGCTACAGTACAGTACACACTGTGACAGTAGTTGAGTCACTTGAGTGTCCCGTAGCTTGATCGGCTTCCTAGTTGGTCGCTCGATCTGCTTGACCACTTTTCGGGATGGTCCGACTCTTGGAGCATGTGACTCTGTCGTTTCAAAGCAGATTTGGTGTGATTAGGGCTATGACAGGTCTGAATTTTGAAATGTCATGTCGCCAAGAAGCTGGCACGGTATGCATGGCTGAGTCTTCCATGCAACCACGTCAAGAGAGACAGAAGCGTTGGAGGAGGTGTAGTCGCTGGAGTGACAAGCAGGAAATGATGCCATGCAGTATTGCGCATCCAGAACCAGTTGGCCCGTTCACCGCTCATCTTTGCCGCCCATGTCCGTCTCGTCTCTCTGCTTGAAAAGAGGAGCAACACTCATGAGATGCATCGATGATGCAAGACTACAGAACTTTACAGTATGTGTGCGTGCTTTTTCTCACTTTTGCTTTACTTCAGTATCCACGCATTTGGTTCGCCGAAGCTTTCCAATTGAGCATATATATATATGTATATATATACCAATCACACCCTCTCTCTTCTCCTGCAACATCGTCCAAGCCTATTTGACAAACCCAGATCACACACCCACACAACCACTCATTTACAAATAAAGCAACATCAAAATGACCTTTGGCGACAAGATCAAGGCAGCCATCCACGGCGATGTTAAGGAAGGTGCCAAGCTCAACACTGGAATCAAGCTCAAGGAGAACAACCCTGAGAATGCCGATGTTTCGCTCGACAACTTGACCGGCAAGACCATCATCGTTGGTGTTCCTGGTGCTTTCACGCCGTAAGTTCTTTCTTCCCTTTGAAACATCCTTTCTACCGTGTGTGTACATTTTTCGCATTTCAAGGTTCGCACTTGGCTGACACCCTCCGCCTTTCTCTTGATCTCTACTCTGCTCGCTATGGCTCGCAGTCCCTGCTCGTCCCAAGTCCCAGGCTACATTTCTCACGCCTCTGAATTCCAATCCAAAGGTGTCCAAGATATCTACATTGTCGCGGTTAACGATCAATTCACCGTTCAAGCTTGGAAGGAGAAACTCGGCGGTAACACTGCTCCCAACGTCCACTTCCTCGCCGATGACACTGGTGCTTTCACCAAGGCTGTCGGTCAGGACTTTGACGCTACTGGATTGCTCGGCGGTCACAGATCCAAGCGTTATGCCTTTGTCGTCGAAGGTGGAGTTGTGAGGAAGGCTTTCGTCGAGGACGAGGCTCCTAATGTGACCGTTACTAGCGCTGAGAATGTTCTCAAGGCTTTGTAAGCGACTCGGATGCAATGACGATATTTGATTTTTAAAAGAGTTTGATTGCGGACTGCTTGTGAAGAAGGTGCTGTGTTGATGGAATGATGTGAGGATGAGATAGGTTGTCGGCTTCAAGAGTATGTATGCTTGCGCTTATGCACGGACGGTGGATCCGAAGCTGCGAGTATTGACAGTGCGCATTTTTTGAGCCATTTATCCGTCTTTCTTTTTTTTCTTCTTCTCATCTTCATCATCTCACCCTCATCCTCGCCCACCATTATCACCACCATTATCACCACCACGACCACCACGACCATCGTCATCACCGCCAGAACCTCACATGATGGACTCTCATCCAGACGAATCTAGTCGGACACCACCATCACATTTTGGCCGTTCGGCATCTCCGTCCTTTGCAGAATCTAGCAGATCACGGCGTCAATCTCGATCTCGATCTCGGTCAAGTACGCCATCCTACGCCTCCAAGTCGGCCCATACCCATTCGCATACGCGTTCTCGATCTCCTCTGGAACGACCTTTAAAACCCACTTTCGACCGTGGTAGTGGTAAAACGGCGATCTATGTGGAAAATCTTTCACCCAATGTACGACCATGTCATCTCGAGCATATTTTTGGATGGTATGGCCATGTAATTTCGATCCATGTTTCATCTAGTGATGAAATTGAAACAGGAGAAGGGGGGAAAGGGAGAAATTGGGCATATGTACAAATGTCGAGTGTTCAAGAGGCAACTAAAAGTGTATTGTATATGAGTGGGGGTCAAATTGATGGAGTGGCTGTTCAAGTCCAATGTTGTGTTTGGCCTAAGGATCTTCAGCCAAGCAGAGATGATAGTAGAGAAATGGAAGTGGAAAGAAAGAGGAGGAGAAGATCGCGGTATGACGTGGATAGAGATGAACGGAGTGGTAAGAATGGGTCACATTACGAAAAGAAAGATTGGACCGGAGAAAGATGGATGCATCCTGACAGTCGAAAGCGTATCCTTAGCGCTGACAACAACAACACCAGCAGCAGCAGCAGAAACAATGACAATAGTAGAGATGGCAATCAACCAATGCGCAAATGGGGAGCTCCCAATCACACTTGAACAAACCATCACAATTCACCATGACCTTTCAACAACGATCCAAAAAAGACACTCTTCTCTTGATAAAATTCACCACCATGCACATCTTCTACTCGACAACTTTACAAACACTCCTCCCTTCATATTGTCACCTTTTGTAAATCTACCCTTTCCCACATCGCACATCTCAGCGCATTATACCGCATAGCATTAATCACACATCACACCCACACACGGAGTGAAAAAAACGGAGAAAAAAAAAACCGAGAGAAGTACCATATAGGAGAAAGGATCTGAAATTCACGAGGAAATAATCACTTAACGCTTCTTCCTCGACCCCCCACCACCAGCACCTTTTCGACCGGAAGAAGACCCACTTTTCCCCTGCCCACCAACACCTTCACCCATCAAAGCATCCTCATCCTCAGGAGCAGCCCTTTTCCTACTCGACCTCTTGCCTCCTACAGCAACAACACCTGTATCGGCTGCTGGACCGGTAGGAATTTTTACATCATCCAAATCTCTACCTGACCTACGATCCGATCTTGCTTGCGACCGCACCTCCCTCTCCCTCTCTCTCTCCCTCTCTCTGTCTCGTTCTCTTTCTCTCTCTCTGTCACGTTCGCGTTCTCGATCACGTTCGGAAGACCGATGGTGAGTTGTGGCAGAGGACGATTCACGTTCGCCTCCCTTATGATCACGATGACGTTTTCTTCGTGAAGAGGTGGAAGTTTGAGATGTCGCATCGTCTTCAGCGGCGGTAGTTTCATCGCGTTTTGAGGAGGAGGAAGTTGAAGTACGTGTACGACGAGAAGAGTGAGATTCTTCCTTGTCATGAGTGGCTTCACGGCGGAGTTTGTTACCAGTAGCATGACGACGAGATGTTCGATCGGGACTGTCCCATGAAGATGATTCACGACCCCGGTCTCGGGTGTCCCACTCATCTGCGTGATCTTCGCCACCACCGACACCACCACCGGCGGCTGTGGCACCGTAATCGAGCAAATCAGCCGCGCCAGCACCCGTATCTCTATCGTTGTATCGTTTGCCCGGATTCTTGGGACCCGACGGAACATTCGGTGGCAAAGTCGGCGAAACAGCACGACCACTACGAGAGCTAGTAGAAGCTGCTACAGCCGCAGCGGCGCGTCCTCGAATCGAAGTACCTTTTGATCCTGTCGCTGCTGGACCAGAAGGCGCCGATTTCGGCAGAGGTCCCGATTGAGACACGGGAGGTTTCCGGTTGGTATCGTTGGAAGCCTCGGTAGTGCCGTTGTGAGACACTTGGAATCCGGCAGCGGCAGCTTGGGAGAGATCGACCCCTGCAGCGCCGAAAAAGGCCGACATGTCGGCATTCGACATGGGCTTGATAGGTGGCATACCGGGCGCAAGGCCAGCAGGGGGCGCATCGTTGTAAGTTTCATCGTTGATGGGGCGTGGGGGGCTAGCGCGCATGTCCCAGTCATGTGCCGGTTCTTGAGATTCGGCTTCGGCTTCGGGGTTGTTTGGCTTGTCGTTTGCTTGGGAGGGTGGATAGGGCGAGTTTTGACCGTCTTGAGGAGGTGGGGGGAATGGAGAGTTGCTGAAGCGTTGCTGCTGCTGCTGCTGCTGCTGCTGCTGCTGGGGATCGTTTCCAGAAGGTCCGGGACCACCGTTGGTCGGCTGAGCGCCAAACATACCGGGCATCATCATGGGATTCATCCCTCGGCCGCTCATCTGCTGCATATTGCCCATGGGAGGCATGGGAGGCATTCCAGGCATGCCCGACATGCTGGCCATCATGGCCATCATCTGATCAGGTGGCATAGGCGGCATTCCCATGGGTCCACCTGGAGCTCCACCATTCTGACCCATCATAGCCTGCATAGCTTGCGGTGGTGGCATCATAGCCATCATCTGTTGCATGTTGGGCATCATATCTGCGCCGTTGGAAGCGCCACCAAACATGCTGTTCTCTGCCTGCTTTCTGGCATCTGTCATACGCTCCTTTTTGCCACGCCACACGCTCCAGGATTCTTCATTGAAGCCGTAGTTGAAGTAGTCGGTGAGGTCGGCGCCATATCGCCTCCATGGCTTTTCGGGGAAGGAATCAAGGTCAATGTCAAAGATGTCTTGGGTTGAGGATTCTTCTTCCTCGACGGCGTCTTGGGGTTTAGGATATGCGCGGTCTTGGGGTCCGGGAGAGAGATTGAGTGGGGGCGCGGTGGATGGGACAGAGGGAGGACCGCCTTCGGGGCCGACGCCATCGAGTACAGTCTGAGGCTTGACAGGAGGGGCACCGGGAAGAGGAAGGGGAGGAGGTCCTGACGAGGAGAGACCTGCTGGCTGAGCGGCGGCGGCGCCACTAGCGGATGCCGTAGCAGGGCTGGCATTGGCTAGAAGCTGTGATCGAGACAATGGGGTGTATTCGGATGTAAGAGTGGATTGAGGACGCTGGGGAGTGCTCTGGTTGGGCAGCGGTCGTGCACCGGGTACACCTGTACGTTGGAAGCCTTGACGCGGCGGAGGCTGCTGTGACTCTTGTGTTGCGTCGATGATAAACTCGATGTCGGAATCGCTGTCCTCGTCTTTATCGTCATCATCGTCATCGTCATCGTCATCGTCGTCGTCGTCGTCATCGTTCTCGTCCTCGTCGTTCTCTACGTCTGCAGCATTTTCATGCTTGGCGGTTGCAGCGTTGACAGCTGTATTGTCGCTTGGAGCGGCAGCAGTTGTTGCACCGTTTGGCGCATCTTGTGGCTTGAAAGTGGTGGTGTTGGAAGCAGCGGCAGGCTCGTCGCCGTACAAGAAAGCGTCATCGTCGTCCTCCATGGTTGCAATGCTACCTCTTGGGAAAGGAAGGAGCAAGTAGAAGCTGGAAGAGGATTGTGTAGTGAAAGAAGAAGGATAACAAGACGATTGCTGTTGATGACCGTTTGTGTGTCTGTGTGTTTCGAGCGAGGAGATGTCGTTTTGATCTTCTCTTTTGAAATCACGCGGCCGTGCGGTCTTCGATCGGGATTGCCTTACAGATCTACTCTTTAAAATCGGCGATCGCAGGAGAAGCGAGTCTAACACGTACGATTGGAATTTTTTTCGCGGCAAAGCCTGCTCTCTGTGTCAAGGTCGAATCAAAGCTCCTTACATCTATGTCTCTGCAAACGACTCAAACTAAGAAACACAGTCGACGTCTAAAAGAGTGGATTTCAATTCGCAGTTGCGCGCACTTTTTTATCGATGCATGTGCAGTTCTGTGTATCGTAGACGCTTGAGAATGCTCTTGGTCGTGTTGCTCAAATGAAACATGCTCAGGGTGTTGAGACGATAACATGAAGCCACTCTTTCGGGAGAGGTCGAGAGCGTCGAAGCAAAGGCGTAGATGTTGGCGCAAAGATATAAGAAAGTGGGGAGAGAGAGAGAGAGAGAGAGAGAGAGCGAGAAAAAGGCACATCGCGTGTTTGATCGCTGTGCGGGTCCGAAACAACAGGGTCTTCTGTGGCTGTTGTATGTGCGCGCGCGCGCGGACCGTGTCGGACCCGGCTGCAAGTTTGTGAACCCTAGGGTCCAAGCAGAGGCGTCAACTTTGCATTTCTGTGCAACAACATACTGTAACGATTCTACTGGATAGAATTTGGGTACCGTACGGAATGTCGACTGAAAGGAATGAATGTACACTGTAATTGCTTTTCCAAGTCGAGAAATTGTAAGCCCGCTCTTTTGAAACGGTTTCCGTCGCTTTATTATAGACCAAGGCCGATCCTTGGCTGCGTCGTTGTGGTTTCCAGTTGGTACGTACGATACGACGCGCTCGATTGCACACGCCAAAGACAGCCGAAGATCGAATCGAATGCAAACAAGAAGCGTCTCCTCTGGTTCTTGTGCCTGTGTTTCACGACATAACAAAGAAAGCTTATATCCTTTGAATAATAAAAATCGTTGCCTCTCACGTTGACGCACAATATGACGCAGATTCTTGGCTCTGACAATGAGTTGCAAGGCAGTTGATCAGTGTGGCCCTGGATTTTTTCCACCACCATCGGTGCATGCCTTTGGCAATCTGCTGCCGAAATGGCCGCCGTGCAAGCTTTTTGACGGCTCGGACTCCAGTGCTTGCGCTTGTTGTATCCTCCCTTGACCCTCGCTCTCATCAAATGAGAAAGCAACATGCGCTAAGTTCAAATACATATCCATGAGGAATCTCGGTACTCAAGACTGTGGTACAAGCTTGTTGGTATCCTGTGACACAAGCATGGATCGAACAAAGTGTACAAGTTCTGCGTCGACATACGAGGTGCGCGCGGCTCTGTTTCAATTCACAACAAAAAGTTTTCCAACTCGACGCCCAAACAACACTCACGCGGTGCCTAGTCGACTTGCTGCTGCGCGCGACATTCAATCGAGGCACAAGACCAGAGGTCACAACCCGTTGGCGTGAATATACTGGTGGCAATGATCGGATTTACAGCCTGACTCTTAACCACCATTCTATCCACTTGTTCGGTCACTCTCAATGCTGATCAAGATCTAGATCACCTCCAAACACTATCAGCAACTCAACAACCCCCGCCCCTCTTTGGGCATCTAATCATCACAGCCTCCGATATCGCTAGGCTACTCTACCTTTCGCTTCTCATCAGCTCCATTCAGCTACCATCCCAATAAAACACACCTCTCTTTACCACCAACCTCGGCTTCAATCCATCCTTGACTCGCAATCTTCTGCACGCTTCTTTCTCCCAACCCTCCACAACTTTGCCTCCCGAGTCTCTTCTCCTCCTCTACCACATTCACAACTCTGAGTCAGACTGGCTTTGATGCTGCGTACATCTGAATCGCCTCCATCACAAGTCATCCAACTCAAGCCCTCATCTTAGGCAGACTCCATCACTGCGTCACTCGACTCTTCTCCTGACAGCAAACGGACGATCATTTCATCGCCACCACTTGCCAAAAGGTTCTGAGCGTTGCAGCCTCGCCCACAACAAAACCTTCCGCTGCATCTGAATTACAGTTTGCAGCAAAGTGAGAGCTAGGCTTTCAACGTTTCAGCGCCCGTAGCGCTTTCGCCACAACCACAACCATTCCCTAGCCCAACATCTGTTCGATCTTTTTCCAGGCAGCCGACATCGCTCTGCCATCTCTTTATTAGCTTTCTCGCGATCCTTTTCGCATCACTCTCTCCTCACCCCTTTCTCGCCTTCACGATCATCTGAGCCAAGGACGGTTTTCACCAGACTAGTCCTTTTTGTTCTCGAGAGAATCTAGGTACCAGCTTCTTTCCCAGTCGCATAGCTACTCTCTCTTCTGTCCAGCGCAATTCCTCTGTCTCCAGGCGTCCGATTCGTTACGCCAGCGCTCTTCTGATCGTATCCCAAGGCTTCTCGTTCCTCTTCACCCATCCTCTCCTCGCAGATCGATACCTACTCTCGTATACCAGTCTCTGAAAAGGAAGGCCCCTTTTAAGAAAACTCTTTTCATTCATCGTTGCTACTTCTACTCGTAGGCAGCAACATCTTTCCCCCTGTCTGAATATGGCCGACACTTTTGACTTTGATGCTTTCATCTCCTCTCCTTCCCAGGCAGAGGTCGCCAATCCTATCTCCTCCACCAACCCCACTACTACTACCATCACCGCCACCACCACCAATGACAATCTCGGCAATCCCATCGCCACCCATGCCTCCACCCAAGTCGGCGGCGATGCATCCCTGCTCGCCCTCAACGGTGATATGGTCTCCTCCTTCTCCGATCAGGGCATGAATGGCGGCCTCGACGGTGCCAATCTCATCAACAATGGCGGTCTCGACATGATGAATGGCTCCACCCTCATGAGCCAGTCCAATTCGCTCATGTACGGCAGCAACTATGGCGACTCCTTTGGCAATGACCTCATGGATTCTTGGGATATCAACAATGCTGCCGCTGCAGCCAGTGGTGCCCCCAGCTTCGACTTTGGCAATGTCTCCGCTTCTGAGAACAATGCCAATGCCAATGCCAACGGCAACGGCAACGGCAACGGCAATAGCGTCAATGCCCCATCTCAGCTCCATAATAGTCACATGCCCATGTCCATGCCATCGGCGCAACAGAATGGCGCTACCGACAGTGGCGTCAAAGGTGCCCGCGACATGGCAGCTTCATACCGCGATCAGATCGCTGCTCATCATACACAGCTCATGAGCGTCAGCACTGCACCAGGTCCCAATGGCGTTGGCAGGCGCAGCACCTCTTCGATCCCTCGCGTCTCGACCTTTAAGCGCAACCCACCCCCCATGCACCGTGGCATCACTGCTCCCAACGCCGCCAAAGCCAACCTCAGTCTTCAAGAGCGTCGACGTCTCTCAAGGCAAACCGCCAAGCAGGGTGCCACCAATATGATGCCTCCCCAGCAAGGCTTCCCGCTCACTCCACAGAATCCGGCCGCACAAGGCATCGGCGGCTTCACTCCTGTTGCTGGCCGAGGTGCCAAGCGAGGCTTGAACGGCGACAGTGGACAGATCAGCGCCAGTCCTCAGCAGGCCATGCCGATGACATCGCGCAGTGTTTCGTTCATGAACGACTCTTCGGGCTCATCCGTGTCGTCATCTAGCCTGTCGCCACAAAAGATGCTCGATAGTCGTTCCAACAGCTTCATGCAGACTGGCGGAGCCGCTGCTGGCAACGGCAGTGCGAATGGTCTCGATGCACCTTCTTCCGTCTACCAGGGCAACTTCAACACCTCTTCCGGCGAGGCGGTCCCCACATCGAACAAGTACTCGTCTTCGGGTGTAGACGTCCTCGGCATTCTCTCGAGGGCCATCACGCGACCCAACCCGAGCATCGCACTTGGCCCCGTCGATCTATCTTGTTCGTTTGCCATCTCGGATGCTCGCCACCCGGAACAGCCGCTCATCTACGCCAGCGAGACCTTCTGCCATCTCACCGGCTACACTCTGCATGAGATTCTCGGCAAGAATTGTCGTTTCCTCCAGACACCCGGCGTGCCTCTTGAGGCGGGTGCCGAGCGTCAGCACACCGACAACCGCGCCGTTGAGCATCTCAAGCGACACTTGACCGGCTTCCGTGAATGCCAGGCGAGTCTTATCAACTACCGAAAGGATGGCAGTCCTTTCATCAACTTGGTCACCGTCGTTCCCGTCTCGTGGTCTGACCCGTCTCAGGTCGATTTCCTCGTCGGTTTCCAAGTCGACTTGGTTGAACAGCCCGGCGCGATCCTCGAGCGCAAGGAGGACGGCTCGTACCTCGTCAACTACCGATCCGTCAACGATCCTCCTCCTTCGGCCATCCTAGGCTCCGACGAGATGATCAAGGATGCGGACGCCGAGGCCTCTAAGCAAGCTGCCATTGCCGCCGACATTCTCGACCTCATTCACGGCGTCGGTCCCTGCGACGCCAAACAGTGGTCGCGGGTGCTGCTGGAGAATTCGCACGACCTCATCTATGTGCTTTCGCTCAAAGGTACTTTCCTTTACGTGTCGCCATCGATCGAGCGCATCCTTGGCTACTCTGCCGAGGAGGTGATTGGCAAGTCGATCTCGGAGTTTTGCCATCCCAGTGATGTCGTGCCCGTCTTCCGCGAGCTCAAGGATTCCACGAGCAATGCCAGCATTGCTGCAGCTGCTTCGCGCAATCTTCGTACCGAGGGGATTGCCAATCCTCTCACAAAAGGTGGCGGTGGTCAAGCTGGCCCGCGTGTCAATCTGATCTTCCGTATGCGCCACAAACACGACGGTCATCGATGGATTGAGAGCACCGGCAAGCTGCATCTTGAGCAAGGCAAGGGCCGCAAGGTTGTCATCTCGAGCGGTCGACCTCGCCCCGTGTACAACTTGGCGTGGGAGCACGTTCGTCGTGGTGCCGAGTCGGCGCAACCTTCGTTCTGGTCCAAGCTCTCGATCGATGGCATCTTTCTCAGCACGACCGGTCCGATCGCCGAAGTGCTCAACTGCGACAGCAAGGACGTCTTTGGTCGTCACGTGCTCGAGGTGACCAACTACGAAGCTGCGCCTTCGCTGTTGCAAGCACTTCGTAGCAGTCAGGCCATGAGCGTCTCGCACCTGATGGGTGATGGTGTGCGCAACACTACGCCCGTGTTTTCGTCGTTCTATCCTTCTTCGGCAGCTGCGGGCCCCGCGCTGCCCACCGTTTTTGTCCACGTCCAGCGTGCATCGGCGGAAAGCTCGTGGATGATTCCCAACGTGGCATATCCCAAAGGTGGTCCCCAGCCGGCCTTTGATGCGACTGGCACAAGTGTCGACTCGCTCACCTCGGTGTTTGCCGAGTTGTCAACGTACCGCAGCAGCTCGTGGGTCTTTGAGATGCATCAGCTCAAGAATGTCAACCGTCGTCTCAAGGACGAGATCCGTGCGCTGCGTCGCCAGTCGAGGGATCACTTTGCTGCCGGCGTCCAAGGCTTGCCTAGCAATGGTGTCAAGCTTTCGACGCCGCAGAGTCCGACATTGATCGGCGGATGTCGTCGCAGCGGGCACACGGATCCATCATCGTTTGGCAACGGTCAAAAGATGGTTGTGCCTCACATACAAGCGTCGAGCCCGATCAAACGACGACCTGACCACGGTCATGGACATCGACAGCATCTTCGCCCCTCAGCCACCTTGGCCTACCTCCATGCCGGCAGCAGCACCGATCGGGGCAGTAGCAGCAGTTCCGGCTCGGAAATATCGCCCTTTGCCGAACGAGCTCCCAACGACGGACGCTCTGGCTCCGGTGACGCCTCGGACGAGACCACAGCTACCACGACCACCTCCGGCGACACCTCGGAAAAAGATGGCTCCAACAACGGCAGCAATACCGCTAGTGGTAGTGAATCTCGTCGTGGTTCTGGATCCGCCGAAGCTTAAGCTTCCAAAAAAAAATAATCACATGGAAGAAACAAAATCAAAACGTGTGCTATGCCAGCCATCTATTTCGTACAGGTCTTTTCTATTCTTTGGTCTCTCATTTTTATCAGTGTTTCATTGTTGTTGTTGTACATATATATCATTTCTATTGGCTTTTGTTTTTCTTTCTGGCTTTTTTTTTGTTTTTTTTTTTTTTTTGTGCTAGGCCTGGTGCCCGTTTGTTGAAATGTTGGGGCAATTGTGAAGGCTTTGATGGATCATTATTGGGTCTTTGCTTTTTAATGTTTGATTTTCTATCTAGTGTGTTTTTTGAGAGTGTGATGGGATGTAGAGTAGTTGATGAGTAGGGGGTATGGTTTGGTTGGGAATGGTGATAGGAGGGGGAGTTGAAGAAGAAAAGAAACAGAGGGTTGGATGGTGGGTTTGAAAGGGATGAGGGGTTAAAGTGCATACGGTACAGTGTTGTAGGGCGAGTTTTTTTTTTGGATGATGACGTTTATGTTGAGTGTGTGGGAAGTGCGAGTGGAATGGCTGGGGCAAATACTGTACAGTGGTGGTGGTCATGGTTGAGATCGGTTTCTTTGTAGATACATCTTCTCGTAAGAAAGGTGTGATTATCGAGTGAGCACCGTGCAGATGCTGACGCCGGTTTGTTATTGCACATTGGCACCCGTCAATATCTACAGTACTTACTGTACGTTTCGAAAATTTACCAGTCAAAACTCTCATGTCTCATCAAAAAAAAAAAACAAAAATAAATAAATATTTAAACAACAACGACAACAGTGCTTTACGAAATGTTGATTAAAAATAAGGTGTTTGTACACGTATCATCCCATGTACCGTAAGAAGAACGATGCGTGTGAGTGTGTGAGAGAGAGAGAAAGAGAGAGGGAGAGAGAGAGAGAGAGGGTTGGGGTGATAGTGTAACGGAGTGAGATGATTTAGTTATTCATCTTGCTTTTTTGCTGGTGGGTGTATGTGTTTCTTTATTTCGCTCTTGATCTATCCGTCGGAATCCTAACCCATACTCCTCATCTCTCCTCCGTCTATGGTACGGTACTGTCCAATAACCTACATCCCTATCTTCACTGTACATCGCACCAGAAACCGAGGAAAATGTGACGATGAATACCAAAATACAATCCAGTACAAACTCCACATTCCCAATCTTGTCTCTCGCTTTCGCCAAATTCCAAGTAAATTCGGGAATTTTATTACCATTTTCAAGTGGGAAAGAAATTACTGTACATGCGGAAAACGGAAAAACATGTCTCACATCCTCTTCCTTTTCATCAACTTCAAGAAAGAGAAGTTTCGGCTGTCAAACATCGCTCGTTACTTTGACGATAATTTGATAATTGGCCATGGAATCAGGCTCGGCGCTTCCATTGACTGATCTAAGTTAATGCCTGATTGACAAAAGAAAGAGCAAAGTACTGATGCTGCCCATTGGTCGGCAATGAAAATTAAACACAAGAAAAAGTTACAAGATGGGTGTCAGGGCGAGGTGTTTTCGCCTCTCCACGACCTAGAACAACTACTGGAGAAGCAAGTTGAGGAAGAGAGGGAAATTCGGCGTTGGCTTGTTGTGCCGATTATTGGCATTTGTACAACTACACACACCTACACACATACGGAGAGAGAACGAACGAGAGAGAGAGAGAGAGGAAAAGAGAGGGACAGAGGGAGAGAAAGGGAGAAAGAGCAACGTTCGATCACGTGTTCCACCCCTGCCCCTTCTCAAACAAGATATTGCCGGCTTCACTAGCTTCCTCTTGCATCGGATGGCGGCTGCCGGTGTCTCAGTTTCATACGGAGACAACGTCATTTGTACGGTTTTAGTCTAAAGCGACAATACAAGTCCATCATCTTACACTGTATGTCTTGCTTCTGCACGGATGCATTCTCCAAGTGACTGTACGAGTTGTGCAGGAACAGGAGAAATTTCCCCACCGAAAGCGTGCCCGAAGTGCTGGTCAGGTCAAGCGACAATTTCCATGGCAAACAAAGCATCGTATTCTACTACCATATACAGAACCCTGAATCTCCTCTCTTTCCGCCTAGATTCGACGAGAATCTGCATAAGTTAGATGAACTGTATCTTGATACAATCAAAGATACAGTGCGATTCTTTCATCTCGAGGACCTTTCTACAACAGGTAAAGTGAGCCCCCTCCGAAAACCATTGTATGACATTAGAAGGTAACTTTGCGAAGTGCAACAACCAAAAGACACTAAAATTACTCCGACTTTGCTCGTGTCATGATTCTATGGTACTTTATGCAGAACATTCTTAAATTTGTACTGTATCGATCGCGTGCATACATACAGTCCTTTTACAGTGCGTAGAAATACAGTACTGTACAGTACTGTACCATGTGTGCAACAAAGATGATGATGATGATGATGACAATGATAGAGGGGGAAGTAAGCGCGTAAAGTGGTTTCGTGTCGGGTTGAATCTCGCTATGTTGTGAATTACCGCAAGGTCGGGTTGGGTTGTGATTGTGGTGACGAACAGGTCTCATTTATTTTTGACATTGTAGCTTAATTGTGCCCATGATACTGTAGCAAAAGCCGAGCACTCGTGGCGTGGTTAGTATGGTTTTAGATTCAGATAGTATGACGCTGTTCTTTGCTTCCAATGTTGTAACATCGGCTTGTTGGCATGTGCTACGGCGTATCCTCCTCCTGCGGCTAGCCGGGGTTTGGGGATGTAGGGTACAGGGATAGAGGCATGTTCTTAGCCCTCCTGGTGTTGACGTCGTTAAGTATACACCATTGGCTGTTCATCATCATAAGGGTCTTTGATTCTTTTGCATCCTGTCATCGGGAAAGAGTCAAGGAAAAAGATGTCTCACCGAGGTAAAAAGAAAAAAGAAAAAAAAGTAATTAAATGGTTCACGTATGGATACTGTCATTGTCGTCACCTTGCCTCCAACATTCCTCCTCCTTTCACTGGTCGCACAGATCCAAATTTCATCATGGTTAGCAACGCCAAATGTGTGGTAGATCGAAAAAAAAAGTCAAGCCTTCCATTGACTGTCTCGCAAACTCACCGTTGTACTGAAAAAATGGGACAAAGTAATCGAGCACAGCAGTGTGAGTAGTGTAGTGACCGCTACACGTTGAGCCCAAGAGGCTTTTCGCTTCGGTGAATACTCTCCCATCCGAGCGCTTTCAATTCTCTGGACTATTCTCGGAACGGAAAAGAAGGCCAAAAATGGACGGCGTTCAAACAGCATCGCAACCTTTTCACCGTAAGAAGGAAAGCGAAAGGGTGGGAGAAACGGGGTCTGTGCGGCATATGCTATACAGTATGTGTGGTAAGCGCTGTATAGTATAGTGGAGACACAGAGAGAGAGATTCATAGCTGACCGATACAGTAACTGCGGTCTTGAACTGCTGATTGATTGAGGGACGGGAAATACGGCCCGGCCTGGCCCCCGTTTGTGGAGCTCAAGACGAAGCCTGGAATAGGAACCATGCCAGATAAACGAGCGGGTATGCGGAAGGTGCAAAGGCCAAGCGATTGCATGAAATGAATCATTTCCGCGCGCAACCAATTGCTCTTTTCCTTCCCTCCACACTTTTCTTAAAAAGAAATTATTTTTGGCATCATGGCGCGGCTGTCATCGTTTCGGCAAAAAAAAAAAGAAAAAGAAAAATTAGCAAACACATTTTTCCCAACAACTCAGCTGTCAGAATACGCCCCCCCTTGACATCAAGACAAGCAACATTCTTGTTCACACGTCACACCCTCACACACACAAAACAGTCGCCGCTCTTCCCCGCTTAATGTACTCTCTCTCTCTCTCTCTCTTGTGTCGCTTGATGACGGCCCTAGAGTTGCTAAACTTGGTCACAAAACGCTTTTCTCGAAAAGAAGCCAGAGGAGAGAGTTGAATGGCATCGTCGCAAGAAAATGCATTCGCAGTAAACCGAGAGCGGAAAGCGCTGCCTGGGTGCCTTTCTTTTGCATCCCTTCTGCGCTTGTGCTTCGTGTAAAAGATACGCCGAGGAGAGGGAGAGGGAGAGGGAGAAGGAAAGAGGTTCAATACTGCTGCTAGTGTCGATGCTGCCCGTGTATGCCGCTTTAATCGGTCACCTGGTACATCGGTGCTGGAGAGTGTCTCAGTTAGAACTGTCAGCTGCCAAACTTTTTTTTTTTTTTTTTTTTTTGAACCCGCTTATTGTTCTACAGCAGCACAGTACATCGTCACCGTCTCGAATGTGGTCTTAGGTCTGCGTCAGTGTGCTTCCATCTCTCCCTCTCTCCCTCGCCCCCTCTCTCTCTGTCCTTAATCAAAGTCTGACCGGACGGATGAAGAACTGAGGGAGCAAGGGAGCGGAACGAGTCTCGCGTACCGAAGGGTGATTCTTCGCTTGCTTTCCACTGTATGAAGAGTTAACTTAGGCGAAGTAGCACATGCCAGTATGCCGTCGCAGCTTGACGTCGTTTCTCAAACCCTCCCAAAAAAATGGTCTAGTCTTTTCGTCTTATTCCGGCAAGCAAGACTCAGCTCTGAGAACTGAGATCCAAGATTGGCCTTCTGACAGAGAGTAGTGTCATTGCTACAGGGTCGGTTGGTCTTTCTCGCGAGCAAGCCAGAATCAAGGTCGGCTTTTCATCCTCGCCATTTGACCTCTGTTGAGCCCTATTTGCGAGTTTGGACTTAGTTAGAGCTCAACGCGGCTGTAGTACCCTTTCTTGCATCGTCATCGTTGCTCCGTTAGCAGGACAGGAAAGATTGTAGTCATGCTGAAACGGCTCGACTCTGACATCATTGATGGCAACAAAAAAAAAAAAGAAGAAGCTTCGGGAGCACATTCCCTGCTTGCGTCACTGACACTTGATCTGACGAAGAGCGGTTGAGGGCGGTGACGGCATTGACCTCGAGTTGCCTTTGCAGCTCAAAGAAAAGGTGTTGCAAGCGAAAAGAAGCAAAGCAAAAAGACACTTAGCGAGAATTGCTTGGGTTTACAGTGTCGACCGCTTGATCTTTGACCCTAGGGCTCAACGCTGCCCCTGCCACTGCCACTGTCATTGCCATCGCTTCGAAGAGAACAAGAGCATTGCCGACCAAAGAAAAAACCTTAAAAGCAACCATCTTGACCATCTTCAATTCCTTCTCTTCTCATCAATCCATTACTTCTTTCTTCCTTTTCAACCCAACAAAGGACGAAACATCACTACCGCTCTTGCAAAACCAACGCTCAGCATCCCCTTGAAATCAATCTAGCCAACATGAACTCTGTCAAGAAGGTCCTTTCGCGTCGATCGCACTCTGGTGACGACTCTTCCGACGACGGTCGTCACTCTACCTCGACTGCCCCTACTTCGAACCCTGGATCTCCCCAGAACCGAACCAAGGAGTTTGGATCGGTTGGAGCTGCCACTGCCGCTGCTGGTACTGCTGGTACTGCTGGTGTTGCTGGTGAACGCGACACGCGTACTACTGGTCAGAAGATCGAGGACAAGATCGAGCACGGTCTTGGACGATCTGGCGATGTTCACGCCAAGGATGGCACCATTCGTCACAAGCACGGTCACGATATTGCTCAGAACAAGCATCTCGATTTGACCAACGGTCAAGTCGATCAGGATGTTCAGCATCTTGCTGCTGTTACCCACCGTACTCACCAGCGTCACGAGGTGGAGGAAGTGATGCGTGAGAAGGAGCACGAGCGTCACGTTCACCACATCCAGCACCACACCCAGCCCGTTCTCGACTCGGAGCACTCGGCTGAACAGCTTCACCAGAAGATTCACCCTGTGACCAAGGTTCAGGAAACCCACGCTAGCACTGACAAGGATGCCCAGCTGCTCACTTCGGTTGCTGGAAAGCACACCGACACGTACGCCGAAGCTCCCACCCACCGACAGATCGTCGACAAGGGTGAAAAGGTTAAGGAGCACATTCACCACCACATTCACAACGTTGTTCAGCCTATTATCGAGAAGGATACTCACGAGTATCACCGTATCCAGACCACTATTCCTACTCATGTGGTCACTCACGAGGCTCCTATCGTTCACGAATCGACTCACCACAAGGCGGTCAGCAAGGACGAGTTCCTTAGGGGAGGCGGATCGCTTAGCAACTCGATCAAGAGCGTTCATGAGGCCAACTTGCTCAACACGGGCAAGTGCGACCGAAAGGTTGACGGTATTGCTGAAAAGCTCGAGCGTGACCTTGGCATTCGAAACTCGGCTACCATCATTGGTAACAACGCCGGTTCGACCACCAACACTACCATCCCCACCACCACCACCTCTGGTGCCAAGACCACCACCGTCTAAGCAAAGTATTAGTTTTACTATGATACCATCAACATCCTCTTCTTCCCCTTCGTCTTAATTTGTTTTGCTCGCAAGTGTCGGTTCAAAAGATATCCCAAGCAAATACCTCTTTTTTTCTAGTTCCATGTCTTGACTTTCTCATTCTTATTTCTAGCTCGATTAGTCGAATTTTAATAGTTGCTCCGTCCAAAAATGTTGTTTGTGGTTGTGTTCGCCGTCATCTTTGCGAATTGTGTCTTTTGGCCGTGATTCTATTGACCACCATTCAATTGGATGTTTTCGTCAAAGTCATTCATATACCTTGGAGCAACTCTGTGTCACTCTTATCCTTGTTGATGTGAGTGTTGCGCTTTCGGCACTTGAGAAACAGGATGACATTGAATATGTACGGTTGACGAGACCAATATAGCAAAGTCGAGGACTGAGGGGTATATTTGTGCGATGGTGATAGTGGTACAAATTGTCGTCGAAAGAAAAAAAAGGCAGACGAGAGGGTCAAGCCTGGTCTGGCTCTGCGTTGAGCTTTGTGGAATCTTGATGGTGTATTTGCTCTGCATCCTTATTGAGCTGTTGCAGAACTTTTTCGAGAAATGCATCTGGTGGAGGGACGCCTTGCCTGGGGCTACGAGCACAACGGAGAAAGCACCAAGCTTGTCAGTTGAATACAGGTTGAGGAAGAATTGAAAGAGCTTGTATAATACTTGATACTTACGTCAAAGCGCCAGGCAGAAGAAAAGTAAACTTGCCGCCGCTCTTTAGCGGAGGTGGGGTGTGTTCATAGCCAATCTGCAACTGACAGCGCGAGCAGTGAAAGGGATACTGCTTTTCGAGGGTATGATCGGGTCTCTTTATGAATTTGGGTTTAGCTTGGGATGCGCTGAGTTTAAAGACTCTTGCCTTGCGAACATTTTGTGGTGCACCGGTGATTGAATAAGGGCGAGAGTCCAAGCAGCGTAGAATGCGAGCATTGTCCAAAGGTCGTAAGGGGAGACTGGAAAGAGGACGATCGGAAACCAAGACAAACTCGCCACAGAGACAGTAGTAGACATTAAGTGCGCTTGTGCGGTCGTTACGAGCTTGAGCGTATACATTGTTGGGCTGTTGCGGGAGAGAGGTAGGTAGAGAGAACGGGATGAGTTGGCATGTAAGGTAAAGGTGGGCTGCACAAGGGATGCATCAAGAGACAATAGGCTCCATTAGACAGCTTTCAACATGAACACTTACCCTCTGATTCGTTGTGCGCATGGTTGCGTGTGTACACTACAATGCTGTTGTGAAATGGAAAGGTGAAAGTGTCCAAGATGTGTGTCATAAGATGGAAGGTTAGTGTGTGAATGGGGAGGTGTGCGAAGTGTCGTGCGAGAATCGTTTCAAAGTGGAGGCATGCACGTGACTACAAAGGCGCGTAGAGCGACAAAGGCCAAAAAAACACGATTTTTGGCTTTGATTTATTTGGCTGAGTTGAGAGAGACGCGTCTTTTTTTGGCCCAAAAGGAGAGAGCAACACTTTGACTTTTTTTCTGTGCGAATTGGTAGGGCAGCAGACACTGAGAACAGCAGAATTGTCTCTCGACGCGCACACACAGAGAGCAACACCAAATTGACAGAGTAACCTACCTCCTTGTCTGCTCTCTTCCTTCATCCATCACTTTGTCTTCGTGTCGTATCACCCCCCATATATCAACTCGTCACAACCTCGAAAGCCATTCTGTACAGCTATACAGCCACAACAACCACATCAACAACAACAATAATAACAACAACAACAATAACAATAAAATGCCACCTCGTAGGGCAGCCGCCTCCAAGGCGCGCGAATCAATGGCATCCAACGCCTCATCCAGATCCTCACTTTCGCCCTCTCCATCAGCTCCAGTAAATTCTACACGATCCTCACGTTCCTCATCAGCAGCCAAGCCTAAACCAACCACAGCAGCCCCTTCAACATCGCGCAGACGCATTCAAGAGTCTGAGGACCAAGACGACAGCGAGGATGAGGACAATCATGATGATGCAAGCGAGCAAGAAGAGCAAGATGATGATGATGATATGGATGATGAACAAGAGCCTGACACCCCTGTCAAGCCCGCTCCCAGGTCAAGGTCAGCAAAGCCTTCTGCCCTCGAGCCAGCATCCCGAGCATCCACAGCACCTTCTCGTACTTCCAGCTCTTCTGCCAAGCTCACTCCGCCTCCTGCCAAGCTATCCAGATCGCGTGCCAAACAGGTGGTAGAAAGCAGCGACGACGAGCAGATGGAAGAGGAACAGGACGAAGACGAGGTCGACCAATCGCTCAGTCTCGCTCGAGATGATGAGCAAGACGATGACGACCCAGTCATCCACTCTCCTACTGCTCGTCAAAGTGCCAAGTCCATCCCAGCCGCCAAACTTGCCAAAGCTGCCAATGCTTCCTCTTCATCCAACTCGAACAAGACTCTTCCTCTCAAGCATGTCGAGTCAGAGGACGACGACTTTGTCTCGGATGCTTCCCAATCCTCCTTCAAGCAAGCTCGCTCCAGTACTCCACAACCGGGTGACCCCACATTTTCTTCTTCCCAGAATGCTCCACAAACACCCTCATCCAGCCTTCTCAACCAAATCGCAACTCCGGCTCGCCCAACTCCCCCCGCTGGTCCTCTCAAGCGCCTCGTCATTCACAAGATGGTCCTCAACGACTTCAAGTCCTATGCTGGTCGTCAAGAGATCGGTCCCTTTCACAAGTCCTTCTCCAGTGTCGTCGGTCCCAACGGCAGTGGAAAGAGTAACGTCATCGACTCGCTCCTTTTCGTCTTTGGCTGGAGAGCTACAAAGATGCGTCAGGGCAAGCTCAGCGAGCTCATTCACAATTCAGCCGGCAAAGAGAATCTCCCACAGTGCAGTGTCGAGGTCTGGTTCCGTGAAATCATCGATCTGCCAGCAGACGGCTTCAAAGTGGTCCCCGGTAGCAAGCTCATCGTCTCGCGTACTGCTTACCGCAACAACACCTCTCAATACTTTATCAATGCCCGCAAGTCCACTTTTACCGAATGCACCACCCTCCTCAAGGCTAAAGGTATCGACCTTGACCACAAGCGTTTCCTCATCCTTCAAGGTGAAGTCGAGTCCATCGCCCAAATGCCTCCTCGCGCCAAGAACGAGCACGAAGAGGGTCTGCTCGAATACCTCGAGGACATCATCGGTACCAGCTGCTTCAAGACGCCCATCGAAGAGCAGGCCAAACTTGTCGACGAGGCCAACGAACGAAGGGCCGAGAAACTTGGTCGACTCAAGATTGTCCAAAAGGAGAAGGACTCGCTCGAGGCCAAGAAGCGTGAGGCCGAGGGTTTTCTTCGCGCTCAGAACCGCCACACTACCTTGCAATCCATGTGGTATCAGCTTCGCTCACTGGGATGTAGGGACCAGATCAAGGTGACCACCGATGCCATCGAGAGGTTTACAGCCCAGCTTGCCCAAGAGACTGACAAACACTCCGGATCCAAAGCCGAGATTGAAGAGCTCGAAGCCGAGTACAAAGCCGTCGTCAAGCAGTTCGAAACCATTGCTCGCAGCTCCGACAAGGTGATCAAGGAGCTCGCAAAGTACGAAAAGGAGGATGTTCAGCTCCAGGAGAAACGCAAGCATCTCGAATCCAAGAAGAAGAAGCTCGCAAAGTCGATTGCCGACGACCGACACGCCGCTTCCGAGGCAAAAGCTACCGCTTCCGACTCGGCCCACAAGATTGAAAAGCAACAAGTCGAACTCAGCAAACTCGAAGCTTCGCTTGAGCGCGAAGAGGCCGAGCTCGAAAAGATTCGTGACTCTCTCAAAGGCAAGACCGAAAAGTTCAGTCGCGCCATTGAGCAAAAGCAGCGCGAGCTCCAACCCTGGACCGCCAAGATCAGTGACAAGGTGGCCGCCAAGAATGTCGCCCAAGAAGAGCGCGACCTTCTCGCCAGCCGTGGTGCCCAAGTCGAGAACAGCATCGCCGAAGCCAAAGAGGCACTCCGCGAGCTCCAACTTGACCACGAGTCCAAGCACGCCGAGGTCGACAGTCTCAACCAAGAACGACGCGGTCTTGAGAACAAGATTGCTTCCTGCCAGAAGCAGCTGGATGAGATGAAGCAACAAGAGTCGGTTCTTCGCAGCAAGGTCGTCTCGGCACGCTCCAAGGCCGACGAGGCAAGGGCCACCGTCAGCGCCAGTCGATCGCGTGGTGACGTCCTCTCCAGCCTCACTCGTCAGGCCGAGCTCGGTATGATCAAGGGCTTCCATGGCCGTCTTGGCAACCTCGGCGTCATCGATGACAAGTATGACGTTGCCATCAGCACCGCCTGTCCCGGCCTCAACAACATTGTCGTCGACTCGGTCGACTGCGGTCAAGCGTGTATCGAACATTTGCGCAAGAACAACCTCGGACGAGCCAACTTTGTCCTGCTCAACAGCCTCGGTATCAGTGCGGCTGCGCTTGCACCCATCGAGACGCCCGAGAACGTGCCCCGCCTCTTTGACCTGGTCAAGCCACGCGACCCTCGTTTCGCGGCTGCATTCTACCACCAGCTCCGCGATACGTTGGTGGCGAAAGATCTGGCGCACGCCAATCGCATTGCCTACGGTGCCAAGCGATGGCGTGTTGTGACGCTCGATGGTCAGCTCATAGACAAGAGCGGTACCATGTCTGGAGGTGGCAACAAGGTTTCCCGCGGTGCCATGAGCTCCAAGTTTGTTGCCGATGAGGTGTCGCCGGAGCAGCTTCAACGCATGGAACGCGATCGCGATGTCCTCGAGGAGTCGTTGCGCGGTCATCTAGCATCCATCAAGACGGTCGAATCTTTGCTCGAAGGTCATCGCGCTCGCGCGCCTCAAATCGACGTTGCACTCGACAAGATTCGTATGGATCTTGAGAGCGGTGAGCAGCGAGTCACGGAAGCCAAGAGGCGCGTCGCCGAGCTCAAGGCCGAAAGCAAGCCTGACGCTGACGATGCCTCGCGTATTGCCGAGCTGGATGCCAAGATCGCTTCGCTCGACAAGGAGATCGCCAAGCTTACCGAAAAGAGCAAGATCATCGAGACCGACATTGAGAGCCTCCAGGAGCAGATTCTGGAGGCTGGTGGTGTCGAGCTTCGCACACAGAACAGCAAGGTGGACAGCATCAAGGAAAAGATCGATCTCTCGTCCGAGGTCACCACCAAGGCCGAAGTGGCAAAGTCGAAAGCTGAAAAGGACGTGCTCAAGCTGCAAAAGTCGCTCGAGAAGAACGAAGCACAGCTCGAGGAACTCGACGTGGAGCTTGAAGAGCTGCGGGACGAGATCGCTACCAAGTCTGCGGCTGCCGACAGCATTCGATCCAAGGTCGAAGAGGCTCAGCATCTGATGGATACCAAGGCGGAAGAGCGCGATGAGATCAAGTCGCAGCTCGATGAGCGCTCCGAGTCGGCCAATTCGTTCCGTGCTCTTGAGATGGAGATCAAGCAGAAGCTCGAGGACAATGAGCGCGCCAAGCTCGAGAATGAGAAGCGTTTGCAGCATCAGCAAGAGAAGCTGGCCGGCTTGTCGCTCCACTACATTGATGAGGATGACTCGGATGATGAGGATGGCGACGAGGATGAAGCGGAGGCTGCCGAGGGCGACCAGAGTCACGAAGCTGGTGCGAAGCGATCCAAGTCGGCAAAGAAGAGAGCAGCATTCAAGGCTGAGCACGATGGCGAGGATGCTATCGAGGAGGAGGACGAAGAAGTAGACGCAACAGACGGCCAACACGCTGCTCCCGAGCTGCAAGAGTACTCGGAAGACGAGCTGCGTGCTATGAACGAGAACGATATCCGACGTCAAATGACGTTTTTGGAGGAGAATGAGTTGGCCAATGGTTCTGCCAACATGTCGGTACTTGCCGAATACCGCAAGCGCGAAGCCGAGTTTCTTTCGCGAGCCAAGGATCTCGAGGCGACCACTCAAGAACGCGATGCGGCCAAGCAGCGATACGACGACCTACGCAAGCAGCGTCTTGAAAATTTCATGTCTGGATTCAGCATCATCTCTTCCAAGCTCAAAGAGATGTATCAAACCATCACACTCGGAGGCAATGCCGAGCTTGAACTGGTCGACTCTTTGGATCCGTTTGCCGAAGGAATTCTGTTCTCGGTTATGCCGCCAAAGAAATCGTGGAAGAACATTTCGAACCTCTCCGGTGGAGAGAAGACGCTTTCGTCACTGGCGCTCGTCTTTGCTCTCCATGCATACAAGCCAACACCGATCTATGTTATGGATGAGATCGATGCAGCTTTGGACTTCCGAAACGTTTCGATCGTGGCGAATTTGATCAAGGAGCGTACAAAGGGGGGTCAGTTTATCATTATTTCGCTACGAAATAACATGTTTGAACTCAGTTCGCGACTGATTGGGATATATAAGACGGCAAATTGTACCAAATCGCTTACCATCGATAATACAGAGTTGCTGGCTCCTCCAACTGCGACTCCGGCTCCGGCTCAGTCGCGATCAAGCTTGTCGGCCGTTCCAAGCTCACCTATGCAGTACACGCAAGCTTCGATGGTTCCGGTTCCTGCCACCCCACGTCCCGGTGGTGGTGGTGGGGGAGGAGGAGGAGGAGGAGGAGGATATGGGATGCTTTCACCCAAAACGCCCTCCGCTGCAGCTCCGGGATCCCAACTCAACTTGCATACTTTAATGACTCCAGCGGTAGGCAAGACTCCAGGTTCGGTATTGCAGCGCTCAAGAATGCACAACTCTTTCGCCTCTACCAATTTTTTAGCTGACAAAGTTAAGGGTGGAATTAAAGGTCCAGCTTTATCAGCAGCTGCGGGAAAGAGAAGCGTTTCTCAATCTTTACTTGCTACTCCTACTCCCTCTTCACAACAATAACAATCACAATCATGATGATTTAACTTAGATTCTTTTACTTTTACTTGTACTAATCATGATGATGATCAAAGTGTATCAATACATAACTGGGTTTGTTTCAATTGACAGAGTTATGAAGGGTTTTATATCTTTGGTCTCTTGATCGATCCACCCGAGGCATTGATCCTCAATTCTACTTGATGTTCTTCGAAATTCCATAAGTCTATCCAAGCTTGTTTGGCTTGTTTGTGGTTATTGATGAATCGGGTTGGTAAATTTGGACGAATGATTCTGCCTTCTCTATACAATTCACCTGGTGATAGTGGATCTTGGGATTTTCTCGACTCGTTTGCGTTGCAAGTGAGGGTTCGATTGTATCGGCAAGATAAAGGTTCGAGATTTCTTGTTGTTGCCCAAACGATCGAGTTTGCAGCGGTTGGTGAAGATTTTGAAAATATCCAAATTACAGGAAATAAAATCAAAAGAACAACCAATCGTAAAATCACCAGGGTGGAATATTGGATGGAGAGGAACAGTTGATTTGTGTTGAAAGAAGCACAATCGATCGCTTTTGAGTCGTCCTTGTCGCTTTGTGACAGGTCAAAGGTAGTCTTGAAGCGTCGTTTAGGTTTAGGAAAAAACGTCTCGATGATATCCATGTTTGTCTCGAATCCAGGACAAACATTAATAACGGAAATATTGCTATGTTGTCGCATTGCCTGTTGAGCCTGGTCCTTCTTTTCCTTACTAGCCTTGAAACCAGACAAGGTTGCAGAAGATGAATCAATGTCAATCCCTGCAAGCTTGGTAAATGGACGAGGATCTGCTTCAGCCAAAAGGTTTAAACGACGTTGTAACTCGCATGTCAAAACATGCCATCGAAGGGACGCTGCTCCGACCAAAGCGGTGTAGCTCTGGCTTGGTAACGACTGAAGCGTTGGGATTGTTGAAGTGGAACTGGTAGAATTGGAAGTAGGGCTAGATGGAAGCACATCGAAAAGTGTCAACCCAGCACTGTAGTACGGCGATAGAACCGAAACGATTCTAATTTCTCGATCTCTCGGTGCGACCAAGAGACTGCTGAGCAAGGAATTGACCAAATGGAATCTGGACAATACGTGCAATAGATAGATCGCTTCTCTCGTCCCCCCACCATTCGGCTTACTCTTTGAATGTTGCTCAAGAGGTACTCTATCCAATTCGTACCTGGATGGAGGTAAGAAGAGCAGCGAATCCAATCGTCTCACCCCTTGAGCCTGCTTCTTGTCTCCTGCATTCCACAGCGCTGCGAAGGCAGAGACGCTTTCCAAGCTGGCCAAATCGCACTGTTCAGCGTAAACCATCTCGCTCTGGGTACTATCCCGGATCAAGTGAATCATTTGGATCACCTCCGGGTCGGAAATGTCGGGGGTAAGTGCAATGATCTGCGCGCCTCGATGGGCGAGAGCTGAGATGGTTACGACTCCGAGAGGTGTGAATGCGCCAGAGGCAACCAGAACGATACGTCCATGGAGATCGGTGAATAGTGCATCTGATGACAAAGGCGGATGTGGTGGGGTGGTGGTGGTGGTGGTGGTGGTGGTGGCTTTGGATTGAGAAGAGGACGGAGGTGGAGGATCGAGAAGTTTAGCACCCTTTGACCATGTCTTGAGGAAAGATACGGCGATGAACGAGGCAGCGAGAGAGGCCCAGTATTCGGTAGGGATGGTGGAGGATACTGCAGATGCTAGAAAGTGGACTGGCATCCTGGGCGAATGCAAGAATGACTAGGATTGAAAGGTGGCAGCAAAGAAGGAAGAAAGAAAGCCAAACGAAACGAATCCGTGCGCGGCTTTGGGCGAATTGTTCAACAGACATCCGAGATCCGACTACACTTGACACTTGATACTTGGACGCTGCTTTGCTTTGGTTCGACACTCTCTGCACAACTCGAAACACAGCACTCTGACCCTTGGATTCATCTCAGCCCACTCACACGACCAACACGACATGGCTCATTGAAGTCTCATTTCAGCGCCAGCTTGGCAGCTCCCTTGCCAACCCTATACCCTAACCGTTTCAACACTCTTCCGGCTTACCACCGGTTACGAACCACGATCAACATGCACCCCACAACCTCAACCACGGACCCAATCCGACCCCAAGGCTACTTGTACTCGGACACCGACGACCCATTTGCAGGCGCTTTTTGGTCCCAATTTCAAGACCCACATGATTTGGCTGCGCGGCATGTTCCACAAGACTCGTCGCCGGCGGCGGCGATGAAGGCATATCGAGAGTATCGCGATCGCGTGCGAAAGCCGGTGTTGGCGACGTATACCATTTTGGGCTTTTTGAGCTCGGGAACGTATGGTAGGGTCTATAAGGCAAGGTTGAGGACCCCCAATGTTGGATACGCCGGTGGCGTTGGTGGTAATAGTAGTAGTAATAGTAGTGGTGGTGGTGGTGGTGGTAGTAGTAGTGGGACTGGTGGAGCAGGGGGGGAAGCGAATGGTGGTGGTGCGCAAGGGACGGCAACGGGGATGACGGCAAAGAAGAAAGGAGGATTGCTGCAACAGCATCAGTTGCTCGATTCGCCCAGTGCTGCTAGCTCGTTACATGCCACGCCAAAGTCGGCGATGGATGGAGGTGGCGCGCATGCCACACCGAGCGGGTTGGCGACTGCTTCTCCTAGCCTAAATGCTTCCAGCGCAGCCTCGATGGCCAACACCTCTGGTCGAACCGATACCAACCACTCCTCACACCTCTCGAGAAAGATTCCTGACAACCAGATCTACGCCATTAAAAAATTCAAACCCGACACCAAAGAGACCGACGCCACCATCTACACGGGCATCTCTCAATCCGCCATGCGCGAAATCTCGCTCAACCGCGAACTCTCTCACGTCAACATTGTCACTCTTCACCAAGTCATGCTCGAAGACAAAGCCATTTACATGGTTTTTGAATATGCCGAACACGACCTACTCCAAATCATCCACTACCACTCTACCGCCCTACGTGCACCCATCCCGCTCGCCGTCCTGAAAAGCCTCCTCTGGCAGCTCATCAATGGAGTAGCCTATCTGCATGCCAACTGGATCTTGCATCGTGATTTGAAACCGGCCAACATCTTGGTCACCAGCTCGGGCGTGGTGAAAATTGGTGATTTGGGTCTGGCAAGACTCTACTCTTCGCCATTGCAAAGTTTGTACAATGGAGACAAGGTGGTGGTGACGATTTGGTATCGTGCACCAGAGCTGTTATTGGGTGCGAGACATTATACTACGGCGATTGATATGTGGAGTGTAGGATGTATCTGGGGTGAATTGCTGGCATTACGACCCATGTTTAAAGGAGAAGAGGCAAAGATGGATCCCAAAACCAAAGCTGCACCTTTTCAAACCGATCAGTTGAAAAGAATCGTCGAGGTTCTCGGAACGCCCAATAAGGATCGATGGCCGGCGATCGAGTCTATGCCAGATTACAAAGGATGGTGGCCACATTTGCGGCTTGACAACTATCCCAAAACACTATCGCGTTGGTATTCTACCAGGAACAAGGGCGAAGATGGATTCGATCTTTTTGATTCTCTACTGCAGTATGATCCCGAACAGCGATTAACGGCCAATCAAGCTTTGCAACATGATTGGTTCACCAGTCAAGATCCTAAACCGACAGCAAATGCCTTTATCAGTCTCTCCAAACCCATGGGAACTTATCCGGATCGACGTGTGATTCAGGATGATATGGATCCTAAAATGAAAAGCAACTATCTCCCACCTATCGAACATCATCATATGCAACCTTTACATCAGTACAATCTTAATTCAAGTCAACCTCATCGTCTGGCTCACTTGTTACATCAACAAGAACAGTTGAGACATCAACAGATGCAACAACAACAACAACAATCCAACATACACGAGGTTCGTGTTGGAGGAGGGGGAGGGGGGAGTAATGCGAGTTCTGTTAGAGGAGGTGAAATTTCAATGGTTATGAATGTTGGTGGACCATCAGCACCACCACCGATTACGATTGGTAGTGGGACTAGTGGTGGAATTTTTGCAACTTGTGCACCTGATACGAATTGTTCCACTAGTACCACTCTCCAACAACCAATTCAACAAGCCAATCCAATCATCACAATTGCTCCTACAATCGGTACAACTATATCCAATCCATCCAGCGTTAAAAGTACTCAAAGCATAGGCTCAACAAGTACAACTGCAGATACCCCCACAACAACAACCACCCTCCTAGCAAAATCAAACAATTTAATCGCCACTGCAACCCGAAATCAACAACGCAAACGTCAACGAATTTAAACCCCCCAACCTCCCCTCCCAACCTAACCCGACATTCACCACTGTCTCAATTCTACAAACCAAACAAAACACAAACTTGACACTTGTTTCAACCACAAACCAACCAATCAAACGAAATGCGAAATTTTTAAAAGACAACAAACTCATGTTTCAAAAGAATTCCAACACCGAGTCGAGCAAATACACAAATATGAGAGCACACAAAAAAGAGAGAGAGAGAGAGACACAGAGGCACGAGGCTAAAAAGAAAAGTGAGTGTAAAAGGAAGGGCAAGGGAAAAAAGAAGAGGAAGACGTAGGGGCTGTAAAAAAAAAGATGTAAAGGGATAGAGGGAAGGAAAAAAAAAAAGAGGAGGTACACTGAGGAAGAAGGTTTGTGATAATGTTGCAATACATGGTTATAGATGCGATATGGAGGATGAGAGGAAGTCGTAGTTAAGGCAAGCATTCACGAAAAGAATCACCTCCTTGGAGTAGCACCAGGATGATGAACCTCTCTACCCGTCGACTGGGGTTGACCAGCATCGGGACGTTTAACCTTGAACTCGCTCATGATGCAAATGTGGTCACTTGGGAAGTGAGCATTGGGGAAGCCGACCACCTTGGAGAGGTACTGCTTGTCGACCTCGCCGAGCACTCCGGTGACGTTGAGCGTATTCTTCGAGTAGAAAATGTAATCGATTCCACCTTCGTAACCCGGTGTATAGTTGGTAAAAGGAAGCTCACCGATGGGTGCATACGATGATTCGAGCTTGTAGCTATGTTCCAGACCCTGAGCGGTGTAGTTGCCATAGACGTGATCCATGAAATCCTCGTGATCGCCTGGGACCGAGCCATTGGAGAGGAAATCATACACACCCGTCTCGGGGACACTGTTGAAATCACCACAGACAATGGTGGGGATCTGGTTGGCGTGGGTGTACTTGGGCGGAGGTGGATAACCTTCTGCCACGCTAGGCTTGGGCGGAAGCTTGGCAAATCGGTTGCCTGCCTTTTCGACTTCATCCATGACAATGGCGACCTGAACCAGCTTGACATCACGGAACTGAGGATCCCAGTGCGTGTGGACGTTGGCCACGACAAGTCGCGAACCAGAGAGCTTATTCTCGAGGAGCGCAATCACAGCAATGTTGTCCTTGGTCATGACACGGTTGTACATGTCCTCGGACTTTTTGAAATCGGGCCGCTGGAGAGCAATCTGGTTAAACTCGACGAGTTGCTTCTCGATGAGCTGGTACTTGTTGGCCTTGTAAAAGATGGCACATCCATCCACACGGCGCTTCTCCTCGTCGCGCATGGTGCGTGCTCGCGACTTGGGGTAAAAGATGCCTTGGTAGTCTTGCTGGGAGAGGTGGTGAAGAAAGTAGTCTTCGTACTGCTCCATGTCGACTTCCTGAAGGCAGCAAATGTCTGCGCTGTAGGACATGAGTTCTTGCAAGATAAACTCTTTGCGATAGTCCCAGGTCAAGGCCCAGGATGGAGTGTATCCGTACATCTGTGCAGTGGCGTATCGATCGCAGAGGATGTTGTAGCTGAGAACGTGGAACGACTCTTGTGGTGCTTGAATGGATTGCTTTTCTGCGTCCATGTCGGGGAGGTCAGGGTCGATCATGATCCATTCGCGCTCTGGTGGCGGCAATGGGACGGGGCAGGAATCGCGAAGGTATGCAATGACGGCGGCGGTGCCTTCTCGTTGAAAGAGGGTGCGAAGGTTGTCCTGAAGCGGGTTGCCCTCGATACCGAGCATCTCGAGCTGGTGGAGTGTACCGAGCTCGGGTGGAAGGGTGACGAGGTTGTTGTCAAAGAGAAAGAGCTCGCGGAGACTGGTGAGCATGCCGAGTTCTGGAGGCACCGAGGAGAGCTTGTTGCCGGATGCATCGAGAACGGTGAGGTGACGAAGCTTGACAATGTCGGACGAGATGGTGGTGAGCGAGTTGTGGTTGATGAAGAGCGAGGTGAGGAACGAGTAGCGATAGACTTCGTTTGCGATGTTTTTGAGAGCCAAGCCGCCCATGTCGATGGTGGACCAGGTTTGGTTTTGCTTTGTTGCGCCATTGGCGGAAGCGGATGTTGCCGAGGTGGTGGCAGCGTTGGAGTTGGCCGAGGCAGCTTCTGCACCGCTGCCCTTTCCTTCGTCGCCTCCTCCTCCGTTGGCAGAAGTCGACTCCTTTTTTGCTACAAAGAGACCGTTGGCAGCGACCTGAGGTGGTACGATGCCCTTGTTAGGATCTTGAATAGCGATGGCGGAGCTTGTGGCGGAACGTGCAGCGAGTGCTGCAGCACGTGCATGGTGATGGGGAGAATTGGATTGGCGGGAGATTTCTGCTTTGACAATCTGCTGCTGCCAGTGAGGAGAGCCGGAAGCTGCTGCTGCGGCTGCGGCTGCGGCTGCAGCGGCTGCTTCTGACCTTGCGGCCGAGTTGGTGAGATGACTGGAATGGATGCCGGCGGGGGAGGCCATGTGCGACAAAGCGGAAGGACCGTGAGCGTGAGCGGAATGATGGTGGTGATGGTGGTGGTGGTGGGCAGCGAGGCTGGCGTAGCCGGGAGAGGAAGGACCACCAGCGGAGATGGATGCTGCGCTGGAATGACCGATGGAGCCGGGCAGGGAGGAGAGCGAAGGGTTCTGCTGGTGGGAATGGTGAGGATGGGCGTGTGCTCGTTGTGGCCATGCAGCTGAGGGGATTGGGAATCTGGCTACTGGGGTGAAAGACGAGTTGTAGGCGTTTGGATTGTTGTGATTTTGGGCAGAGCCTTGGCCGCCAGCACCTGGGATGGGACCACCTGCATGGTTAGCGTTTTGATGGTGGTGGTTGTTGAGGTAGAGGTATGCTGGAGGCGAAGGGGCCGGGGAAGGGGACGGGGAGGGATACATGTATACAAGAGTGCGAGAGACAAAGAGGAAGGAGGGCGTGTCTTAGAGGCGATAGCGAACGTGGTGATGAGACAGAGGAGTTGGCTGATGAGCTGGACGCGATTGTTGGCAACAGAGATGAGCGTTGGAAGGAGCGAGTATGGAAGAAAAGAGGATTGAGGAATGGGAAGGTTGCATGTTCCTCTGGAGAAGTGTTGTTGTTGTTGTTGTGGTGGTGGTGGTGGTGGTGGCGGTGGTTGTTGTTGTTGAGGAGCAAAGGATGATGTCTTGTTTAGGAAAGTTTATGAGAGCACTGGTTGAATGTAGTGCAGCTGTTGTGGTGTAGATGGAGATGAGGCAGGGAACATGAGGAAAGTCAAGCGCGTGTTGGATTGATATGTTTGTTGAGTGGTTGACGAGACGAGACGCAACGCAACGCAACGCAACGCAACTCGACGCGCAGTGGTGCAAAGGTCGGTAAAGGCAAAGCGTAACGAGAAGAAGAAGGAGAAGAAGAAGAGTACGCGATTGTTGGTGTGGTGGGTCAAAGGATAATGAACGACGACAGTGACAACGACGATAAGGGCGATGATTCGGGTGGAGGAAAGCAATCGGGCGACAGCACACAGACAGAGTGTCAGACACAGTTGATGCCCAATTGGTGATCGATCTCGGATCCGTCGTTTCAATGGAGCGCGCGCATCAAATTTCATTGCTGTTACATCGTCACAAGACACACAAAGAAAATTCCGGGTAGAAGAAATAGAAAAAACGGGGAAGCCGCTTACATAAGCCTTCCATCGAATTCTACGCGTACGCTCACAAGTTGTTTCTCGAACATGCTTTGCCATCTCTCCTTCCTCGACCTTCACTGTCTAAGACGAAAGCTTTGTTTGACATGTTGCTGCCAGTGATTGAACAAGAGTCTAACTTGACGTGTCTGCGCGCAAACACAAAAGTGAGAGAGAGAGAGAGAGAGAGAGAGACGCAATAGTCAAGAATGGAAAGCGCTGGAAAAGAACAACATGGAATCAAGCGCATCCAATTCTTCCAATATCTCTTTAATTCACCCTCTCTGCCAAACGCTCAGTTTCTCAGTTGGCGCAAAGCCATTTATTCCAACACCTACTCATTCCCGTCTTTCCTTCTCCTCTTTCCTCTCCTCACCGCACATCCATCCTTTCCTTCTGCCCAGACGTTGCATATACCATATTCATCATGTCCGGCAACACTGAAACTTTCGGCTTTGTAAGTATCTTGCTACATGCCATTCAACAATCTTGTCCACATCATTCTTGTCAATGTCGTCGACGCTATCATCACCCAGCCCAGTTTTGCCACTCTTCGCCACGTTGCTAACTCACTTGACTTTTTCATCTACTTTGATTCCACCCTTTCTTCCAAACAAAAACAGGCCGCCGACATCAGCCAGCTTCTGGATCTCATCATCAACACCTTCTACTCTAACAAGGAAATCTTCCTTCGTGAGCTCATCTCCAACTCGTCCGACGCTCTCGACAAGGTTCGCTACAATGCTCTTACCGACCCTTCCGTCCTCGAGTCCGAAAAGGAGCTCTACATTCGCATCACTCCTGACAAGCAAAACAAGTGCCTCATCCTCCGTGACACGGGTATCGGTATGACCAAGGCCGACTTGGTCAACAACATCGGTACCATTGCCAAATCCGGTACCAAGGCCTTCATGGAGGCTCTCTCCTCCGGTGCCGACATTTCCATGATTGGTCAGTTTGGTGTCGGTTTCTACTCGGCTTACCTCGTCGCCGAAAAGGTTCAGATCATCACAAAGAACAACGACGACGAGCAGTACATTTGGGAGTCGGCCGCCGGTGGCACCTTCACCATCACCCAGGACACCGTCAACCCTTCCATTGGCCGCGGTACCGAAATGCGCCTCTTCCTCAAGGAGGACCAGATGGAATACCTCGAGGAGAAGCGCATCCGTGAAATCGTCAAGAAGCACTCCGAGTTTATCTCGTACCCCATCCAGCTCGTCGTCACCAAGGAGGTCGAGAAGGAAGTCGAGGAGGAGGACAACGACGACGCCGACGACGGCGAAAAGAAGGCCAAGATCGAGGAGGTCGACGACGAGGATGCCAAGAAGGACAAGCCCAAGAAAAAGGTCAAGGAGCTCCAGACCGAGCAGGAGGAGCTCAACAAGACCAAGCCCCTCTGGACTCGCGACCCCAAGCAGATCACCGCAGACGAGTACTCGGCCTTCTACAAGTCGCTCTCCAACGACTGGGAGGACCACCTCGCCGTCAAGCACTTTTCCGTCGAAGGTCAGCTCGAGTTCAAGGCTCTCCTCTTTGTCCCCAAGCGTGCCCCCTTTGATCTCTTTGAGACCAAGAAGAAGCGCAACAACATCAAGCTCTACGTTCGTCGCGTTTTCATCATGGACGACTGCGAGGACATTATCCCCGAGTATCTCAACTTTGTCAAAGGTATCGTCGACTCGGAGGACTTGCCCCTCAACATCTCGCGTGAGACTCTGCAGCAGAACAAGATCCTCAAGGTCATCCGCAAGAACGTGGTCAAAAAGACGCTCGAGATGATCTCCGAGATTGCCGAGGACAAGGACAACTTTGCCAAGTTCTACGAGGCCTTCGGCAAGAACCTCAAGCTCGGTATCCACGAGGACGCCACCAACCGCGCCAAGTTGGCCGAGTTCCTCCGCTTCCACTCGACCAAGTCGGGTGACGAGATGACCTCGCTCAAGGACTACATCACCCGCATGCCCCAGGACGGCAAGAACAACCAGATCTTCTACCTCACCGGCGAGTCGCTCAGCTCCATCCGTGACTCGCCCTTCTTGGAGCGCTTGAAGAAAAAGGGTCTCGAGGTCCTCCTCATGGTCGACCCCATTGACGAGTACGCCGTCACCCAGCTCAAAGAGTTTGAGGGCAAGAAGCTCGTCTGCGTCTCCAAGGAGGGTCTCGAACTCGAGGAGTCGGACGACGAGAAGAAGCAGCGCGAGGAGGACACCAAAAACTGCGAGGATCTCTGCAAGACTGTCAAGGAGATTCTTGGCGACAAGGTTGAAAAGGTTGTCGTTTCCAACCGTATCGTCGGCTCGCCCTGTGTTCTTGTCACCAACACCTTTGGTTGGTCCGCCAACATGGAGCGTATCATGAAGGCTCAGGCTCTTCGTGATTCGAGCATGTCGCAGTACATGGCTGCCAAGAAGACGCTCGAGCTCAACCCTTCCAACCCCATTGTCAAGGAGCTCGCCGCAAAGTCGAGCCAGGACAAGAACGACACTACCGTTCGTGACTTGACCGTCTTGCTCTACGAGACCGCCCTCCTCACCTCGGGTTTCACCCTGGAGCAGCCTCACGATTTCGCCAACCGTCTCTACAAGCTCATCTCTCTCGGTCTCTCGATCGACGACACTGGCATCGACGCCGACGTTGCCGAGGACAAGGCTGATGTTGCTACCGAGGAGGTTGCCGGTGAGTCGGCTATGGAGTCGATCGACTAAAATTGTTCAAAATTCAAACCATTTAGTATCTTGTACCATACCATACTTTGTTCTCTCTCTCTCTCTGTCTCTCAAAACACACACGCATGTCTTTTGCTTTGAGAGTAGCATAGCAATTTCATTCAAAGTTTGTTACCCCGTCGCCGTCGCTCTTTGCATTTTTTTTTTGACTGTGTGTGTGGCCATTAAGCTGTTCGTATGACATGAGGAATACTCTTTTTTTTGCAACCGCGATTTTTTGATTTTTTTTTCTCCGTACTTTTTTGTTGACCAGGAAGAAGTGTACTGCACAGTAGACAGATTCGTTGTTGAAAAAGATCAAGATGGCTTCACTGTCTCTGATCTTGATGATGCCATCTGACCTTGAGCTTTGCCATGGGTGAAAGACTGTCCAGCCCAAGTGACCTTATTGGAATCCATTTCATCGACACCTGCAGCTGTCTTTCTCTTTACCATTGAGATTTGATTGAGATTGTTTGGAATCATGGTTGAAATGTCTAGATAGACACTTTGTTGATCATCGATTTGCGTTTGCTGTTGTGGATTTTTCTTGTTTTCGTTGTTATTGTTGTTGTTGTTGTAGTAGTGAGGATTCATGTTGAGTAGGGCTAATTTTTGTAAGTTTGCATTGGCCGAGTTGTAAAAAGCATAAGCTGCAAGACGACCTTTGTCAATGCTCAAAGGTGTAGATAGATGAACAATGCGCATCAATTGATCCTTTGTGGGTGAAGAAAATGCTTCTGCAAGGAAAAAGTTGAGCTGCAGATCAAGGCAATGCTCTAGCTTGACCCCTCTTCGAGGTTTTTAAAGGATCAACAAAGTCGTAGGTTGAAAATCCAGCTTGACCCTCATCTCCCGCCGTATTGATTTGATGGTTTGATTGAAGAACCAACGTTGCACCCTGAGGAAGGTGAACACAAGAAGCATTACAAACTGCATAGATGAGTTCAGAATCAACAACCCATCAAGCTTGAGCCAAAGTATCGGTAACACCTGGTTGACCAGAACATGCGACCGAATTATTAATTCACCAATCACCCAAGGTCGACCCGATCCAAGCGCTGCTTGAGCACAAGGCATGATCTCTTGATCCGCATGGTCTCGCGGTCTCACGTCAAATGTTCTTGAGCTTCTTGATCGCTTCAAAAGCACTGGATGAGTAGCATCTCTTCTTGAGAGCTTTAGTTTTGGACGGAAGCCAGCCTCGCGGCGGCTGATCATGAGAGTATAGTCGAGTCGAGTCTCGAAAACCGTTTTGGCTGCTCATCTCGGCTGTCACAGAAATGAATCATCTTTTGGGAAAATAATGTCGACCAATCCAACAGCGCCGCTGTACGATATCTGTCTAGATGCGCGTTTGGATTTGGATTTTCATGTGGCGCTCTCAAAAGATGATTCATATACTGTACAGTACGGTACAGCACCGTTCACATGTCCCAAGATGAGTCGTCTCCAAGCTCAAGTAGAAACATTTGTCCACAAGTCACAGTTGGGAAGCAGCTCGTTTCGATTCTGGTGCCTGATGACGGGCTGTTTGGTCGATCACCTAGGCTAAAGTTTTGCACACGACATAGATGGGTCGCAAAGAGCTAGGGCTTGATAGCGGTCGAGAGTGTCTCTTCTCCCTCATATAACGCCATCGTCTGTGCTCTTTCTCGTCGAGGATTCAGTACATTGTGGTATACATCAAGCGCTCTATAGACGATGAGCGAGTACAATCTGCGTACGCAGAACAATCTTGCCGAACAAGAGGTCGAAATCGAGCATGATCCCACTCAAGATCAAGATGCAGCACAGGCGTCGAGGTTGCAGCATCACACGACTTGATTTCTGTCTAATGTACCCTCGGTGGATCGACAGATGCGCCCCTCGAACAACATGAGGCCACAACAGCTACACGCAGCAGGATCAAATGCTTCCAGAACAGCTTCAGCATCAGCGCCAACCTCGAAAGCACATACATCGTCTGCATCGTTTCCGTCGCAGCATAGCCAGCAAGACCCAGTAATGGCACCTTCGCAATCATCGACCCAGTCGCACATCCAACCCTGTCCTACACCACCGTCAGCAGGCCTGACCAGTCGCGGCTACCAGAACATTACGTCGGTCGAACCCGCTCCTAAACGTCCGCTGTGGAGTCTTGGTTCGACTCTGCCAAGAGTGAGAAGATTGCCTGCCAAGCCGACAAAGACAGCGCACCCTACGCCTGGGTCCGATTCCAACATTGTTCAGCAGTTTCCGAGTACATTGTCGATCAAGTCGATTAGGCAAACAGCCGGTAAGGCTACCTCCTCATCCGGCGGCCCCAGCGAGCCTGTGCATGGTCACGACTATGCTGTCACGGCTGGAAGGAAAAGCTACAATGCTCAAGGCGTTACCACGCCCAATGCTGACTCGGAAGAGATGAGCCTCAGTCCTACCACCTCCGCCTCGACAAATGTCGGCACTGGTGATCTTCCACCGATTCGTGAAGGAGAGCCTCTACCCACAGAGCAGTCATCCGATGTAGCACCGGACATACAGCCAAGACCCCGCCTTGACTATTCCTTCAGCAGTCCCACGGCTGCAGACACGGCAAACATAAGCATTGTCAGTGATGACCAGCTAAACTTTGGCGGCTATATCCTTCAAAAATCGAAGCTATCCGCTTGGAATAACCCTCCTCCTACTGAGATCAGCAGTGCCAACCTAGGACACCGCGATGACGAGTGTTGCGACCCTCAACAGAGGCTTTCAACGGCACGTAAGCAGCTCGCTCAGGAAGTCAAGCATGGTGATGGGCTGCTCGCTAGTCAGGCCAGCGCTGTAGAAGCCATTGATGACGATGAGCAAGACGAAGAGCTGCTTAGATCCAAGACTACTGCTTCGAGCCAAAATGGGGTGACATCACATCCTGTCAGCAAACACATCAAGACGTCATCGATGCCTTTCTTACCATCACAAGCCTTTGATGTGCTAGTGGCTGAACCAAGTCACAAGGGTGCTGATCAGCTTTACACTGAAGCGCTTGAGCGCAAGAGCTCAAGAGCCGAATCGCAAAATCGTTCAGCAATGGACCAAACTCGGCATCCTGGACTATCTGGCGCCAGACCAACTCCAAGGGGCCGTACTGCGGGCGGGCCAGCTGCAGGCATAGGCATCCGTAAGCCATCGATGCAGAGCAATCGCCGGGCAGGCAACATCACGAATGAGGAACGCAATGCCACTTCCTACTTTGATGACGATGTGCCGCTTCACGAGCTCACGCAGTTCGACGGGCACGGATCGAATCGGTACCGGCGCACAAGTCAACAGAGCCATCAAACCGAGGAGAATCACTTTGAGCCTCGGCCGGTGGGAGGCAGGAATAGCAGTCGTAGAAGCTCGAACGGGAACGACACGAGGTCTGCTTGGCTGAGCCGAAGTATGCCTTCGCATGCCAGTCGCCAGAGGGCATCCGAAGGTCGATGCAGCAAGGAAGATGGCGATGCGAGGCAGACAATTCTACAGCAGAATGGAGAGCTCGACGCTCGAAGAAGTGCTCAGCGCGACGAGCGAGGTAACCGTCAAAGCGAGGAGAGAGTATACTCTACATCCTCGGCTGAACGAATCCGAGAAGCGGGCCAAACTAGCGGTCAAACTGGTGAGGATGCAGAACAAAGATTGGAAGAGGAGGAGAAAGGATATAGCGGCGAGGAAGGCGAGGTATGGCTTGGAGGTCAAGGCACCCTTGCGGACGGAAGCATTGCTTTTCCCACTGTTTGGTCACGATGGCGGTATCACAGCCGCGAGTTCCTGGCCGAGCTACTTGCAACGATGCTGCTCATTACTGTGGGTACGGCTGTGGACTGTCAAGTGACGCTGTCACAGTCAATGGGATCAAGTGCCGGAGCCTTTCCAAATCAGAATTGGGCGTGGGGGATCGCAGTGGCGTGTACCATCTACCTAAGCGGTGGGCGCAGTGGTGCGCATTGCAATCCTGCTATCACATTGTCGCTCGCCGTCTTCCGAGGATTTCCATGGATCCAAGTTCCGATCTATTGGAGTGCTCAATTGCTCGGCTCCATGCTTGGAGCAGCGATTACGTACGGTATTTACCTACCGGCTATCAATCAATATGAAGGCGGGAGCAACATTCGAACCCTCTCAGGCGAGCACGGAACAGGACGTCTGTTCGTGACGGTCCCTGAAGTGGTATTTTCGGCGGCGTCTGGATTCGGCACCGAGGTGGTTGCCACTAGCATTCTGATGGCAATGGTACTTGCAGTGGGAGATGAGACCAATGCTCCGCCCTCGGACGGTCTCTCTGCACTGGTTCTTGGCTTTGTCGTGGTGATGATTGGTATGTCGTTCGGATGGCCGACTAGCTACGCCATCTCTCCCAGCCGAGATCTGGGTCCTCGATTGTTCCTCTACATGATTGGTTATGGAAAAGAACTCTGGACGCACAATTCATACTGGTGGATGTATGGCCCGCAAGTAGGCTGCTTCCTCGGTGGTCTAATGGGCGCTCTTCTCTACGATCTATCCATCTTTACCGGGGAAGAGTCGCCGATCAATTACACCAAACAAGGTTGGAGGCAATCGACTCCTGCACGTATAGGTTCGCGGCTGCTTAACTCGGCAGACAGGCTCGAGTTCTGGACTAGTCCGCTTCGTGGTGTTGGGCGTGATCGCGACGTTGGCTCTGATGGTGATGGCCAAGGGCTAGACAATGTTTCGATTAGTAACGGAAGCGCAGCCTATATTAACTCGAGAGTGGCAAGTGCTGGAAAAGGTAACAGGGCTCATAAAAGAGCGGCCGATGCCAAGTCAGCTGATGTAGCGGATGGACAAGTCCGTCGGCATCGTCGTGCATCACAGCAGTTGGATGCGCAGGAACTTGGGCGCTCCCAGTCTGCGATTGCAAGTTTTCAATAGAGGAACGTCCATTGTTGCGAATGAACGAGACCTTTTCTGATCATTGCTTGAGTGGCATGATCACCGTGACCGAAACGTCCGCTTCCACTTGTCTCGGAAGCTCAGAAAGTTAAAAAGAATAATGTATCACATGCTCATATTCTTCTACATTGTAAAGGCTGGCCGGAGGTTATCGTCGAGCCGATCGATGTCGTTTGATTGGCTTCCTTATGATTTTGTGTAGCCAGACCAGGGTCCATTTTTTATTTTATTTTTTGGCCGATTCCCCCGCATAATTCAAGATTAACCGAGACTTGATGTTACCCCGCAAATCGTGATCTTCGACAACGGTGTACAAATTCGAAGCAACCCGAGCATGACTCCAAGACAACAAGGTTCAACTAACTGGACCTGCAGAGGAACGTCAATCAGCGTCCAGCAAGCCGCGACCCTTAGGACGAGATGGGTCAGGCGAAAATCCAGCGTATGCAGATGAGCAACGCAAGCGAGTCGAGTTTGAACTTCTTTGGTCGTGACAGCGACGCCTTCGGTTATTCATTTCATGCTCCGCGCAAGGTTCCAAGTTCTTGGATGCAATGTGCACCGTATACAAGTTGCAAGCTGGTGCCGGATCACAATATGGAAGGCAGGCAAATGCGTTGACGGTGGACAAGGTCACCTTGGACCGCAGAAGGAAGCGCGGCGAGGCACAACTGCAGCAACTCTTTGACCAAGAAATGACAGTACACATCGGATCTCGCCAGTCCGTTCAAAACAAGGTGATGCAGTACTGTACACACTGCATATTCGGCGTTATTGCAGCTTGCTCGGATAGATGGTCTCACATTGATCCCTGTACCTTGGATATACTACAGAGACGGTGCCGTCCTCTCGAGTATGTCAGTGCGTCCGTTCGTGTGCGTAGCAACAAAAATGTATAAAGAGCGTGTGATCTTTGTCAACTGCATCCACTGTCCAGCATCTTTTTCATCCATCACTGATCTGTCAGGGCGATCTCGGCTTCGTTTTCCCCCTCCATTCCCTTTACTTTCTTTTTACACCTCTGCTTAGCCTCTCCAGAAAACCAAAAGCCCGGGCGATACATTGGAGCACACGACAAGGCCGAAACAACATGCAGCAACGCAGCAACAATTTTGGCGGGATGACGTTCCTGCTCTGGTGCGCACTTGCGCTTCAGCTTGGCGCCCAGCTCGCCCTCGGCTCGGTGATGCCAGCAACAGAAGACCTTCTTCGACGACAAACTAGCGGTACACCTATTCCGAAACTTCCGGTATGCGTTCCACCTCAAGTCACCTCGCCCCTCACTGGCAACTATCCAAAGTCGGCGGTGACGACCGTGCAGACGGGCACCAACTGCAATCAGTACGGTAACCCTCCTGCACGCGTCCTCTCAGACCTCGAGTCGCCCAACGGCTTGCAAGATTACATCCAGATCTGTCACGGTCAGATCCTTACCATGACCGACAGGGCGGGCCAGAAGCGAGCCGTGTGCTTCTACGCCAATCCCAAGTCGACCAAGGACAAGCCTCTGCCCTTGCTCGTGTATCTGCATCCTTCTCTCGCTGGCACGACCATCACGTTCCCTCTCACTGGAATTGATGGTGTGCGCGACACACAGTCGCTCAACAATGAGGATCCAAGCCGTCTCGGATTCTCGTACATTCTGCCAGCTGGTAGGAACACTGTGCACCAGTATCCAATCCCTGACGATGTCGGGCTGGGTTGGGACAATTGGTACCGCAACCTGGATCGTTCGTCGCCGGAGCTCAACATTGATGTCGACTTCATCGACAAGACGATCGCGTATGCCAAGGCCAACGTTCCCGTCGATTCGCGCCGAGTATTCATGACTGGTTGGTCGAATGGTGCTTCCATGGCAGAGCTATACGCCGCCAACACAGATGGCATTGCTTCAGCCGCTGTTTATTCGGCACCCGACCCGTTCCGTGACTCGCAAGATCCGTGTACACAGGTATCTTCGCTCAAATATGCTACGCCAGTACGTGACGTGCACAACTACTGCGACATCCTCGGTATCTGCACCACCGGCAAATACTACCACGATGACCTGAAGAAACGATATCCCTCGCTTCCGCAGAGCATTGTGGTCATCGATGTTCTGACGGCAGCGATCAAGAGTCAAGACGCGAATGCCCAATGCAACCCAGCTTGCCAGGGCCCATGTGGTATCACTACGGGTACGCTGGGCCACCTTCGCTGGCCCGTGAGCCGCAACAGTGATACTTTCTTTGCTTTCATGCGTAACAACCCTCTGCCCGCGTCTGGCACTTGGGGACCTCCTAAATAGAACCAACCGCTCGGCTGTCATTATGGGTCGTGCTCTGATGTATGGAAGTAAAGTAACATGTCTATCCACGAGAAAATTCTATCGTGATGCACATTATTGAACGTCTGTGTCGATTGTGGCTTTTTGAGCGAGTTTGCTTTGCACGTGATGGAAGCACTGCTGCTTGCTGGTCTGTTGGACAGTGATGATACTCGGCACTAGTCGACCTTGATGCTATAATGCTATAGCGCTCAGGGGTTTGATCAGAGCACGGCGCCGAGTACTGTCGGTACCGTGGCAAACGGGAGAGGTAGGCTGAGTGTGAAGAGAATGCATGGCGGTGGTGATACAAGAATGTTGGAATGCTAATTTTTTTGCTTTTTGTTTCTGGACTGGATTAATTTGGGCGTGGTCGGCGGCGGAGGCTGAACATGATGATCGGGTGACTTGCGCTTCTTTGGGTTTGCTTGGTCTTGTTCAGACGGGGCGGATGAGATGATGGAATGGGCAGTGGCGGGGGGCAGGCCCGGATTGACACTGGCGCTGGAGAGCACGACGATGGGATGAGAGACGACACCTCTATAGGTTTTGCGAGTCTGTGAGCGGAGGATGAGGCTTCGACAATTGTTGGAGATGGCGTCGCGAGCGGCTGAAGGATTGAGACCGAAGACGGCACCGAGGTTGATGACATCGTAAGGGGCTCGGAGTGAGAGCGCTTGGGTAGCGCCTGAAGAGAAAAAGACGCCTTTGCCGTTGGTTACGCGGAGTAGATCCCTGGCGCCGCTGATGAGGTTTCTTCTTGCCTTTGTGGCATCATCGGATACAGCTTGGGAGTAAGTGATCTCGAACTGAACACCGTTTTCGAGGGCAGCGTTGACGGTGGAACGTTTGAGGAAAAAGGGCAATCGGGGCTGAGCGCCAAAGTCGAGCGAGATAATGTCGATGCTAAAAGGTTTGAGCTCGGACAAGGTCAAGCAAGCATGTTGAAAAGCGGCTTCTGTGGTGGGTCGTACGGCAAGTAGATCGTAGCTCTGAAGAGCGTTGGCATTGTTGGTGACCCATCCGCTGCCAGACTTGGCCATGGATTGGTCGTCAAGGACAAGGGTTAGACGAGAGAGCTGGGTGAGTCCATTGGCGTCGGCGACCGCGTTGGGGTTTGAGTTTGATTTGGCACGGCTTCGTGGGTCAAGTTGTGGAAAGGGGGGATTGGGACGACCATCTCGAAGAGGGGCAAGCGTGTTTGGATGGAGTGCAGGGTCGTATTTGGAATGAACGATATGGTTAAAGGCGATGTAGGAATAACGGAGCTGGTTGAGCTCGAGCACGACTTGAGCTAGCAGCGTGGCATCGTGTTGACGCAGTGATGAGAGAGGTGTTGACGGAGGTTCTGGAGTCGCTGCGGCTGATGAGGAAGCGGTGAACTGTTGAAGCGCTTGGTGTTGCTTTGATTTCTTTTTAGAAGCTTGTGATTGGGATGCGGCGCCGGTGGAGGATGAGGATGCAGACGCGGATGAGGCTGCGGGTGGTTGTGGCCATGGAATATTGAGGTCGTAGAACATGCTTATGCCATCAATGACGTTGTCGTCACTGAAGAGAGGCAGCCAAGAAAGACGTAGGTAGAAAGGGATCCAGATGAGAAGAAAGCGAGGACAGAACAAAGACGGTGCAATGCAAAATTATATGCACAAATCGCGGAACTCGGAAGAGACCAAATTTGTGTTTGTTGTTCATCTCGCCATACTCTACAATACTGTAATCCTCAAGCCGTCGCCGTCGCCGTCGCACACAGATATTCCAAGTCGAGACAAGCAGTAGAGCAAGGGTATATTGAGGTTATCAAAGTACAGGAAAGCTACAAGCTAGGAGAAAGGAGGCTCAAGATGGAGAAGGAGGGAGAATAGGCTTGGTATGGGCAAGGGCTGTTGGTCGGTGCTATGCTTTGAAACGTTGTAATCGTAGCCTGGGTGTGTTTGAAAGCTCATGAGCTTAGACCAGAGGAGAAGTCACCATTCGAGAAGAGTGATGACGGTACTGATGGCGACCATCGCGACAAAGAAAGTGATTCCAAACGTGGCAAAGGAGAGCATGTTGACTGCAAGTCAAGGTGTTCAGTTGAGATCAGGGATGTTTCTGGTTGTGGATGGGAAAGCTGGAGAGAAGCGAGTGACACGGATAACTTGGTGCTGGTGTGAGGACGAGATGGAGCTGCCCAAGGTTCCATCCAAAAAACGAAAGAGATCGGGAGCGGAAACGAGGCATATCGAGCTCTGTCCTGATCCATACTTGATGCTTAGTCAGGATTATAATGACTTACCCCATGTTTTTGGTACAATTTTCACGCGCCAATTTGTGTGCCACAGGTTGCCACTTTGAACAAGCTGCATTACGAGGGGGCGAGTGGCCAAGGGTGGCCACACAGAGGGCGCTCACTCGAACGGTTACAGACATATTCATGCATGCGCGCATCAGATGGATGCATGTCTAGCAGCGCTTTTCCCCCCCAACACTTTGTTCTCTTTCAAGACCATCAAGCTGAAACAAAATGGCGCTGCTCAACTTGAGGCGTCTTCACTTCGCGTACTGGTCACGCCTCGAGTGCGGCTCCCAAATAGACCAACTCCCTCGTCTGATTCTGTGAATCCAGGCCACATTTCACACGAATCCGGTTGCCCTTTTGGACTCTGCCACTTTTGTTTTTACCTGCGCATTTTGGCGAGCATCATCCTCCATCTCCACAGCCAGCCAGCCACTTTGATTCGCTCTCCTCCTCGTCTACCTTGTTCTAAGCCTGCATCCATCCTTCCATTCAATCCGTGCATCCATTCGTCGCGGGCCCCCGCTATTTGTGTCTCTGAAATCCTCTCCTTCTCGCTGAACTCTATATAATACTTCTCGTCTTGATCCATCCAACCTTGCCGATCCTCACTCCCACATCTCACTCCAAGCATCGCTTGTCACCTCGAGTCGATTGACAGATTGCACCAGTTATGACAGCATCTACCAATACCAAGGGCTTGACCCAGTTCAAAGAGCCCTTCACCTTTGACTCGGTCCTTCGCATCCTCAACAAGGTTCCCTTTTCCACACCCTTCCTCGCCCTCCTCCCCGCACTCGCCGTCTTCTACCACAAGCACACGAACCCAAGTCTGGTCCTTCCTACCACCCACACCGATGCATTCCCTCTCGTCAAGTCGCTTCTCTTCAACCAGTACAAATGGATTGGCATTCTATGGATCTTGATTCTCATGCGCACCATCAACCGCGGCCTCAACCGTTATGTCAGAAATCACAAGGAGTGGAGGCGCGACCCCATCGACTACAGCAAGGATGTCATCGTCATCACCGGTGGCTCGCAAGGTATCGGCAAGGAGATTGTACAGCTCTTGAGTCACACCAAAAAGGCGCACATTGCTGTACTCGATATGGCTCCCCCCGCTTACATTCCTGCTCCCGCCGGTGCTCCCGAGATCCTTTACTACAAGACCGACGTCAGCAACCGCGAGCAGGTCGCTCAAGTCGGAAACAAGATTCGCCAGGCCACCGGAGGCAAGAAGATCGGTGTCCTGATCAACTGTGCTGGTGTCGCCTCTGGTAACACCATCCTTGATGTCGACCTCGACTCGGCTGCTCGATTGTGGCGCATCAACACTTTCGCCAACTGGGTCACCGCAAAGGAATTCATCCCCGACATGATTGCACGCAACCACGGTCACGTAGTCACCGTCTCCTCGGCCGGTGCATACTGCACCCTCCCATCCATGTCCGAGTACGCCACCTCGAAAGCTGCCGCTCTCGCCTTCCACGAGTGTCTCGCTATCGAATTCCGCACCCGCTACAACGCTCCCCGCGTCCGAACCACCCTGGTCGCCCCTACCAAGGTCCGCACCGCCCTTGGTGACGGCATGGAGGACCACGCCGATCCCTTCTTCACTCCCGTTCTAGAGCCCATCCAGGTGGCGCAACAGGTCGTCTGGACTTTGGACTCTGGTCTCTCTCAGCACCTCATGCTTCCCGGCTTTGCAAACATGCTTCCCTGGATCCGTGCTGCTCCCGATTGGTTCAGGAGGCTTTTGGCCATCCTCGACAACGGCGACAACACTGTCACGCACAAGAGCATGTCCAGAGCCTTGAAGAACGGCTACGGAAGCAACTGGGAAGGTGCCGACAAGGAGCTCTACGACAGGAGGGCAAAGCTCATGGCTGCTATGAACGACTCCAAGTAACTTAATCTCTAGGCATGTTTTTCTCTCTCTCTGTCTCTCTCTCATATAATAGAGTCTTTAATCAAGCCAAATCGAATCCCAGCCGATTCTCGCTGCTCGTCTGTGTGAATTAGATCTTGCTCAACACTCGGTACTAGCCTAGCTCACAGCATACTGTCATGCTATCGGCTTCTACTTGGCATACCTCAGACATCGGACCGGCTCCAAGACTTGTCGAGATGGACGAATCGAGCTTAGATCAACTTGAAGCAAGTTGTGCGTCTCGCGGAGCAACACGGGGCAGCAAAGTCCATCAGCCATGAGCTTCTGGCTCAACTTTGGCTCCGTCACGCCGCCGCGGAAGGTACTGCCAACCAGCGTGCATGGGACTTGCTCTTGCCGGTATACATGTCAACAGATGGAAAACCACCTGGAGCTGATGATAAATTTGACAAGTACAAACTCTCGTATGTCTTGTGGTCCATCATTTCTCGAGTGTACAGTACAGTACTGACTCAATTGAACCAATGCGACCTAACAGTGCTCTTGATAATTCAGGCGTGTGGCCTGTGCTCTAGTGCTGTGTGCTGTGTGCTGTGTCGATGTGGAGGCCAAGGTGAGGCACTTTACGAGAGAGTCAGTCGTGGAGATTCGGGTGACAACAACGCGCGCGTTGGTTGGCATTCAGGGTTCAATCCGTGATACAGTAACTTAGAGCGCCTCTTGCTCGGCATCCCACTCGCCAATGAGTCATGACCACCACCACCATCATCACCAACTACTGTATTGACCACCACCACTATCACCATCATCATCATCATCGTCGTCTACACTCGAATACGCTGAACCACAACCCAACTCAAAGCTGTCTCATTCTCTCATTCTCTTTCTCTCCTCATTCTTCATCTCACACCGCATCGCCGCCATCTGCTCTCCTCTGACTCGCCAGCGCCTCTCGTCTTCCATCGCTATCGCCCTCATCGCCTTGATTGTCCAACGCTCATATCGAGACGTCCATCCATGAGCCCTCGCTCCATCCACTCCAATGCCTCCTACACAAAGCAAAACAAGAAAAACGACTCTCCTTCTTCCAAGCCCCTAGATTCTCCACCTACCCTTGCTACAACTACCTCTCTTGCGACTGCACCTGCAACTGCACCTGCAACTGCACCTGCAACTCCACCCGTACCATCCCCGCCTCCGCCTCAAGCAGCAGCTACAGCTACTGAACCCGCCCCGGTGGAGCCTCACATCGCACCAGCTTTCACTCCTCTCGCACGCCATGCACCGCCCGAGTCCAAGCCTCGTGTGTTTGTAGCATCCACTTTGAAGCCCATCTCCGCCATCGACATAGTCACTTCGACCATCTCTGCACTCTCTCACCACGCCAATCGTGGCATCTCGAGCCTCATCGCTGCCCATTCCAATTCACCCAATCCGCCTTCTCCGCTCGTGTCTGCTTCTCCCAATCACTCGACGCCCCTTCGAACCGATGGCTCCGTCTCTCCCATCTACGACGCTTTTCACAATGCTGGCTCTCAATTCGACCCGAATCGCATACAAGCCGCCTTGAATCACGCACATCAATCCGAGCAAGCTTCACCACCTCTGCAGCCTCGCGTTCTCTGGTCTCGCTGGGATCGTCTTCCGCTCAAACCAGATCCTCTCAAGTGGGCTCCCTTGCTCATCTCGTACTTTGACGACGGCACGCTCCAAGTTCTCCTCGTCCAAGATCGCAAAATCTCCGAGCTGCTTTGCCTTCCCAACGCAGCCGATGCCCTGCACGATCCAGCTGCATCCTCCTCGCCCTCTCGCGCACAGCTCTTGACCGCGTTGGTGCGACATCCCAGCGTCGACTGTACCGAACCTCAGCTTTTAGTCGTGCTGCAAGACCACGACAACGCCACCTTCTTGCTCGCCTACTCGCTCACAGCTCATCAGGTACAAGCATCCATCCAGCTGCTTCATCAGCCTACACATCCTTGCGATGCAGATGAGCGCACCGAGGACAGTGGCATCCGACTGTGGCCCAAGGTCGAATCGCAGTGCAACCAACGCTTCCTGATCCTTTCGTTTGCTTCGCCAGCTTCGATTCACGTGCTTTCCACCCCGACACTCGAGTACCTTCACTCGCCCATCGTTGATGCTTCAGCCGCCTCATCCGATCGCCCATCTCCCATCTCGCTCTCCCACCGCCTTCTTGCTTTCGCCTGCACAGCATCCCACCATGTCTCGCCCATCCGTTCCGATGCCCGCAAGACTTCCACCGCCTTCTATCACGATCCTTCACGACCCTTTGGAGGTATGCAAGCAGACGCACCCGGTCGGGTGGGTGAGATGCGCGACAGCCTCTTCGAGACTTCGACCCAGGTAGGTGACGCAGCTCGGCGTATCCGTGGAGGCGTCATCAGTGGGGTTCGTACGCTAGGCGAGTGGGGCAGCTCCTACTGGCCACAGCCAGGCAGCCCTCCCACCAATACGGCCGCATTCTCCCCACCTCAACCCAGTCTGCTTTCTCAGTCTGCCCCTCACACCGCGCATCCTTCTCGGCCGTCCTCCTCCGCCTCAATCTCACCCATGCTCCTTGCTGCAGATGGTGTCCGCAGCGCCAAGCGTCTGTCCACGGGCACTGCGGCGGCGGCAGCGGCAACGGTGGCGCCTATCAGATCCGAGGTGTCCGTTGCATCCGGTAGCAGCTCCAATGCTGTCCAGTCTGGCTGCGTGCGTATCATTGACCTCGGCTCTGACGCACGTACCGTCTGCTCCTTTGCGCCGTCTGGCCATGCTCTTGCACGCATCGCCTTTAGCCCATGCGGCCGCCTGATCTTGACAGCCGATACGCTTGGACATGCTTTCCACGTTTTCGAGCTGCCTTTCGCGGGCACCTTTGGCAATGCTGGCAACCCTTCATCCTCAGCAGTTTTGCACCGCTACAAGCTGATGCGCGGCATCACCACTGCAGAGGTGGTGCATGCCGAATGGAGCTCCGATGCTCAGTGGGTCACTGTTGGCACACACAGTGGCACCGTGCACGTTTACGCCATCAATCCTTTCGGCGGCATACCTTCAATTACGAACCATGTTCAAGGCAAGATCAGGAATCCGCAAGTCCTTCCGCCGTTTGGAGTATCTCTGGCTAGCCTGGCTCGATCCACACGACCACCGCCACCGCCACCGCCACCACCGCAACAGGATGCGCTTGCCAAGCCCGCCAGCGGCATCAGCACCGAGACTGGCCTCACGACTACGTCAGCTGTGCAGACCAGGTGCGCACCTCCATCTTTCCTACTTGTGAACAGTGACGTGCGAGATCTTGGCTCTGATGGGGACGCAAGCATGCCTTTTGAGCTCTTGACCAACGATCCGCGCGCTGCCATCGTCACTCTTCACGCGCTTCGATGCTGGAGCACGCAGACGCGCGCATTCACCACTAGCACAGCCAGCGAGGACATACATGCCACCAGCCCTGAAGCCAAGCAACGCTTTGCCTCGCCAACGTCGCCACGCTCTTCTGGCCTTTCACAGATGATGAGAAGAGCCGGAGAGGGCCTGCTTCATGGTCAACAGGCGCCACGACTCCAGGCCGAATGCGTGCGCATTGCACTTTGGGAACACCTCGCGCCCGAGACCGGTGCGGCCACAAAGCAAAATGTCACTTCGCTCCTTGAGCAGACGAGTGCGGCTCGACCCACCGAACGATCCGATGTTGCGCTGTTGAAGCCCCTTTTTTCAGTCGCCAAAGCCGAGATTGAGACCTACAGCCAGTCGCCTGCCATCCTGCCGTCCTCCATCTTCCTGTCTCGCCAGACCTTCTTCCACGCACGCACGCGCAACAGCAAGCCATCCTCTGCTCAAGCTGGATCGGGAGAGTCGTTGCGCTGTGTACAGCGTCGAGGCTCGCGTTCGATCCAAGTCCGCCGCACTGCTCGTATGATATCGCGCGAACCCTCTTCGGAAGATCCGAGCTCCTTCGACGACAGCTTGGCTGGTGCTCTCGACCAGATGTCGTTTGATCCAGAACAGCTGCCTCCCAGGAGCGCTTCATCCCACATTCCAAGTTTCCCGCAAGGTCAGCGCGGCCGCTCGTCTGGCTGGACGACAGGTAGCAGTATCCCTATCCGCATTGTTGCGGGCGGACTTGGAGGCATCTATCGCGCAGGCAAGGAGCTAGGACGGGGTGTCGAGATGGCGAGGCGACGTACCAGCGGCACTTCTGGGGCAGCGCCGCCCGATGGCAGCAGAGGCTACACCACCGATGCCGCATCTGTCTCGTTTGAGGGCGTCGACGACGTCGATTTGCTGGGAGATGACGAGGATCAAGATCGTTCCCAATGCCGCCCTTACCAGGTCAGCAAAGGCAGAGGCAGTCACCGCGAACCTGCCTCCGTACGTTCCGACGCTTCGCTACTCTCTGCGCTGCGCAACGACGAGCCCTCCCGCGGTTCGCAACCCAGCTCAGCCGAGACGCCGTCGACACGCTTCAGTGAGTCGGAAGATCCGCCACTGGATGGTCTGCAAGGAGAAGCAGACGAGTGCGACTGGGACGCTGTCGAAGCAAGTCGCAGCCCAGCGGTTGCCGAGGCTTGTCTTTTCGATGTCATGGACATGGACCATGATCAGCGCGAGAAACGGAACGAGCTTGACGGCATTTCGGTCGGACACGACAGCAGCAGTCTTGTTGACGACTTTACCGTCGGTATGCTTGACGAAGATTCGGGAAACGCTACCATGACACAGTCACGATCGAGCCTGTCGCCGGCGCAGAGGATGGAGAGCACGGTCAACGCCCCCAAGGAGCTGGTCTACGCACTTCCTGCTGGTGGCTCGATGCGCTCAAGCTTGTTGAGCCAGAGCAGTGGCTTGACTGCGACGCTGGAAAGCAAGGTGGAAGCCAGGGTCAGGCAAACAGCTCTGCGCGATAACAGTCCATCCGGCTCGGATGGCGGCAGCAGTGGCAGTCAGACGAGCGCAGGTTCTGGCTTGCTGTGTGCAGGCAGCACGGAGACGCGCACAACAGGCAACTCTCCCGTTGGCGTGGCTGCTGAACTGAACAGCTCGCCAAAGAACATCACAGACAAGGCGCTCGACATCCCTAGCGTGCCAAAGCCTATTAGCACTTCTGGCGGAGGCAAGAAGAAGAAGAAGGGCGGACGCTGAGACTGATTGTCAGCCGAGAGTTCTTCGACTACAATACTCTGTCAATGACGAACGAACAGAGTTCACGCTACTTTATACCATACCACAAGTAAAGATGCAGACGAATCGCTTGTCCAGCCAAATGATGAATGAATGGGTGGATCTGTCGACCAGATTCTGGACCCCCTTTGACCGACGCAATGTCGGATTAGACCCAAATCAACAATACTGCCAAGCCATATCAATCCAGATCCATGCTTGACGTTGAACCTCATCCTCCGTGTCCAAGGCAGCCGAGATTGAATGCAGCAAAGGTGCCACCTGATCATTCCAGACGGGATTGGGTCATATGTTGAACTGCTCATACGAAGCCTGTGCAGTCAGATCGACCAGCATTGCCTGAAAGATGGATCGCATCTCCAAGTCGTCCAGACAAGGGTAAGCATGGGGATTGTGCACACCTTGGATGCAGAGTTGAGGGTATTCCGTGCCCTTGATCAATGCACAGTGCCAGCCGAGTATGCCGCATCACGGAGAAGAGGTGTTGCCGAGAGATGATGAGAATAAAAGATTGCCTAAACTCCGGAGGAGTCGCTTGCGAGCTCCCAGCCGTGGCCGTAAGGGGCACGGATGGTCGAACGTCGCATGTAAGCGGTGCGGAGTGTGCGTGAGATCTACGAAACAAAGGAGGAAATGCGACCCAAATGCACTCCAAGTGTGAAACAAGAAGGGACGGGCGGGCGAGGACGGTGCTTGGATGATGATGAGAGAGTGAAGAGAGAGAGAGAGAGAGAGAGTGAGACGAGCGCAAAACGCTTGACTGAGCGCGCGCCTGTATACCGAAAGCCGAAATTTCTCCACGCTGCATTGAAGAGAGCGAATGCACCTCCAGCCAAAGTAAGCAACCTACCATCATCACCATCATCATTGCATTCCATCAAGAGCATACATTGCATACATTTGATATTGGCCACCAACGCACCACCCCACTCATTGTCCGTGCTGGACCCCGTCCACCTGATGCAATCAGATTCAACTTTTACCGCATCGACGGCATCCACGCCATTCATACCATCTCGCAGACTTGACTACGAAGCCCTCTGGTTCCATTTGAATCATCTCATCCAGACACAGCAACCAACCACTTCGGAGCTCACTTCTTCGTCTCAAGCGCAACTTCCGGACTGTGTGCTAAACTCGCTTGGCGACATTGTCCTTGTGCTCAATCAGGCTTTGCGAACCTTTTATCCTCTCCAAGATGCACACAAGCATGCCATCCTTACCTACGTTCACCAACTTTTCGCTTGGATCGATTCTTGCTCAAATGTATCCAACACACTCGAGCCCTACAGCGCACTTCTCGCCTCTCGTCCCTCACAAGCACCAAACGCTTCGGTCACAACGCCGAGTCCCACCCGTCGACAAGCACTCAAACTTGCCAACAGCGCACAACGCGTCGATCCCAGTCTCTGGACCGAACTTTGTGAGCATGTACAGGACGCTCGCCGATACTACACCAGAGTGCAACGAAATCCCGATGCTGAAAAGGACGCCACGTCCTACCGGGCAGTGCACTTTTTCATCGACGAGTTCCTGTCCACACTCAAAAACAGCCGCGCCAGGTTCCAGGGTCTCTTTTCGAATCTCTCCACCGCTTCACTTGAATCACAAGACGCTAGTGCCCACATCATGCAAGCGCTCGACAAACTTGCATCGGGCGGTACGTGCTCACCAGACCAAGCTGTCTCCTACCTCATTCTTTGTCTCCCAGCCTCTAACTCAAGTCCAGATCGATCCGAGGACAATCCAGAACTCGAGCGCCACTTTGCTCAACAACTTCAGAGAACCTATCGAGGCGATGCGCCGGCTCGTTTCCTTCGATTCGTCAACAATGTGCACAGACATTTTACCAAGTCGGTCGAGGGTGTGCCTGTCTTTGACTCGTACTTGAAGGGTACCTCGATCGTACAGTCAAGCGGCACTGGCAAGACACGCTTGGTTCTCGAGCTTGCCAAAAGAGCTCCTCTTCTCTACGTCTGTGTACGTCGCAAAGCGCCTCATCAGCGTTCCAGCGTTAAGAGCGGCTTCCCTCTCGCAGAGCAAAACCTATTTGAATTCTTTCGCGATGCCACCTCAGACACTACGGCTTCTTGTGATCTTCAGGTGGCTGCCTTTATTGGTGCCTGGTTCGAGACTCTTAGCTCGAAACTCAATGAATACACCACAGCTCAGGACAAGTACCTCTTCCTCGTCCAACTCAATGACTTTGGTGGTCCGGGCTACAGTCAACGCCAACCCTTTTTCAACGCAGTGCTTGTCGCTGCCCGCCTCAAATTAGTCCAGACTACAACGACATCTTCATCTACTGGCCAAACGTGCGTCTTCAGCGCTTGCCTTGATACCGCCGTGTCTGACCTAAGCCATCAACTCGGCCCGGTTCGAGACTGGCTATGGGACCATCACAAAGTCGAATATCAATCTCTTGGTATCGAACGCCCCCCCGTCTTCGTTGCATTTGATGAATGCGTCGACCTCATTGTGCCCAAGTCTGGCTGCAGTGCAGACGATCATCAACTCAACAGCCTTCGTCGAGCCTGGCACCACATGCTGCAACTCGAGAAGAAGCAGGACAACGTCACCTTCTGGCTGCTCCTTCTCAGTACCAACACAGGCGCAGCTCAACTTATCGAACCCCAGGATCTTCAAGCCTCAGCGCGGGCACCAGAAAAGCAGCCCTTGCCCGTTTTCATCGGACTGGGATTTGACGTTCTGCGAAGCGATCGGCCTAGGCTGGATAGCCCCAATGACGTTTCCAATGTACGGCACTTGCGAAGCTACGGTCGTCCTCTGTGGGGTTCGCTGCCGCTGGAAACATTCTGGGAGGTGGCCGAGTTCAAGCTGCTTGGCGCAAAAGAATTTAACGCCAATAATGCTGTGCTGTGCTACAATCTTTTGGCCTCGCGACTGGCGCTGCGGCTTGTCCCAACCCATCATGGCGACTCGGCCCTCTTTGGCGAGCAAAAGTCGCTGATTACCCGATCCATTGATCGACATATGCGCATTCTCCACCAAGTCATTCAACATACTAGTTTGGCCATCGTCACGCCGTCAGAACCTGTGCTGGCCGTCGGCGCTGCAAACATCATGCTCGCTGCTCCGAGCAGAGACGGCGAATCCGACCCCATGCCGGCTTACGCCAAGATCATCGACACTTTCACCACGCAGTGCCTTCCCACGCTGGGCGCAGACCTTCTTAGAGGGACGCATGGCGAATTTATGGCACGTTTCGCCCTCATGGCTGCCTGGGATGCAGTCAAACTTCCTCTGTTGCAAAGCGAGAAATCTGGTCCCGCTTCCGTTGTTGCTCGGCTAGTACTATTGCAATCTTTCTTGAAACAACTTGCAACACTTGACCAACAAGGCAGCTCTGTAATTAACGATGCCATCCATGCCGTTTGCCAACAGGTCCGCAATCGGCTTTTCCGTTCCAGCCAACCAAATATTAGCGCTTATAACCGTAACACCGATGGCAACAGCAATAGCGACGAGGATGTGGGCGCATGGCTCAACTTCACCCACTTTGACACACTCCCCCATGGGATCAGCTGCATCTCGCCCGACTATCTGTGGTACTGTTGGAAGCGCGGCGTTAGGGTTAGGGTTAGGGTTAGGGTTAGGGTTAGGGTTAGGGTTAGGGTTAGGGTTAGGGTTAGGGTTAGGGTTAGGGTTAGGGTTAGGGTTAGGGTTAGGGTTAGGGTTAGGGTTAGGGTTAGGGTTAGGGTTAGGGTTAGGGTTAGGGTTAGGGTTAGGGTTAGG